>CM073575.1:142122681-142772215 GCA_037074715.1 Magnolia kwangsiensis | reverse complement strand
GGGCCACCTATAAGACCAGCCTGCTCACACAATACACTGACCAGATCGGATTAGGCACTAGTAGGTAAATCGGTCTTGAAGTGGAGTCCAACTCAATGCTCTAAGCACGTGGTTACTCATCCACACAGCAAAGTAGAGATTACTAGGCAAACGTTATGTCTACAACGCGCAGGTGCTGTCTAAAGTGTGTGAGTTCTTTCTTAGAAGCTCCTAACCTCAAGTAGAGATCCCGTCTAAAGTGCATGAATGCTGGCTCATTAACTCCTAACTTGGCTCCACACAGGCCATGACATCATCAGGAAATAGAGGTCCCGCTTAAAGCGCATGAGTACTATCTTGAAAACTCCTAACCTCGCCTCCACTATGAATGTTCGACTCCTACAGTCTCATCCAAGGTATTCTGTATTGGTAACGATGGCTATAAAGGTCACCACTGTTACTAATACGTATATCGATAGTAATGGCTGATACTGGAGCGTAACGATGCGCTTGTAACGGTTTAAAAGAAATTTACCCGAAAAATTCTTAAAAAATATTTAGAAAATCTAAAATAATGTAAATATTCCAAATTTGTATTCTTTTTAAAACATGTTTATAGTAGCTTAAAGGTCCACTCTTTCGTGAAAGTGTTGTTTTGGGTTGTCTGGTGAATTTATGAACATGATTATATGTCTCTAATGTTTGCACATTACTATCAAGCATTAGAATTAGAAATCGAATTTTATGCATATATACTACTTTTTTCGGCTTTATGAAAAAAATGGCCCTAAGAACTTCTATTCGCCCAAATCGCTAAAATTTACTATTTTAATCCTAAAAACTAAAGTAAGAGTGGTCAAAATTTGTTGTAGAATGATGTAGGAAAGTTTTTAGAATGAGAAAAGTATAAAGATAAGGGAAAAAAATGAATTTACATAAAAAAGAATTGGTTGTTTTTTTACCGTTATGCTGTAACGGCTGCTACGGCTCCTGTAATGACTGATATAGTCCCAAAAAAATCAACTGCCATATTTCACCCTATATCATGTAACGGCAACGGCTGCTACCTATACGTATCGGCCTTTACGACCGTATCATAATGGATACGGAACACTTTGGTCTCATCCCTAGTCACTCAAAGCTATCCCCTATGTGGTAGCACGGGCATATGAGTACTAACACATGCGAAATATATCTGAACATGATCAACCCATTAGGAATCCAAATAATGTATATATAGTTGTGACTGGAGGCGACGCCTTAACTTGTGCTTCCTCATCTTCTGTATCATCACAGAAGGTGGTTGCACCTAAGTATGCTTCATCATCCTGAACATGCCTCCCAAGCGTATGTTAGGGTGGTCCATGTCCATGCGAGTAGGGAAGATCGGCCTGCCGACAAAAATTAATGACCAATGCATGGTCCACCACAAACGATCTCAAAGGCCTAGAAAAAGTTGATTGCACATGAATATTTAATTAATGTGGGGAATATAGAAGATTCATTCTAAATACAAAACATTAATAATTTACATCACCCATTCATGGGAGTACATGGACTCTATTTCAATGGGTCCTACGAATCAATGTAAAACTAGCAACCAGGGAGAAAATTTCTTCATAATCGATATCTTCAATTTGTGTGAAGCCTTTTGAAACCACACAAGCTTTATATTTATCAATTGAACCATCTACTTTTCTTTTGATTTTGAATACCCACTTATTTGCAATTGTTGTACGAGCAACTGGAAGATTAACTCGCTTCCAAATATGATATTTTAATCATTGAATCAATTTCCTCGTCCATTGCATAGATCCATTTTTCAAAATCTGGAGATGCTGGTGCGTCTTGATATGAATCAGGTTCATCATCATCCACTACGATGCAAGTGTACAAATCACTTTCTATCTGAAAATATCTTTTAGGAATTATTCCTTGCAAACCGTGTCGTAACTCCGGAACACTAGCCAATGTGCTCTCATTGACTTCACGAATTGTGGAAATGCCCTGATTGCCATTGCTTAGATTACCGCTCCACTTTCTTGAATTGTATTCGGCATCTCATAAAGCTCTATTTATATCCCGAGTTTCTTTCTATTGGGATATCTATCTTCTACAAATGTTACATCTCGAGACTTGACTTCAATCCATCTATTTTGATCTTCATATACCATCACATACCTTTTTGAGTGGAGAGGATACCGGATAAAAGTGTACTTTATTGTTTTTTTCTTTGTCTAATTTACTTCTATTTGGAGCGGGAAGTAAAACATGACGTAATGAACCCATGGACGTAAACCACTTAACAATGGTTTCCTACCCGTCCATAATTCAAAAGGTATCTTGGAAATTGATTTTGAAGGAACTAAGTTTAATACGTAGGTGGATGTAAGCAACGCATCTCCCAAAAAATTAATAGGTAAATTTGCATCAGCCATTATGGATCTAACTATATCCAATAAGGTTTTATTTCTTCTTTCGGCAAGACCATTCTACTGAGGAGTATAGGGCATCATATACTGTCTAATAACAACGACACTCTCATAATACAATTTGAAGATGTAAGACATGTTTCCTTGACCCCTATCTGTCCTCAATATTTTAATTCTTTTATCCAACTGATTCTCCACTTCCAATCTGTATTTTTGAAAGCAATCGAGCGCTTCTGATTTTTGAGAAATTAAATATTACATTCCGTATCGAGAGTAGTCATTAATGAAAGTTAAAAAATACTGACACCCATTTCGAGTTCGAACATTCAGAGGATCACATATATCGCTATATATAATTTGCAAAGGTTTTTTACTTCTATCTTCTCTAGGAAAAGGTTTCCTAGTTGTCTTCCTTGACACACAATACTCACAAAAGGGTAAATTTATCTTTGTCATTGTTCCTAGTAACCCATCTAATGCTAACCTAACCATACGATATTTTACTATGTGTCTTACTCTATTATGCCACTTAATAGATTCAAATACAATGCTAGGGTTGTTTAAACCAATAAAATATGAATAACTACTTGACATTGATGAAAATGTATTTACAACATCTAGTTTGAAAAGATCTCCTAATGATTTTCTTAAAATAAGTATTACATTGTTCTTTCTCAGCGAGACTCTATCTTTACAAAATCTTATATAAAAATTTTTCTGCCAAACTTGTAACATACACTAAATGTCTTCTCATTCCAGGGGTAAGTAAAAAGAGTATTTTTAAGTAGAAGAGAGTGTCCCATGTTTGACTCAAGGCTGTACTTACCAACTCCAGTGACATCTGCCAACGCATTATTTCCCATGTACAACTTATGACTTACAAGTAGGATAGTTCGAAAGTTGACAAAGCCATCTCCGTCCTTTTTTATATGCTTTGTTTCCCTTGAATCCACAATCTATTCATTAGCATTTAAATCGGCTATCAATATTTCTGTACAAAAACAACCAATGAGTGGAGGGGAAATTACCATTTTTCGATCAGGGCAAGTCCTAGCCCAATGCTTTTGTTTTCCACACAAAAAACAGGAGCCGTCACCTTGTCCCTTGGCTCTTATCTTGTTCTCTCTACCTGGCGACCTGGGGTCACAAGATGCATCACGAGGCTGTAACGGTTGTGAAGGTTTAATTGGATGGTGCCTAGGTTGATATGGTTGACTCTGAGGTGGATGTGATTGGGGTGGTCTGTTTGAGTAATGAGGTGGACGTGGACGGAAACAAGGATGAATGAGTGAGTGATAAGATGGATTGAATTGGCTAGTGGGATCATACTGTTTACCTGGTTTCTTAAACATTTTCTTTGATCAGTCAAATCTCTTTCGACTTTTTGCAGTAAAAATAGTACTACCACTGGATTGAATGGCCCTAGTTTTTACTTAATGCTCTAATGATGGGCTAAATCCTTGAACATTTTTATTGCTTCATTGTGATTTAGGAAGTCTTTTATATGAGCCCAATAACTGGGTAGAGATCGAAACAGTTTTTGGTTATGACACAACCTATATTTCGCAAATCAATCATCATTTGTTCAATATTTCTAATATGGACTTTAATAGAGCATCCTATAGACATTCTATATGCATCAAATTCCATTTGCATCATCCTTATCCTGCAATTTGATATTCTAGCATATGAACCAACTAGGACATCCCATATTTCTTGGGCAATTTTATAGATCTTATATGTGGGAATCAAATCTTTATGCATAGAACCAAGAAGAATGTTTTTAGCCGCTCTATTATTTTTCTCCCACTTCTTATACTCATGTTACTCAAATTTTAGCTTCTTTATAGGCATATCCCCATTTTCTATCTATGGGTTTTTCCTAACGACCATCATTGTGTACAAGACGTCTTCTTTGTCTAACACGATTCTAACAATCCTTCGCCAATCATCAAAATTATTGCCATCAAAATTTTCTCCTTTCAATAGGTCGGCCACAATTGATTTAGACGCCATTTTATCACTACATCAAGCAAGAGAGGGTCCCATATTAGTTGATCGGAAAATACATTCGAAACATTATTTTAATTTTATTTATGCGCAATCATCATTAGTGGTTCAAAGACAACAACATCACCTAAACAAATTGAAGAGAGGGCAATGTGATCATTTTCAATCCAGCCTAAAAATTCCACTTACCCAATTGGGTGTACCAAAAACAATCAAAGTCAAAAGGCCAATAAATGAATCCCTCCGCGACAATAGCCAGGTGACACCCACAATAAATTATCAAAAATTACAAAAAATAATGCAATACCAAATATATCTATTCAAATAATATGTCGTCGTGGGCCACCATCGAGCAATGGCAGACAAAAAGATATTGTATTATTTTTTTTATCATTATTTGCTGCATATCCATGTGTAGTGTGACTTATGGGGGACAATAAGAAAGAAATTTACAGTTTCCTTCGTTGGAAGTGGAACTGCATCGATTGTTGCTCTGATACCACTATTGGGGCGCATACGGACAACATGATGGGTTAGATCCATTTATATGATTGCAGATCAAACAACGTGATTACACGACTGAAATCGGGGAGCCGAAACATGGAAACCAATGGCCTACTCAAATCAACTACACAGAGAAGACAAGACAATTCACTTACCTGATCCAACGGCGATGATGGTATGCCAACGCATGTGACCTCAAGCAAGCATAAGAGTAGGACCCTTTTCTATACTGTAGCACGTACACTACGTGTCGCATGCACAAATTCTCTCTCTCTCTCTCTCTCTCTCTCTCTCTCTCTCTCTCTCTCTCTCTCTCTCTCTCTCTCTCTCTCGCTTTCTCTCTTTGCCTCTTTGCTGCTTCCGTTCTTACGACCCATGCAACCTTGCCCTTAAATAGGAAAAATGGATGGGCGGTGGTGAGGGATGGTGTGAAGAAGTCGTGGGCTAGCAGCCCATCTTGTTGCCATATGTCAAGTGGGCCCCACTAGGGGTTGTCCCACACTGGCACATGTAGCCAGGTGGCTGGAATGCATGCATCCAGCAGCCACACACTGGCACATGTCAGCCAGTGTGTCTGGCATGCATGCATCTAACAAAGAGTAGGTAAGGGATCAAAGGGTTATAATCTTTCTATCTGAAAGATTTTCTTGGCATCTACCCATCTGCCAATGTGAGCCAATTGGTCAATAGTTTGAATCACCAGACTGTGGGGCCCATATGTAAGAAACACTGCATGTCAACATATTATCTGTTTGCTGTTGCCACCACATTGAGGTACAAAAACTCCAACCTAGCCCTGGGTTTTTAGGGTCCGGAAAGATTGTCAACCCCCGACGACTAGGTATTATCCTTAGCTTGAGGAATAGCGCTAGCCAATCATAGCCGTTTCGTACAAACAGTCCTTCAGTGCGTATCGGAATTTGTTCCAAGAGGTTCTGTCTTTTTCCCCCCGGAAAAGTCCCATACACCTCAGTTCGATGATAAGATTATCTCATGTGCTACTCGTACCCCACTCAGAATGGTTACTGGACAAGGGTGAGGTCAGCTAAACCTCTCGTAAACTCTGGGCAGGGAATCTTTTCTCTACAAATTCATCAAAGGCAAGAAAATTGGTGTTGGATGTGCATGAAGATATAGGAATAAGGAAAAAGAAGAGGAAAATGTGGAGCATCAAATGCATTCTCGTGCAAGGAATTTGATCCCCTGGAAAGTACAAAGCAAAAGAACATCTGGAGCAGTGGCATCAAATGCAAGCAAAATGGTTTGGAAGAATCATTTGACTAAACTGAAAATCCTTTCACGAACTTTCCCATGAGGGCCTGATTGATTAGTGAGAAAAGAAAAAAGAAAAGAGAAGAGAAGCATAACAATTATCCAATGATGGATTCCATGAACACTATTGAAACACATAACATGCTAGCACGTTTTCTGGAATTGGTGAGTGTTTCAGTAGGATGCTTGTTTCATTCCTCACCAATTCTGAGTCAATATTTAAAATTATGATTCCCATAGTTTCTTTCTTATTGTGAGTGTTTCAGTAGGATGCTTGTTTCATTCCTCACCAATTCTGAGTCGATATTTAAAATTTTGATTCCAATAGTTTCTTTCTGATTGTCGAATTACAACATGGTACCAGAGAAATGAAAAGGCATTGAGCAAGTAGTTCAAAGGATTCTACATGCAAAGCAGCTCAAGGGGGCCCAGAGGAAATAAGAATGAGAAACCAAGACTGTGGGAGAACCCACAACCTTCTAGTAGATAACTAGAGATCACATGTTCCCTCTCTCATCTTCTTTTTATGACCACCAACTCAAGAAAGCAATTTCTTTATAATCAAAATGCTATAATGCTTTAGATATCCGAAACATCCTTTTATAGGCTTAAAACAAAGAAATTCTAATAAGGGTAAAAAGACCAAAATACACCCCCCCCCCCCCCCCCCCCACCGTCCTCTTGAAAAAAAAAAAAAAAAAAACCGCACATCCTGGCATCGTTCAACATGGAAAATAGTGGAAATGTAAAAAGACACTTGTCAATTGACGTTCTTTGTTAGATGGAACACCAAAGAATTGAACCTAAGGTCAATGGTCAACACCAACAAGCATCCCATATTATCATGAAATGCCCATGGATTAGCTTTTTGAGAGGAATAAAAAAACTACGTTTCCGAGGAAAAGTGTAACCATGAAGGTCAATTTCCAAAACAACTTTTTACAATACAAATAGCAAAAACACCATATCCATGGGAAAAAAAATCTATTTTGTGAGAAATCCTTGTTCTCAAACAGCCCCTTATCCACACAAATATCATAATGCTTCAAACATCCCAAACATAGCCTTTTACAAGCTTAAAACAAATATCATTATGCTTCAAACATCTGGCCACAAAAAAAAACACTTGAAAAGGACAGCAAAAATAATTAGAGAAAAACTATGCCCCCACCCATGTGTGGTCCAAAGGAGCCCACACATGTAGTCAAAATCCCCCATGTAGGAAAGGCTTGCATTTACATGCCACAACCTGAGTTGCTAATGTATGAAAAGAGTGCCTCAAGAACAAGACATAAACAACTTATAAAGAAAAAATTCATGTGATTCAGAACAATGAACTAGAATCTAAACATTTTCACATTCAGCTCAAACCTGAGTCTTGTCAAGAAACTAACACCAACGAATTAGTAACGAATCCAACTGTAGTGTAATGAGATCACAACGAACTTTAATATGACAGGTGCATCTGTGTCATGTGACAGGTGGTTGCCACCATATGAGATCATCAAGGCCCGAATTCAGGTCAGTCCACTCATCTGAGGACCACGAGTGTGCATTGAGTATATACAGTTAGACAATTTATTTTCCTAAGTGTGGCCCCGCCAGATGAGTTGACTGGCCTGATTTTTTGGCCAGGTCATCTACATGATGCATGGCATGGATGCCACACATGTTCTAGGTTGGCAGCATACATGGCTAGTTGTCAAGAAGCATGTGTTGCTTAGTAGAGCTCCATTTATGCGAGGCATGCATTTTTCATATCGACTCAAAGGTAAATTATTATATTTCCATCAACCTAGAAAAAAGAAACTGTGCAAAAGAACCACATGTGAAGAAATGACAAGAAACAATTCATCAAAATTGGATTTATTATTATTATTTTTTTTTTTTGTTGTTGCCACCGAGAAGAGATTTCATCAAGACAAGCATTAAAACCAAACTAGCATGAAACTGTAAGGAAGCTTATGCTGCATACCTCACAATAATTTTCAACATATTTTAGAGACTTTGGGAGAGTCCAATTCTTGAAATGTGAAAGGACAGTCTCCATATGGTACAGCTTTGGTGCCAGGAATAGATCAATGGAAGTAATATCATCTCCATCAACGTATGGGCCCTGCTGACATAAAAAGACTAATTGGATGACTCTTCTAATGGATGAAAATGTCATATCATATCTTAAATTATGAAAGGAATTTGAAATTAAGATATGCAATGTGTTTGTGTGCAAATGAATGTGATGGCTACTCACCTGAGTAGGATCTTGAAACCTGCTGTCCCAATGTGGCACAGTATGTGAGATCTGAGTGCCGTCATTGTGCATGTGCCATGCACCAAAGGTCAGGCTGGTCAGTCATCTAATGCTTGCATTCGCCAAACACATGTGACCACCTAATGTCCAGGGCATCACGATTTCAGGGTGGCACATACATAGTAGGCCCCACCTGATGAATTAACCTGGATTTTGCAGCCTTGCCATGGTGGCACTCATGAATAGATTTAGCAGGGGTCACAGGTTCCAATATATGTGGAAAAATCAGCAACTAACACTTACTGCATACACTTCTGACTGGTATTTTCTGGTTCATTCCATCAGGCATTTAATAGTGCAGGACTTCCCCAAACAAGCAAATAATCATATTACTATGTCTATCAACACATACATGAACTTTGAGATGTTCATCCAACACCTGCAATTCGTCCACCAATGCCTTTTCTGAACCATCACTCTGATCCGTGCTTTTCAAGAACTTGGCCAACAAAGGCATTATTTTTGATCCCCTGCAATGCAAAAATTGGAATTAGAAATAGGGATGAGCAATTGTAGGATTCGGTTTGCTCAGACTTTCAGTTTGCACATGTGGGGGCCATGGTTAATGATCCAGACCATTGAATTGTTGTACCCAACATGCTTGGACCACCATCCAAAGATCTCCTCAACAAGACAATTCTAACCTCGAACTTTCTCTATGGAAAGTAGACAGTTAAGAAGAGAAATACAGCAACAGTCCCCATTTAACTGAAAAGATCCAAATTGGGTGGCTAGGATCTCCTAATACAGGACATACATGGGGAATGGTCCATCCACAGTGAGGTTCAAGAAACCAATCGTAACGAGTACCATGGGTCCCACCTTGTGCAAACTGCAAGCTAAAAACCTGCTTATAACTTGCATATCACCAAGTCAAGAATCCCTGACACAGCACCATTCCTCAAGAGTGAAAAAAGTTTCCATTTTCCCACTTTCAGGAAAATGCAGTTGAGATGGTCCCAAAATCCTTTCACCCATGAGCTACAAAACGGAGGAAAGGGAAATATGTGGAAAGGAATCCACATTAAGCTGTTTGTTTTAGCATATGTGATTTCCATGAAAATGTTAAAGGGTCATTGGTCAAAAAGTGAGAGTTGTCTCTTGGAGTCACGCTCACTTGTGCACCTTTGCACGTGTCCTGGGCACAAAATCTGAACCGTCCACGTGATGCGGCATCAAAGCGTTAGGGCCGCTCAACTTTCACCCTAATCCAAAACTTTGGTGGCTCATAGCAAAGAGAGAGGAGAAATCAAGGGAGGAAACTGTTTCCTTTTGCCATGGTCCACCAAAGTATTGGATCAGGGTGAAAGTTGGGCCCTAGGGATTTCACGAGGTGCGTACCACGCGGACGGTTCAGATTTTGTGCTCACATCACGTGAGATGAGTTCTCAAGAAGTTCTCACGAGTTCTCGTGAGAACTGGTGCACAGGTGAGCATTTCACCTCTCTTGTAACCATGGAAATCTAGATTTAATAAGTTGTTTTGAGGAAATGAAAAATAGCATTTTTTGAAGGGAAACCACAAAAATGGAAATCAATTTCCACAGACAAATTTCGTAAACAAGGGAAAATGTCACATTTGTGTAAATTGATTGCATTTTCATGGTTTTCCAGATGATTCCACAAATCCAAACAGCCCCAAAGCAAACTACATACATGCATGCTCAATCAACTTAATTAGTACAAATTAAACAGAGAAATGCTCTAAAGAAGCTTAGATTAGAGAAGCTCTATGCAGTACCTTCCTCATGGTACATATGGCCTGCATCTCTGTAGATGCAGCCCATTTAGGTGGGCCACAACATGGATGGCTATAGGCTAAATAACTCATTATAGAACAACTCTGACCCAACATTTAGTTGTTTCTGTTTCTCTTTCAGGCCACTGATTGAATGGCTACACAATCCAATACCCTTGCCCTTGGGATATGTTCTGCCCATTTTGCAGCCCATCAAATCAACAGTTTTGATCATCACACATATTTTCCACTTGTATTGCAAGGAGGGAGGTGCATAGAAGTTCTATGCATGAGCTGGATATAATAGCATTTATCAACTAAATACATAAAAGAAATGCACATCCTAAAGAAGAAAATTAATCTCATGCACTGCAAAAGGGACATTAAGAACATGTGTGAACCATTAAAAGACCAGCTACACTTTGATCTAATTCAGAACCTGGAGGTCTAAGAAGCCAAAAAACTGTAGGTTAAAAATGGAAAAGATGGAGCGGATAAAAAAATAATCCATATTCTATGTGTAACACAATAACACTAGATGGAGTAAATCATATTCTCCCCCTTCCAAATCCAACCCCACGCCCCCCCCCCCCCCCCCCCCCCCCCCCCGGGGCATGTGTCATATCCCTAGTTAATCCATAAAGGAGATATGAAGGCATGAAATGGTATTAGCATAAAACTCGGCAAACACTTGCTGAAGATTATGTAAGTAATTGTCACAATCCCCTCACACAAGGCGACCACATACAAAATAATATCCACTAGTTTGTCCTAAAATCTATTGAGTGGTTATGTTATAAAAGGTTACTGAGATCCATGGACCGCAACTCTCCCTTTGTCAGTGACCTTTGTGTCCAATCTCAAGCTCTCGACAACAACAACCCATGTTCATGTACGTTTATGATACTGGCATATATTAACTATGGCATAATCACGTATCCAACTAAGCCCCATGATCATCATGATCTTTGGCTAAGATCATCTATATCATATCCACTTCGCCAATGAACAACGTTCACATTGGTTTCACAGGGCACAACTCCAAAATCACTCCCCCCTATATTCTCTCTCTCTCTCTCACTCTCTCTCTCTCTCTCTCTCCCTCTCCTAATAAGAGCTAGGGTTATAGTTTCTAAAGGGTGACACGTAAGGTTATCTCCTAGAGGGAGCAGAGCTCTAAGAACTTGGGGTGGTTAATCCTTGAAGGCTAGAGATCTTGGAGAATAGTTATAGCTTGACGAGCAAAGTGTAGAGAATGATGTTTCAAACAACGGACATAGCGTACAGTATGTAGTGCTATGTAGCATAGCTAAATAGCGTAAACCTCCTGTAACGTACGCTACAGGAGTCATAGCATATGCTACGACTATGTAGTGTGCATCATTTGTACCATATGCTGCAATGTATGTTTTTCTTTAAGTTTTGTTTGTTAAAAATGGTGTAAAACTCATATTATTTTAAAAAAACTTAAAATGTAAAGTTAAAATAAAACTTTTTTTTTGGTTTACTTACACTTAAAATGGTGGTAATCCTTTGTTAAAGTTGGTGAGAAACTCACACACTTAGAAACATTTAAAATAAACTAAAAAAAATAAAAGGGTTTCGAAAACCCTTCTTTGTATTGATGATATCTATATTGTACTTAATACCCCTAACCCATGGGATTTTTATTTCTTTTTCATATGTGAGTTGTGACTTCTGGTTTCAATTAGGAATTATTAATTTAAGTGAGTTGCTTAGAAAGTTATTGATGCGATCATTATTTGATTTGATTTATAACTTTATATATGTGAATTGGCTTTTGATAAATGATAATTAATAAGTTGTTTGAACATGCTTATACTTGAAAAAATGAATAATCTTTTAGGTATTTTTACAATTTTTTACAATTTACCATATTTTTTCTATTTTAAAAATTAAAAAATAGAAGTATCGTATAGCTTACGCTTCACGCTATGCTATTTATGTTACATGCTACAAAGGATTGAATGCTACACAACACGGTACCACTATTTAAAACACTGGTAGAGAATATTCATCAATGAAAGATGATTGATGAAGGCTTAGAGATCTTAGAGAATAGTTATAGCTTGACAAGCAAAGTTGTTGAGAATCTTCATCAATCAAAGATGTATGCTCTAGTATGGACATTCTCCTTATTCTTTTTTCCTTGCTTGATTCTTCACAAGTGTGGTTGTGTGGTGCATGAATTGAAAACCCAACACATGGTTCATCCATGGTGGAGCCCAATATCAACAGTTTGCATCACAAAGACACTGGCCTACCTGCACTTACGATCAAGGATGGTATACATATCCTACTTTCTGGTCTAATTTAGCTGATTTATCATTCAAAGCAGCAGGTTGTGCTAAATAGTATAATGATCGTAGGCAAACCTAAAAGAACAAGTGTGTTAGCAGTAAATTCAGCGAGCATTAGCATGTTCACAAATCTTTTGGGTACCTTTTATCAATTGTATTGAATACCCCAATGTAAGGGTTCCTCCTCATATATATATATATATATATATATATATATTGAAGTAGTCGGCTCTTTACAAGGCAATTACTGGGAATCAAACTAAACTAGGAAACTATAATCAACCCATTAATTACAAAATATTTACATATTACCAAAATCATGCCATAATTATAGAGAGACTAATTATGGCTAAATATATCTGACTGACATCCCCCTCAAATTGCTGTTGGGTGATCAAGAAGCATCAATTTGCCTACAAGAAACTAATGACGCTAGCGGGTCATGGCCTTTGTAAACACGTTAGCTATCTGAAGATCAGAAGAAACATGCGAAAGAGAAATAACACGAGTGTCCAATGCCTCCCTAATAGAATGACAGTTAGAGGTGGGCATCGAGCCGAGTCGAGTCGAGTTGGGCTAAGCTTGGCTTGGCTTGTCCATGGTGTACTCGAGTTCGAGCTCGAGCTCAAGCTCGGCCTCGAGCTCAACATTGAAGCTTGGCTTGTTTGCTAAAGCTGTCGAGTCGAGTTCGAGTCGAGTCGAGTTTACCTCGAGTCGAGCTTGAGCTTGTTCATATCATTCATCGTAGGTTAAGTTAAATATAAATTAAATGCCACATTACTAAGACATAAATCATAAACCTCTAGATACTATCAATATCATACCACAAAAACATAATTTATCCTCAACAATTAACATCAACATCAATTCGAAATAGTTAAAATATATCAAAAATTATAAATCCATTCACGAAAATTTTTAAAGCTTTCATTGCTTTAAGCATTCTGGCCCATGTTTTCAATTTCATTGTCCTCTTCATACTCTTCAGCATCGAAAGTGCTACCACCCCAAACTGGATGCGACCAATCTTGCGTACATATCAATGCTTCAATTGTATTCGAGGCGAGTGAGCTTCGATACTTGCTAACTACCCTGCTGCCAATGCTAAAAGCTGATTCTGATGCCACGGTCGAAATTGGAATTGATAAAATGTCTCGTGCCATCAATAAAAGTCTAGGGTATTCACGAGCTCGACACTTCCACCATTGCAAAACATCGAAATCATTATCTTTTATCCTTATGACCTATTCCTTTAGATACTTGTCCACTTCGGATTCAGTTTTCTGTGTATCCGTTTCTTCTTCGTCTAAAAAAGACAAAGTCATGAAGCCGCTCGCCCACAGTAGAAGAATTATCCGCAGTTTGAGAAGTATTTATTGCACTTGATGGATCGGCCGAATTATCAACATATGATGCGAACAGCTCTTCAATTGCAGCATTAATAACGGCGGTTTCCGCTGAAACTCTTTCGGAACTGGAATAAAGCGATCTGAAAACAAATCTAACCATTGCCATCTTGTATCATGGATCCAGGACAACTACAATGGCCATTAACAAGTGGCATTCAGCCCAGTACTTATCAAATTTCATCTACATTCCTAGAGTCATCGCTTTTAAAAATTCTAGACCATCAACAACATATTTTTTAAGCGCGTTCATAATGAAAATAATTTCAGGAAGAAATAAATTTGGCGTGGGATACTTATTTCCTGAAAAAATCTTCGTGCAGTCATAAAAAACTTTGAAAAACCGATGAACATCTTCAGCTTTCTTCCAGTCTTCATCACTTGGCACATATGCGTACATTTTATCGCGCGCTGCAAGTTCGGGGAATGCAATTTTAAATTGTAAAGCCGTATCCAACATTTCATAAGTGGAATTCCAACGAGTGCAGACATCTAACTTCAACTGCTGTTTAGATTTCAAATCCAAACGTTGGATTATATCATTCCACGTACTCATTCTTGAAGGTGACCCCCTTATATATTTAATGCTATCTCGTATGTTTGCAATCGTTGAATCAATTGCTTTCAGCCCTTCTTGCATAATTAAGTTAAGTATGTGAGCACAACATCTAACTTGGAATATTTTGCCTTCGAAGAATAAATTTTCAGCAGCCTTAAACTGAGTACGTAAGAAAGAAATCAACGTATCGTTGGACAAGGCATTATCTAAAGTAATTGAAGAAATTTTCTTTTCAATGCCCCACTCAACAAGACAGTTGTAAATACAATCGGACAGTACCACACCGGTGTGAGGAGGAGGAACGTGACGGAAGTTTAAAATCCTCTTTTGTAGTTTTCAATCCGTATCAACGAAGTGTGCGGTCAATGACATATATCCCTTTCTCTGATTTGAAGCCGTTCACATATCAGATGTCAAACTTATTCTGGATACGGATTCCAAGAGAACTTTCAAATTAGCTTTCTCAACAGCATACATCTTCATGCACTCTCTTTTCACAGTAGATCGAGAGGCCTTCTCACATCTGGGATTTAGAAATTTACAAAATCCCATGAAAACCTTGCTTTCCACTATGCTGAATGGCTTCTCATTGACTATCACTAACCTCGCAAACCACTCATTTAGTTTATTTGGGTCATACTTATACGTTGAGAGTGCAACTTTAGAGTCGTCATCTTCAGAAATATTAAATGAAAGCAGTTGTTGGACTCCACTCTTCAATGTTCTTGGTCTCTTCACACATTTATCTAGATGCCTCTGATAGTGGGTTATAAAAGAACCAGAAAGTTTGCTGTAAAGAGTCTTACAAAACTTGCATCTAATCTTGACAGAACCATCTGATTGCGTGATCTCATCAAAAGATTCCCATATTACAAATCTTTTTTTTCCTTTCACAGAACCTGAAGTTGTTTCAACTTTGTTCTCTAATTTTTCTTCATCCACAGAAAAAGAAGAATTGATTGACGCACCAGGGCCAGGAGTACTTGGGTTTTCTTCAGTAGTCATCTAAAAATCAAAAGTCAACAAGAGTAGGGTAAGATCAAGGATTTTATAGGTTGAAGGAATCGGTCAATGACATTTATACGTATATATAAATATATAATACAAACAATATCGGGCCCCTCCATAAACTGCAAGACACAAATGTCTCAAATAGTCCCCTGATAAATTCCTAAACAGGGGGTATATTGCTAAACCATTAGGTAGCCTAAATATTAATTAACAACATCAGATTACAAATAATCATAAGCATCAATATGATAATACGTAAAGAATAATTATCAAAATATATAAGAAATAATTTATCCATACAACTACAACTCTACAAGAAAATAATGTTTAAGAACAAATAAGAAGATAATGCACATGATCATTAACATACAACATTGCATAATGCAACTATATAAGGAAATAATAAAGTAATATGATAATGCATATGACCATATACCCATGGTCTGCTCTGTTTGCAATTGGTCCATACAACAGTGGTGTTTCTTTATATTTTGTATTTCCGTTACTGATTTATTTTTTATTTTGTACCGGTGTTGGTAGTGACGGCCTACCCATGTGGCTGGGCCATTTCAAAACTTGTGCATTGTAGGTCCATCATGTAGATCAATTGACACAAAAATCAGGAAGGTTTTGTCGTCATGTGGGCCATGCCTGTATGTTGAGTCAAATTGTTGGTTCCATTGATTCTAGTAGTGTGGCCCACCTGATTAACAGATGTTCCAAATTATTGTTCCAGTTGATCTTCATCTCAGAGCCTACGATTTTCATTGTCCATACTGGGGGAATGGCACATGCAATGCAAGTGGATAAAAGAAGGGAGAGATCATTTGGTGAGACCAATCACATGGTGGGGCATAGGTATGACAAACTTGTTGCAACCGCAAGATTGGAAACAATAAGATGTGCACATTGATAACCTTAAGATTTAAGTTGACAGGTTATGACTAATCTAATCGCATTGGTTTGGTCCAATCACAAATGATCCAAACCGTGGGTATGACATTGGAAAAAAGAAAGCGGAAATTGATAACCTCGAGGCTAGTCTCATTGCGCCAAATGCACATGGCCCAAACCATGGGTGTGACATATGAGTTGTAACCCAAAATTGGATATATATATATATATATATATATATATATATATATATATAAAAGAACAAATTGCTAACCCAAAATCTGAAACAAGAAATGATACCGTGAGCACCATGGTGTGCCGTAAACAACTAGTTAGATGTCAAATAAACATTATGGTTGGTCGTAGGAGATTTTTAATGGTGTGATTCAATCACTACTGTTTTCCCATGGTGTGGTCCACCTGAGATTTATATCTACGTCAATTTTTTGGTTAAAGCCTAAAATTATATTTCAAAATGGATGAATGGCATAGATAAAACAAATACATAATGGTGGGCCCCACATAGCACCAACCACTTGCGCACGAAATCCAATGCTGGAAAGTAGAAATCCCTACCTCTAGCGTAGCTTCCAAGGAGGGGCTTCCAGCCATGCTTGATGTGAGTCCAAATATCTTAAAACCTAGTCTTGCTACTGCCACCTAATCCCCTATAAACCTCTTTACAGTACACATAAAGCACCACTCTTGTTCTACACAGTGCCTAAAACACCAAAGCTCTGTTAGGTCCACCATGTTTTTATTTAAATCTACTCCATCCATTGTGTGAGAAAAATTATATGGACCGTACGTGAATAAGACAAGGCCAATCAGAAAGTTAATTAGCCCACACCAATAGGAGCAATGTAAACTATCTCCCAAACCATGAAGTTTACATGGTGTGGCCCGTATGAATATTTTTTGGGGAAGTTTTGTGTACTTTCTCTTAAACTTGATGAGATCAACTTGATAAACGGGTTTAATGAAAGATATACACAATGGTAGTCCCATAGACAAACCTATGGCTGGCATCTCATATCTATTTTTACATATATATGGACCATCTGATTTGTGGATGTAGTTGATTTTTGGGCTTAGACCCAAAAATCGAGGTAAGGTCCTAATAAACAGGGTGGATTTTACATATAAAATATGGCGGGACCCAAGATTTGGGTGTCTTACATACACGTGGTGCATACGTTCCAGTCCCAACAAATGGATGGGAATGAGACTGTATCTGACATGACGTTTCAAGCTTTTGACTGATTTATCTCTCTCAGATCTACGAATGAAAACTGCCACCGTAAATCCATTCTATCCTCTCCACCTCCCAGCTCCTGCATCCTATATTTATTCTTGGACCCACAGGCTATACATGTGAAGCATGGGTAGATACGTGAGAGATCTAATCCATCCACTCATCAGGTGGGGTATCAGGCAGGCCATCACGGGACTCGATTCGAGATCTAAGCCGCTCATCAGGTGGGACCCATTCTCCAACGAAATCAAAAAAGAGGAAAAAAGAAAAAAAAGAAGAAGAAGAAGAAGAAGAAGAAAAACTCACCTTAAAAATGTTGGTCGGGCAGATGTGCAGCGAGCAGGGCAGCGGGCTGGGTGGAGAGCGTGAGGTAGAGATTGAGAAAGAGAAGAAAAGGGAAGAAAGGGAAAGGGAGGCAGCCGTGTGGGGTAGGGTTTTTAGTTTTTTACGACTCTATTATATATATATATATATGAAAACCTATTTCTAACGAGCCGAGTCGAGCTCGAGTTCGAGTTTCGAGGCGAGTCGAGTTCGAGTCGAATCGAGTTAAAATGGCCTATGGTCGAACTCGGCTCGAACTCAACTCAAGCTACAGTTTTTCAGCTTGACTCGACCTGACTCAGTCATTCAAGCCGAGTCAATATGAGCTGACTCGAGCCGAGTCGAGCAAGTCATTCGAGCTAACTCGACTCGTGAACAGCTCTAATGACAGTCCACCTCAATATGCTTCGTATGCTCATGATAAACGGGATTAGCAGCAATCTGAATGGCACTAGTGTTATCAGCATGAAGAGGAGTAGGATCAATTTGAGAAAAACCAAGCTTAGCCAGAAGCCCACGAAGCCAGACAATCTCAGAACAAGCAGCAGACATTGCACAATACTCAGATTCAATCGAAGATTTAGAAACACGAGCTTTTTTCTTACTTTTCTAAGAGATCAAAGAATTACCGAGAAACATGCACCAACCCGTAACAGACCGCCAAGTGTTAGGACATCCGGCCCAATTTGCATCACTATAAGCAATAAGACAAAGAGGCGAGCCAGTGGGAAAGAACAACCCACGATCAGGTGAACCTCGAAGATATCGAATGATACGACGCATGACAACTAAATGGAGATGGCGTGGAGTTTGCATAAACTGATTAACTTGCTGGACAGAAAAGAAAATATCAGGTCGAGTAATAGTCAGATAGTTCAAGCTGCCTACCAACTGGTGAAATACAGTGGGATCAGAAAGAAGATCACCCTCCGTACTACGATATTTCACGTTGACCTCCATAGGAGTATCCACCGAGGGAGAATCCTGAAGACCAGCCAAACTAATCAAATCCTGGGTATATTTGCGTTGATTCAAGAATATACCTAAAGAATCTGTGAGCACCTCTAAACCCAAAAAATACGTGAGAGGACCAAGATCCTTCATGTGAAAAGAAGTCTAAAGATGCTGCTGCAGGTGATTAATTAGACTAGAGTTAGTCCCAGTAATGACAATATCATTCACATACACAAGTAAAAGAACAAGGCCAGTCGGGGTTTTGCAAAGGAATAAAGAGGAGTTATATTGGCTTTGGACAAAGGAGAAGCAAAGCAGGGTGGACTTGAACTTTTCAAACCATGCCCGGGGAACCTGTTTTAAGCCATAGAGAGACCGCTTCAACTTACACACGGCAGAAGACGGAGAGGAAAACAGACCCAGAGGAGGAGTCATGTAAATATCCTCTTTGATATCATCATGAAGAAAAGCATTTTTGACGTCCATTTGGTGAAGAGGCCAACCTCGGGAGGTGGCGATAGAGATAATTGTACGCACTGTAGTCATCTTTGCAACCGGAGCAAATGTCTCTTCATAGTCCACCCCATATTCTTGTCGGTTCCCAAGAACAATTAATCGTGCCTTGTACAGGTCCAAAGTCCCATCAGAGCAAAGTTTAATCGAGTAAACCCATTTACAACTGATGGCTGTAACATTATAAGGACAAGGAACCACCTCCCAGGTAAGATTATCCTGGAGAGCCCGAAGTTCGTCATCCATCGCTTTCCGCCAACATTCATTTTTAACAGCCTCGGAAAAACATGTAGGAATGGGAATAGAAGTCAAAGTAGCATTAAAGCCATACCAATCAGGAGGACGGGATACTCGGGTAGATCGCCGAGGACCCGGCGTAGAAAGCATGTCAGGCTCAGCATCACTGAGTGGAACGATCTCAGATGGTAGGTTATCCTTAGGAAAAGTCACCGGAACAGTCTCAGATGAAGGGTCAGTCTCGGAAGGAGGCAAAGTCGGTAGACGTCGAGCATACACGAGTCCAGGTTTGAATCATGCAGGGAGAGGAGTCAATTCATTGAAACAAGGTAGAATACTAATCTTAGGTAATGACTCAATATGGATAGAAAAGAAACATTGATTTTCAAAGAAAACAACATTACGAAATATACGAAATTTGTTAGAAGAAGGATCATAACAAACATAACCTTTGTGAGAAAGACTATAACCCATAAATGCACATTTAATAGACTGGGCAAAAAGTTTGTAACGTTCATGGGGTGGTAAATGAATAAAGCAGAGGCATCCAAAAGTATGCAGAGTAAGATAGCTAGGATGCTGATGATACAAACGATAATAAGGAGAATCAAGATTCAAAACTTGAGAGAGCAGTCTATTAATTAAGTAAATTGCAGTAGATAATGCCTCAACCCAGAATTTAGAAGGAAAATAGGACTCAAGCAATAAGACACGAACCACATCCAAGAGATGTCGATTCTTTCGTTCGGCCACACCATTTTACTGAGGGGTATAGGGACAAGACTATTGAGAGACAATTCCTTTGTGTTGTAAAAATTCATGAAAATTGTGGGACATGTATTCCCCCCCAGAATCAGACCTCAAAATCTTAATACAGGTAGAAAATTGATTCTCAACGTATGCGACAAAGGTTTGAAAGGCAGACAATACCTGAGATTTGGATCTAAGAAAATAGACCCAAGCGTACCAACTGAAATCATCGATGAATGTGACAAAATATTTATACTGAGCATGAGAAATGATGGGAGAAATACCCCATACATCACTATGCACAATATCAAAGCATTTTGCGGCAAGACTACCATGAGAAGGAAACGAAAGAGTCTTACTTTTACCAAGTTTGCATACAGAACAATCAAATGACAGATTTTTAGAAACTTGTTCTTTATTGCCCAACAAACCAGAATTTAATAAATGAGACAGAACAACGGAGTTTAGATGACCTAAACATTTGTGCCATACTTCACTACGATTGTTAACTGTCATACAAGCCAAAGATAAACTACTAGGAATTGAAAAATGCAGTGGAAAGAGTCTGCCAACTTTAGGCCCCTTCACGAGTATCTTCCCCGACCCCTGATCCTGCACAAGACAACCATCATGAGAGAAATGTACATCACAGTTATTATCAACTAACTGGCCAATAGAAATCAGACTGGTAGACAGGTTAGGAGATACATAAACATCTTTGAAAGAAGAGTTAATATCTCCTACTTCATTAATAGCTAAATGACTCCCATTAGCTATCTGAATCTGGGATGAACCATGATATAGATGAACATTGCACAGAGTATCAGACGATCTGGTCATATGATTAGATGCACCAGAATCAACCAGCCAAGATTTAGATGAAGTAATGTCATTACCTTGGAGCCCTAAGGCAGAAAAGGCTGATATAATCATCGGTTGAACCATTTCAGGAGTAAGAACAGATGGTCCAGCCGCAGAAGAGGAAGCTGAGGATATTCTAGGAACAGAAGAAGTATTCATTGCAGCCTGATGAGCATTAGCTTGACGGTTCTAAGGTCAAGTGGGACATTCTTTGATAATGTGGCCCAGTTTCTTACAATAGTTGCAAGACTTCTTGGTACAGTTGGCAGCAATATGACCATACTCCTTGCAGCCGAAACACTGAACCTTACGCATATCATTTCCTTTCCCGTGGGCTGCATAGGCGACTGGATGCGGATTAGAATCTTGCTGGAACGTAGCCTGTGTGAAAAGACGCTACTCCTCGCGAAGTAATTCACTAAAACATACATCCATCCCGGTTCATTAAATTTGAGCGAGCAACCTCAAATTCATGATGCAATTTCATCAGGAATTGATCTCTCTTACTCTGCTCATGCACAGCTTGAACAACAGAAAGAGGGCAGCATGTACCTTTGCATAAACCATATCAGAAAATTCTCCCCACAAATGCTGAAAACCAAAAAAATACTCTTGAATGGAGAGATTACCTTCAGTGTAACTAGCAATCTCATATTCCAACCGAAAACGACGTGCAGTATTATACTAATGATAAACCTTTAGCAAATACTCCCACATGGTCTGCGCAGTCTTATAAGGCCTTAGATTAAGCACAATAAGAGGATCAACAGATCCTAAGATCCAGCACATCACACGTGCATCATTGACCTTCCACTTACCCAACTCTTTAGATTCCGTAGGAACAAGATTATTACCATCAATATGACCCCACAATTCTTTGCCCATAACAAACAATTGAAACTGAAACTCCCAAGCACAATAATTTTTTCTAGTAAAGCGAACTCCGAAAGATTCGCTAGAAGACATGATGAAGCTAATATAGATACCTGAAATTACTATAATGCACAGATCCTACCGACAACCACTAATCACAACACAATAAGGTTTCGTGCAAGACAAAAATATGTCTTACCCAACACAAGAGCACCAAAAATCTGGACTAATGCAACCCGCAGATCAGTTCTCTCCACATAGCTCCACTGAAAATCTGCAGCACCAACGAAACACTACAGCACCGAAAAGGCCAAACCTAATATGGATGGGTTTGGCTCTGATACCATATCAATTGTATTGAATACCCCAATGTAAGGGTTCCTCATATATATATTGAAGTAGTCGGCTCTTTACAAGGCAATTACAGGGAATCAAACTAAACTAGGAAACTATAATCAACCTATTAATTACAGAATATTTTACAGAATATTTACATATTACCAAAATCATGCCATAATTATAGAAACTAATTATGGCTAAATATATCCGACTGACACCTTTAAATGTCAATTTTTCAGTCATCAAATTTGGACGTTGAATCCTGTGAGAACCATGGGATAACCTGCGATCCTTCCAACGACACAAATGGTATCCTTGGGTTTTCAGCTTGTACAAGTAGGTTTCAATGATTAAGACTATTGCTGACTCACCACGGTTGGACCATACCTCAAGAGCTCATTGAGGAAACAATCCCAAAACTCCAATTGATTGGCCTGCAATAGATGGTTAAGAAACGAAATATTGCAAAAGTTCCACATTCAACTGAAGAAAGGAAAAAGATCAGATTGCTAGGATCTTCCAATCTAAAAGTTTCTAGGGACATGGTGCATCCACTGTGGGGCCCATAGATCAACAATTTAGATCACTAAGCCAAAGGCCCTACTTGTATAAACTGAAAACCGAACGATGCTATGGATATCTCTTTAGGTCAAGGATCATATAATTCCTCGCAAAAATGTTTGTCTGGTTGCCCAGAAATTCATATAGCGAGTGATGCCTGTATGCGTCAGGGGAGGAGATTCCCAAGCAAATGCAATGAAGAAGAGCAGCCAATGACTGGAAGAGGATTTTTTGAAGTTTTGAAAGCATCTACAAATGAAGGAAATTCTCCACAAATAAATACCCAACTACACTTGCATAAATTCCCTCACCTGGCCCTTCTACAAGTAGCTAACCAACCAATTTAATCAAAATGCCTTAGTACGTGCCCTTTTGGTAGATTTAGTAATCCATTTCATTTTGGTAGATTTCCTAGCCCTGCAAGCACCTTTACTCGCAGTATACGTGCCAGCCTGGCAAGTTTGTGGGACATCAAGGTGGTGCATGAGGAGCCCCTGCCATGAAGAAGACCATATGACAAGATTGGGCCGGTCTATTCATCGGGTAGGCCACCCTTGCATGAAAATAATTGATGGGTTAAATAAAATTACCAAAGGTCCAAGTTCAACTTGCACATGTGAGATGGTTGGCAACAGTCTGGTGGGGATGAGGAAGAGCAGCATGAAAAGTGGGGTTCGGTTATATGTTGGTGGCTTTGCTCAGATACAAAAAGGGTCATCATTCTAGCTCTCTCGAAGTATTTAATTTTCAGGCCATGTTGGCATGGGAGTATTAGGTAGTGTCAATGTGAGCCTATGCAGTGCCCAAGTAAAAGAGGAAGTCTGGTGTCTGGTGGGCCAATCGATAGGAGAACTGCCAATCTAACATTCAAAAGCCAATCCCAAATTGCAAAGAGAAAGGCCAAGGTGATGATAATGATGACTAATTCATTGATATAATACATTCCATCCAAATATGCTCATGTACAATTTTCTAGCCTACCTAACCCAAGAATGTAACGAAAAAAACAAAAAAAAGATAAAGAAAAGAAAAGGAGAGACCTGGATTTGTTTGGAAGTCTACTTTTAGTGGGGTGCTAATGCCTATCGCTCAAGTCACAATTGAGACCTAGAGCAGGAAAATCAGGGAAACCAAATTGTGACCTAGAGCAGGAAAAGTAGGGAAATCGAATCTGGGTTACAGAGTTTCCATGAAGAACAAGAGATCTGCTCAAGTCATGAAACCAATCCTGACTATCTGAGTATTAAAAATGGCGATAACAGTATCACGTAACATAGAAAACTTACCTCACCTAACTGATCATACAATTCCCTTATGTACCTATTTCTTCTATTTTACATTCCATCACAATGCAATTGAAAACTTGAAACAAAAAACACCAATATAAAATGAAAAGGAAATCCTCCAATTCATCAAGAAACCTTGAAGAGAAAACTAGAAAACGTTAAGAAGGTATCAAACATTTCAAAATCTGCAATTTGAAGTGATCATATAAGCTTGAATACATATGATTGAAAAAATAAAGAATAAGATGGCAATGATTACAGAGACGAAAACTCAGGTGGAGAAGCCAACGGAGGAATTGGGTATCTGTCATCGAGCATATCTGTAATGACATCTGAATCGAAGATCCACTTATTGTCGATTTTCAATGCAGGAACCTTCCCTTCTGGGCTTATCTCTCGAAACCTGGCAACCATATCCAAATCCAAAATCAAAACAGTAAAGAAACAACAAATTTCAAAACATAAAGGCCTCTTTCTATGCAAAATCGATGGAAGGTAAGGATAAACAAATACCCACTTCATGAAAGGGAATTGCAGGATTCTCGACCAGAGGAAATGGACAGCATACTTGAGTGGAAGTTCCACTGTTGAGTGATCCAGACCATTGATCTGTTAGGGCCCACTGTGGATCAAGAACTGATACGAGAATCCTATTCTTTAGGAGGTCATTTGAATACCTGTAAGTCTTAAAGACGTAACTTTCACGGTTTAATCAGAAAGTCATTTTCAGGTGAAAGTCGCTTACATGGTGAGCTAAGTATTTTATTTATTTATTTTTGGGTAACCTGTAAGTCAATTATGGGTAAGATGTTGTGTATTCATGCCAAACAGAGTTTGGACTATGGAACGTTCAAAATCTTTTCAAAATCTTAGAATCACATGAGAAACCTTGGCACAAAATACTCCATTAAGTCAAGCCAATCTAGATGAATCTTTGAGTCGACTCTTAGGGTAAACTAATATCAGGTGCTCACAAAAGTGGGCCCACATATTCGAGATGCCTGTAATCTAGAGCAGTGACTTAAAATAAGCAACAAGGAAATTACAAATACTAATAATAAATCCAAATATAAGTCTTAATTAACACAATTCTTATGAGCCAGGCAACCCATCCCATTACCACCCTTATGGAGGGCCCCAATATCACAACCGTCTTTCATCATTACCATTTCATTCAGTAATGAAAACAATACATAGTTCATACAACACTATCAGAAGCAAGCTTTAAATTCTTATTTCCGCACCAACCCATTACTGAATAATGGAAGCTAAAGAAGAGATATCCATCAATGGCATCTTTCTTGATCCAACTAATGATGAAAATTGCAACTGTACCTTCAACTCTCTATGCCCTTGAATATTCCCAAACCCGACCCAAACAACTCAAAATTAATCAACCCCAAGCGCGCCCCAATGAAACCATTTAAATTTAATTAGGTCAGGCTAAGAATGGAATGTGGGGCTAAAGTCATACAAACATGTATTGCTAATGTGCGTGTTTCTATTCTTCCAGTCTATATTTTGTTTTAGGTTTTCAACCCCATTTGTAAGTTATTGTATGGGCAGGTTGACTCGGCCAACTAGACCCAATCCCAAGCCATTTACTTAAACGGCCCATATTTTCTTAACCGAGCTTGACCCACTGATATGAAGCACTGTTTTAAAGGGGGAAAAGGCCTTTGAACCCACTTCTCTCTCTCTCTCTCTCTCTCTCTCTCTCTCTCTCTCTCTCTCTCTCTCTCTCTCTCTCTCTCTCTCTCTCTCTCTCTCTCTCTCTCTCTCTCTCTCTCAAAAACCCCACTCTACCTTTCGCATTTTATATTCTTCCTAACACCCTAACCTCCTCCCTAAAAACCTTAAAATTCTTTGCAACTTGACGTCAATGGCTTCTCATTGTCTATGCCGATCCCTCATAGAAAAAGGGAGAAAAGAGCAACCATGGATATATATGAGAGAGAGAGAGAGAGAGAGAGAGAGAGAGAGAGATGTGTGCTTCTCCCTTCCACCGTATATTTGAAATTTTCAACCATTAGCCCATAAGTGACTTACAGGCACTGTTCGTAGTATCGGTGTCATTACTAGTATGGCTAGTTGGGGATATGAAAACATGAATCGATATCGCCGAGAGAGAGAGAGAGAGAGAGAGAGAGAGAGAGAGAGAGAGAGAGATGTGTGCTTCTCCCCTTCCACCGTATATTCGAAATTTTCAACCATTAGCCCATAAGTGAATTACAGGCAGTGTTCATAGTATCGTTGTCATTACTACTATGGCTAGTTGGGGATATGAAAACATGAATCGATATCGCCGATATTAATATTGATACCTGGAAATGTATTGCTAACTAGGGGAGACATGGGTGAAACAGTGGGGTTTTTCAGTGAAACTTTAGAAGATGCGTTACACAATTTGTATATTTATGAATAAAAAATTTGTAGAAAGAACCATGTGAAATAATTTTCCATTTCATAAGGGTCTAAGCACTTGCTGTTGTAAAAAAATAAAAATCAGTGCAATAGCATAACCAAAATGAGTTCATTTCATACCAATACCATCATTAGAAACACAATGATCACTTAAAGTTGTTTCTAAATCAAAGAAAAGTCATACATCCATCCATCCAAGCATGGATGCATACATAAATACATCCATAAACGTCCATCCATCCATCCGTTCATACATACACACATTAATACATCCCTCCATCCATACATAAATACATCCATGCATACATACATAAAGACACACATACACGATCCATCCATCCAATCATCCATACATTATCCATCCATACATCCATGCATGCATAGATACATTATCCATCCATACACGTCTATCCATCCACCCATATCCATGCACTAATACATCCATCCATCATGCATCCATAATCAATCCCTATATGCACAACACATCCATCCATCCATCCATTCATAGCACATTCATTCATCTACTGACCAATGCGCACATCCACACATACATATATCATACATACAACTATAATTATGAAATAAAATAATTACTTTTTAAAGTAGATATTTCTTTTATTTTTTCATAATTTCTAAAACTCCAAAAAATAAAATTTTTATTAAAAATTGCAACACCTAACTAACCAAAATTCATCCACAAATAGAAAAAATTAATACATTTTTCATGAAACGCTATCAGCCTTTTTTTAAATAAAACAATTTTTTTTGAAATTTTAAATAAAAATAAAAATAAAAATGGAAGATGCGTATCGAGATTGACATTTCGCGCGTGAAGATGCGCTGATGCAAACATCATTCCTAAATAAAATAAAAAAACAGAGAAATACAATAAACAGCAGAAAAGCGAGGAAAATACCATTGGGGCATGTGATTGACGTCGATCAGCTTCTTATTGTACGGAACGTACTTTTCTTCGAGCATCATCAGAACCGTTTGGCTGCACGGACCTTTTCCAACAAAACAAGAAAAGAAAAAAATCAAAACAGAGAGATAGAGAGAGGGGGAGAGAGTGTGCGGGTGACCGTACAGTTGCCAAGGGCATTAGGATCGCATACAGCGGCCTTCACGCAGACTTCCAGCGGCTTCATTGTCTCCATTGCCGTTTCAAGCTGACTTTTCTTCTTCTTGATTATTGCTCCGGTGCCTTCGTTTGTGTTTTTGAGCGACTCATGCACGAAGAGAGATGGACCCGAATCGTCTTTTACGCAGCGCCCGAGTTCTGTGTGGCCCTCCATTATTTATATGCAAATCTAGTCCGTCCATCAGGTGAGAACTGTTATTTAAACGGCGGATTCAAAATATTAGGAACGATATAAAACTAAACGAGCTTTGCTAAGCGAAGACACGTGTGAATCTCATGCACACGTCACACGTGCCAGCATGACACATAAGTGCGAATTCCAATCCATCCAACGGTTTCATTCCACCTTCTACATGATTGCCTGAAAATAAATCTACTCCACTCATCGTGAGGGCCTAGAAACAGGTGGATGCGTCAAAAGACTTCAGCAAGTTTTCAGGGACGGATTAGTGAGTCCCTGGATCCACCGGTGAGTGGGACCCCTGACTGTAGGGCTCACAGTGGTGAATGTTTCTTAAATCCACACCGTCCAACCGTTTTGAAAGATCATTTTAGGGACCTGGTAAATGAAGCAGATTCAAATGTTACGTGGACCATACTATTGGAAATAGTATTGATTGAATTCCTCATCATTAAAAACTTTATGGGGCCCGTTGGAATGTTTATTTTCCATCCAACTTGTTGATAAAGTCACAAAGATCTAGATGAAGAGACCCCATAAATATCAGCTTGATCCAAAACTTTTGTGACCCACGGGAAGTTTTTAATGATCGATTACCACTGTTTCCTGTATTATATTCCATTTGAGATTTGGATCTGCTTAATTTTTTGGATGATTCCATAAAATGAGTTTTCAATACGGATGAACGGTGTGGATGTAGTCTCATACGTCAAAGTGGCCCCACAGTCAGGGGTCCACCCACGTCCATCTAATCCATTCCCAAGTTGTTAGATCCGTACATTTGTTTGAAGTGGTCCAAGTGACCATTGGATCAAACTGATTATTGGGGTAGGATATCAATGTAGTGGTTCCTTTCTAATGGATGGATTGGATCTGGGACCCAAAGTGCCATGCTGTCACATGTGTGGCATTTACACGAGGGTTATTGCACACGCGTCCTTGTGAGTTACACCTGATTAACGGTTTTGATAAATTTTCTAAATTTTCCCTTCATCCTGATGAGTAACAACTCATTAACGGTTTTGATGAAAGATATACACAGTCGTTGCCCATTACACGATCCTGTGGTTGGCATGCTATCCGTTCCTTATGGTGTGACCCATCTGAGCTGTGGATCTCTCTGATTTTACATCCCAATGTACTATATTCAAGGATAGAACCTGATGGACGAAGTAGATTTTGCATATGGAACATGGTGAACCCATAATCGGGTATTTTTAGGTGTCATGTGGATTCCGGTTGGAGAGATAAACGGAAGAAACGGAAGAACCGTTGCAAAGGGTAGCGGATTTGCAGGTGTACCACACAACACCGACACCTGGCTTATGTGGATACGTGTCGTGCGAAGACGGGAAGAGGATTGGATGGTGAACCACACACCTGGAGCTCCGAGTTGTACGAACGGTTCAAAGGAGATCAAAGTTACATGGCCTGCAGTGATGTATTTACAATATCTATATCTATACTGTTTATCTATTTTTCGAAATCATTTTAGAGAATTATAGAAATAAAATAAAATGAATCATATCTAAAATCATCTATACCACACCACAAATAGCATTTCAGGTAATAATTTACACCATTAAAACATTCATAGGGCCCATCATAATATTTATTTTCCATTCAATATGTTCATAAGGTCACAAAGACCTTGATGAAGAGGGAAAACAAATTTCACATTCATCTAAAACTTATGCAAGTTTCAATGGTATACGTTCAATCTCCCACTGCTGTTTCCAATGTGGTCCACTTGATAGATACATCTATCTTATTTTTTGTCTCAATCCTTAAGATGAGCTCACCAAATGGATGGATGATTTGAATATAACACATACCTCATGATCAAACCTACAAAATTTGCTGACGTCAATACACTAGCTATATAGCTAGCTGATGTGAGGTACACCAGCCAATCCACTTCCGCGAAGACGAACGCTAACGCTCCTTGAGGTCTGAGTTGTACGAATGGTTCAAATGACATCAAGGTTATGTAGCCGCCAAAAATATATTTATTATATCCACACCGTTCATCCATTTTCTCCAGATCTTTTTAGAGCAAGAGTCAAAAATGAATTATATCCAAAGCTCAGGTGAACCACACCAAAAATAAGACAAAGATTCTCGCGGTTAAAACATTCGTAATTCTGTTACCTGAAAAGAAAAAATGAATATCATTTGGTCCAAAACTTCTGTGACCCCAAAAGGTTTCAACGATGTATGTTCAATCCCCCACTGCTTTTTGCAGCGTGGTCCACTTAATCTTAGGATCTGTCTTATTTTTAGCCTCAAGCCTTACGAGGAACTCGCCAAATAAACGGATTGTTTAGATATAACACATACCTCACAGTGGGACCCACAGAACTTGATGACGTCAACTCACCAATGTGGGTCGCTTGACAAGCTTGTCCAATCCTACACTCGTGTGAGGAGAGGCAACTTTCATGCGGGTAGAGCTGGGCAAAATTGATCCGATCCGGTGAATCCGACCCGACCCGATCTTAACTGAACTGACGGCCTGGATCGGTGAGGATCGAGTTAGTCATTTTCAGATCCAAATGGTTTTCGAATTTGGCTCGGATCGTGGTCAATCCGAACAGATCCGATCCGAAACCCGATCCGGATGGACCTGATCTGATCAGATCCGACCCGATCCGGAGCCTGGGAAGGATTTTAATAGAGGATATCCAATCATTATTGTTTGCCTATGGTGTGGTCCACCTGAGATTTTTACCCCTCTAATAATTTTTATCAAACCTTTAAATGATCCGTAAAAATGGATGAACGACATCGATGAAAGACATACATCATGGTGGGGCTCACATATCACGAATACAGTGAGTAGCCCATCCATTTCCGTCAGCACCACTAACGTTATTTTATGGCACAGATGATGTATTCAGTATGCTTTTATGTCATCGAGTAAACTCAGTGGAACCTACCATGAATGTGTGTGGGTTATCCACATTGTACATCCGTTTTTCTAGCTAATTTTAGCGGTTGAGTCGAAAATTTAAGAATGGAAAAAGCTCAAGTGGACCACACCACAAGAAATAGCGAGAATAATGACTTCCACCGTTGAAACCTTGGTAGGCCCACGGTGATGTTTATTTGTCATCCAACCTGTTCATAAGATCACAAAGGCATGGATGAAAGGATAACACAAATAAAAGATTGAACCAAAACTACTGCGGTCCCTAAGAAATTTTCAACAGTATAATTTCAATTCACACTGTTTTTAGTGGTGTGGCCCACTTAACATTTGGATATATTTTGTTTTTGTTCTGGGGTACTTAAATTAGCTTTAAAAATAGATGGACGGAGTGGATAAAATAATTAAATCATGGCGGACCCCATGGAGGCTGGCGTTACTCGGTGAGCAGTCCGCATTCAAACTACCAGTACAAGCACTGCCACCAGCTGTGCCGTAGGCTGTAGCCCTGGCCAACTGGCTATGGCGTGTGAAGACGAGCGGACACTCCTCGAGCTCCCGGTTGTACGAACAGTTCAAAGGAGATTAAGTTATACGGGCGCACAATGATGTATTTATTACATCTACACCGTTAATGTATTTTTAGAGATCATGATAGAGCATTATTCAAAAAATAAATAATACCAAAATATCATCTGGACCACACTAAAATAGTAGCAAAGAATGATTTTCATTGTTAAATCATTGGTGTGGTCTACTTAATAGTTAAATCTACCTTATTTTAATCTCGGGCCTTAAGACAAGCTTTACAAATGGATGAACTGTTTGGATATAACACCTACCCCCTGATACAAACCTCGTTAACGTGAATACACAATTCACCCGGGCGTGCTTGCGTGAAAAGCATTTAACTTTAAAAGGTAAATAAAACCCAGTCCACGGAGATTAGAAGTTCTTTCAGCCCTATGTGGGGCCTATCTTGAGGTCTATATTTCATCTAAGCCATTTATCCATTTTGAAATATTATTTTAGTCATTAAACATAAAAAAAAGATATATTAAAAGTTAAATTAGACCACATTATATAAAATAATTTGATTTAATTTATACTATTCGATTTGTACCTAATCTGATCAGGTTCTGTTTTTTTGACCGAGGCAGACTCGGTTCGAGTAAAGCCAACCAGGCATTGGGTCTATCCGAATTAAGTGGTCTGAATCCGATCTTGGATCGGGTCAAATTCGGATCTGACCATTAAAAATTCGGATCCGATCGGGTTATACCAAATCCGATCCGATCAGGACCGATGCCCAGCTCTACGTGCGGGTGCATTCGGCAACAGACTGGAATCGTCCACAACACCTGTTTTTACACAGCTGCATAAAATGTCCAAGCTATGTGGCATCCACAATATTTTATATTGAATCCACTCCGTCCACCAGGTGAGAGCCATTATTTTAACCGTGCATAAAAACGATCTAAACGAAAAAGAATTCTTATGGGCTATAACATTGCTAAAAAAGTAAAACTTCTCCCAAAACCTATAAGTTCATATGGTGTGGGCTACAAAATCACTATATCAAATGAATTTTTATCATTTAAAATTCATCCTGATGTTTTGCACCTGATTAATGGGTTCGATGAAATATATACACCGTAGTAGCCACACACAAACCTATGGGTTGTATCTCCTGTCCATTTTTACCTGTGGTGTGACCTAAATGAGTGGTAAATATTAATGATTTTTTATAATAATCTTAGAATCGATCCTAGAACCTGATAGACGGAGAGGATTTTACATATTACAACATGGTGGGCCCAAAAGCTCGGGTATTTTTGGCGCTGCTTAAAACAAGTGTTGTAGATTTCCGGTCCATCAGCGATGTTCGTGTTTTACGACATTCGTACCCACCAGTTTCGAAAGTTTCCCTCGCATTTGCAATCCGCGCATCCAAACGCCTTAAAAAAATGTAGGGTTCCTGATGCCGATCTCTCTCCGATCCTTCGATCGGCCTTACCCAGTGTTTGTTGTAGTAGATGTAGGATCTGTAATTAGGGATGCAATCTGCTATAGACTCTTGTAATTCACTTCATCTACACTCCAAACATCGGAGACAGGATTTTCGAGATCTCGTTTTCTTCTTTCTCGGACATGGATCGGTTTCAACAGAAGAAGAAATCATCGGTCGGAGAAGGTCGGTGGAAATCGCTCTTATGATGATTTTTTCACCTTTGGATTTTGGTGTTTTGATGAGGCTGTATGTTGAATTATAGGGTTTTTAGGGTTTGATTTTGTTTTCTTGTTGAAGATTGTTCGATTCTGCTAGTAGTGTTTGGATACTAACCTCTGATTGATTTGATTACATTTGGGAAAAATTCTGTCTGTTTCAATGTCTTGTGTTTTTGCAAGTTCTAGGGTTTCTGGTGAGATTTATGTGCTGTGTTTTACTGTTTTGTAGTCCTTGGAGCTAATATGTTGGGGCCCACTGTGGATGGGTGGTGGGCTGGGAATGCCTTTCATGGAACAATCTCTGCCGCCTGATTGGTGGACTTGGTACGATTGGATGGATGTCGGTTGTCCTCTTTTTCAGCATCACCTGTCCGGAGTGGGGCTGACCACAGGAAGTACCTGGGTAGCTAGAAGTGGTCCACATGTTGTCTCAGACTCTGAATGGGACCACTTCCAGCAAATGGGACTGTTCATGTGGTGGCCCCAACATGTTTGGGTGGTGGGCTGGGAATGCCCTCCACCAAACAATCTCAGCCACCTGAATGGCAGACTGACTTTCAAATAAAAAAAAATATAAAAAAATAAAAAATAAAAACATAAAAAAAATATGCTGTGTGTGATTGGATGTATGTCTGTTGTTTGATGGGTTTCTCTTTTGCGGCATCTCCCATCTGAAGCAGGGCCTCCATTGTATGAATTACCTGGATTGCTGGAAGGTGGGCCCTGTGTTTATGCCTCATTGGCTACCCAAACTGAAAGGCCACTTTTATCTGCTGATCTCTGTCTCTCAAGATTCACTTGCGTCTAGGGGTGCAGCCCAACCGGAGAGTGAGACGATACTGGGTCAATCTGTGGGTGAGCCTAACCCATCTTGGGTTGGTCGGGTTAAGTTGGTCATAATCATGATTTTATTTTTAGAGAAATTAGCAGAGAGAATCCAGATTGTAAGCGTAATACCCTCATTAGTGGGGGTCCAGAATTGTTTACAACGCCTGTTTTATGTAGCACATAAAACACCCAATTCCATGCTCATGATGTCGTATATGTAAAATCCACTTTTTCCATCTGGTGAGAACCCTTTTTTTAACTCTACAAAGAAAATATCAGCCTGATGAGAAGCTCGGATGGGCCATGCCAGTGGTAACAACTTAGGGGGTCGTTTGGATGCCTGTAAAGTCATTAAGTGGGAATCTGTTTACAGGTAATCAGATTACAAGGGGCTTTTGGATGCGTATGTTTGCCTGTAAACAGATTCCAAGCTGTAATCTGAAACATGAGAAAAAGTCATGTTTCAGATTACAGATAAAGGGATTTCAGGCGACAACTATTATTTTTGAAAAATCTCAAACCAGGGAGAGTTGTGGATCCATCTTCCAATGACTACAAAGACCCAAAACGAGAAGGAAGAAGAAGAAGACATACCGTGGATCTAGGCTCTCTCTCTCTCTCTCTGTTAGGGTTGAAACCTTTCATACGTTGGGATGCTGTCAAATCCCTTAAACGATGGTGTTGTGTATGAGGGACTAGAAATGAGGGAGCAGATTAGGTGAGACCCTGGATCCATCAAGGTGGGTGGGATCCCTGACTGTGTGGCTCACAGTGATGTATGTGCCTTAAATCCACACCGTCTAACCATTTTGAAAGCTCATTTTAGGGCATGATACCAAAAGTGAAGCTGACTCAAATATTAGGTGGACCACACCACAGGAAACAGTTGTGATTGAATCCCCACCATAAAAACTTTAGGGATTCCACCAGAATGTTTATTTGCCAACTAACCTATTGATAAGGTCACAAACACCTAGATGAAGAGTCCACACAAATATTATTTTGATCCAAAGCTTTTGTGGCCCACAAGAAGTTTTTAATCGTCAATAACCACTGTTTCCTGTACCATGGTCCATTTGGGATTTGGAACTGCTTCATTTTTTGGATCATGGCCTAAAATGAGCATTCAATATGGATGGACAGCTTGGATGTAGTCACATACATTACAGTAGGCCCCACATTTAGGGGTCCCACCTACCTCGGTGGATCTGGGGTCTCACCTAATCCACTCCCCAAAAACGAACGTTTCGTTGCTTAAGAAAGGAAATGAAATCAGGGATGTCCTTCAATAAAGAGTTTTTCATGACTGACTTAGATCTAGCATGGTCCATTATTTCCCTCTATATAGATCGAGCATTATTCATCAAACAAAGGGCTTCTTAAATCCAATGGCTAAGATAATTTCAAGCCTTAAATTACCTAATTATTTGTATTCAATAGTTTTTTTAATCATAAAAGGGATTTTGAATTAGTGGGCCCACTTCTGAGCTGGGCTTATTCCAATGATCTATCTTAAATGAAGATTTATACGTCATTTGATTATTTTTAAAGGATTTACCATTGCAAGCTCCATCGTATGTGAATGCCTAATTATAGGCTGTAAATAGATTTCATTTTTTCTTTTACACACATTCACACCCCACACACCCATGCACTCACACCACAATGGGTACTTGAACCCATGACCTTGTGTTGAAACTCTTGTGAGTCTACCATTGAGGCATGAGTACGAACCCGCTGTAAACAGATTTCAAGTTATCCAAACATAGACAATTGTTTACCTGTAATCAGATTACAACTAATAGCTAAACAGGACAAGCTGTAAACACTTTATACCTGTAATCGGATTACCTGTAATTAGATTACTACTTAATGAATTTACAAGCATCCAAACAACCCCTAAGATTGCTACTAAAGCCTAAGTCCGTGCGGTGGTTTGGATCAGGCTGGTTTATTGTATCTTCTATTAATCTTGGTGAGTTACACCTGATTGATGGGTATCATGAGAGAACACACCATCGTGGCCCCACATGCAAACCTATAGTTTTCATCCTATCCCCATTGTTTCCTATGGTTTGGCTCACTTGAGATGTGGATCTGGCTGAGTTTTGTCATGAGGGCCTAACATTGAGAAGAGCTCCTGATGTATGGAATGGATTTTTGCATATACAACATGGTTGGTCCCACAGGGATTAGGCTTTTATGTAGATCGTAAAACAGGTGTTCTATGATTGGAGAGAAATTGAGTCACAATCTCAAGCTGGGTGAGGAGTTAAATGAAGAGCTCCTAATGTATGGTATGGATTTTTGCATATACAACATGGTTGGTCCCACAGGGCTTAGGCTTTTATGTAGCTAGTAAAACAGGTGTTCTATGAGTGGAGAGAAATTCGGTCACAATCACAACCTGGGTGAGGAGTTAAATGATACTCAGGCAGTTTATTTCGTCGATCCACAGGCACATTGAAATTGTCCACGTGGCCAAGGCCAACTGAAAATTAAACTGACTATAGTGTGGAACCCACTGTCGCTTGGTCACAACCCAAAATTCAGATTGTTTGAACATTCTTAACCTCAGATTAGTGGACACTTGTTTGTTGAAATAAAGACCATTGGAGAGTTTTCATGTGGTGTGGCCCACCTGAGAATAGGAATGGGCCGATTTTTGCCCCCTGGGCTTAAAATTGAACGGGCCACCTCACTGGCAGTGTGGATGTCGAACATGCATGTGACTCATATTCAAAGTCATCCAAGCCTTATACCAACTAATTGGGGTCAGCTACATGAATCCTTTTATACCATTCCACCCTATCAAGGACCACAACTTCAGTTAGACCATATGTGACTATACATGTAATACAATTATTAAAAAACTACAATATTGTAATATAGGTTCCAGTTCGGCTTGCCCGAGGCCTCAATGCAAACCCAAATTGAACATGGATTGGTTTGAGAATTTCCAGCCCAAGCCCAATCTGATCTCAACCCAACACAATCCAACCCATCCAAAATTTCAGTTGGTCTAGTCAGGTTTGGGTTGAGCCCGACCCAATTTGGACCCTACTTGCATCTTCTTTCTTACCAGTATGACACTGCTAGTTTCTTTTTTGTCCATGCGATGTTTAGATTACATATAAACTCCCTTGGTAAGCATGGTGTTTGAATGCTTATGTTTGGTTGGACTCTCGGGTGTTGAAGATTTTTCTTCCTATTCTTGTTTAGAACTTCTGTATATGATGATTATTTTTAATATTAATATTGGAGGTTTTTTTTTTTTTTTTCCTTCAGGAAATAGTCAAATTAAGAAGCGAATGCGTACATCGGATATGGGACTGGATTCTAGTTTATCTAGTAGTGCTAATAAGGAAAATTTGGTAAGTGGCCCTTTTCTATTTCTTAGAAAATCAGGAGCTTTGATTTGCCTTATGGAGACATGGATAAGAATGGGACCTGCTGGGATTTTGAGACTGGAAAACGGAATCATGTGTTGTTGTATTCCTTGCCACCCCAGACACAGTGGATAGGTGCTGCTTAAATTGCAGAACTGGTCGCCAGGTGCCTGTCCTTCTGAACTGGCCCAAGCCTTCCAATTATTTGTTCTATTTTCAGTTCTGTTTTTCAGTCTTACTTTCTCACATACTTTTGGATTCTACTTTCAACTACTATTGTTGCGACATGTTTTTGTGTTTTCCAGTCTGCCTTTGAAGTGAATCAAAGTTCTTCGAAGAGTGTCAGTGGAACATCCATGAAAATGCTACTAGCTGATGAAATGTCAAAAGAACTGGAATTTAAACGGCGTTCACCGAGTGTAATTGCAAGATTGATGGGTCTTGATGCGATTCCAGCTCAGCAGGACAAACAGCCAAAAGAGATCCCTAAAAATTATTTGCGAAGAACAACATCAGTAGGGTCTCAAGGGAAATCTCCATCACACGAGGACCGTTCATTTTGGAAACATAGCAATGAGCAGCAAGAATTCAAGAAAGTCCCGGAGACATTGAAGCTTGAGATGCGCAATAACTGGCCAGTTCAAAAGGGAATCGGGTTCCAGAATCCCAGTGAGGCAAAAATGGCTTTCATAAGGCAGAAGTTTATGGATGCCAAATGCCTCTCAACTGATGAAAACATTTGGCAGTCCAAGGAATTTCATGATGCATTTGAAGTTTTTTCTTTAGAATCGAATAAAGATCTCTTCCTGAAATTTCTCCGAGAACCTGATTCTTTCTTCACAAAGCATCTCAATGATCTTCAGGCCATTCCAACTCCCCAATCTAGGCACAGAACTGTCGTAAAAGCATCAAAGGGTACTAAGTACGAAAACACCAGAATGAGTGGGAAATCGGAGAGAAAGATGGAAGGACACATGCAGATGCAGAAGGATATGATAATCTCTCCTCAGGAACATGGAGATTGTCATGACAGCCATCACAAACACACTGCTTATGTTTCACCTAACTTGTCGAAGTCATCATTTGAAGGAAAGACTGACACTAGCCCTCTCCCTACAAGGATTGTTGTTCTAAAGCCGAGTCGAGGAAAGGCACAAAACACAGCCAAAGTTATTTCATCGCCAAGCTCCTCAACAAGTTCTCATCTTGGCTATAGAAAGCATGGAGAATTCCAACGAACTGATAACCGGCAGTTGTTTCTGGAATCAAGGCATCGGGTGAAATCAGTTAATAATGTGGAACTTGTGAGGAATAGAACTAAAGGTTCGAGAGAAATTGCTAGGAAAGTCACTCAGAAAATGAGACACTGTGTAACCAGCAATGGCTCTATAAATGTGACAACCATCGGACTGAAAGGATACTCTGGGGATGAAAGCTCATATAGTACATCAGGAAATGATTCTGCAAGTGACTCTGAGGCATTGATACGGACACCTAGTCACTTCTATGGCTTGAATAATGAGTATATCCACTCACCATCTTATTCAACCGAGTCATCTGTGAGCAAGGAGGCCAAGAAGCATCTCTCTGAGCGGTCGAAGAGGACTCACAAGTTTCACGATTTGGGTGGACAGGCCAGCAGGGGTTCAAGTACCTTGGGTGAAATGCTTACACTACCTGATAGAGAAATCAGGCTGCCAATCTTGGATTCTATGACTGGTCAGGATGGTTCCGGTGACAGATCTGTTGGAAACAAGCTGCTCAGAGTATGGGATTGTCCTTTGGGTATTAGCAGTAAGGATGTCTGCAAGAATGCATGCCCTACACATTTACGACGGTCTAACTCTCTACCAGCTTCAAATTCTGTTTGCCGAAGTCCAAAACGGAGCATCAGACAAGGAGCTCTTGGCAGAAATAGCAGTTTTGTGCTGAAAGAGGAGGCAATCGATCTGGGTCCTGGCAAACCTTCTAAGGAGAACATTATCAACCAAAAAGAAAGTTCATCCTTTCGAAAAATAAAATTTAGCAGTAAGAAAAGACGATCTTTTCCCAGAGCGTGCATAGAGAATAAGCCCACTATACCCGACATCTGTGTGAGTTCTGATGAACTGAAGAACAGACTTGAGGAAAGCTATGAGTTCGAACCCAAGCTCATGGCTCCTGAACCATGTGTTGGTGATAGTGATGATGCAAAGCAGATTGCTGACTCTACCACAGTTGCTGAAAAAGAGGTGGTGAAAATTCCTTTCAATGCCGATGAAAACCAGCTACAGGAACCAGCCACTTGTATCAAACTAGCGATAGATATAGTCTCTGCAGCTTGTGATCAGAATGTTTTGAATTTGAAGGTTTGTTTTCTATTTCTCGGGTGATATTTGAATATTTGGTGGTGGCATGCTTCTTAGCACTTTTCATTCCAGGAGAGATAAGATCATGATTCCTGTTCCCTAATGCTCCAATGAACTTGCGTTGATTTTGTTTCTGTTTCTTAATTCTCTTCTATTTTCTTTTAGGAATAAACAGCACCTCTGGAACACATACGCTTCTTTTTCCAAAAAATGCCTCACTTGACATGGGTAGACACTTTTCATGGAAAACACAAGTTACCTTCAAGATGTGTTTCAGTTTCTTTCTCACATTATATGTGCATGTTCATCTGATTTTTTATTTTTTTTTCCAAGAGCTTTGCTGTGCGCACTCACTTGTGCAATGAAGCTCATCTACACATGACACGTGTGCCAACATGGTACAATAGGTCCGAGATCAAATCCATCCATCAGAAGAGCAGCACTATACTGATGCCCGAGTCCAAGAATCAGGTTGATCTACTCATTAGGAGGGCCACAGTTACTAAAACAAATTTACGGCTCTGAAAAACTTGGCTGAAGTTTTCTAAACTATACCTATCCACTTGTTTCCAACATTGGGGCCCACATACTGAGTGGATTAGATCTACTTTTGGGATAAGATCGACGCGGTTGGACCAACTTGGATGGATTGGATCTCCCACCTACGTGCCATTCTAGCATATATGTGGTGTGTTCATGAGCTTTATTAGGCATGCATGTGCGTAGAGCTGGGCACGGGACGACTCGACTCGGCAGACTCGACTCAGCCGACTCATTCAGACATGACTTGACCCGAACTGAGAGGGTGAGTCGATTCAAACCGAGTAGACTTCGTCCAATCCGAACTCAAACCGAGGCGAGTTCGGGTCACCCAGTAACTCGACTCGACCTGAAATCCAACTCAGTATTGACTCGACTCGATTAGAACCCAACTTGTACATTTTAAAAAAAAAAAACCAAAATTTGACGTTTCAGACATGAGATGCCATGTAGCTGATGGAGAGGCTGCAATTCCAACAGGTGCACGTAGGTTCTGAGTTGTGATTTCAACCCGTGGATACCCGCTGCACCCGACCCGACTCGGTGCTGACTCGATTCGACTCGGTACCTGTGACCGGGTCGGACTCGGTCTGAGTTAGTCCAAGCCAGACCCGAACTCGGATTGGGTCAGGCATACTGGACTCAGTACCGAGTCGGGTCAAGTTCGGGTCAGGTCTATTTCAAAAACCGGGTCAAGTCGGGTCAGCTCTAACTCGGTCCGACTCAACTCGATGCCCAACTCTACATATGCGCTTAGCAAAGCTCATTTTCCGATATTTATCTTGAAAATATGTGGTGTGCCTGAATTCGCACTTTTATATAAAGCAAAAAAGCATATAAAATTGTATCAATTTTAACATTTCCACGTACGTTTTTCCCTTGTTCTTGTGTTTGATTCACCATGTGTGTATCTGACACTGACATATGCATCCATGTTGTAGTTCTATTTGAGAATACTGACTTGGGTTTGAGAGGTCACAGTCGGTTCTCATTTTGTATTTCTGTTCTTTTGCGTAGTCAACCTTGCTCATGAATCATGATTCCTCCTGCCTGTCAGGTAGTATTACCAGGTTCAGGTGGTGTTTGTTGACTTTGAGAGTGGGTGTGCTCTTGTTGTTATCAGAATGTTTATTGTTGCTAATCCTGTTTTGCTTAAAAGTGAGTTTGAACTTCAAAGACCCCTCCTCTCTTTTTCATGTTTTTGTTTAAATCACGAAAATTTCAAACGTAGGTTGTTATATATTAATCTTATTTTGTACAATGATTTTGTTGTTTTATCTCTGCATATAGTTTTATTGTTAATTTCTCATACTTCTAGTTTCCCACTTGCTCTATAGCTGTTACTTCAACTGATCAAGATAAATTTATAATGCTAATTCTCCATTATCCTCAATATTCCTTAATTTGGATGAGTTCAATCTGGTCCATGTCAGTACCTGAGAAGCATTTATTTACGCTAATGTTTAGAACATAGAACAAAGAGTTGCCTAATGGGATTCTTCTCTGCAGCACCTTAGAGTTACATGCTTGTGTGAATCAGTGCAATAACATATTTGTCGCAGTGAAATGATCTAGTGGATGAAGTTATTAGAACTTTCCTGTATACATAGTTGCATTTAGACTCGTTGGCATCCACATCACCAATCTGGACCATCCATCCAGTACCGCCAACTCTTCATAGGCTGCCTTCATAAATCAATCTGGCTGGATGATCCAAACCATCGAGTCTGTGGCATGAAAAAAGAATGGAAAATATCATTTACGGATGATAGGTTCCATAACAGAGGTTTAGGAGCATTCTATCTCTTTGATTTTTACACATCAGCCAGAAGGGGATTGGGCTGGATCTAATAGACGGCCCAAATAGGTGATGTGAATGCCGATGATTCCAAATCTAACTATATGTGCATGGGAAGGTTTCCATACACACAGCACACTAGATCATTACTATTTGTCATTTTGTTGCATCATAGAAATCCCAATGCATGCACCGTGCACAAGGATGCACCTTGTCTTCTCTACTTGATGTTATTGCAAAGTCGTAGTAGGTGGATTTCACAAAAGAAAGTTGTGCATTTTATGCTCTAACTGGACCAGGAGAAGCTGTTCTTCTGTTTTTCTCTTCATGATTTTTATGGGTTATCAGTAGGCTTCTTGACTAAATATTTCTTCTAAAAAAACTGCTATGGAAGCTTCTTGGGGCCTTCCTCTGCCACTCATGTTTCCTTCTTTGACTTATGGTTTTGGTTCTTGATTTTCAGTTTTAAATATCTTGGTTTTATATCCGTGAGATTTAAGGTTAGTAGACTTTTGCATGACATGTGGGACACCCTTGTCATTTGAACTGTCAATTCTTTCGTACAACTAGGGATGAGCCATAGTGCAAAAATCATGCCAATAGGATGATCCTAAGCATCTGATCAATAGTATGGAAAATGGATAATCAAGATTGAGTGGATAAATAAAATAGGTCCATTCATCATCTTGAACCATCTATCCGGTAGATCCCACTTTGTATTGCTTATGATTTCCATTTGATGATTCTAACCATGTTATGTGGCTCTAAAAACAGTTGGCTGTAACAAATTGGCCACAAATTTGCCTCACAAAACCATGTGATTCTTGCAACATGGTTTGCTCCCAATGGTACTATTGAATGAACAGTCCCAATTGATGTTTGGGGCTCCCATGAGTCATTTAAAAATTTTCGGTACATTGCAAATGCTTGGGACATTAGCCAAACCCTTCATATAATTTGCTATCATCAAAGTTGAAGTTGAGAGGCATGCTGAGACTATTGCATAGCTGTAGTATACTTTCTCCTCAGGAATCTGGTAATGTTCCAGGAAATGTCCCTGGAGCACCCTCGAGTGGAATCTCATTGCCATGTAAGAGAATCAGATCTTTCTCAAAGCTCCAAAGAAACTGGACATCACAATCCTGTTTCTTTGTTTCAAGTAGAAGCAGCCAGTTCTAAATGCTTTGAAGACATCAGTGCAGATCTCCATGGTCAGCGAATACCCATAGTTTACATACACACCATTTCCTGTAATTTTTCCTAACATATGCATTTTATGTCCTCTGCATTCCCTTTCGTCCAGGACTCAGGATGCAGCTTCAACTTCTCACGTTGGAATCAGTCGAGGAGACGTCCTTGCAAGCATCAGAGATCATTATCTCGAGTGATAATGACAATGGAGAAGGATACACTGGTCTTCCAGGAGACAAGGGAAAATTCTCTGAAATGTCTAGAGATGAGGAGAATAGAGACTTCTCCTTCCTACTGGATATGCTCATTTACTCAGGTTTTCATGGCGCCGACCATGAAATGCATTTCCAAACATGGTACTCACCAGTATTCCCATTGGGCTCGGATGTGTTTGAGAAGCTGGAGGAGAAATATGGCAAGCAGGAGGCATGGCCACGATCAGAAAGGAGGCTCTTGTTTGACCGTATAAATTCAGCATTGGTGGAGATTGTTAGGCAAGTCAGGGACTTGCTCCCATGGGTAAAACCAAAAAGTAGAAGGATGAGGTTTGCATGGGGAGGTGAAGCGCTTGCAGGAGAGGTGTGGCAGTTGCTGGTTAGGTGTGAGAAGGGAGGGAGAGGGGATTTACCTGTGCCATTGGTGGGGTGGTCGGAGTTAGGAGACGAAGTTGATAGAATAGGTAGAGAAATAGAGAGGCTCTTGATGGATAAGCTGTTGGGAGAATTCGTCTCTGTGCTCTTATCTTGCGGAGATATGTAAAGAGATCAAGAAAATTGAATTTTCAGAAATGGGTAGATATATTCACATCTTGTATGAAACCAATGATCCGTTTACAAGGAAATAAAAGATCGAAAGCTTCAAAGTCATCTGGATATAAAATAGTATTCTCAACAAATTGCCACCTCAATTTTGTTTGTACTTTTTATTTGCAGCTATTTAGTGGTGGTGCATTCTTAGTACTCTCAAAAGTGAAACCGCGACAGAAAATTAGGGACTGGAGAGAGGTTTTGGGATCGATTCTTGAAGTTTCTGTTTAATAAAAAAGTTTCAGTTGCGGTTTCACTTTTGAGAGTACTAAGAATGCAGCCCCTCATGGTGCACCATGGCCATCATGCAGTGATCATGACTGTTTATCTGGTGGGATACCATGTTCATAGGCTATAGTTCAAAAACTGCAGTGTCTCAACGACCCTTAACCATGCAATAGTTGTTACTTTTAATGGTTCAGCGTGGGCCATTTTTCTAACTGCTCCTTTTGCAGGTCATGCGTTTGATGGCTGTAAAAGTCCAGTCCCCTTGATTTTGCCTATCCATACGATGAATGGCACGCGAGACCAGCAATTCCTATCATCAATGGTTTTAAGATGAGTCTGATGCGACTAATCCAAGTTGACTCCGAGTCAGTTAGATTGTGTCCGGTTCGACGGGCCAAGTCACCCCTGAGTCAAGTGAGTCAGGCTGATTCAGCACCCATTCAGGCATGTCCCGACTTGACTGAGGACCAAACGAGTTGGTGTGAGCTGCTAGTCTTTTGACAGGATTGAAGACTCCTAACTGTGCCAACTCTGACCCAGTAAGTCACTGTCGACTCAGCCAAGTTGGGCCCATTCACACCGGACTCGGGAGCGGATGAGTCAGTCTGAGTCACCTAGTCTTGAAGCCAACACATCCACCATGCCACCTTTTCTAAGAGGGAACCATCAGGATCTATTGCAGTGTCCATTGCACATTAACGTTCTTATTTTTATCATAGCCAGGGCTTCAACTTGAATCTAGACTGAGTGTCCGGGCCAGGGCCATGTGAATGGTTTAGCCCGGCCCTTTTGCCCTGTCTAATAATCAAGTTGCCTGGCCCTTTTGCCCTGTCCAATAATCAAGTTAGCCAATGTTACATAGAAGGATGGATGATTAGAATTAACTTGTGAAGTCCCCCTATTCAACTTTCATGTGTAGTTAATGATAATTTTTGGATCTAGGGTTATCAAAACCATTTATACGATGGGACTTGAGATGAATCGAGGGTGAAATACTGCACATAGAGACACACACACACACATAATTATTTATCACTGATTGATGTTCTTTAATTAAGATTATTTAATTCCTTTTATTGTCATTGTTATTATTTTTTTGCTACTCACATCTCACATAGGCACTGGAACCCATTATATGTGCCACTAGGAATGCACTGAGTCTTTCGACTTTCATTCCTTTGATTGTGTCACTATCTTCCTTATAGGGCTTGCCCCAGCCTAGCTCTGGCATATAGGGCCGAGGCAAAGGCCGAGGCTTTTTATTCTTGATTAAGGCTGAGAGCTGTTAAGAACCTAACTAATATGCAAAAACAGGTCGTGGTGTTGACACTTATTCTAATTCTTAAGAATCTAACCAATACACCAAAAGCCTCGAGACGAATGAAACGCATCAAACTAACTTCTTTAAGCCATTGGAATCGTAACAAAGGCAGGCTGTAACCAGGGCTCAAGGGACTAGTGTGGGCCAGTGCCAACCTTAGCCCTAAGCCCCGCCCATTTCCACCCCTATTCTATGACAGTGGTCCAAGAGCGTCCTTGTTGAGAACCTAGCACATATCATCATCGAATGCATCGATGCTCGAGGCTTTAGGAAATAGCTGGAATAATTTAAGAGAATTGATATCTACACCCCATTTGATTGATTTTGTACGCACTCATTATTCATTTTTAGTACTGAAAGGGTACAATTTCATGGACCCTTTGTCCATATTTGGAGCTTAAATGGTACACTTTGGGCTATCTTACTTCCAGACACCGAAAACAGAGCTTTATTGAGTCCAAGCGTGTCAATCAGGTTCTCTTGCCCAAAACAAATCTGGTCCAATTAGGAGGTGGGCCATGATGTTAGAAACAGGTGGACGAGTTAAAAAACTTCAGGGAAGTTCTTCAGCCGTACATTTGTTTTCAGGAAAAAGACTGCGAAGCACCTGACTACTGGACTGATCTAATTCTTGGGCCAGGGGCATCTCCATATTAGGACCCTTTTGACGCACGGATTGGATCTCCCACTGTGTGGCACGTACACGAGCTGCCTTGTACAAGTGTGCGGTGTTGATGCATTCTGGACTTTCTTTGAATCCAATCATTTGATCTAGACTGTTCATTAGAATCAACACTCATTTCATAGGCTACCATGCAAACATCACACCCATCTGACAATCTTAATCACATGTTTTGTAGCATTTAAAATCGACGATCAGGATCATTTACACGAAAGTAGGTCCAATCAGCAATTTGATCCATGTTTTTGTTAGAACACGCCATGGATTGCTTATGATCATAAAGAAATACTCTTGCTAGGCAACACTAATCATCCCATCCATGGCTTAGAAAAGGATGGCTAATAAAAACCCAAATTAAGGATGGACTGGACCATCTGATCCGTGTGATTTTTGCATGGTCGTGCATGAAATGTGCTATGTAGTAAATGGACAGTTCAGATCGATGATCAAGGACCCCACGAAATGGACCGTATATCTTAAGAGTTATGTGCCTGCCTAGCTCTTTATTGGAATGTATTTCAGTACAAAACGGTACAAGCATTAGATTTCTATATTTCAAACACTGCATACATATCACTAGCAAATCCCTCACTTACAACCCACTGCATGGGTGGGGTCCACCCAGCAGCGATGCACCTTGATCTTCTGATGGACCCCAACATGATCCAACGGTCACTATCTTCAGTACATGGACTGTCCATCCTTATTCCTCTTCAAACGCACACTACTGATAATTTAACACCCCTTTTTTTGATAGACACACCCTCTTCTTTACTTTCGGTAAAACCGTAGTACGAATTCTGTATTACCGTAATACCAAAATTAGAAAATAAAGAGGGTATCTATTAAAAAAAGAATGGAATGTTTGTTACCTCAACTACGGTGGTGGTGGGAACGATGGGCCAGATGGAGGAACGAATCCTCTGGGGAACGGTTTGTAAGACATGACACGTGGCTCATGTTTCTGTGGAACCACGAGAGATGGGGCCTGGGTAGCCTTGATAACGTGCACGAGTGGGTGAAACTCACTCCCGGCCACTACATGCGGTCCTCTTGCCGAGCAGCTCGAGGACCAGAGGAGGAGAACGAGGACCGGAAGAAATATTGGGGACAAGGGTCTTAGCTTGCCTTCCATTCTTCTATGCTTTGAGATTGGACTGAGAGCAGCTCCTTAAATAAGGTTGGATTTCTTCGTTATGTGGGGTCCACCTTTCATGACTTCAATTGTCTTGATTTTTCGAACATGCGGCAAAAGTGTAAACGATCCGTGTAAGCAATCTGAACCGATGATTAGGTAGGGTCTACTCTGCTCTGCATGGAACATACTCCAAATTTCATACCAATCAGATGATATTAACAAATAGAAAGATTAGATTTGTCCAGATGGTGCAAGTTTTGGGACATGGCTCATCCAAGATTGGTCCTAGCTGATGGTCGGTTTGGATCTTGCACGTGTTTTGAGGAGTCTGAGATGAAAGGATGTCAAACATTTAGATTTTCTCTGATTTTTAGACGGGTCGACTAGTTTGGTCTCGCCTGAGTTAGGAGGTGCATCAGCCTGACTCACCCGAGTTGAGGGTCAGGCATGCCTTATGGTCCATTTGGGAGCTTGGATTTAGAATGCATTGAATTCAGGCCAATATTATAAGTGATTACGGATCCTCAATTGCATTGGAGGAAATGAAATAGAATATAAATCTAGTGTTTGAAAGATTGTATTTGGAATATATTGAAATTATTAATATATTTATAAGACTTGGATTTTATTAACTAAATCAGCTTTCATATCTCAAATTAGTATGTGTGTGTAATAAGCCTATTGAAATACATAGCTTGTAAAAAAAAAAAGAAAATTCTGAGACTTGGGTGAGCCACTGACATAAGAATTATAAACAAGCAACTTGCTTATATTTTATAATTATTTATTTAAATGTCTAACATTTGGATGGTTTGGATTATTATATTGATATATTTTTAGTATTGTAGTCGATAATTGAATTGTTCGAGTGTATTATTGTTGTGGCACTTGTATAGTGAATTAGTAGCCCAGTGACACCTGCCATATGTTCCACTCTTTGCTTTTAAAATGAGCTAAAAAAGACATTTTATTTGAATTACATGAAAAGCACAATATTTAGTTGGGTTTTCAAAACACCCTAAAAAGATACATTTGAAATGCCTCCCACTCCATGTACCTTCAAATCAGGTTGTCAAACATGAAAAGTAGCTACTTAAATTTGAAATACACTCATTTACCTCCAAATCCAAGGTGCCAAATGATATCTTTCTAAGAATTAAGAACACTTACATCTAGCCATGCAAAACTTAGCTGCTATTCTTCTTATTCTGTATTGCTTATCTAAATATTGTTATTAACTATCAAATTTATCAAGTGATCTATTACTAAGCCCTCTTATTAAGAATAATGAGACATCACTAAATACTAAAAATTTCATATTTGAAGTGAGTTTTAAAAAACTAATTAAGCTTTAGCCAAAGCTGCTCTATGACTACAACGTCACATTGAATTATATGAGAGAACGAAAATCGACAAACTCACATATCTCGACAAAACTATGATTATTATTAACTAATGAAAATAACTCGTGGTAAAGGCAAGGAAGACTTTGACCCAATAAAACAGTAGAATCAGGCTGAGCGTTTGAGTTTTTAAACTATAATTACAATACAATAGGTTGGACTTAGCTATTAAACTGGATCCTCTTCATTGATGCAGATTATTTTATATGATAGGGTTCCATTGAATAGAATAGTTTAAAATAAAAATATTCGGCTAAAGATACTATTTATTATAAAAGGCCAAAAGCTCAATGTTAAAGGAGTCAAATGATCAAAGGATTGTAGTACTCGTATGTAAAAATAAATAAATTATTCCTTGGTAATTATTTCCCATCCAAAGTGGGCCCATGGTATAAACGGTTTGGATCTATGAAAGATGACACATGTCCAAAGGCTTGGGATGTGTTAGAAACATGGCTTTAAGATTGGGCCAGTCCCATGCAACTTGTCCGAGTTGACTTGAACTCGTATTGACTCAGTTCAGGATTCGGTGAGTCATGATTTGAATGAGTCTGTCCAACTTGCTAGGTCATTTAACCATGATTTTATATGCTCTTAGGATTCCTCGTGAACCAGCTCATTACTACCCCAAAGTGAGAGGGTGCATACACAACACAATCCAAACCATTCAAATGGCTGGCCACAGTTTATTTGGGGCACGGGTTATGTTCTTTTACAAAAATTAAAAAAATAAAATAAAATAAAGTGAAAAATAAAAAATAAAAAATCCTCTTTGCACGATTCTCGAATTGAAACATGGCGTATGAGAGCTCAGAGCTGAAAACAGAATACTAGTCGGTACTGAATTCGACAATCGAAAATTTTATGATTCCGATTCTCAAATTTAGAGCATCGCATTACATATGAAAAATCAAATTGAATGGGTTCACCTACCTCATGTAGATGGATATTTGTCTGTTAACCCGTTCCATTCTGATAATTGGAACACTAACTCACACATCAATCCCAACCACTAGATATGATGCTAAGCCAACTAACGTACAAGATTCAAGATATCAACTGAACGTATCACATTAGGCCACATGCAATACATTCCTCCATACTATATGTTAAAAACTCGGAGATTAGACTCAAAATCTAGTGAGTCGAGTTGACCATAACTGATCATATTCTTCTATTGAGTTCCTGAAATGGGTCGACTTACAATAACCAAGGACCATAAGCTAACAGGGATACATGGTGGTTTGGACCCTAAAACAGGATGATCAAAGCCGTCTGTTTTAAAGCATTCAAGATGAATGATAAAAGAAAAAACCATCATACACTGTCCATTTTGCAGGCCCTCATTCCAATATCAATTACCATCCATGGCGAACTGCTCCTCTATCCAATGGTCCACCACGAACTTATGTGGGCCCACTTCAGTCCCTTGAGAGAATTTGCACCAGAATACATGTTGAATTACGGTCCGGTTTTGGAGTAAAACTGAAACCGTACCGTTTCCCAGGAAGAATAGAACCAGAACGTACCAAATCGTAAAAAACTGGTTCAGATCCCATTTGGTTCTACGATTATGGGCTTTTTATAATCTAGTCAAATTGTATGGATTGTTTTTATAATTTCACCTAATTTTATGGTTTGTTTTTAAAATTATTAATTTTAAATTCGGCTCAATTGCATGGTTTTTGAGAGATGGAGAAAGGTCACAAAGAAGGGAAAGAATAAATTAAGATTAGTGTTTTGCTGCTTTTTATGTTAAAAAAAAATAAAAAATAAATATTTATTGACCTGGGGATTCTGTTCTAGGTTAGGATCCGAGGTTTGGTTCTTTTGCCCAGTTCAATTATAGTATTTAATTTTATGGAAATTTACACCGAGAATTGAACCGAACTAATATGTTCTTAGATTTTTGGAACCGAAACCTAACCAGTATGCTTCAAAACGAGACCAAACCATGCGGTCTCTTCGTATCCGTCCAGTTTATCATGTGCACACATAATTATTACTCTAAAAGTAGAAATATTAAGATAACCATACATTAAATTCTGCATACACATCACTACGAACCTTATTGGGGCCCACCAAGCAGGAGATGGGCCTTAACATTATCTAACGGCTACCAATATTCCATGCATGGTCTATCCGTTGGACAGAGTACGGATGATTCCTGAACACTATTTGCACCCTCATTTTTGATAGATACACCCTTCTCATCTACTTTTGGTCATACTATAGTACAAAACGTGTACTATTTTATTACCAAAAGTACAAAACAAAGGGTGTACATAACAAAAGGGTGGATGCATATATCATACATGTAACATAGAAATGGCTGATCTAACCATTTGGTGGCCCATTTGGCCCAGATGGAGGGTAATCTTGTGTCACGTGCACTTGCTCCTCTGAAGGCACGTGAGATGGGGCCCGGTTTCCCTTGCTAACGTGCGCCAGGGGGTGAAACTCTCTCCCAATGGCTCCAAGGAGCCTTGCAGAGCTACCCAAGCATAAGAGGAGGAGAACAAGGACTAGAAGAGAAATGGGGTTGAATAGTCTCATTTTTTTAAACGGTTTTGATTTCTGTTTGGGTTGAGATTTGGCAGCTGATGGCAGTCTTAAATAAGCGGATTTTTTAGGTGGGCCACACTACAGTGGTTATCACTTTCTTAAATTGAATTGAGCTTTAGAACACCTGGAAAATATGTGCAAGATCGGAATCATTGATCAACTAGAATTTACTTTGGATGGGCCAGACCTCAAAAATCACACCGATCGGATGATCCTAGCCATCGGAATCAGAGGCATGTAGCTTCTTTTTTTTTTCTTCCCTTTTTTATCACCTCAGTGGAAGATCAAAGCCATGGAAATATTGGGTCCCAGCATGAAGATTATCTCTTTAAAAAATCAGACGGCTCAACTAATTACTTGGACTACAATGTCAAAAAAATTCAAATACGACGAACAGATTTGGCTAATGTTCAGATCGGATTTGACCCTATTTTTAGAAATGTGATATTTATGCTTTGGCCCAACGTTTTGACGGTTCCGATTTTATTAAAATACATTATAAACGATAGAGAAGGAGTGCTGCATTAAGGGCTTGCCTGCAACCCCGCTGGACACGAGATTCTCCGTTTCTTCTCCAGTTTGCTAATTCAAGACGCGTGTGGTAGCCGCTCAAATCCACACGTCATCAGCTAGGTACAATGTGACACGTGTGTAAGATCTGAGATTTCCCTCAGTATGGTTCAATTTTTAAGATCCTCTGGCGTAAAAATCATGCATTAACCCCTCAAGTGGTCCACAGAATATTAATAAAATGAATGGCCAGAAATTAATTATATGTTGTATGCCTATGCAAATCTCCATATACCTATGTTAACCCACTATCGCAGTCACAGTCCGCAAAGTCAGATTGATCAAACAATCCTAACCATTGATTCGTGGACAGTTCTTTATTAAAATAGGGCCCTCAGTTGTTTTCATCTCAACGTCAATAAATGTCCACCAATCCGATATTCAGATACTCAAATAACTGAACTATTGGTACGCAACGTATGGGCAAATTTTGAGTGATCAATAAGTGGCAGTGTATGATTCATCATGCTCCGCCAGAGTATCAAAAATGAGAAATGCTCTATTGTTCCGTAGCACTTTACTTGGACCGTCCAATCGATGGATTTGAACTATTCAAGTCCATGACACATTTGATGGGGTTAAAATGCAAAAATTGCACTAATCGGATGGTCCATTATTATATCTTTTATGTGGCCTTTTTTTTTTTTTTAGTAGCCATCCTTCTTCCAATCCATGGATCGGATGGTTGCGATTGCCTGATGAATGTAACTCTTTAGAATCATAAGCAATCCATGATGGGGTTTAACAATTAGACGGATTAAATTGTTGATTGGACCTACTTTGTATAATCAACCGTTCATAATAAAGGCCATTGATCAAATGGTCAATATTTGTCAAATTGGCAGCATTTCTCATTTAAATAAGGCAGAGAGGGATTGTTAGGTGGGACCCATCATGCATGTGTTTTTCCACCCACGTGTGACCCATGTAGGACATCTGAACTGCTCAAAGGTTGGGTCCCATCACGAAGTCCATCTTCCTGAAAATTCAGCATGATGGAGCCACTAGATCGGTCCAAGCGTACGTCGAATCATACCATCGGTGGTCACTTATTTTGGCAAATGTGGCCCACCGAATGAGTATACCGGCCAGATATTTTACATAGGTCATCTTCATGGTAGGGCCCCACTGTTTGACTGGCTAAGATGTTTACAAATACAACACCAAAAAAATAAATAAAAAAAATTAGATAGTGCAAGACAAAAATAATTAAATAAGAAAGACAGCGTTTGGTCGAAGTCACACGTGTATTTCCACCTATGTTTAACTAGCGTAGGACATCTGAACCATTCAATAGTTGTGGCCCATCTGTAAGGTCATCTGTCTAAAATCCCACCAACAAATCAGACCATCGACCGTCACTTATTTCAAAGAGTAGGGCCTCACCCGATTAGTAGACTGGCCTCATTTTTTTTTACACAGATCAATTTCTAGATGGGGCCTCCTGTTTGATTTACTCGGCTACCTATAAATACTGCAAAAGAACAATTAGGCTGTACAAGGAGAAATATATAAAATAATGTACAAGTGAATATATATATATATATATATATATATATATATATATATATATATATATATATATATATATATATATATAGGTGTATTTGGTGAGTGGACCCATCATGCAAACGTTTTTTCTCCTCCTGTGGCCCCGCCTAGTGCATCTGATTTGTTCTAAGTTGGACCCCATCGTGAAGCTCATCTTACTGAAAAATCAAGACAATCAACGGACTAGATTAACCAAAAGTGCACGTCAAATCAGACACCGTCGGCTTCTTTTTTTCGTTTTTTTCGTTTTTTTAAAAAAGCATGATCGGCCTGACATTTTTTACATAAGACATTTTCTAGAAGGGGCGCATCCTTTCCATGGATCGGATGTCTAGCAATTAAAGAAAGAGAAGGACAGACATCACGAACTTTTATTTGTATTTTGTTTTATTTTCATTCAAGATATTTTTTTTATTTGATTTGGCTTGTTGGTCCGCGTCCCACCCGAATATATGTCGCTTGTATCTTTCCGGTAGCAACTTGTTACTATCATGCAGAGGAGGATTAGGTGCGGTCCGGCCTCATCCGAGATGGTGCGGTCTTACTGTGGGGTCTACCTTGATGCACGTTTTTTATATCCACACCGTCTGTCCAAATATTTTAAAGATTGTTTTAGGAAATTATCTAACAAAAATGAAGATCTAAATTTAAGGTGGACCATATTATAAGAAACATTGGTGATTGAACGTCATATCATTAAAAACTTTTTAATGCCCACTGTAATATTTTTGGGTCATTCACAGAAATTTGGAAGAAGAAAAAAAACAAATTAATATTAGCTTGATCCAAAACTTTTGTTTCGGTCAATCACAACTATTTCCTATGGTGTGGTCCACCTAAGAATTGGATCTTCTTCATTTATGAGCTCATGCCCTTAAATGATCTGGAAAAAACGGACGGATGGCGTGGATATAAGACGAGCATAGGACCCACGGTTAGGGCCACACATAATCCACTCCCATGTAGAGTGCAGAGTATGGCTAGCAAATCTATGCTAGAGTAGGGCTAAAAGTTGGGTGGGTTCAACCCGGCTGACTTGCAACTGACCGACATTGGGTTGTGATCGGCCAAGATATATCAGGTCCGATTTCAATCTTGGGCTATACAAACACCAATTCGATAAAACTTGAGTTGGGTTCGGGTTGATGTCTCGGGTTGTCCGACCCAACTCGAACCCGATCAATATACAAGTTACTTATAAATTATAATTGAGTGTGAATTATTTGTGTTGAAAGCACACTAGTGATGTCGGGTCTCATTTCTATAGGTCATTTCTAAGGACTCAAGCTAACAAGATATGCCCGATTTCTCTCTCCCAAATAGATTACGTGCTATGTTATATGACTTTTAAAGGAGTAGTTGTCATATATTTTAACTTTTTTTAAAAAGAAAAAATAAATTTTTTTATGATGAATAATTACATATATAATTAATAAACTTGTAAATATAAAAAATAAATTTTATATTAAAATATAAAAATGAATGTAATAATGAAAATATTAACATGTTTACCTGACCAACCCGATTAACCCAACCGAAATTGCTTGGGTTGGGATCCTAACCTGAGGTTGGGTTGAGAATTCCTAACCTGAGGTTGGGTTGGATTGAGACCCATGCTCTAAAATAATTTCAAAAAATAGGTAGATGGTGTGGATATAGCCCACACATCATGATGAGACCTACACAACTTGTTAACATTGAATAAAATTAGCACGGACCAATGCAATTCCATCTAATATAATTCTAAGCTTTTCCATTCTTCCCCAACATGGACTGGAATTGGCACGGGAGCAGATGCAATTCCATCCCACCTAATTCCTTCTAATCCCACTGCCCAAACATGCCCTAAAAATGGGGGAGTATAGTGTATACACGTCCAAAAATAGTAGTCCTGATGCCTCTAATCATACAAGAAATCTAATTTAGGATAAAATCCTAACCGTCCATGTAATTCATTACACCATACCCAAGGCTTTGGTCTCTAAGGAGATGACATGATAGAGTCAGAGCCATCGTCACACCATATACGTGCCACGACGAATGGTGTATCTGAATCATTCACTTAGTGGGCTCAGCCACGGATGGGCCATGGTTCAACCTCCACACCAATCGGATAATCCTAGCCGTCCAGATCTCTCACCTTCACCTCCAACATATCGACCATTAACTAGTTTTTCTTTTTTACCGTCCAAAAGAAGGACACCAATTGGAACCCAGGGATCTGGTACAGCTTGATGTATGGTTGGGATCTGGTACCTACTGCAACTTGTACATAAGAGGGCAGACGGTATCATACTACAGTAGAGACGGTTCTATCACATCATTTTCCAACTAACCCACTCAAAATACAAAAAATAAAAGAAACACACCAACAACTCCGTGTCATCCACTCCACTTCGAAAACTCGCATACACCGTAATCTCTTTTCCCCTCTCTATATATAGCCGGAACCTCAACCGTCCAATTCATCGGCCCACCAAAACAAGAAAAGAAAGCTACGTAAAACTCCATTCCACATGGAAAACCACAGAACCATGTTTCGTACACTCAACCTCATGGCCCACCTTTTGCTGTTAGCCATTGCCATCAGATGTGCCACCTCAGCTCGGGTCCTGGACGAGGGCCCGCCACAGGTGGGCTCGGTAGCAGCACCCGATGCCACCAATCCGGTAGTGCCACCTGTCACTGTTGCCACATCTCCAGCAGCAGTAGTGGCCCCCACACAACCAACCAATCCGGTAGTGCCACCTGTCGCTGTTGCCAAATCTCCAGCAGCAGTAGTGGCCCCCACACAACCAACCAATCCGGTAGTGCCACCTGTCACTGTTGCCACATCTCCAGTAGCAGTAGTGGGCCCCACACAACCAAGTGGAAATGGGGCCACCACTACAAGTGCCACCGTGGCTGATGCTGAGCCCCACCACCCTTTGACCTTCTTCATGCACGACGTTCTTGGCGGGTCCCACCCTTCCACTCGGGTAGTGACCGGGATTGTTGCCAGCTCATCAGTCAACGGTCAACTCCCGTTCGCCAAAAACAACAACGGCGCTGTACTTCCAATCAACGGTGGGGTACCGCTACTGAACGGCAACAACGGCGTTATCAACAACAACAACAACAACAACGGTCCATTTCTGACCGGCCTAGGCGGTCAATCAACGACGACTATCAACGGCAACAACATCAACGGTGGCAACAGCCTCCCGTTCGTCGCAGCAGGCCAGCTCCCTGTGGGGTCCACCCTGCAGAAGCTTATGTTCGGGACCATAACGGTAATCGACGATGAGCTGACAGAAGGACATGAGCTGGGGTCGGCGGTGATTGGGAAGGCGCAAGGGTTCTATGTGGCTAGCTCGGAAGATGGTAGCAGCCAGACGGTGGCGTTCACGACCATGTTCGAAGACGACCATTATGCTAACAGTCTTAGTTTCTTTGGGGTCCACCGCACCGTGTCCACCGAATCGCAGGTTGCCATTATCGGTGGAACGGGGAAATATGCAAATGCAAAGGGATATGCTGCAATCCAGACCCTTCATCCGGTGGACCAGCATACAACTGATGGTGTGGAGACTCTCCTAGAGTTCACAATCTATCTTTCTTACTAGTTGGTATAAATTAGAGTAATGCTTTTCTAATATGTACGAAGGTATCAAGAATTGTGTGTGTGGAGCAATGGAAAAGGTGTAATGTTTGTCATTTGTTAGCTTTGGCGAAGGACATGGTGCGTATTAACGGACGCAACGTTAACGATGGCAACCGTTGTGTGTTACCTAGTTACCACTACGAAAAAAAATCGCACAGTACATGTTGTTGATAGATATCTTAAGTATGTAAAATCATTAGTATGTCGATGACAGGTTTAATGCCATCGAGCAGGATTCGATGCCCATCAAAATCGGCTTGATGCCATCAAGTACTTTTGAATTTTTTTTTTTTTTTTTTTTTTTGTTGGTTGCTAGATATATCGGTGTCATTTTTCAATGACATTGATGAGTGTTCAATGACATCGAAGATATGTTCGACAACATCGAATCTAAGTCGAGCAATTAAAAATTTTTGAAAAGTCCAAGTTGTCTTTGGATTGTTTGGTTAATTGTTCGATGCCATCGAGGTAACTTTGATATCATCGAAGGTTAAGTGTAGATAATATCAAAGGGTGTTCGATGACATTGAACTGTTTTGCATAGAATTTTATGGATCCACCGAATTTATGAAATTTGTTTCTGATTTCTTTTGAGATTCTTCACAAGGTTATATATACGAGTGTAAACAGGATTGGAAGGCATTATTAGGGTTTCTAGATTGTTCAAGGGTTTCAAATGATGTTACAAGGGTGAAATTCAAGATTGTTCAAATCGGATAAGCTCTTTTTTTATAATTTTTGCTTTCATAGTGATCATCTGTCACTTTGCGCCGAAGTTTTTTCTCGAATGAGTGTTGTTTATATTAAAATCTCTGTATTATTCTCCTTTTTGCTTGATGCTTTTGGATTGCTATCCTAGATCCACCTATGTGTGCTTCCGCAATCCTCTAACATTATGCTCCCATAATAAACCATTATAAGAATGATATAGGTTTTTCTCCCACAAATAATAGACAATTACAAGACATATATAGGTTTATTTATTTATTTAAATTATAAACCACAATGGTTGTTATAGACCATATCTTTGTCAAGTCACTAGTGTATATATAAACGTAGTAGAACATACCAGAATACAATTTGATTATGGGATCTATTATAACATTAAATTTTTATAATATAAAAAAATATATAAACATGAGTTCATATATGCATGTGATGGGTACGAAGAAGATGTCTGTAATACCAATATGTTGATATCCATCTCCTAAATCAATGAATTTCCTTTTGATCTATCCAGGTATCGGAGAGTGAAGATAGTCTATCATCTAATCCTCTGAAGGCACTAAGGAAGACGCATATCATCTACACAAGTAGACTACACATGAGGACAATAATAGAGGATGGAGTAAATCTTCACTCTTTGTGACTTTCTCTCTTTTTCCACACACTTACACGTCCCAATGAGTGGGGATGTCCAAGGTTAGCTCTCTCTCACATGTAAGATATGATCAAATGAATAGGGAGAGGTTAAGGTTTAAGAGATGCACCCAATATGGTGCTTTGTCACTCTACGGACTTCGATGTAACTCATTGTAGAGTAAGCTTGTCAATCCCCCTCATCAATGCATATACTCATTATTCAATCCATCCACTATCATGAAGTATTTATTAATGATCATATCCTATGCTAATTAAAAGTGAATCATCAAATCTGGGCCATCAAGCTATCATCAAGTGCGCTTAAAGTTGTTTTAATGGTTAAAATAAAATTTTCAACAGTTAAAAGTATTTGAAAAATTGATTAAAATATTAAGAGTGCAGGTCCTAGTGAAAAAAAAAATCACTTGTTGAGTTCCTAATTTATCCAAGTTAAAGCCATAAATATATTTATGGGCAAATTAGTGGATTCCTTGTTGGCTTGTGCAAAAATATATGAGTCTTGATATAAGTAATAATCAACTTCCACTTTATTAGCCCCTGCATATACCTTGTGGAGTCAAAAGATGACTAATCAAGATCATAACCCTTGCATGTCCTCAAAGTCCAGGGATATAAACCATCTTCCACATCTAGAGTTAGAAAATTGATATGGCCTTTTCTAGTATTGTAAATATTGAGAATTCATTTCCGATCCTCATGATCATTTGTCAGAGTTAATTTTCAATAGTGATGAGCAATCAGTGGTACGTGCATTATGGACTGTTGAAACATATTGGATTGGAAAATCACAACTCTAGATCCTAGCGAGGTTGGATGATTTCACCACATGCTGATCCATAGCTCAAGTGGGTAGACTGAGTGAAAGATACCTCGATGCAACACTGAGGTCTTGGTATCCATTCCTTAGTGGGGTGACTAACATTGAAGTGTGAATTATGACAGTATTCGTGGTCCATTGACGTTTTGCTTCCGCCGTTCATTTTGCGTTTTCTGACTATTCACGTGCGTACACGTGCATGTGACCAAACATCAGAGCGTTAAATCCATGCTCTTAACATCCTTTTCAATCACATGCTCGTAAATTCGCCCTATAACATAAACACGATTTAAATAAGCCTTTAAACATTTACATGGTCGTAAATTTATATATTAACTAGGGTCTAATATACAATATTTGATCCTCCACAGTTGGGTACTAACAAGCTAACATAAAAAAGAAAGAAAAAAAAAGTTGGATGATATCACCATAATCAATGGCTATCAAATAAGAGTAGCTTCAAACAAATTCAAGCATAGACAAACACAAACATAAGCCACTAATCTGTGTAGAGTTAAATCCAGTTCCCTCAGAGCACTATAAGCTGCAGTTCTCCTAATTGCGTTGTAGGACTTGGTGTGATTGATCCATTGGTCTGTTCATCAGGTCCAGTACACATTTCGCTGGCCACCATCCAAACTTCACACCAATCAGGCAACTCTACTCATCATATCAACATCTTATAAAGTTGATTGGCGTAGGATGTGACACGAATGCATTCTTAGTGCATTAGGCCTGGATGAAAGTGCCAGTATTGTGTTAGAATTGTACCTAGTCCTGCTTAGGGCATCACGTAACTGGGTCCAAGCATGCATGCTTTGAAGAAATTCATTCCAGATATGTAAAAATTGTCATTTCGAGGTCAACTGTCCTGCATAGCAAGCTACACACCTTCATTTTGCAAGAAAACGTACGTTTTTTGTTCAAAATTACGAGTTCAAAAAATTATTATTTTTATTATATCTTGTTACTTTTAGAGTTCTTAGATTTTTTGTCTTTGTTACAAATTGCTCCTAATAATGTTAGGAATGCTCTGATAAGATTTATCTAGGGGTTTTCATTTTTGGCAAAATAAGCTTTAAAGTAATTTTTTATTTAAACAAATTAAGAAATTAGATTTTTGAAGAATTTTGTTAGCATGGGTAATTTTTAATTACGGCTTGGGTTAGTCTTTATTAGTGGTGTAATAAAAAAAAATCATATACATATTATTCGGTAAAATATCTAAATTTTCTTTCTTATTTCTTATAAACTTAGGAGCTATCTTCATAGATTCAAGGTTTTAATAACTTGAGAAAGACGGTGATCTTTATCTTATTGTTTTATGCTTTTCCCTGCATCATCCATGGTCAAGATCATTTACATAAAAGTAAGTGAGACAATCCTAACCATCCATCCATGGCATGAAAAATGGACGGTTGTAAAAGCAAAGGCCAACTTACATATGGATTGCATGGTAGGATGGAATCTGCATTGGACTAGCGGACAGCTCGGAGAGATAGCATGGCCTGTCCAAATCTTCACATACAAATAAGAGGACTATAACTTATGGTGCTCTAATGGCCGTGGATCACTTCTCAGTAAACGAGTCCCTAATAAGCCACACCTGCAGGGAACAATAGGTATTGGATATCAACCGTACGTTTGTGTCCGGGGCCACAATGTTATGTATGTTTCATCGTACTTGTAACACATCCATCTTTTGATCTAGACCATTGGTTTCATTCCTCTACAATATATTTACACTGTGCATGTGTCGTCCACTAAATCCACAAGCAGATTAAGATCAATATTCAAGCGGTAATTAGGAATTTTATCAATTTTCATTGCCAGGTCGGGTTGGTCTGGGCTCGACCAGTTTTTCGGATCAAGCTTGGGTCCGCCGTGCTAGGCCCACCCAGGTTTGAGCAATGGGTCTTTTAAGTGTCAGTCCTGGCGCACACATGGTCCATTGCCACCCCCTTGTATATATTATTATGATTTTTGTACTGTTTTATTCATGTTAAGTTGTCCAATTTGAGGTCCCATCTATTGTAGTTATGTTGGTTGCCACTAGTCAAAATGCAAACATCTAAATTGGAAGATTTCGATACACCCAAATCATAAAATACTTGAAAGAAGGCTATAAGCCAAAGTTCCTTTAGATACATGACCAAACCACCTTGATATCTAACTAGTAAGAAAGATAGACTGTGAACTGCAGGAGAGTCTCCACACCATCAGTTGTATGCTGGTCCACTGGATGAAGTGTCTGGATTGCGGCATATCCCTTTGCATTTGCATACTTCCCTGTTCCACCCACAATGGCCACTTGTGATTCGGCCGAGACGATGCGGTGGACCCCGAAGAAGGTAAGGCTATCAGTGTAATGGTCGTCGTAAAAAAGGGCGGTGAATGCCACGGTCTGGCTGGTACCATCTTCCAAGCTGGCTACACAGAACCCCTGAGCCTTACCAATCACGGCCGACCCCAGCTCGTGTCCTTCGGTCAGCTCATCGTCGATCACCGTTATGGTCTCAAACATAAGCTTCTGAAGGGTGGACCCCACTGGGAGCTGGCCTGCCATTACAAATGGAAGGGTGTTGCCACTGTTAACATTGTTGCTATTGATGGACGTCGTCGTCTGGCCGCCGAGGCCAGTCAGGAATGGAATGTTGTTGTTATTGTTGATAATGCCATTGTTGCCATTGCGGAGTGGTACGCCACCATTGATTGGGAGGACGCCGCCGTTGTTTTTGGCGAAGGGGAGTTGACCGTTGACAGATGAGGTGGCGATGATCCCCGTCACGACTCGAGCTGAGGGGTGTGACCCACCTAGCACGTCGTGCATGAAGAAGGTCAATGGGTGGTGGGGCTCACCATTGGCTACAGTTGCAGTACTAGTAGTGGCAGCCCCACTTACATTGGGTTGTGTGGGGGCCACTGTAGCAACCACCGGTGGAGCTGTGGTATCAGTGACAGGTGGCACAACCGGAATCGACAAATCGGGTGCGGTGACTGGGGCCTCCGGTGGCAGATCCTCATCCAGAATCCGAGCTGAGCTGGGACATGTGATGGCAATGGCTAATAGCAGTAGGAAGATGGTAGCCTTGAGTGTACAAAAGATGGATGTGTACTTCTCCATGTGAGAGTGAGGTTTGAGGAAATTTTCTTTTGTTTGGGACAGTGATGGACCGTCAGGAATTTCTTTGTGGTTCTATATAAAGAGAGGAGAAGGGAATTGAGGTTGTTAAACTACATTGGAGTTGTTGACTGACCAAGTCAATGTTTGTTAGTAGTGTGTTTGGTTGGAGACCTAAAACTCTTGTTAATATTGCAATGAGAAGATGTTTACCTGTGGCCTACTGGATCAGGAAACGATGTTGACAGATACTTGACACATGGCAAGTGGGGGTGGATGATTTAGACCGTCCATCTAGTGGGTCCTTTCCCTTGATGGACCTTGGTTTATTAGGATTTTCTTGCCTGGAAGAGTTTTAGTTTATCATGTGTTATTCACAGTGGACGGTTAGGATTGCCTGATAAACACCTAGAACTTCTTCATATTTATAAGCCATCCGTTTTCTAATCCATGGATGGTTAAGATTGCCTGATTGAAATTATCGTTTGGATCCATTGGTGACCCCTGATGCCCTCAGATTGACTCGTACGTGGTGTTGAACTGGATAGGGCCTACGGTACATCCATCATGTGGGCCGCATATTACATATTTGATTCATTGCACTGTGGGCCCCACGAGTCCAAACCGAGAGCCCATTACATTATGTGGTCCCTCTTTCGCACTATTAGATCCTTAAATCAAGGTGTTCAATCAGACAAAGTTTCAAATCTGGGCCGTTCAAAAACTGGTCCCTCACCAACTAGGCCTAGCTTGCTGATATTCTGATTAGTTATTTGAAAAGAAGAAGAAAACATCAAAATCTTTTCTCATATGTGGAATATGCACACAAATGACCTATGCTGAAGCTTAAAATATGGACCATCCATGGTCTGGCCCACCTGATGAGTGGCCCTGAATCTGGTCAGCAAAAAACAATTTTGTATGGAGAATGTTTTCAATCTGTTGCACGATACTACTAAACTCCTTGCTGGAGAGTGACTCGATGGGGCCCACACATGATTTGCATGGAGGGCCCACCATATTGCGTATATGGAATCTTGGCCGTTTTGACGGAAACGGATTGGCTACTCCCCCTGCCACCAGCCCGGTGGCAGGTGGTCAGTGCTCTGTGGGCCCCACTATGATGTATGTATTTCATCCATTCCGTTCATCCATTTTTACAGATCATTTTAATTATGGTTTTTAAAAATGAGAGGGATATATATCTCAGTTGGACCACACCAAAGGAAAACAATAGTGATTAGATATCCACCATTAAAATCCTCCTAAGGCCCACTGTACTGTTTATTTGACATCCAATCTATTGATTAGGTCATGCAGGCCCAGATGAAGCGAAAAAACAAAGATCAGCTTCATCCAAAACTTTTATGGCAACCAAAAAAGGTTTTTAATGGTAGATGCTTATTCAACACTCTTTCCTGTGACGTGGTTCATTTGAGATTGGGATATACCTCATTTTTGGTCTCCTAACATAAAATGATCTGGAAAAATAGATGGACGGCATGGATGAAACACACACATCATTTTGGGGCCCACAGCGCACCGACCACCAGCCATTGGCTGGTGGCGGGGGGAGTAGCCAATCCGTTTCCCGTTTTGACCTGTCATCTGGCATGGATGAAGGTAATGCCAAAACATAGGCTGGCTTTCATTTCAGGCACGTGAAAATCAAGAGTGTGTGTCCTCTCTCACATTGTTCCGTGTTGTGGTCCACCTGAACGTTGGATCTTATTGATTTTTAGCATTTGGTTACAGTATGAGATATCGCATCTGATGGACGGATTGGATGGCCTTCATACATCACGTGCGCCACACATCTTAGACAGTGCAATTCATTGATCCAACTAATTGCATCGGTCCACTTAGACAATCCAATTCATTGATCCAGGTTATTTATTAGGTCCAACCCATGTTCCTTTGAGTACTAGACAAACGTTACACTGATCCAAAAAATATTAACCATTGATCAGCGGCCATTCATATGTACGGTCAATATTGTTTACACAAAAGTAGGGTCCGATTGAAAATCTGATCCATCTATTTGTTAGGTCCCATCACGGATTGCATACGATTCTAAGGAATCAAATTGTTTTAGTCAATTATAGTCATTCCTTCCATAGCCCGTAAAAAGATGGCCACAGAAAACAAGGACATGTTAAGGATGGATTAGATCATTCGATCAGCGTGACATTTGCATAGTAATCCATGCAATTTATTTTGGATTTAACAGTTCAGATTGATTGATCGAATGTTCCAAATGGACCGATGCAACTAGGAGCACTATAACCTGTAGTGCTCCGAGTCCACTGGAGCAGAGTACGAAGACCATAACAATTAACACACGTGTCCTCAACGGTTATGTATGCTAATTCCAACGCACCTGATCTAATTTTTTTACATGTAGGTTCATTTGTAGGCCCAATTAATAATTGGGTAGATCTGGCTCCAATGGTAACGTGTTCTGATCCATCCATCGAGGAAATTCCAAACAAATTAGTTTAGTCTTTAAACAGTTTTGGACATGTTTGATTGCTCGCTCGTTTGATCGAACAATATAATTAAGAAAAAGAAAGTTAGGTCTCTAAACACTTTTATGCATGTCTGACCATATTAAACATTTAGGATTGATTGATCGAAGGTTTGATTAACAATGCACAACTTTTGTGTAAGTGCAAAGTTTTGTTTTTACTTTTAAAATTGAGATATATAAATCATGTTATTTGCAAGATTAGGGTATTCTAATGTTATGCTAGGGAGAACTAGAGTTTTGAGAATGAAAATTCATTAGCAGAAATGATAGTTTTGAATTTATTAGTTGTCAATCTTTTGTAATTCCCTATTGATAGTGGAATGTATGTTACTTGATATTATTATTCGTTTCCATATAAAATCATTGTGTTTTCTATAATTACTACCACGCTACGCACAATAGACCACACGATAATAAACTGCGGTGATTGAGCATATATAATTAAAAACACTATCAGCTTACTTTAACAATCATTCTCCATCAACCCATTGATTAGGTCACGGAGATCAGACCTGGATGAAAGGAAAACGTACGTATCATCATGATCCAAAAACTTCTGTATCCCATGAAGTTTTTAATGTTGGCCATTTAATCACCACTGTTCCATGCCGCGCTGTTCACCCGGTATTTGGATCTATCTTATTTTTGGGTTCATGCTCTAAAATGAGCAGGAAAAAAATCCATGGAAGGTGCATATAAAACAGATACATTGTGGTGGGCCACGAAGCTTTTCCAGTAGCACGAAGAGCCGACAATGGATGCTGTGCACTAGACAGCTCTAGAAGCACATTGAGGTGGGGCCAATCGAATTATTCCTTTGAACGGTCATAAACCCATCATAAACCATCGAAATTGATTTGATACGATGGCCAGACAGATTTTCACCGCAACTGACAATTAGCATCCGAAACCCCATTTGTTTTCTCATTTTGGCGACCCAGATTCCATTCGCTCATCAGATTACACAATCTGATCTTTTCAATCCATGAAGAGGAGGCCCACGTGTTTATTCCGTACAAATGGGCACACGATTTAATGATCCGGACCGTTCATATGATGAATATCATTGTGGATGGTCTTTTACCGAAGATCTCTTCAATGGAACAATGCCAACCCTTTAATTATGAGCCTTAAAAATTAAGGTTTAAGAAACAAGCAACAAAGGTCCACATTCAACCCCACAAAAAAAAAAAAAAAAAAAAAAAAGGACAAAAAATCCATAGACGCTAGGATATTCTTATCTTGGAGGACTTTGGGGTATGGTCCACCAACCATGTGGGCCATCAGATCAAGGATTTGGATATCCAAATGGCCCACAGACCCACCATCAATTGGGTCTGTGGGCCATTTTATTTTGATGATCGGAAAATGGACGGTAAAGATGAAGATGACTAAGATGATGATGGCCAGAACTCTGCATTCTTCACTTTAGAAATACTGGCGAGGACTTCCAAAGGGGTCAGATCTCCGATCACCGTCACTTTCTTGGCTGAGAAATCTATACTGAAAGATGTCACCCCTGCTCAGAATAGCAAAACCATGCAAAGGGAGCAGTAGTTAATGAGCTAACATACGCCATGTGAGCCAGTACAATAATCAAAGGCTAAGATTAGGATTATGAAAAGGTAAAGTTTACAAAATAGTACCATATTAATATGGTATTTACATGTTGGTATATTTATAATTAAATTTTTATTAAATTACCCCGTTAATCATATTATTGTCAAACGGTTACCTTCGTTAGTTTTCTCTAACGTCCGTTATTTTAAAGTATAATTATTTTCAAAAATTACGAAAATGCCCACGAGTTTGGAGCCTTTTAACCTCCTCGAGGATTGCATGCGGTGCAAGATCCAAATAAGGCCAAACCATTCAGTAGGAAATAGTGGTGATGAATGTCAACCATTAAAATTTTCTGACTGGTTACAACGGTTTGGATCAAGCTGATATTTGTTTTTTCGTTCAGGTGGATTCAATCGCCACCATTTCCTATGGTGTAGTCCACTTAAGATTTGGATCTATCTAATTTTTATTATAATGCACTATAATGTTTAGGAAAATAGATGGATAGTGTGGATACATCGTGGTGAGTCTCATAGAGCACCAACCAGTAGTAGAGATTTTTTTTTTCCTTTTCTTAATTATTTTATAAAAACAAATCATTAATAATATTTACATCTAGATACCTATTAAATTCTTATTCGGCAACCTTATTAATTGGGGGCATTTTTATCATTTTAGAAAAAAATAATTCTTTTAATTGATGGACATTAGTGTAAACTAACGAGTTGAAAACAACTTGGTTAATGAGCTTGATAACAACTTAATTAATGAGGTAGCTTAACAAAAACTTAATTTTTTAAAAGGGTACCGGGGTGGTGTACAACCAATATTAATGAGGTACTATTTTGTAAAATTTCCTATGAAAAATTCTTAAGTTTAGCGTTTGGCTTTTAATATCACGATTAAAATAAATCACAATATTTTGCATTTTTACTCATAGTAAAATTCTCAAAAAATATAAAATAATATCCATATAGACGCAACCGTGGTTAAAACTTAAAAGACTCAGCTCCCATCGAGTCATTCCGTCCAGAGTAGAGTCATGACTCGGCCTCAAACAGGACCAGGTACCTCCAAGTCCGAGTCAACTCAGACGAGTCACATCCAACTTGTAAAACCAGGTTTGATATACAACCCAAAGGGCCCATTTGCAATGGACCACCCGTCTAAATGGTCCATTGGGCTTGCTCCAACATGGGTTGGGCTTGGATTGCAAATCGAGTATGTTGGAAGGTGGCCGTAGGACTGAAAATCTGGACCTATAAATAAATGGGCCACTACAGGTTTACCATTAGGTCCACAGGATTTTCCTATTGATGTCTCGCCCAACCATATCAAAGTTCATTTATGGAAACCATGGGCTGGGCTTGGGTCTAAATTCAAGCATGAGGGCCTGAGGAATGAATGGGGCTTGATTTCAGGCCCGCAATGACTGGGCTTTGATTTTGCTTAAAGATGCCTAGCCCGTTAAAAGCTCGGTGTTGAGTTCAATTCATTACTCTTAGATGACCCTTGAGCCACCTCCATGAGCATGATACACGTGTGTGAGATCACGGCCGTTAATTAGGTGGGAACTACTGAAGATTCCCAGGCTGGAGAATCTGGCAAGTACACTCATCCGTTTGTTCCCATTTCCATAGTAATAATGGACGGTCGAGATAGATTGACCGATGTACATGGTCAGTGTACACACGCGGCAAACGGATGAGCGGAGCAGCCTGACATTTGGATAAGGGCAATTTCACTGTGGTGCCTGCGTCATGAACGAACAAGATCTTTCACACATGTACCACACTCACACGTATGTTTCGTGATATTCCTTCCCATTACCTTCCATTCTGGAGATGTGCTTCCTCACTTTTCCTTCACAACCCTTGCAGTGCAAAGCCACCTTCAATTCCACAACCTGTGAAAGTAATCATCTCAAAATCTAGACCATAAAAATAAGTAGCACTCCGTGTGCCTTTCTCCATGATGATCCAGATCGACCATTCATCTTATGTTCCATTCATCCATGGTGGACCCAAATAGTTGGACGGTCTAGATCACCACATGGCCAGGCACAAGGAGCCACAATGGAAGAGAGAGAGAGAGAAAAAAAACAAAACCAACTTCCTACTAACAGAATATAAGAAAAAACAAAGATTATAAGAGGATTTTAGAGAGACCTTATCATCTGATGGCCTGAAAATGTCTGATTCGCTGACCAATCGAGAAGCAGTTAGATTAATCGGAGCCAATGCAGGAAGTGGGTCTTGATCCAATGATACACCGAAGAAGGATGCATCTCCCAAGAGATATCTAGATGAACCAAGTGGGCTACTTAGATCAGTTTGTTTGGAAGAGCTTAATTTCCTACCCTTTTGATGGTTGGATTTTGGAATTGAGGGTGATCCTGAAGATGGGTTGTGGGGTTTCCTTCTCTGACCATCAATCAGATGGGATAACTGGCGATCAATGGCTCTGCTGCTCCGTCGGACCATGGACTTTTCATCCATAGCACTACATATTGCTGTAGAGGCCGGAGATGCACAAAAGAGGTCTATTCTTTTCATTTCTCAAGATTAAATGGCTGCAACACAAAGATGGGAGTTTTATGGTGTGATGAAGCTACATTTTCAGAGACAGAGAGAGAGAGAGAGCTTGACTTGTGTGTTTTAAGCTTTTTAGAGAGAGAGAGAGAGAGAGAGAGAGAGAGAGAGAGAGAGAATCCAAAGTGATTTGGACCACTCATTTGGTGGGCCATATCGGTAGATGGACCATGGCTCAAAAACCAGACCAACTGATCGACCAATGTGGGGCCCTAATGTATCTGGACGTGAATGCTGTCCTCCTTAACAAATGCGTCCCAAACAATATTCTCAGATTGGAAGATCCTATCCCTTGGATAGTTTGCATGCCATACCAGACTACAACCGTTCATTTTCTTTGATCTAATATGGATGGGGGATATCTAATGATGAAACTCTTAGCTGGAGTACCCTTAGCACTTTGATTATATATTTGACTTTTTGTAATATGGACCGTCTTCTTAATCATTGCGTTTTGAGACATCGATTTGAAAGTTTGAAATTTTCTAATCTTAAAGATTTTTGAGGCAGCCATCTTTATTTCCTGTATTTCGTGGTGTGGCCCACTTGACTTATGGATCGATCTGGATTTTGTCTCCAAAGATGTAACACTCATGCATAAGTGCACCTGATGTAAAGAGTGGATGTGGCACACAACACGTTGGTCACACGGGATTAATAATCAATCAATCCTAGCCATCCAAATAATGGCTATCAAATAAATGATTAAAAAGAAAAATATTTAGCAAGGAAAATTCAGATGGTTAATATTAAAATGTATCATTGCAATTTTCAAGTTGTGCTCCATTGATGGTTGGTTTTAGATATTTGAATGGTTTGGATGGTATATATCGATGTGACCGATGTTAAATTTGAACCACAGGACCTTTTCTAACAGCTAATCCTCATCGCATGGGACGTATCTGTATTAATCTACTTGATGAATGGCCCACATTAATCTACCAAAGGTCTGGGTATTAAGGCTAAAGATGGAAAGAGTGTTTCAGTCTTTCAATTTTTGGGTTATCTATCATCCATGGTGGGATCCACATATTGTGATCAACGGTCTAGATCAACGAACCACAGCCCCACTTGAATGGACTGGGTGCATGAGTACACTATAAAAATCAGATTGCACCGTGAATCCTGAAAACTAAAACCAGGAACTGTTAAAATAAAAAGCCATATGATTTTGACAGCCACTAATGCAATTACCCATTAGTTGTTGTGTGTATTTTATCCATGCAGGGGCTCCGTGGGATCCACCATGATGTATCTATTTTATCCATGCCTTTCATCCATTTTTTAAGATAATTTTAGGATGGTAACCAAAAAATGAAGTTGATCCAAAGCTCAAGTGGAACACAAAGTAGACCCCAATAAGTTATCAACACTAGGCTTTCAATCCACCATGTGTGGTCCACTTAACTTTCTGATCTGCCTCCTTTTTGACCTCATAATCTAAAATGATTTGCAAAAATGGATGAACGGCGTGGATAAAACCCATACATCACGGTGGATTCCGTCCAGGACGCAACTCCACATCGCACCGGTGAACCCAACCCGGACCCGACCAAGGGATCGGATCCGGGCCCTTGATTCATGTGAGATTCATCATATATTAGTTGGTAGATTCAAATCCAATTGGATTAGGGTTTGGACTAAACGACTTATGTTCCCATCCATACATGAAATATACCTAAAACCTTATGTCATGTGAACTGATTTTGAAGTAAAGCCCAGGAACACGCTACACATATGCCAGCATGGCAATAGGTGTGAAATTCAACATGATTCTTGATACTGTAGCTCCAGAATCATGTCGATCCACTCGTTAGGTGGGCCACCGTTTGCGAAACAAATGCATAGCTCTGAGAAACTTGGCTGAAAATTTCCAACTCTTTCACCTGTTTTCAATATTAGGCCCACATGTTGATTAGAACAGATTTATTGTTGAGAAAACATGTACAAGGTCAGACCGACCTGTGGATGGATTAGATCTCTCACACATGTGCCATGGTACCATGATGGTATATGTGTGGTGTGTATATGAACTTTATTGTACACCTGCTTGTAGATAAGTTTTTCCAAGTTTGGACATGAACTGACCAAGGTTGAATTAAAAAGAGGAAAAAAAGGTGGTGTGTTTTTTTTTTTTTTGGAATTTTTACTGCCCATCATTTTTCAAATTTTATAGATTATAAATATGAACGAATGATGAATGATGTATGACGAGCCAAAATTGTCTATAGCAATTTTATGTCATTTTTCAAATTTTATAAATTATAAAAATGACCGAATGATGAATGATGCATGACAAACCAAAATTGTCTATAGCAATTATTTTATGTCGCTGTGTGAAACAATCCAACTATGTCTAGCCCATTGTGCTGTATATGTAAATCCATGAGATTATAGGCCTTATTTTAACCGTACATACAAAAGAATCATAGAAAAATAATATGAACCACACCATTATGAATAATGTAAAATAGCTTATCAAAATTTTAAGTTTATATGGCATGGTCTGCAGAATTTTAACTACACTTCAAGTAGGTGACTCACACTAAATTAACAGGTTCAAATTTTATTTTATTTTATTTTATTTTAAAAAAACATACCCTATAGTTGTCCAACACATAGACTTATAAACACATACACTTACAGTTGGATTTCTATCCCATTGTTCTTATAGTCTAGCCGAGAGTTGCTTGTGACCTCATGGCTAAGTGGTAGACTTATGAGAGTTTCAACACAAGCACCTACTCTTACTGTTACACTCTGAAATTTGAGTATAGAGTGTGCATCCTTAGACCTGAGTTTCAGTTCATAACTCGTATACTAACTTAATTTCTTAATCAGTTTAATCTGACGTGATAATTACATTTAATTTAAGTTCCACCCCAACTCCAATCACACATAAATAACACTTAATACCAATCAACCAAGCATATATAAATCTCGACGACTCTTAAAATAATATAAATATTAAAAATCATTCATTTATTATATCATCAAACTACAAATATGTTTATTCCAGATTAACATTATTTCAATTAGATAAATATAAACAATTTTTTAAAATCTCAAAATCAATATCAATATACATTATGTGCAAATCAAATTATCGTAACAAATAAATCACATAATTAGAAATAGTCTAATGCTGCCACTTTATCTTCAAATAAGTATGACCATGTTTCATATGGGTCGTGTTCAGGTGTGGTAAATCCTTTCAGTTCTTGCACCACATCATTTGCTAATGGCTCATTTGTATGGTTTTAAATCAATAAAAAGGTAAGTTGGCCAGACTTAGTGAAATAACCCAGCATAGTTCATAATCATAACAATTAAATTAAAATAAAATATATGTACAATGATATGGATACAAATGGTGTATGAATGCACAGATAGGATGATCATCCATCTGCTTGGGTTGGAGGTCGTCAACCCGCATCCAGCCGTTAGGTAGGCTTGAGCATATCCCGCATCTGGTAACGCTCTACCAGGATCGACATTTCTTCCAAGAAAAGTCCTTAGGATTGACATTTTTTACAGGGAGGGTCCTTATGATCGACAATGCATTATGTGAATGCAATAAATGATAGATGATGTATGAGTATATCATTTTCATAACTGCTATATATACTTGTCTTGATAAATAAATTTAATGTACAATTATAATTTCATAAAATTTAACAGATATTAACATATAATTTACCGCATCATACAATATTTTAATAAAACACTCAAATCAGTACATCAATCAATTAAAGTATTACAAATAATTTATTTTAATTCCAATGAATTAGAAGACATGTTGGGTTACTCACCTGAGTCTGGTAGCGTAGAATCTACAAGGTAATTAAGTTGGTTTGAATTCACATATCCTATCAGTTATATCATAACATCATTATTTATCTAGTTATTTTACATAGTGGGGCCCACTTTTGATATACATCCTAAGTGGTCAAACCTTAAATGATCAAATAATTAAAATTATATGTTTATTAAACTTAATTATCAAGATTTACATTTTCTTTTTAAAATCTTAAAATTGGATGCTAAATAATTAATTGGGGTGGCCCACTAGATGATTGGATCATCCAAATTCTTGAGGTCTTGGCATATTTTGCCTCTATGCATTGGATAAATTGTGTGGATCTAATTACATATACATCGATGACCCATCTCGACTTTATATGCTAAGTGATATTAATCAGTTACATAGAAATCTTAACTTTTCTTATTAAACATTTATAGATCTGACTAGTATGGCCCATCCGATGGTTAGATCGATCTGAAATTCAAAGCATTGTTATCTTTTAGTGCTTAAGATTAAATGACCTGTTCAGATCTATCTTAATACAATAAGATTGCACCCATTAAATTTATTCATAAAATATTATTGAACAGATCTAAAATCATAAAGCATCATTTTGTTAAAATTGTTTGTACACACCTATACAATGATCGTGTGGATGATCCACACCATCCATTGTATAGATCAAGAAGAAATTAACAATATAATAAAAAATTAAAAATATCTAAGGATTGAAACGTACCCGATTAAGCCCTCTTAGAATTTCATCTCCCTTTTTCTTTAGGGCTACCTATTTTTTTTTTCTTATGCAAAAACTTTCCGTATTTTTTTTTTTTTTAAAGAAACTTCTCATAAAATTATTATTACTACTCCAAGAATTAATTCCTAAACCTCTCTTTCAATTAAGAATGTCTCTACCAACATAACTATTAACTTATTTATATTTTTTATTTAAAAATAAAATTTTTAAATATTTATTTTAATTTTTTTAATGCACCAAAATTTAAGGTTGTTACACTTACTATGGTGTGGGTCTACAGGCATGTGAGAGATGTGCGAGTGTAAGTGAAAAAAAAGAAGAAAAAAGAAGGTCCACTTAAGTTATTGATGAAGTGAATTGTATGTATGGAGGCTAGTATCCCCAATGCTTGCATATTTCAAGGTTCATTGGACCCATCATCATGTATGTATTTTATCCATGTTGCCCGTCTATTGTGCCATCTCATTTGAGGGCATAGGTTAAAAGATGAAGCAAATCCAACACTTAAGTGGATCACCCCACAGGAAAAGTGGGAATTTGATGTAGAGCGGGTCATGGATACTTTTATGTCCACGTTGATTCCAATGTAGCAATAGTTGAAAATCATTTTTTTAAAACTATTTATAATAAGTTTTAGTTTGATTATAATTCTTCATCTTTTGTCTAACGTAAAAAGTATTTAGAAACCGAAACTTCTTCCAAGGCTGAATATCTCTATTTAAAGGGTTCTAAACTCATTTATTTCGTTGATCAATTAAATTATGAATTTTACAGAATTAATTATTTATTTTTTTCTTGCTATTTTTCCTATAAACCATGGATTCGGAGTAATTATCCTTGAGGAAGATGGTGAGCAACCTCATAACATTCATCAGAATAGTTATCCTTTAGGAAGACGGTGATCAACCTCATCACATTCATCCTCGTATCAGAATAGTTATCCTTGAGGAAGACGGTGATCAACCTCATCACATTCATCCCATGTCAAAATTGATCGCATGCCATTGAAAACTTCTCGGGGCCACAAAAGCTTTGTTTCTTGTGGTGTGGTCCACTTGAGCTTTGGATTTGCATCATTTTTGAGTTTATGTCCTAAATGAGCTGGCAAAATGAATGGACGGCATGGATAAAACACATACGTCATGATGGCCCCCACAGATCTTTGATACCAGCTGGCTGGCTGGTGTTGGCTCACCAGCCAAAACGCATCCGGTGTTTTAGCATGTGGTGGAGGATTACGGTCCATGTTTCACCGAATAGATTGTATTCCGGTCCAAGTTTTATAGGTGCTACCATATCATAAGGGGCACGGTCTAGTAGTCTGCGTGAGTATGAAGTGAATTCGTATTCCATTCATTATCCCATGTATGTGGTCGATCAGAACCATTAAAGAGGTAGGGCCCACCACGAAGAGAAAAGTGTGAACTCCTAGCCTTGATTTATGAACGGATAAAGCAAATGATAGATGGTTTGCAAATGATCGACGGACTACTGTTTCACTTTAGTATTCCACAGACCACCTGACCTACAATAGGATGTGTGTGGCCCACAATAACGCATTCATCTCTTCCAATCCGTTCATCATGTCTGCTCCCTCGTGTTCTCCTCCATACCCAAAAATCAGTACAATCCAAAATTCAATTGGGCCATACCATAGGAAAGATTTGTGATGGACGCCCACCATTAAAAAACATACACTCCATTCAGAACATGCACTCCACCAGGAAAAATGGTCACCCAGAAAAATCAGGCCATTCCATGGATCCAGTGGGCCAACACATGATTTTAGACGTCTTATAGGCATGACTTGTGGTAGTGTAGCCCAACTGAGTATTGGATGGGCCTGATTTTTGGATCCCAAAGCAAACATAAGGATCCAAACATGATGGACGGATTAGATGTCATGAAAACATCATAGTGAGCCCCTCACATGACCTTGTAGGTTTTGCAGGTTAAGCTTAACCAACAAAGCTTTGCAGTGGATCCGGTCTCAGCCAGCAGAGGGCCGTCTTTCTTGTAAACAGGCACTGGGCAAGTTGTTTTTTTTTGGGCTACGTTTTTAATTACTTTTATTCATATTCTTGAAAATGAGGTTTCATATTTTAATTATGTTAATAAATAATAAAGATGGTCCACTTCAGTTATTAGATTCAAATCAATGGCTGAGCTGGCAGGATTATCTTATCATGTTTAAAAAAAATACATAGATTAAATATAATTCCTTGTATCATATTAGTCGTAATCACTCTTTCATAATAAAATAAATAATGTTTTGCAGTGGACTTTGTGAAAATGAAGAATTGAATAATAAATAAGCACGAGGCCCCACAAACATCGACCGCAGAATCTGGATTGAGCGGTGATTAGTCAACTAGTCAGCATTTAGTGTGTTAATTCATCTGTCAGAATGCTTTTTAGTTGAATTAACAGTTGAGATCAAAGGTAGCACGACTAATAACATGGATTAAAGAATCAAAGACTCTGACCCAACACGCTTAGGGTCTGAGACGAGTCACAAATCACCTGAGTTGGGGAGTGATTCGTGGTATTTAGAGGTGTACTCGAGTCGAACTGAGTCAAGCTTGGCACAGCTCGACTGAGCTCAGCCACTTGCCGACCCCAGCTTAAACTCCGACTAGCTAGTTTGGCTTGATTCGATCAATAGCTTGGGTCAATTGGAGCCGAGTTCGAGATAAGATCGAGCGGAGTTCGCCTCTACGGCATTTTCATAAACACATGGACTGCATCTCAAATTCTCACCGTATTTTAGTAGGTTTTTACGGATACTTTATCAAACACCTTGTAGGCAACATTAAAATTAAGAAAATACAATATTTGTTTCACATACCTACCTTCCTTGTCACTAGCTGATGCTTGGTTGGGTCATTTCATCGAATAGTTGGTGAGCAACGTCAATATCAAAGCAACTGAGTCATTGAACTAGTTCAATTCGAGTCTAATTCAAGCTAGGTTCGATCTGAGTTGAGTCGAGCTCAACTAAGCTTAAACTCAGTTTGAAATTTTTTGTGCTCAAAAAATCAGTTCAACTCAGCTTGAACTCAATTTCAAACCAGGTCGAGCAAGCTAACCAACCTAATGCCACTCACGTACAGCCCTACTGATACTGAACTAGATTAGCTCTGAAGCCCAAATTGACTTGGACGAGTTGCATCAGACTCCTTCTAGCTTCAAAACCACGTGTGTGTGTGTGCGTGTGTGTATATATATATAACTTCAATCTCTATACATATAGGCTAGATCTGGACTGTGCATTTGTGAGGCCTTATTGGGGTACCCAAAAATTACACTGGCCAGATGCCTATGCTCATTGTTTGGAAATAGGTACAACCAATGTTGAATATTCAATGGGAAAATGTCTTCCAATTAGTGGCTAAGATCATCCAACAGGTGGCCCATTGGCAGATTAGTAGCTAGGATTATCCAACAGGTGACCCATTGACAGCGAGGCCAAACAAATAGTGACGCAGGGATGCATGTGATGAGGTCCAGCACCATCTTCCTCCTTTACAATTACTAAGAATCTTCGTAGTTTTTCTAGACCTCTAAAAGAGATTCCTCGAATTCATGATGGAAAGAAAAAAATTCTAATAAAATTGAAAATAATTTAATTGGTAATTGTCTCTTCTGTATATTCCTATTATTAAAAAAATAAAAAATAAAGAAAAATTCATAACTACCAAAAATAGGAAAACTCTAACTCTAATAAAAATTTTAATTCTAATATAAATTTTTTAAAGCCTAATTTTTAAAAATAAAAATTTTAAATAAATTTTTATTAGAATTATTTTTAAAATCGAAATTACTAAAAATAGTAATTTTTCTTTAAAATTTTACTTCTTACATGAAACTATGCATTTTTTTGACAAAACCAGCAAACACAACCCACGTACGGCTCACATCTTATGGAAATTACAGTAAAGATTGATAGGTCGTGGGCACACCCTAATAATATCAAAGTTATAGCTAATTTACGATATACCTTTTCCCACGTGTAAGCACATTTCTTCTTTCCTAAGCTAACCCTAAGCTCGTGTGATCCACCGTTACGTGTGCATGACATCGAATCCGTCCAGCATGTAAGCCCCCACATGTTCTCCTCGTTGCCAAAATATCAAGTTGATCCAATAACGTAGATGGGCCACACAACAGGAAATAATAGAGATGGAGACACTCACGGCAAAGGTGATAAACTCCTGGATGAAGGGAATCCAAATGTCGAAACGTCTATGGATACAAGGAAGATTGCAATGGTGTGGGTCCCATCCCCAATCCCCTGTTGCGGGCCCCACTTAAGTTTTGGATAGGCCTGATTTGGGGATCAGTCCTAACATGATCTGGTCATGGACGGAGTAGATGTCGCACACACACATCATTACTAAATGGACCCTTTCAGGTAAAGTAATTCTGATCAGTTTTTAAGTGGGTCCACCTGATCAATGGTTGGGTGGGCTCAATAATCAGTTTTTAGAGTTGGCCCACTAATCTGCATTTTAGTGGCCCACCTGATCAATGATTGGATTAGGTTCAAAGGGACAAAAGGAAATAAAAAAGAAAAGAAGCCAATCCGTACCAAACTGAAGTTTCTACGTGAAAGAAACAGGAACCCACTTTCACTGACCCGTTTATCTCTTTCTTCTCGACATCTAACGGAGGGAATCTGATACATCCATTGCTTTACGGGAAATGATCCAGTGCGCTAATAGCGCTGTAAGTTATGGTGCAAGTAGTTGCATCTGTTTACTTGGGAAATCCAATCAATCGATCTGAACGGTTCATTCAGTCTCGAAAACATTTCATTATCTTCCATTCAAAACTCGTAACAATCAGATGATCCAATCCACCCTTGATTTGGAATTTTTTCTATAGCCATAGATTCTCAAATCCATGGATGAGATGACTCCAATTGCCCAATAAAAGTGATTCTTTAGGATAATAAGCAATCCATGATGGGATCTAACAAATATATTGATTAAATTTCCGATTGGACCTATTTTTTTGTAAATTTAATTGACCGTCCATATTAGCGGCCATTAATTAAATAGATAATACATATTAGATCTGCATGATATTTATATGATATGGCATGGAATCTAAGATAGAGATAATGAACATTCTAGATCATTTGATTAGACTATCTAAGTTTCCGAATGCAACTAGGAGTACTATAATATACAGGTCATCGAGAGCACTGAATCATTTCTCTTGCTTTATGGGTTTGGTGGAGCTATCAGGCCAGCCGGATCTCACTACAGTAGTACCACCCTTCCACTGTACACGTGGCATACATGGACCTTGCTTTTGGACAGTTCGTCAGTGGAAGGGTGACGTAATCAACGGGTTGGATGGTAAGTGAAGATTACGGTGGGCCCTACGATGTTTTTAATGGTAAGCGTTCAACCAACACTGTTTTCTTGTAATGTGGTCGACTTGAGATTTGGATCTGCCTAATTTTCGGTTTCATACCCTAAAATGATGTGGAAAAAATATATGGACGGCATGGATAAAAAACCTACATCTTTGTGGGGCCCACAGAGCACTGTCGAGTAGCCACCTCGCTACTGGCAGCGTCCGTAGGCAATCCGTGTCCGTGTGCAAAGATGCCACGTGTACAGTTGTCAAAGTGCATGCATACAGAGGGCCATACTGAAGGTTTGTTAATCCAGGCCCATAAATCAGACAGGTTCACTCGTCAGGTGGGCCACGGTATACAGAACAAAAATGGACGGCTATTTAGAACTTGTTTTTATTATTTTTAACCCACGCACACACACCCCACACACTCACGCCGTGGTGAGTTTTCATTACCCATGGATACTCAAACACCATAAGAGTCTACAACCCTAGCAAGTGTAAGGATTCAAATTTAGAACTTGTTTTGGCCACTAATTGATTCATCCAATGTGACCCACCTAATGGATTCAATTGCTTGAGTTTTGGACCAGAAAATCGATGCAATTTGGGTCCATGCACCAGATGGAGGCATCCTAGCCCTTCAACTGGTGGCCAAAAAAAAGACGGTTAAGAAAGAATATAAAACAAAGGTCATAACTGGCCTCATTTTAGTGGTGTACCCAAACCACGGCCCAGGAAGCGTGGCCACAACTGGGCCAACCTATTACCACACTCGTAGAGGTGGACTTGAACTGAGCTAGCTCGGTTAACGGGCTTAAAAAGCTTTTTTCAACACGGATCGATGCTGTGTTTAAGCCAAGTCGAGCTGATTTTTTTAGCTCAAAAATGAGTTTGAGCTGGCCCCAACTCAGTTCGACTCGGATCAAACTTGATCGAACCAGTTTGGTGACTTGGTTACTTTGATATTGATGTTGCTCACCAAGTGTATGATGAAATGACTCAACGTAATGTGGTTGGTTGGTGGCAAGAAAGGTATGCATGTGAAACTAATACATTTTTTTTTTGATTTTTATATTGCTTAAAAAGTATTTGATAGAATACCTATAAAATAATTGATGTTGTCACAAATACAATAAGATTTTAAAGGTGCAGTCTAGGTGTTTATAAAAATGTTGTACAAATGAACTCAGTTTGATCTTGACTTGAACTCAGCTCGAATTGGCCTAAGGTGCTGACCAAACCGAGCTGAGCTGGCCAGTCAGGCTCACGAACTGAGCCAAGCCGAGTTCATGCTGAGGTCAACTAGTGGCCGTGCTGAGTTGAGCTGAAGCGAACTTGACTTGGTTCGAGTACACACCTAATTACCAGCCAGGTGTAGTGTTGCAATGCCATGCTCACACATCATAAGGAATATTACGGTTTTCTTAAGTTTTTATATTTTGACAGTAGGATCCATGGGTCAGCAATCCATACCATTGAAATGATGGGCCTGATGGGCCGGTGCTAAACCTGCCTTGATCAGATCCACTTATAAGAAGATTATAACCACAAACCTCTTTCATTACTACTAATAGGCTTGAAAATGAGTTTGGGTTTGAAATCCTTGGCTATTTACTAAATATACGGACCTGGACATGCGTTGCTACATGGGGCCCACATGGATCATAGTCATATGATCCTTGCGGTCCATCAGGTGGGTACCATCATGAAAGGTCCACGGCCCAAAAAATAGCCTAATAGGGCATGATTTGGTAGGGAGGCATAAAGGATTTTCATCCGAGTGGTCCATGGACAGTCCAGATCTTTTATTAAAGTGCGATAACCAATTATTAAAAAAACTAGTGTATATTTCCTCAATTTAAAACTATAAGATGTAATGAAATGATGTTTGCAAAGACGAACACTTTGTACACAGAATTATTATAGACTATGGACCATACCATTTTTAACTCAGGCAACCACTACAAGCTATATATGGGTGGGAGATTTATGTGGGGCCCACATCTTCACATGACCCACATAATCAAAGGATTCAAGGCATCGGACCACTGAGTTTTATTTCCAACAGTTTAGAAAACTCAGAGCTCTCACACGTATGGATGGACAGGGCGACACCTGCATGCACGTGGAATTAGAATACGTAAAACAACTCTATAAAAGTACGAAATTTAAAAATGGCAATAATCTCCTAGAATTTTAGTTATTTCGATTTGTGGCAGTATACAAATAAGTGGTCCATGTTGCATGAGGACACTTGGACAGTCCAATCAATTGATCTAGACAACCCATCTGTCCAACATACATCTCATCTCATGAGTTACTTTGCAAAAAATCATACGAGCAAAATCAAGATAGGAGGGTGGTATTGAATTTTAATAATAATAATAATAATAATAATAATAATAATAATAAATTTATTTTATATCTATTCTTTCCTTGCAACCGGCTGATCCCACAGAGAATGTACGCATTTAAAACAATACTTTGTTGAGTCATTTCATCAAACACTCAGCGAGCAATATCAATTTTAAAATAACTAAGTTACTAAGTTGATTTAAGTCGATTTGAGTTGAAGCTCGGTTCGAGTCGAGTCGAGCGCGAACTTAGCTCAAAATTTTTTCAAGCTCCAAAGGCCAACCCCAGTCAGTCTGAATTCAATTTCGAGCTGAGGTGGGTCGAGATTTTTCGAGTCTAGTCAAGTGAGCTGACTGAGCTAACTCGACTCATGTACAGCTCTAAGTTGTAGAATATCGCATGCAATCATATTTTTAAAATTTGATGACTATCTAGTACCCTAGCATTTGAGAAGAGATAAAAGCCCCTGAACTTAGTAAAAGGGAATTCCAATTAATATTGCTTATGAAGCACATTTCTCATAGACCTGAGTTGGTCATTAAAATGCTATCAAAGGGGATTGATTTTAGATGATTGATGAGGAAGGGGTCGTGCCCCTGCAAAGCTCGGTCCCCCTCTTACTCATAAATGAGACAACGTTTGAAATATTGAATGGATTGGCCGTCTCTAACCATTCAAATCTCTGAAATCACTCTGAACCCTTGTTATACACCTTCATTTGCCATACAAAAATAGATAGTCGGTTGGATAGTTATAAACTTAGAAGTCATTGCAATTTTTGGGCTTGTGGGTCGTCAAAGAAGTAGCCCACTAATTAGACGGTCCATATCCATTATCAAAGCACGCCAACCAAAGATAGAGAAGTACTGTACAATATTTCGTCATTTTAAAACTATAAGCTGTAATGAAACGATGTTTGCAAAGACAAACACTTTGTGCACACAATTATCATAGACCATAGACCAGACCACTTTTAACTTAGCCAACCACTCCAAGCTATGGGTGGGACATTTATCACATGGCCCACCAAGATAGCAATCTTCTTCCATCATGTATCACCACTTATGACTCGACGATCGTCTTCTTGCCGATGTATAAAACATGTGCTTGATAATATCTTCCATCAAAAAAATAGGCCATTTTACACCTGTAGGGGCCACATATCACCAATCAAATGAACGCTTACAACAAATTGTCATATCCTTCAGTTTACTATGTATATTGTGGTACCCGTGAGGAGTGAAACTGCCTGATTTTCAAGTTAGCAGATCACTAAGTTTTATTTCCAACATTTAGAAAACTCAGAGCTCTCACATGTACGGATGGCCAGGGCGACACGCGCACATGGAATTAGCATACCCATAACAACTGCTCTATAAAAGTAGAAAAATTTAAAAATGGCAATATTCTCCTAGAATCTTAGTTATTTCCATTTATGGAAGTATATAAATAAGTGGTCCATGTTGAACGAGGACACTTGGACAATCCAATCAGTTGATCTAGACAAGCCATCCGTCAATTATACATTTCATGAGCTACCTTTGCAAAAATCATACCGAGCAAAATCAAGATATGAGGGCAATCTCCTCGTGTGAAGTTTTTTTTTTTTTTTTTAATGATTTATTTCATATCCATTCCTTCCTTGACACCAGTCGATCCTGTAGAGAATATATGCGCTCATAACAACACTTCATTGAGTCATTTTATCAAAGAGTCAGCGAGCAACATCAACATCAAAATAACCAAGTCACCAAGCTAATTTGATTTGAGTTGAAGTTTTGATCTGGGGTGTATCAATCTCGAACAAGCTCAAACTCAGCTCGAAATTTTTTCGAGCTCCAAACCAGCCCAACTTGGTCTGAATCCAATTTCGAGCCGAGGCGAGTCAAGCTTTTTCTAGTTGAGTCGAGTGGGCTGACCGAGCTAACTCGACTCATGTACAGTTCTAAGTAGTAGAACAGCATGTGCCATTGTACTTTTAAAATTTGAGCACTTCCAAGTTCACTAGTACCCTAGCATTTAAGAAGGGATCTGAAGCACATTTCTCGTAGACTTGAGTTGGTCCTTAAACTACTATCAAAGGGGATTGAATTTAATGATTGACGAGGATGGGGTCATGCCCCTTGGAAGCTCGGTTCACCTCTTCCTCATAGATGAGACAACGTTCTTATTATTGAATGGATTGGCTGTCACTAACTAATTCACTCCAAACCCTTCTTTTGCACCTTCACTTGGCATCCAAAAATAGATAGTCGGTTGGATAGTTATGAACTTAGAAATTCGATGCAATTTTTAGCTTATAGGTCATCTAAGAAATACCTCACTAATTAAACTGTCCAAATCCTTTATCAAACCACACCAATCAAGGATAGAGTAAGTACAGTATATTTCCTCAATTTAAAACTATAAGCTGTAATGAAATAATATTTGCAAAGACAATCACTTTATACACACAATTATTATATATAGACCATGGACCACTCCAGGCTATGGAATGGACATTTATTTGGGCCCCACATCATCACATGGCCCACCAAACTAACAATCTTCTTCCATCATAGCCGCTTATCTTACGCCTCGACCATTATCTTCCCCCCTTGCGAATCATCAAGGAACTGATCATCGCTCTTGGATCTTGAATTTCTTCGAATCGTTCTTTCATCCAACCATCCAATGATATCCGAGAACACAAGCTCAATGCTTTCTCGATTCAGGTATGTCCCGACCTTGATGTGAAGCTTTGCGTATGTCGTATCAATCAGGGCACGTACTAGCAATATTGGTAACAGACTTATTATAATTTATTTTTTATATATAAGTAGACGTTGGCTATGGATATTGGCCGTAGTCCTAGCTCTGCAAACCGTAGATATCACTAACTTCAGCATATATTGCTACGAATTTTCATCTACTTTTACCTACAAATACTATCTGTAGGCATATCTCCATTTTGCTACCTAATATATAGCTATGGATCTAATCTGAAATATCTATATTTTGCATCTATAGCTATGGATCAAGTCCAGAGCTTTTGCTTTAGAAACAGTAGCTACTATTCCAATGGCTACAGTCATACTATAGATTATAACCATAGCTATAGGATTTTAACTAAGACTCTTATCCGTATCCTTAAACCTTTTTTTGGTAGTACTAACATGCATGCACCCGTAGACAGTAAATTCGACCCTACACAAGAGCGTAAGTCATATACAAAAATCTATTCAGATCTGAATCACAAACTCTTACCCTAAATCCTACACAAAGAAAGAGAGTATATAGACTCTCTAAATGACAACTTATTTGCTAGATTGAGCTTCGTTAATGTGTCATTTTGGGTTGCTTGATCGATACTATTTTATGCTTTAATCAGTTTCTCTTTGCTTCTTCTATCATGATGCCGATGTGTTGTTAATGCTTTGACTCCAAGATCAGCCACCTTGTATGTAGTGCTCCTTTAAAGTGACTAAAGTAATAAGAGGTTGAGTAGAATCTTTTACAACCAATGAAAAGTTGTAATGCCTAATAAATTTACCTAGATTAGTGTTTTAGAGGGTTTGGAAAATGATTTAACTATTGGTTCAAATTTAACCTTTAAAATAAAATGTATAAGAGGTTCGTTTTCATCAATGAGGATGGAATCTCTTTTAAGTGATAAGTCACAAAGAATATAACTTATATCTTATGAATTAAGAGGCCTGTGATGAGTGATATGATCATGAAATTACATAAACTTTTATTACACTAAAAATTCATCAAAATGTTCAGAAACCAAATATCCTTTATAAGTAGTTCAAGCTCCAATAAAAAAATAAAAAATAAAAAAAATATTTAAAATAAAAATAAAATAAAATAACAGATAAATAATAACCCTGTCAATGACATCGAGAAAACAGACACATTATAGCTTTATGCAATGACATCAAGAAAATCATATTTTCAGTTGAATTATTGCTAGACAGTTTTCACGCTGCAAACCGAGAAGACTAGCCCATATTTAGAGAGACTGTTATGAGTTCAGGTTAGGCTTAGGCATGTGTTACAACATGGGGCCACAAAAATTCATATTCATATGATCCTTGCAGTCCATTTGGTGGCTACAATCATGAATGGACCATGGCCAAATTAGCCTACCAGGGTAGGATATTTTTTATTTTTAATTATTATTATTATTATTTAGGAGGGCGGGTTTTGGCCCCCGATATGTTGCCTCATGGATGGCCCAGCACCTGAAGTATCTCAACCAACGGATTTTGTAGGCCACATAATGGATGGCCAATGGTTAGTATTGGATGGATTGGCTCTCTAACCACTCAATCTCTAGATTCATTTTGGACCCTTGTTATGCACCTTCATTTTCCTTCCAAAAATAGATGGTCGGCTGTATGGTTATGAAGGTGGAAGTCACTGCAATTTTAGGGCTTATAGGTCATCCATGACATAGCTCACTAATTGGATGGTCCATATCCTTTATTAAAGTGCACCGATCAAGGATAGAGAAGTACTATATATTTTCTCAATTTAAAACTATAAGCTATAAGACAAACACTGTAATATATTCACAGAACTATTATAATCCATGGACCACTCCTCTTTGACTTATATGCAACCACTCCAAGCTATGGGTTGGGACATTTATGTGGGCCCCACATCATCAAATGGTCAACCAAATAAGCAATCTTCTTCTATCATCGCCAATTATCTTACGCTGCGACAATCGTCTTCTCGCCCTGCGAATGTAGGAACTGATAATCATGGAGATGACTACATAGACAATCGTCTTCTCGCCCTGCGACAATCGTCTTCTCGCCCTCCTAATTGAGAATCAGATAGCACAGCTCCACATATAGTGGAAGCTGCTTTTGAACCCCGTAGGAGTCAAATAACTAGAATAGACAAGAGTCTTGGAGATGACTACATAGACTCACAACGCATCATTTTTCATCTGGTAGAATCAGATAGAGAAAATGTTATAAGACAAATAACTATAGTAATGACTATAGAAGATGATCCTAAAACATATAAGGAGGCTGTATCCTCTAGAGACTCAACTTTTTGGAAAGAAGCTATAAATGATGAAATGGAATCCATACTATCAAATCAAACATGCGAACTAGTAAACTTACCTCCAGGTTCTATACCCATAGGTTGTAAGTGGGTATTTAGGAAGAAATATCACACTGATGGGACTATCCAAACCTTTAAAGCTCGACTAGTAGCTAAGGATTTTAGATAAAAAGAAGGGATAGACTATTTTGACACATATTCACCTGTAGCTAGGATAACATCCATTAGGATATTATTTGTGTTAGCTTCCATACATTATCTTCACATCCACCAAATGGATGTAAAGACCGCATTCCTGAATGGTGACCTCGATGAGGAGAAATACATGAAACAACCTGAAGGTTTCATTCTACCAGAAAATGAAAAAAAAGTATGTAGATTAGTCAAATCGTTGTATGGATTAAAACAAGCACCAAAACAGTGGCATGAGAAGTTTGATTCCAAAATACTATCTCATGGTTTCATGCATAATATAGCTGACAAATGCATATATTCTAAAGTAGATGGTAATTATATCGTTATTATCTATCTGTATGTTGATGACATGTTAATAATAAGCAATAAAATAGAAGGTGTGACTGAAACAAAGAAGTTTCTTTCTTCCGTATTTAAAATGAAGGATCTTAGACAAGTTGATAGCATCTTAGATATCAAAGTTAAAAAATATTGTGGGGGTTATGCTTTGTGTCAATCTCATTATATTGAGAAGATACTAAACAAGTTTAACCATCTAAATATAAAAGAAGCAAAAATCCCATTTGATCCAAGTATCAAACTAAAAGAAAATACTGGAAGAACAGTTGCACAATTAAAACATGCGAGTGCTATAGGAAGTCTTATGTATGCTATGTAATGCACTAGACCTGATATCGCATATGTTGTGAGTAAACTTAGTAGGTTTACTAGTAACCCCAGTAATGAACACTGGATTGCAATCAAAAGAGTCCTTGGTTACTTAAAAGCAACCAAAGACTTAAGATTATTTTATTCAGAGTTTCCTGCCGTATTGGAAGGATATACCGATGCGAGCTGGATTTCGAGTGTTGGGGATAACAAATCTACTACAGGGTAGGTATTTACTCTGGGAGATGCTACTGTATCTTGGGGATCTAAGAAACAGACTTGCATAACGCACTCGACTATAGAGTCTGAATTTATAGCCTTAGTTGCAACAGGCAAAGACGCTGAGTGGCTAAGGGATCTTCTATTAGAAATTCTTTTTTGTGTAAAGCCTATATCGGCTGTATCACTACATTGTGATAGTGAAGCCACATTAGCTAGAGCCTATAGCGGCACTTATAATAATAAGTCTAGACATATTAGTCTTCGACATAATTATGTCGGACAATTGATTCAAGATGGAATCTTTGCTATTTCTGATGTGAAATTAAGCAATAATCTGGCAGATCCTTTCACTAAACCTCTACCGAGAGAGGTAGTAAAGGCTACATCTAAAGGGATGGGGTTGAAAGTCTTCAACCAAAGTTTCACCAGTGATGGTAACCCAACCTAAAGTCAGAAAATCTCTAATCTTGGGTTTAATGGGTAAGAACAAGTCATTGATATGTGAAAAGTTTTCAGCACTAAATTATATAACTTCATCCATAATAGATAAGTGCTGAGTGTTACGAAAGAGGGTCGAGTCTTAGAACTCTTAATGAAATCCAGTCTTTAGGACAAGTGTCTTATAGTAATGGAAACACTGGAAGGATTTCACCTATATGAACGTAGAGATGGTGCCGTCTCTCATGAGAGTTAAGAGTTTTCTCTCGGGATCATTCACGAATTAGGATAAGCACATGACCATTAATTGTGCTGAGCAAGATTGTTGGAACTCTAACAACACATAGCGAATATGTGTGTGGTTTCTCCGACTCTGTCATCTAGGAATAACTGGTTCAAAATTGCGGCTACCAGTCATTTCGATAGAGTTTTGAGATACTTACACTAAGGGAAGATTAAAATCGAAAGATATCTTTCTTTATGCATATAAGCTGATTATTCTGACAGAAATATTTAACCGAAAAAAAAAATATTTTATAAAAATCAAGTGGGGGATTGTTATAAAAAATATTGATTTTATAAAAAATATTTTAAATAATAAAAAAATATATAATATAATTTATAAAAGTGTTTGGAAAACACCTTTTGTGATTTTTTGGGAATAGTCCCACATTGAAAAAAGAGAAGAAAGAAATATGGTTTAAATGATAATGGTGGAGTACTATAATATTTGCTTACCTAGTCCGTGGACTATGGGACTTGCGTGTTCCAGTGCGAACGCACGCGCACGCGCTCGCGCTCGGGCTCGGGCTCTGGTACGGGCACGGGCTCAGTCTCGATCTTGGTCTCGGTCACGGTCATGGTATCGGGCACGGGCTCGGTGCGAGGGCATGGGCATGTGAGGTAGTGTGGCTGTAGAGGCGCTAGTGGCGCATTTTGCACTTTGCACGTGCGCATCGTGTCGCAGAGGGTCGCTCCCTTCGCGAACCGGAGCGAGACATGTGCGAGTTATGGTGCGACTAGTGACTAAGGCAAATGGTTGGCTGGACAAAAATCTAAAGGACTGAATGAGAGTCCCTCAGAATATATAGAGGGCTGAAAAAGAGCTGTTGCAGAAAATCTGTAACAACTGTGCAATAAGTGTAGGGTCCAGCTGAAACTGCTGCATGGCTAGCCCCAACAGCTATAAAACGGTTAGCTGCTGTCTCACAACAGTCAGCATGTAGCAGCTTAATGGCCCATGTACAACAAACAAAAAACGGCCATAAAACGGCTAGTTTTCTCAAAAGCCAAAAAACGGTCATAGAATTTATTTCCCTGGACCATAATCCCCAACCACCATAGCCAATAAAAGGATGGCCTGGATGAGTTTCTAAACCATATCACAACCCATTCCAGCACTACCATACGAATTTGAGATAGCCCACTATTCCTCTCTCTATACTCTAGTAATTCCAGTAAGATAGCAACAGTTAAACCCTTTGTAAGAAGAACAGACCAACGGTGTGGTCTAGAACGGTTCAATAGAACCAGTAGCTGAAGACTTGACCAGTGCAGTGGTCTAAAATAATTCTCTTCTTCTTTTCTTTCATCTGGGATTTTTTCATTCATTGTATTTCTGTTAGACTGTGTAATAGAGTTCCATTAGTGGGCCTTCGTGTTTGCTGAACGCAGACCCACATCAGGCTCGTCGTATCCTAGAAGCTATTTACCTGTAACCTATCAGCATACTCAACTTACCTGAGTAGGGGCAAATAACGCTTTAAGGATAGTGTTTCAGACGTGCTTCAGCCTGTCTAAATTTTTATAGCATTTGCGATTTTTGATTTCCACATTATACAGAATTATATTAATCTGTATAAAACTCCTAACAATCTTAAAGCGTTATTTCCTAAGATGGAAGCCGATAGCGTTTCATCTATTAAGTTGATGAATCAGGACTTGATACTTCTTGATCGGTTCGATGGAACCAATTTTACAAGATGGCAAGATAAGCTGAAATTTCTCCTGACGGCGCTGAAGATCTACTACATACTAGATCCAAATCTGCAAGCGTTGCCTGAAGCAACTGACAAAGACACACCTGAGCAGGTGGCTGCCCGTACTAAAAGAGCCGAAGATGAACTCTAATGTCGTGGACACATTCTGAACGCACTCTCCGACCGCCTGTACGATCTGTACCAACAGACATCATTAGTAATGGATATTTGGGCCGCACTGGAGTTCAAGTACAAGGCTGAAGAAGAAGGGACCAACAAATTTCTCATCGCCGGGTATTTTGACTTCAACATGGTAATAATAAACTGTCGCTGTCCCAAATCCAAGAACTGGAGTTAATAGTAAAAAAAATCAAAGTGATCAAAATCGATCTTCCTGAATCATTTCAAGTCGGGGCTATAATCGTTAAATTGCCACCGATGTGGAAAGACTATAGAAAGAAGTTGCTGCATAAAACTGAGGACTACACATTTGAACAAATCCAGAAACACCTAAGGATTGAGGAAGAATTCCATAACCGTGACAAAAAGAATGATAATGGGAATGCCTTGTACAAGGTACATGCAGTAGAAAACGTAAATAACAAGAATCCCGGGAAGGACGATTCCCTTAAACCCAATAAAGGAAAATTCAAAAAAACCGTCTAAAAGAATAACGAAAAGTTTAAAGGCCCATGCCATGTCTGTGGAAAAACTGGACACTATGCTCGAGTATGCCGATATCATAAATCTAAAAAAGAGGCAAATGCAGTAGAAGAGGGCGATATCGTGGCTATGATCACTGAGGTCGGAGTCAAAGAACTAGAATAGACAAGAGTCTTGGAGATGACTACATAGACTCATAACGCATCATTTTCCATCTGGTAGAAGCAGATAGAGAAAATGTTATAAGACAAATACCTATAGTAATGACTATAGAAGATGATCCTAAAACATATAAGGAAGCTGTATCCTCTAGAGACTCAGCTTTTTGAAAAGAAGCTATAAATGATGAAATAGAATCCATACTATCAAATCAAACATGAAATGGAATCCCAAGACCTTTACCATAGTGACCGCGCCGTCGCTGCGGTTCCGATGTCGCGACTTACGCACTGAGGCGATACCCTGGTCAAGAGATGTGGGCTAACGTTCGGTGCGAAGAAAACGCCGCGCGTTGCGAAACCGAAGAGAATCTCTATGAGGTGTCACATCAATCCATCAATCCATCACATGTCAAGTACACATCAAGTACACATCACCTTTCACCCATTCCCAAGCAACTACAAAAGTCAAGAATCTCTTACAAGCCTATACCTCTTTACACCAAAAGCCCTCAAATTCAAAAAGTTCTTACACCACCCATGCTTTTCTTACACACATGCCACAAAAGTCAAGATTTTCTTACACCCATCACTCACCACATCCATCACCCATCTCTCTTTCCCTTTACAACTCTCTCTCTCTCTCTCTCTCTCTCTCTCTCTCATTTTCAAACTTAAAAAAATCTAAGGAGAGAAATCCCATACGTATGAGAATTCTTCAAGCCTCTCCCTGACTTTCAAAACTTCAAGTATGGCCCACTTTCCTACCCTATGATCTCCCATCCTAACCATCCATTCCCCATCTCCTCCATTGGAATCAAAGTTAAGGTGCTAAGAAACTCATAGGAGCAAGAAGATCGAACGGTGGGTGCTCCTCTAGATGTAAAAAATCTGATTTCTATAGCCTAGATGTTTTCTTTCTTTCATGAGGGAAGTGTAGGACCCACCAATCAATGGTGGAGATCCCACACAATCCCATGGTTGTGGCCTAATGGCCTACCTTATGCATGCATGATCCATGCATGGGGCCTTTCTCTATGGGCCCCATCATGGTAGTTTTATTTCATATAATATTATGTTTAGGTCATCTAGACCTTATAACCATGGTGGGGATGGCATCCTCACCATGCATTTTAATTATAGACCATGCATGTGCAAGATCCATGTTGTAAATATAGATCTATATATGATGTGCAGGTGTGATTGATCTTGGGAGGGCTCAATAGTGGCGGAGCTCCTTTTCCTATGGTCGGATTGTCCTTCTATCTCTCTTTTCCCTCATTTTATTTTATGATGTGTATGAGGCCCATTGTTGAGGCCCATCTTGATGTGTATGAGGCCCGTTGTTGAGGCCCACCTTAAATATATATGAGGCCCATGTTGCAAGGCCCATTGTGATGTATGCAAGGCCCATGGGTCATGGCCCATTTCAATGTATGTAAGGCCCAATTGGTGCGGCCTATTCGATATATTTATGGGGTCCATGTCATTAGCCCCATCCTGTTGTATTAGTGACCCGTCCATTGAGGCTCACCCGTGGTATATATTTGAGGCCCATGTGTAGGGCCCACCTATTGTGTATTTAAAGCCCATGGGTTGTGGCCATAATGATGTATATTAGGCCTATGTGATGTAGCCCATACTGATGTGTATTAGACCCAGGTATGTGACTCACCTGCGAAGAATATTTGAGGCCCATTGTGATATATCTGAGGCCCATAGGTACGACCCATCCAGATGTATTTGAGGCCTATGGGCAAGGCCCATTGTGATATGTGTTAGGCCCATGACCAGGGCCCACCTGTTTCGTATATTTGGCCCTTGTGTGAGGCCATGTGCCCATTATATATTTGATTCTATGTGGGTCATTCCTTGGGGGCAATGTTGGTTAAAATTTCACATTGTCGACACCAGTTATTGATACCGTTTATGAGTATGTGACATCATAACATCATGATGCATGCCCATTCGCATCATCTGTATGTTTGTTATGAGATGTGATTGACCATTGCATATGTCATTGAGCAGGATGATGTGAGACTCCCTAATAGGTGGAGATTATCTCACACGAGTGCATGACATGCGCAGGATTGATGCATGATTGGATTGTATGACTCATGCATCTTGCATTGTGTTGTGATTACTGTACGCCTTAGTGACATCAGGGCCGTAGCCTCCACAGGCATATCGTGGATGGCCAGATGGGACATCTGAAATCTGTTCGAGCATCGGGCCGCCATAGATGACCCTGAGTGAAAATTTCTAAACACTCTCTTGGTTCTAGAGGATGCTCTAATGTCTAGACCGAGTGGATAGATGAGCGTTGAGTGCCGATTACTAGATGACTGCGCTCTCCACAGTGTCGTGGTCGGTTGGAAGGGGGTGCGACCTTACCCGCCTGAGAGAGTAGGCATGGCTAGGCTGAGTTTGACCAGCTTGAGGAATGGGTTCGCTATCGGCGAGCCGGGTAGGTATTGGCAGACTACTGACAGGCGGATAGTGAGGTCTTTTCCACTTACCCAGTTGTGCGCTTGATTGGGGCGGCAGGTGGTGTGAAGTGTAATAGACCCTGGTGATTTCTCCAGAGAGGAACCGTACTGATATGAGGACTGACATGATATTATGACACCCCATCACTGTTATGCATATGGGCGAGCGCACGTGAGCGGACGTTGATGTGGGCGGGGATGAGGCCTGGGCGAGCTACCACACTGAGCGAGCTACCAGCGGTTGGCAGGCTACTGAGTAGGAGTTGTATACTCATTCATTCATCCATTCACTATCTACTCGGGCTGGTGGTACGTAACTAATTGTTATGTATCTTCGTTATGGCAAGGATTTTGGTTGGACGCGCGATTAACCTGAGATCAGGAGTTTACCACGTTGAGTCAGACTATCCAAATTTAGGTATGAGACTGGTTTGGATAGAGGTTCCTTGTGGTGGACCCCGTAGCCTGCGATACTACGTACTATCATCCTGACATCACACTCCAGCATGATCATTACATTAGCACCATATACTGCATATTCCATTACATCTTCAGCGTGTGGCATTGTGGGTTATTATGTTTCTGTATTCCTGTGACTTAGATGAGAGTGATGATATTTGTTAGCTCTTTCGAATTGTGTATTACATTATATCCTTGTCATTCGACATTTGATTATATATGACTCATTATTTGCATAGCTGTCATATATTGCGTATTCTGATATTGATTAACTTATGGACTTGTTCATACTTTCGCTTATTCTGTTATTGCATGATTATAATCTTGTCAGTATTTCTGTTTACGCTGATAATTCCTGCTCTTATCAATGTTTCTGCTTATTCAGTCATTATATGGTTAATGGATTAATAGCTTTCCGGTATTGTATGATTATGATATTGTATTGAATACTTGACACTTGTCTCGTGCACACACTTACACCACCCTCTAAGCTTTCTATAAGCTTATGCACGATAGATGTGTACAGGTGATGTTAGGTTGCAGTAGCATTGAGCTTGGAGCGTGCAGCTGTTTTCTGGAGCTTTGATTTTGACATATATATTTTCCTTTCAGCATTGTATTCAAATGATTATATTAGTGGATATGTGATGATGATGTTGCCGTTATGATTTGGGTAAACTTGTGGTTATGCTTATTACTAGTTAAATGTACAAAAAAAATCCTCCTTATAGGATCCCAGGATCGGAAATCTGACTTATGAATACTAGGAGCCGAGAATGGAATATTACGGAGGCTGTCGGCACCGGATTCGGCGATCGGGATTCCTGTGAATCATATTTCCGGGTTATGAAGGTGGAAGTCACTGCAATTTTAGGGCTTATAGGTCATCCATGACATAGCTCACTAATTGGATGGTCCATATCCTTTATTAAAGTGCACCGATCAAGGATAGAGAAGTACTATATATTTTCTCAATTTAAAACTATAAGCTATAAGACAAACACTGTAATATATTCACAGAACTATTATAATCCATGGACCACTCCTCTTTGACTTATATGCAACCACTCCAAGCTATGGGTTGGGACATTTATGTGGGCCCCACATCATCAAATGGTCAACCAAACAAGCAATCTTCTTCTATCATCGCCAATTATCTTTCGCTGCGACAATCGTCTTCTCGCCCTGCGAATGTAGGAACTGATAATCATGCTGAGCTTTCCGGTCCCTCTCAGAATTTCAATTTCCATGGATCATTCTTTCATCCAACCATCCAACGATGTCTGAGAACACAAGCTCAATGTTTTCCAGTGGTTCGCCGGAGGTGAGCGCATGCCACATGCCTGGATATAGCTTAAACGTCTTATCGGTGCTAGATGCGGATTCGTAGAGCAATTTGCTCACTGATGGATCTGTTACAATATCATCCCCACCGTGAACGATGATAAACGGCAATGATACCTGTGATTGTACAAAAGAACGGCCTAGATCAATCATCAGAACCATTCATGTCATCATAGGACCAAAAGAATTATTCCATATTGACCCAATGATATAAATAACAACATAAGAGTTTTTGAATTTGTACAGGTGGGGCCTATGGTTTGGCATTCCTGACCATTGATATGGAGAACCATGCCTCCCAGATTCGAAACCATGGCACATTTATTTTCGGCATTTTGACAGTTGTGGACCCTCATTGTATTTACCATCTTTATAGTCTATTTCCAGGCAGACCATGGATGGGTCAGGTTTATTCCATCAATGAGATTTCCATAGCATCATCTACTACTATGAGAGCATCATACCAACGGTGTGGATCATTGAAACAGGAGCCCCACTTGAAGAAATAATACATCAATATATGCCATAAGGGCAGGATAAGAAAGTCCCAACGTAACGGCCTCAACACTTGCAACACGTAAACGCAATTTGCTACTTTAATAAGCGTTGAGCGTCGTGCGCACACGTCCGGTTACGCTTCAATTTCACAGATAGAATAAATACTCTTGCGTACGTGCTAAAGCGTGAGGAAAATGATTTAGCGTAGGTCAAATCCACACCGTCCATCAGATGATCTCTTCTTTTTTTTTTTTTTTGGTTGATTGCAAAATTCAGGGTGATTCAACACACAGGTGGGCCACCCATGAAGTTACATCTAAAACACTCTAACTTCACCTGTTATGGCCCACGAATACTCTGAATTTTGGCTGACTATTTCATCGAGGCACATCATGTGAATAGATCAAATGGCATATAAACACGACGGTGGACCCCACACAAAACCAATGGTGGTGTCCCATCCCAACTTTTTCCTAGGGTGTGGCTTACCTGAGTTATGGATGGTTATGATTTTTGGATTACAGAGTGAACATGAAGCATAGTAGATAATGGACGGTTTGGATCTTATAAAAGTTCAACCCACGTTGTTCTTGACCCGTGAGGTACGCTAACGCGGCAAAAAAAGAAAGAGAGAGAGCGTTCCGTGCGGTTCGGACTCGTGCAATCATGCACATTTGTCTCATGCACTCGTGCGTATTTTGCACGCATGCGTATACGGGAGCAAGGATCCTTGAGACGTGAGGCTTTTTCAACTTTTCCAGTGAACGAAAATGCCCATGATGGACAATTACCACGATGCCCTCAGTTGAGGTCTTTGCCGGGTATGATGTTTGATAATCCCACGCGCGCCTGTACCCTGCCACCCGCACGCAATCACACGTGCCGATGTATAAAACATGTGGTTGATAATATCTTCCGTGGGAGCCACAGATCACCAAACAGATGGACGCTTACGGCAAATTGTCATAGCCGTCAATTTACTGTATACATTGAGGCACACGTGTGGAGTGAAAATACCTGATTTCAAGGCAGCAGATCGCTAGGTATCATTTCCAACAGTTTGGAAAGCTCAGATCTCTCACACGTACAGATGGGCAGGGATACACACGCTTGTGGAATTACCAAACCTATAACAATTGATCTACAAAAATAGCAAAGGACTGGTTTGGTAGTCCGCGGGCCTACATGGAATTGGAACTTGGACACCATTCATCTGGTGGGCCATGCTCTGCCCCGTTGGACATTCATAAATTCCCACTTAATGTAACTTTACTGGTTGCATCTCAACCGTACGTTTGCCTTTTAAAATTAATTATCCTGCCAGATCATCTTCCTAGATGAGATAAATGCAAAGCCCATCCATCACTGCGGTCCACCAAATAAACGGTCGAACAAAGGTGGCCCCATGTAAGAAAAGAGCAATTACCTGGTCCAGATTCATTTCTATCTCTAAGCTGACCATGAGAAGCTGATTTCCTGTTTTCAAGCGCGGCCTGCCCTTGTAGCAATATGGATTGGATCTAACCTGCAATTTCATAAAAATTACAAATTACAAAAAACGGAAAACTGTCAAATATCTGATTAAAACCCCGTACACTCTATATAATCACTCCTTTGGTCAATAGCCATTTTGCATTGTGTTGTGATTACTATAATATTTGCTTACCAGTCAAATATCTTATTAAAACCCCCATACACTCTATATCTCATTAAAACCCCCATACAGTATAATATTTGCTTACCTAGTCCGTGGACTATGGGACTTACGTGTTCCAGTGCGAAACACTAGAACACCGTGCACGCGCTCGGGCACGGGCAGGGGCTCGGGCTCGGGCTCGGGCTCGGTCTCAGTCTTGGTCACGGTCATGGTCTCGGGCTCGGTGCGAGGGTGTGGGCATGTAAGGCAGTGTGGTTGTAGAGGCGCTAGAGGTAGTGTGGTCTAGAACGGTTCAATAGAACTAGTAGCTGAAGACTTGACCAGTGCAGTGGTTTAAAATAATTTTCTTCTTCTTTTCTTTCTTCTGGGATTTTTTCATTCATTGTATTTCTGCCAGACTGTGTAATAAAGTTCCATTAGTGGGCCTTCGTGTTTGCTGAACGCAGACCCACATCAGGCTCGTCGTATCCTAGAAGCTATTTACCTGTAACCTATCAGCATACTCAACTTACCTGAGTAGGGATAAATAACGCTTTAAGGACAACATTTTAGACGTGCTTCAACCTGTCCAAATTTTTATAGCATTTGCGATTTTCAGTTTCCACATTATACAGAATTATATTAATCTGTATAAAACTCCTAACAATCTTAAAGCGTTATTTCCTAAGATGGAAGTCGATAGCGTTTCATCTATTCAGTTGATGAATCAGGACCCGATACGTCTTGATCGGTCCGATGGAACCAATTTTACAAGATGGCAAGACAAGCTGACATTTCTCCTGACAGCGCTGAATATCTACTATATACTAGATTCAAATCTGCAAGCGCTGCCTGAAGCAACCGACAAAGACACACCTGAGCAGGTGGCTGCCGTGCTAAAAGAGCCGAAGATGAATTCTTGTGTCGTGGACACATTCTGAACGCACTCTTCGACCGCCTGTACGATCTGTACCAACAGACATCATCAGCAAAGGAGATCTGGGCCGCACTGGAGTTCAAGTACAAGGCTGAAGAAGAAGGGACCAACAAATTTCTCATCGCCAGGTATTTTGACTTCAGCATGCTAGATAATAAACAGCTACTGCCCCAAATTCAAGAACTACAGCTAATAGTAAACAAAATCAAAGTGATCAAAATCGATCTTCCTGAATCATTCCAAGTCGGGGCTATAATCGCTAAATTGCCACCAATGTGAAAAGACTATAAAAAAAAGTTGCTGCATAAAACCGAGGACTACACATTAGAACAAATCCAGAAACACTTAAGGATTGAGGAAGAATCCCGTAACCGGGACAAAAAGAATGATAACGGGAATGCCTCGTCTAAGGTACATGCAGTAGAAAACGTCAATAACAAGAATTCCGGGAAGGATGATTCCTTTAAACCCAATAAAGGAAAATTCAAGAAAACCGTCCAAAAGAAGAACGGAAAGTTCAAAAGCCCATGTCATGTCTGTGGAAAAATCGGGCACTATGCTCGAGTATGCCGATATCGCAAATCTAAAAAAGAGGCAAATGCAGTAGAAGAGGGCGATATCGTGGCTATGATCACTGAGATAAATACCATCCAAGGCAAGGTTTTAGGCTGGTGGTATGATACTGCCGCTACAGTATATGTGTGATATGACAAATCAGCCTTTAAAACCTATGAGGAATTGACCGATGGTCAAGAAGTCCAAATGGGTAATGAAGTCCGATCGAAAGTCGTCGGCAAAGGAACTGTTGAACTGATATTCACTTATAGGAAGAAAGTGATTCTGACTAATGTACTGCACGTCCCAGACATGAGGCGAAACTTAGTTTCTGGGGACCTTCTGGGAAAACCAGGTATAAGGATGGTGTACGAGTCAGGGATATGCTTGTAACGAGATGGTTAAGTTTTCTCTTAATGAAAGTAGCACTTCTGCGTATATGGTTGAATCTGCTGGACTGTGGCATGATAGACTAGCCCATATAGGGTATAGTACCTTGAAGTTCATGGCTAAGAATGGTTTAATCTCATACACAGATAATGAAACTGATAAATGTGAAGTGTGCATACGATCCAAAATGATGAAAAAACTTTTCCAAGTGTTTGAAGATCGTCTCAAATTTTGGATCTTGTGAACAGTGATATCTGTGAGTTAAACGGCATTCTTACTCATGGAGATAAACGGTACTTCATAACCTTTATAGATGATTGCTCTAGATATGTGTATGTTTATCTATTAAAGAGCAAAGATAAAGCATTGAACATGTTTAAGATATATAAAGCAGAAGTAGAGAATCAACTAAGTAAGAAGATAAAAATTCTCCGCAGCGATAGAGAAGGAGAATACTTCTCAAATGAATTCGATAACTTCTGTGAAGAACATGGACTGGTACATCAATGTACAGCTCCATACACACCTCAACAAAACGGAATAACTGAAAGAAAGAATAGAACATTAGTAGAAATAGTCAACTCAATTCTAATAAGAGCAAAGTTGCCACTAAGTTTGTGGGGTGAGGCACTGCTTGCAGCATGTCATATAATAAACAGAATTTCGTCTAAAAAATATAAAATATCTCCATATGAAACATGGAGAGGTAGAAAACCTAACCTAAGATATCTTAAAGTGTGGGGGTGTCTTGCATACTGCAGAACCCTTAATCTAAAAAGAACTAAGTTAGGACCAAGAGCTATTAAGTGCGCCTTCGTAGGGTATGCACAAAATAGTAAAGCTTACAGACTTCTAGACATGGAGTCTAATACAATTATAGAATCAAGAGACGTTGAATTCTTTGAGAATTCACTATCCTTGCAGTCAAAAGATAATGAAATCTAAACTTCTAATAGAGAACCAGATAGCACAGCTCCACATATAGTGGAAGCTGCTATTGAACCCCGTAGGAGTCAAATAACTAGAATAGACAAGAGTCTTGGAGATGACTACATAGACTCACAACGCATCATTTTTCATCTGGTAGAATCAGATAGAGAAAATGTTATAAGACAAATAACTATAGTAATGACTATAGAAGATGATCCTAAAACATATAAGGAGGCTGTATCCTCTAGAGACTCAACTTTTTGGAAAGAAGTTATAAATGATGAAATGGAATCCATACTATCAAATCAAACATGCGAACTAGTAAACTTACCTCCAGGTTCTATACCCATAGGTTGTAAGTGAGTATTTAGGAAGAAATATCACACTGATGGGACTATCCAAACCTTTAAAGCTCAACTAGTATCTAAGGGTTTTAAATAAAAAGAAGGGATAGACTATTTTGACACATACTCACCTGTAGCTAGGATACCATCCATTAGGATATTATTTGTGCTAGCTTCCATACATTATCTTCACATCCACCAAATGGATGTAAAGACCGCATTCTTGAATGGTGACCTCGATGAGGAGATATACATGAAACAATCTGAAGGTTTCGTTCTACCAGAAAATGAAAAAAAAGTATGTAGATTAGTCAAATTGTTGTATGGATTAAAACAAACACCAAAACAGTGGCATGAGAAGTTTGATTCCAAAATACTATCTCATGGTTTCATGCATAATGTAACTGACAAATGCATATATTCTAAAGTAGATGGTAATTATATCGTTATTATCTATCTGTATGTTAATGACATGTTAATAATAAGTAATAAAATAGAAGGTGTGACTGAAACAAAGAAGTTTCTTTCTTCCGTATTTAAAATGAAGGATCTTAGACAAGTTGATAGCATCTTACATATCAAAGTTAAAAAATATTGTGGGGGTTATGCTTTGTGTTAATCTCATTATATTGAGAAGATACTAAACAAGTTTAACCATCTAAATATAAAAGAAGCAAAAATTCCATTTGATCCAAGTATCAAACTAAAAGAAAATACTGGAAGAACAGTTGCACAATTAGAACATGCGAGTGCTATAGGAAGTCTTATGTATGCTATGTAATGCACTAGACCTGATATCGCATATGTTGTGAGTAAACTTAGTAGGTTTACTAGTAACCCCAGTAATGAACACTGGATTGCAATCAAAAGAGTCCTTGGTTACTTAAAAGCAGCAAAAGACTTAAGACTATTTTATTTAGAGTTTCCTGCCGTATTGGAAGGATATACCGATACGAGCTGGATATCGAGTGTTGGGGACAACAAATCTGCTACAGGGTGAGTATTCACCCTAGGAGATGCTGCTGTATCTTGGGGATCTAAGAAACAGACTTGCATAACGCACTCGACTATAGAGTCTGAATTTATAGCCCTAGCTGCAACAGGCAAAGACGCTGAGTGGCTAAGGGATCTTCTATTAAATTTTTTTTTTTTGTGTAAAGCCTATATCGGCTGTATCACTACATTGTGATAGTGAAGTCACATTAGCTAGAGCGCATAGCGACACTTATAATAGTAAGTCTAGACATATTAGTCTTCGACATGATTATGTCAGACAATTGATTCAAGATGAAATATTTGCTATTTCTTATGTGAAATCAAGCAATAATCTGGCAGATCCTTTCACTAAACCTCTACCGAGAGAGGTAGTAAAGGCTACATTTAAAGGGATGGGGTTGAAACTCTTCAACCAAAGTTTCACCAGTATTGGTAACCCAACCTAAAGTCAGAAAATATCTAATCTTGGGTTTAATGGGTAAGAACAAGTCATTGATATGTGAAAAGTTTTCAGCACTAAATTATATAACCTCATCCATAATAGATAAGTGCTGAGCGTTACGAAAGAGGGTCGAGTCTTAGAACTCTTAATGAAATTCAGTTTTTAGGACAAGTGTCTTATAGTAATGAAAACACTGGAAGGATTTCACCTATATGAACGTAGAGATGGTGCCGTCTCTCATGAGAGTTAAGAGTTTTCTCTCGGGATCGTTCACGAATTAAGATAAGCACGTGACCATTAATTGTGCTGAGCAAGATTGTGGGAACTCTAACAACACATAGCGAATATGTGTGTGGTTTCTCCGACTCTGTCATCTAGGAATAACTGGTTCAAAGTTACGGCTACCAGTCATTTCGATAGAGTTTTGAGATACTTACACTAAGGGAAGATTAAAATCGAAAGATATCTTTCTTTAGGCATATAAGCTGATTATTCTGACAGAAATATTTAACCGAAAAAAAAAATATATTTTATAAAAATCAAGTGAGGGATTGTTGTAAAAAATATTGATTTTATAAAAAATATTTTAAATAATAAAAATATATATAATATAATTTATAAAAGTGTTTGGAAAACACCTTTTGTGATTTTTTGGGAATAGTCCCACATTGAAAAAAGAGAAGAAAGAAATATGGTTTAAATGATAATGGTGGAGTACTATAATATTTGCTTATCTAGTCCGTGGACTATGGGACTTGCGTGTTCCAATGCTTCGCACTGGAACACCACGCACGCGCACGCGCTCGCGCTCGGGCTCTGGTACGGGCACGGGCTCAGTCTCGATCTTGGTCTAGGTCACGGTCATGGTATCGGGCACGGGCTCGGTGCGAGGGCGTGGGCATGTGAGGCAGTGTGGCTGTAGAGGCGCTAGTGGCGCATTTTGCACTTCGCACGTACGCATCGTGTCATAGAGGGTCGCTCCCTTCGCGAACCCGAGCGAGACGTGTGCGAGTTACGGTGCGACTAGTGGCTAAGGCAGATGGTTTGCTGGACGAAAATCTAAAGGACTGAATGAGAGTCCCTCAGAATATATAGAGGGCTGGAAAAGAGCTGTTGTAGAAAATCTGTAACAGCTGTGCAATAAGTGCAGGGTCCAGCTGAAACTGCTGCATGGCTAACCCCAACAGCTATAAAACGGTTAGCTGCTGTCTCACAACAGTCAGCATGCAGCAGCTTAATGGCCCATGCATAACAAACGGAAAACGGCCATAAAACGGCTAGTTTTCTCAACAGCCAAAAAACGGTCATAGAATTTATTTTTCTGGACCATAATCCCCAGCCACCATAGCCTATAAAAGGAGGGCTTGGATGAGTTTCCAAACCATATCACAACCATTCCAGCACTACCATACGAATTTGAGATAGCCCACTATTCCTCTCTCTATACTCCAGTAATTCCAGTAAGATAACAACAGTTAAACCCTTTGTAAGAAGAACAGACCAACGGTGTGGTCTAGAACGGTTCAATAGAACCAGTAGCTGAAGACTTGACCAGTGCAGTGGTCTAAAATAATTTTCTTCTTCTTTTCTTTCTTCTAAAATTTTTTCATTCATTGTATTTCTGTTAGACTGTGTAATAGAGTTCCATTAGTGGGCCTTCGTGTTTGCTGAACGCAGACCCACATCAGGCTCGTCGTATCTTAAAAGCTATTTACCTGTAACCTATCAGCATACTCAACTTACCTGAGTAGGGGCAAATAACGCTTTAAGGATAGTGTTTCAGACATGCTTCAGCCTGTCTAAATTTTTATAGCATTTGTGATTTTTGATTTCCACATTATACAGAATTATATTAATCTGTATAAAACTCCTAACAATCTTAAAGCGTTATTTCCTAAGATGGAAGCCGATAGCGTTTCATCTATTAAGTTGATGAATCAGGACTTGATACGTCTTGATCGGTTCGATGGAACCAATTTTACAAGATGGCAAGATAAGCTGAAATTTCTCCTGACTGCGCTGAAGATCTACTAAATACTAGATCCAAATCTGCAAGCGCTGCCTGAAGCAACTGACAAAGACACACCTGAGCAGGTGGCTGCCCGCACTAAAAGAGCCGAAGATGAACTCTAATGTCATGGACACATTTTGAACGCACTCTCCGACCGCCTGTACGATCTGTACCAACAGACATCATTAGTAAAGGATATTTGGGCTGCACTGGAGTTCAAGTACAAGGCTGAAGAAGAAGGGACCAACAAATTTCTCATCGCCGGGTATTTTGACTTCAACATGGTAATAATAAACTGCTGCTGCCCCAAATCCAAGAACTGCAGTTAATAGTAAACAAAATTAAAGTGATCAAAATCGATCTTCCTGAATCATTCCAAGTCGGGGCTATAATCGTTAAATTGTCACCGATGTGGAAAGACTATAGAAAGAAGTTGCTGCATAAAACTGAGGACTACACATTTGAACAAATCCAGAAACACCTAAGGATTGAGGAAGAATCCCGTAACCGTGACGAAAAGAATGATAATGGGAATGCCTCGTCCAAGGTACATGCAGTAGAAAACGTAAATAACAAGAATCCCGAGAAGGACGATTCCCTTAAACCCAATAAAGGGAAATTCAAAAAAATCGTCTAAAAGAAGAACGAAAAGTTTAAAGGCCCATGCCATGTCTGTGAAAAAACTGGACACTATGCTCGAGTATGCCGATATCGTAAATCTAAAAAAGAGGCAAATGCAGTAGAAGAGGGCGATATCGTGGCTATGATCACTGAGGTGAATACCATCCAAGGTAAGGTTTTAGGCTGGTGGTATGATACTGCCGCTACAGTACATGTGTGATACGACAAATCAGCCTTTAAAACCTATGAGAAATTGACCGATGGTCAAGAAGTCCAAATGGGTAATGAAGTCTGATCGAAGGTCGTCGGCAAAGAAACTGTTGAACAGATATTCACTTCTGGGAAGAAAGTGATTCTGAGTAATGTACTGCACGTCCCAGACATGAGGCGAAACTTAGTTTTTGGGGACCTTCTGGGAAAATCAGGTATAAGGGTGGTGTATGAGTCAGAAAAACTGATTATGTCCAAGAATGAGAATTTTGTTGGAAAGGGATATGCTTGTAACGGGATGGTTAAGTTTTCTCTGAATGAAAGTAGCACTTATGCATATATGGTTGAATCTGCTGGATTGTGGCATGATAGACTAGCCCATATAGGATATAATACCTTGAAGTTAATGGCTAAGAATAGTTTAATCTCATACATAGATAATGAAACTGATAAATGTGAAGTGTGCATACGATCCAAAATGACGAAAAAACCTTTTTCAAGTGTTGAAAGATCGTCTCAAATTTTGGATATTATGCACAGTGATATCTGTGAGTTAAATGACATTCTTACTCGTGGAGGTAAACGGTACTTCATAACCTTTATAGATGATTGCTCTATATATGTGTATGTTTATCTATTAAAGAACAAAGATGAAGCATTGAAAATGTTTAAGATATATAAAGCAGAAGTAGAGAATCAACTAAGTAAGAAGATAAAAATTTTTCGTAGCGATAAAGGAGGAGAATACTTCTCCAATGAATTCGATAACTTCTGTGAAGAACATAGACTGGTACATCAATGTACAGCTCCATACACACCTCAACAAAACGGAATAGCTGAAAGGAAGAATAGAACATTAGTAGAAATGGTTAACTCAATGCTAATAAGAGTAAAGTTGCCACTAATTTTGTGGGGTGAGGCACTGCTTGCAGCATGTCAAATAATAAACAGAATTTCGTCTAAAAAATATAAAATATCTCCATATGCAACATGGAGAGGTAGAAAACCTAACCTAGGATATCTTAAAGTATGAGGGTGTCTTGCATACTTCAGAATTCCTGATTCAAAAAGAACTAAGTTATGACCGAGAGCTATTAAGTGCGCCTTCGTAGGTTATGCACAAAATAGTAAAGATTATAGACTTCTAGACATGAAGTTTAATACAATTATAGAATCAAGAGACGTTGAATTCTTTGAGAACTCACTATCCTTGGAGTCAAAGGATAATGAAATTCAAACTCCTAATAGAGAACCAGATAGCACAGCTCCACATATAGTGGAAGCTGCTATTGAACCCCGCAGGAGTCAAAGAACTAGAATAGACAAGAGTCTTGGAGATGACTAGATAGACTCACAACGCATCTTTTTTCATCTGGTAGAAGCAGATAGAGAAAATGTTATAAGACAAATACCTATAGTAATGACTATAAAAGATGATCCTAAAACATATAAGGAAGTTGTATCCTCTAGAGACTCAACTTTTTGAAAAGAAGCTATAAATGATGAAATAGAATCCATACTATCAAATCAAACATGAAATGGAATCCCAAGACCTTTACCATAGCGACGGTTCCGATGTCGCAACTTGCGCGCCGAGGCGATACCCTGGTCAAGAGATGTGGGCCAACGTTCGGTGCGAAGAAAACGCCGCGCGTTGCGAAACCGAAGAGAATCTCTATGAGGTGTCACATCAATCCATCAATTCATCACATGTCAAGTACATGTCAAGTACACATCACCTTTCACCCATTCCCAAACAACTATAAAAGTCAAGAATCTCTTACAAGCCTATACCTCTCTTACACCAAAAGCCCTCAAAGTTAAAAAGTTCTTACACCACCCATGCTTTTCTTACACAAATGCCACAAAAGTCAAGATTTTCTTACACCCATCACTCACCACATCCATCACCCATCTCTCTCTCCCTCTACAACTCTCTCTCTCTCTCTCTCTCTCTTTCTCATTTTCAAACTCAAAAAAATCTAAGGAGAGAAATCTCATACGTATGAGAATTCTTCAAGCCTCTCCATGTCTTTCAAAACTTCAAGTATGGCCCACTTTCCTACCCTATGATCTCCCATCCTAACCATCCATTCCCCATCTCCTCCATTGGAATCAAAGCAAAGGTGCTAAGGAACTCATAGGAGCAAGAAGATCGAACGGTGGGTGCTCCTCTAGATGTAAAAAATCTGATTTCTATAGCCTAGATGTTTTCTTTCTTTCATGAGGGAAGTGTAGGACCCACCAATCAATGGTGGAGATCCCACACAATCCCATGGTTGTGGCCTAATGGCCTACCTTATGCATGCATGATCCATGCATGGGGCCTTTCTCTATGGGCCCCATCATGGTAGTTTTATTTCATATCATATTATGTTTGGGTCATCTAAACTTTATAACCATGGTGGGGATGGCATCCTCACCATGCATTTTAATTATAGGCCATGCATGTGCAAGATCCATGTTATAAATGTAGATCTATGTATGATGTGCAGGTGTGATTGATCTTGGGAGGGCTCAATAGTGGCGGAGCTCCTTTTTCTATGGTCGGATTGTCCTTCTATCTCTCTTTTCCCTCATTTTATTTTCTGATGTGTATGAGGCCCGTTGTTGAGACCCATCTTGATGTGTATGAGGCCCGTTGTTGAGGCCCACCTTAAATATATATGAGGCCCATGTTGCAAGGCCCATTGTGATGTATGCAAGGCCCATGGGTCATGGCCCATTTCAATGTATGTAAGGCCCAATTGGTGCGGCCTATTCGATATATTTATGGGGTCCATGTCATTAGCCCCATCCTGTTGTATTAGTGACCCGTCCATTGAGGCTCACCCGTGGTATATATTTGAGGCCCATGTGTAGGGCCCACCTATTGTGTATTTAAAGCCCATGGGTTGTGGCCATAATGATGTATATTAGGCCTATGTGATGTAGCCCATACTGATGTATATTAGACCCAGGTATGTGACTCACCTGGGAAGTATATTTGAGGCCCATTGTGATATATCTGAGGCCCATAGGTACAACCCATCCAGATATATTTGAGGCCTATGGGCAAGGCCCATTGTGATATGTGTTAGGCCCATGACCAGGGCCCACCTGTTTCGTATATTTGGCCCTTGTGTGAGGCCATGTGCCCATTATATATTTGATTCTATGTGGGCCATTCCTTGGGGGCAATGTTGGTTAAAGGTCCACATTGTCGACGCCAGTTATTGATACCGTTTATGAGTATGTGACATCATAACATCATGATGCATGCCCATTCGCATCATCTGTATGTTTGTTATGAGATGTGATTGACCATTGCATATGTCATTGAGCAGGATGATGTGAGACTCCCTGATAGGTGGAGATTATCTCACACGAGTGCATGACATGCACAGGATTGATGCATGATTAGATTGTATGACTCATGCATCTTGCATTGTGTTGTGATTACTGTACGCCCTAGTGACATCAGGGCCGTAGCCTCCACAGGCATATCGTGGATGGCCAGATGGGACATCTGAAATCTGTTCGAGCATCGGGCCGCCATAGATGGCCCTGGGTGAAAATTTCTAAACACTCTCTTGGTTCCAGAGGATGCTCTAATGTCTAGACCGAGTGAGTAGATGAGCGTTGAGTGCCGATTACTAGATGACTGCGCTCTCCACAGTGTCGTGGTCGGTTGGAAGGGGGTGCGACCTTACCCGCTCGAGGGAGTAGGCATGGCTAGGCTGAGCTTGACCAGCTCGATAAATGGGTTCGCTATCGGTGAGCCGGGTAGGTATTGGCAGACTACTGACAGGCGGATTGTGAGGTCTTTTCCACTTAGCCAGTTGTGCGCTTGATTGGGGCGGCAGGTGGTGTGAAGTGTAATAGACCCTGGTGATTTCCCTAGAGAGGAACCGTACTGATATGAGGACTGACATGATATTATGACACCCCGTCACTGTTATGCATATGAGCGAGGGCACGTGGGCGGACGTTGATGTGGGCGGGTGTGATGTGGGCGGGGATGAGGCCTGGGCGAGCTACCACACTGGACGAGCTACCAGCGGTTGGCAGGCTACTGAGTAGGAGTTGTATACTCATTCATTCATCCATTCACTATCCACTCGGGCTGGTGGTGCACAACTAATTGTTGTGTATCTTCGTTATGACAAGGATTTTGGTTGGGCGCGCGACTAACCTGAGATCAAGAGTTTACCACGTTGAGTCAGACTATCCAAATTTAGGTATGAGACTGGTTTGGATAGAGATTCCTTGTGGTGGACCCCGTAGCCTGCGATACTACGTACTATCATCCTGACATCACACTCCAGCATGATCATTCCATTAGCACCATATACTGCATATTCCATTACATCTTCGACGTGTGGCATTGTGGGTTGTTATGTTTCTGTATTCCTATGACTTATATGAGAGTGATGATATTTGTTAGCTCTTTCGAATTGTGTATTACATTATATCCTTGTCATTCGACATTTGATTATATATGACTCATCATTTGCATAGCTGTCCTATATTGCGTATTCTGATATTGATTAACTTATGGACTTGTTCATACTTCCGCTTATTCTGTTATTGCATGATTATAATCTTGTCAGTATTTCTGTTTACGCTGATAATTTCTACTCTTATCAATGTTTCTGCTTATTCAGTCATTGTATGGTTTATGGATTAATAGCTTTCTGGTATTGTATGATTATGATATTGTATTGAATACTTGGCACTTGTCTCGTGCACACACTTACACCACCCTCTAAGCTTTCTATAAGCTTATGCACGATAGATGTGTACAGGTGATGTTAGGTTGCAGTAGCATTGAGCTTGGAGTGTGCAGCTGTTTTCTGGAGCTTTGATTTTGACATATATATTTTCCTTTCAGCATTGTATTCAAATGATTATATTAGTGGATATGTGATGATGATGTTGCCTTTATGATTTGGGTAAACTTGTGGTTATGCTTATTACTAGTTAAATGTACAAAAAAAATCTTCCTTGTAGGATCCCAGGATCGAAAATCTGACATATGAATGCTAGGAGCCGAGAATGGGGTATTACGGAGGCTGTCGGCACCGGATTCGGCGATCGGGATTCCTGTGAATCCGATTTTCGGGTTTGGGGCATGACAAACGAGTAACTCACCTAAATGTAGTAGAGATGGGTTTCCTTAAAATATTCATAATCATATATTGGGCCTGCCTAAATGTGATTCACATATCTTGTGTCCCAATTGGATGAGGGGTCAGACCAAGTTTCAACCGCATCTGTCTGTATTAACTTATAAACATGTTGGATCTCGAATAAACATCGCGATGCGCCCTAAGAAGGTTTCAATAGTGGGTGTCACTATCCCACTCTTTTCTATGGTGTGGGTCCACTTGAACTTTGGATCTGCCCCATTAGTTAGATGCACCATTCCATGGTAGGGCACGAGCTTAAAAATAAAGTTAATCCATGACTTGGGTGGGCCACACCACATACTATAGTTGAGAAGATTACCCTACCATTGAAACACTCATAATCATTTATTGGACCCATCTAGATGTGGTTCATAGATCCAGTCCATTCATTATGTGTGTCCCACTTGGATGAGGAGTCAGCCCAAGTTTCATACACATCCAAAACTCATGTGGGCCCCACCAATTAAATGCTTTTATATGTTTTAGGGATGTCTTCACATAGTTTTAGATGCTATAGCCCACCTGAGTTTCGTATACGACTGATTTTTGGACTTAAAGGGGACACATCAAATGCATGGTGTTGATATTCTACATACATTATGGTGGGGCGCACACAGATTAACCTCATGAGAAGTTCCCATGAGGTGACCTTATAGTACCATTTCACTATTTAGGTAACTCTTTCATGGGAGTTACTCTAACCGTGTAGGGCCCACCTTGATATATTTTATGTATATCGGCATCGTCCTTATATATTTCCATCATATTTTAGGATGTGATTTCAAATCATAAGAACACAATAATCTTATGTGGGTCATACCAATCAAAACAATGATAACTATTAAAAACCTTTTGAAGGCCACAAAAGTTTTGGATCAATTTGATCTTTGTAGTTTACCTTCATCTAGATCTTCTTTACATTATCAACAAGTTGGATTGCAAATAAACATTACAAAAACCTTACAATGGGCTCTTTATAATTTTTAATGGCGAGGTACTATATTATCATTATTTCCAATGGTGTGGTCCATTTAAGATTTAAATCTACATAATTTTTTATACCTGGCCCAAAAATAGGTTGGAGAAACATAGGGGCGACAAGGATATACAATACATCATCAAAATCTTACTTTTGTTATTTAACTTTTCAATTTTTCTTGTCAAAATACAAAATTTAGTTTTCATTTTTAAAATATATATTTTTTTACAATTTGTCAATTTTTTCATAATTTTGTTTAATTTTTTAAATTTTCTTTTTCAAAATATCATTTTTTAAATCTCACTTTTGTTATATAACTTTTTAAGTTTTCTTGTCAAAATACAAAATCTAGTTTTCTTTTTTAAAATATATGTATATTTTTTTTACAATTTGTCAATTTTTTCACAATTTTGTTTAATTTTTAAAATTTTCTTTTTCAAAATATCATTTTTTAAATCTCACTTTTGTTATATAACTTTTTAATTTTCTTGTCAAAATACAAAATCTAATTTTTTTTTTTTAAATATATATTTTTTTAAAATTTCTTAATTTTTTCACAATTTTGTTTAATTTTTTTATCGCAAATTTTTTTTTTCAAAATGTATATTTTTATAAAATTACAATTTTTTTTTTCAAAATTTAAATTTTTCTTAAACATTGTTAATTATTTTTCTAAGCTTCTTAACTATTTTTTTTTAAAATTCATAATTTTTTGAGCTTCTTAGTTTTTGACCTAAGCATTAGAGACGGTTTAGGACCAGCCTTTGACAGGGCTATAAGACGGTTTAGGATTGTTTCTAATAGAGAAGGTCTTTGACAGTCTCTAATAGAGACGATCCTTGACAAAGCTATAAGATGGCTAAGGACTGTCTCTAATAGAGACGGCCTTTGACAGGCTCAAATTACAAGTAAAAGACAGCCAATGACCATCTCAGATGACCGCATATAAGACGGTCAAAGACTGTCTCTATTGCGGATGGCCAATAACCATCTCAGATGACCGCATATAAGACGGTCATATATAAGACGGTCAATGACCGTCTTAAATGATTTGTAGATGTTCAAATTTTTAAGACAATATTAAGGACGGACAGGGGCCGTCTAAAATTTTAGAGACGGTTTACAGCCGTCTCTAAAGCGTTTTTAAACCAAGTAATTTTAGAGACGATCCAAAGCTGTCATCTTTTTTTTCCATTTTTCACGTAGTGAGTATGAGATGAAAATTGAAGGATATCAAAAGCTCAAGTGTACTATGCTACAAAAAGTAGTGGGGATTGAACAACTACAGTTGAAAACTTCTTGGGGCCACCGAAGTTTTGAAACAAGCTGTTATTTGTATTATTCCTTCAAACAAGTATATATTGGATGGCAAATAAACCTCATAGTTGACTCTAAGAAGGTTTCAATGGTGTTCATCATTATCCCACTGCTATGGTAAAGTCCACTTCGGATTTGCTTTGTTTTTAGACTTGTGCTACCCTAAAATGATCTTGCAAAATGGATAGACGGTGTAGATATAACATGTACATCATGCTAGTCCCGTTGAAGTCTGCCAGTTAACAAACCCATTGATATGTTTTGTAATACCCGAAATTCGGGAGTCGAGCATTACTCAGCTCCCGAGTTCCAAAACATCACTTATGCAATATTTTTAATGATGGATGAATGTTGTCTGTACATGTTTGGGGAGAGAAAAGCCAGCATAGCTTTGGTGGTTCCATTAATGTGGGCCCCACCATGATGTGCCCCACATCCTCACCATCCATCCAACATTTTTACTATTGACTTTAGGCAATGATTCCAAAAATGTAGATCCAACTCTCTAGTGGACCACACCACAAGAAATAGTAGTAACTGACCATTAAAAACGTAATATGGGCTTCTCGCGTCATCCAAGTATTCGTGACATTATCAATAGGTTGGATGGCAAGTAAACATTAGGCGGCCCACCCAAAAAGATTTTAATTGTGGATATTCAATCACCATTGTTTCCCATTGTGTCGTCCACCAAAGACTTGGATCTTATCTTCAAAATGATCTCTAAAAATGAATGAATGGCGTGGATATAAAGCACATACATCAGGTGGGCCCCACAGTCAGTAATCCTCTCCACGTGACTGAGAAAAGCAGGGCAACGATGACAAAATACATATATTACCTTTCTTCTTCTTCTTTTTCAATTTTTTTTTAGATGATGTCCTCAGCCGTGACTTAAGACCAATAAGGGGAGGTGGAATATAAATTCGTTGTGCCATCGACACAGACAGATCCTGGCTAACACCGGCCAAGGTGTTACTACCCACGTGGCGGCATATCATTCACTCAACCAGTGGAAGTTGATGGCCCCACTCTAACAGCTTATGTATGCCAATGAAATGAGCCTAAATACTCCAATGAAACCAGGCAACATCGCACCCAATCCGCTCCGCCTGATTTAAGCTTTGTCCTACCTCAACTGTGTGGAGTGCGTGGTAAAGCCATGGAAAGCTAGGCTAGGTAGGGTAGATCATAGTGTTTTTGAGAAATTTATCCTATTCATCTGTTTTTTCAGATACAACACAAACATCAAAGTGGGCCGCCACAAGGTCACAAACTCACCAGAGTGTGTTTCCCGGTCCTCATCGGATCTGTATTCCACTGATAAAAAATAACTATCTTCTTTTATCTACTTGCAAAGTCTTTTGTTGGAACTTACTAAGACCAGAAGCTAGGTGGGGCCACCATGATGCTTGCGAGAAATCTAACATGTCCATCTATTTTATGGAATCATGTTTAGGCCTAAAAAATGAGGCATATGCAAAACTCAAGTGGGCCGCCTGATAGGAAATATTAAAGATTGAACATACATTGTTAAAACTTTTGGATGTCAAGGGTTTAGGGTAAAAGATTGTGCGCGTCTCTCACATTTGGGGAAGTTCTCATTTATAGGTGGAGAGAGGCAGTGGCGTAGAGGGCATCCATCCCTGTTTTGGCGAGGACTGAGTTTACGCGCGGTGGGTCCTCCGAGATCTGTGGCTAGGACATCAAGGAGAATTGTGTCGGAGCTGGTTTCCGTAATCTTCGGCGCGAATCACGGGCTGACCGGATGTTGGTTAGGTCGGGCTTGGCCGACCTGAGTTGGTCTGGCCTGGTTCTCTTGAGGTTGTGTTGTTACTGGGGGTGGCGAGCCTAGTTGACCCGAGGTGGGTGATCTCTTTCAGATGGTCCCCTGTCCTGTTGATATCGAGCTCGGCGTATTCGCTGAGGTAGGGCTTAGCCTAATGTTGGGGCGAGCTTGACCTGATGATGAGAGGTGGAGCTTTCTTCCTATTTGACGGACCCAATGGGTCGTGCCTATTGCCGTTGGAATACTTGACCTGACCTGTTGACGATAGGTCAGCATATTTACTTCATAACAATTATCATGCCCCCCGCTTAGCTTCGGACAGAGGAAGTTCCTGCGGAAGGATTTTCCAGGCAATCAGTTTCCCGCGTAAGGAAGATCCCGCCAAAGTCTTCCCAGGCCATCTGTATCCCATGCAATTGGCGGACTTTAATAGAAGGATGGGACGCGGATTGGATACTTCCTGCTTGGGAGTGGATCGGGCTCTAAGAGGCCAAGGTGATATATATGTTTTATCCACGCCATGCATCCATGATTTTATATCTTTGTAGGTTACAAGACAAAATACGAGGCCGTTCCAAGCCTCAATGTACCACACGGTAGGAATTACACATCTATTCTTGAAAACTATTGTGCCACGAAAGTCAAGCTGATATTTGTATTTTTCCTTCTTCTTCCAGGTTTACGTGACTTTTTGAAAAGGTTGGGTGGCAATTAACTGTAATGGTGGACCTAGGAAGGTTTCAATAGCGGGTGTCATTATCACCACTGTGTCTTATGGTGTGGTCCACTTTAGTCTTGGATAGGCCTATTTTTTGGGCTTGTATACTAAAATGATATGGTAAAATGAATGAACGGTGTGGATAAAACCCATACATCAGAGTGGCCCTCAGATCCCCCGTCTGTTTCCACCTAGGGACGGGCAGGGTAGTATCCAATCCACGTCTGGATGGTAGGCAATAAAATGTTTAACGGAGACGGATTGGCTACTCCCCTGCCACCAGCCAATGGCTGGTGGTCAGTGCTATGTGGGCTCCACCATGATGTATGTGTTCCATCCATGCCGTCCATTTATTTTTCTAGATCATTTTAGGATATGATACCAAAAATGAGATATATCCCAATCTTAAGTGGACCACATTATAGGAAACAGTGTTGAATGAACGTCGATCCATAAAAAATTTTTGGGCCCTTAAAAGTTTTGGATCAAGCTGATCTTTGGTTTTTTCCCTTCATCTAGGTCTGTATGACCTAATCGACGGATTGGATATCAAATAAACAGTACAGTAGGCCTTTGGAGGATTTTAATGGTGGATATCCAATCACTATTGTTTTCCTGTGGTGTGGTCCACCCGAGATTTATATCTCTCTCTCACGTAGTGTTGCCTACATGAGCCTTAGATCTGCATGGATTTTAGTATTATTCCCTGAAATGATATGGAAAAATGGATGGACTGTGTGTATAAAACATATACATCACGGTGGACCCCACGAAGCCTTAGACAGTACAGTCTTTCTCCAGCTAGATCCTGATAGGGTAGTACCGAATCTCCGCCCGGATTTGCAGGGGGAAGCGGATTGTGTGGTGTGCCCCAAGCCAACTTCCACTTTGTGCTCACGTCACCAAGTTTTGTGGGGCCCACCATGATGTATGTGTTATATCCACACTGATCATCTATTTGGCGAGATTAGCATAGAGCATGAGCCTAAAAATGAGTCCTATTAAAAGCTCAAGTGGACCATGCCACAAAAAGCAGTGGGGGAAATGATTTCCACCTTTGAAACATTCATAGGTTCCACCATGATGTTTATTTTCCATCCAAACTATTCATAAGTTCATACAGATCTGGATGAAGGTAAAAACCAAATATTAGATGGGTCCAAAACTTCCGTGACCCCGAGAAGGTTTCAATGGTAGATGTTCAGTCCCCACTGCTTTTTGATGTGTGGTCCACTTGAGTGTATTGAAGTATCAAGAGGGAACAAGCTCTTGACATATTCAAAGAAAATGATTTTAAGGCAAGTGGTTTGCATTACTTACATTCTGAATTGTGTGAAATATTCTACATCTTGTTTTTGCTTCATCACCTTGTTTCATCATGTATATTTCCATCTTGACATAATTCGTATAGAAAAATGCTAGCGTTCACATTCTTTTCTAAGTTACTAAATTCCTATTTAAAATTTGAGTGAATTCATGTATTTTCAGAATTAGGAAATTCAGGTGGTTTATATTTTGTGATTTACAACTGCCTTATGCATGACGAAATCAGGAGCTGAAGGACATGCAGTGACCTCACCAAGGATGCATACCTAAAGGGTTTGTTTATAGCCATTGGTTTAGGTGAGGGTATATGGAGGCTATTAATGTGTAATGGGTGAAATTTAAGTTTGTTTAAGGTAAACATGGATTTTCTTGGACATGAGGCTGTTTCTATTACATGCATGCTTTTTTATACATACATGTGATGCTTATTGCTTGAAGTGGGTTTTACATGTGGCCATGGGCATTGTTCAATATGATCGCTATTTAGGCATGGCTGCATGTACATGTGTTTTTCTTCACCATGGGTCAATCTAGTGAAGTGGGCCACACGATTCAGGTATGTCCCAACCTTGATGTGAAGCTCTGCGTATGTCGTATCAATCAGGGCACGTACTAGCAATATTGGTAACAGACTTATTATAATTCATTTTTTATATATAAGTAGACATTGGCTATGGATATTGGCCGTAGTCCTAGCTCTGCAAACCGTAGATATCAGTAACTTCCGCATATATTGCTACTAATTTTCATCTACTTTTACCTACAAATAATATCTGTAGGCATATCTCCATTTTGCTACCTAATATATAGCTATGGATCTAATCTGAAATATCTATATTTTGCATCTATAGCTATGGATCAAGTCCAGAGCTTTTGCTTTAGAAACAGTAGCTACTATTCCAATGGCTACGATCATACTATAGATTATAACCATAGCTACAGGATTTTAACTAAGACTTTTATCCGTATCCTTAAACCTTTTTTTGGTAGTACTAACACGCATGCACCCGTAGACAGTAAATTCGACCCTATACAAGAGCGCAAGTCCTATACAAAAATCTATTCAGATCTGGATCACAAACTCTTACCCTAAATCCTACACAAAAAAAGAGAGTATATAGACTCTCTAAATGATAACTTATTTGCTAGATCGAGCTTCGTAAATGTGTCATTTTGGGTTGCTTGATCGATACTATTTCATGCTTTAATCAGTTTCTCTTTGCTTCTCCTATCATGATGCCGATGCGTTGTTAATACTTCGATTCCAAGATCAGCCACCTTGTATGTAGTGCTCCTTTAAAGTGACTAAAGTAATAAGAGGTTGAGTAGAATCTTTTACAACCAATGAAAAGTTGTAATGCCTAATTAATTTACCTAGATTAGTGTTTTAGAGGGTTTAGAAAATGATTTAACTATTGGTTCAAATTTAACCTCTAAAATAAAATGTATAAGAGGTTCTTTTTCATCAATGAGGATGGAATCTCTTTTAAGTGATAAGTCACAAAGAATATAACTTATATCTCATGGATTAAGAGGCCTGTGATGAGGGATATGATTATGAAATTACATAAGCTTTTATTACACTAAAAATTTATCAAAATGTCCAGAAATCAAATATCCTTTATAAGTAGTTCAAGCTCCAATAAAAAAATAAAAAATAAAAAAATATATAAAATAAAAATAAATAAAATAACAGATAAATAATAACCCTGTCAATGACATCGAGAAAACAGACACATTATAGCTTTATGCGATGACATCGAGAAAATCATATTTTCAATTGAATTATTGCTAGACAGTTTTCACGCTGCAAACCGAGAAGATTGGCCCATATTTAGAGAGACTGTTATGAGTTCAGGTTAGGCTTAGGCATGTGTTACAACATGGGGCCACAAAAATTCATATTCATATGATCCTTGCAGTCCATTTGGTGGCTACAATCATGAATGGACCATGGCCAAATTAGCCTACCAGGGTAAGATATTTTTTATTTTTAATTATTATTATTATTATTTAGGAGGGCGGGTTTTGGCCCCCGATATGTTGCCTCATGGATGGCCCAACACCTGAAGTATCTCAACCAACGGATTTTGTAGGCCACATAATGGATGGCCAATGGTTAGTATTGGATGGATTGGCTCTCTAACCACTCAATCTCTAGATTCATTTTGGACCCTTGTTATGCACCTTCATTTTCTTTCCAAAAATAGATGGTCGGCTGTATAGTTATGAAGTTGGAAGTCACCGCAATTTTAGGGCTTATAGGTCATCCAAGACATAGCTCACTAATTGGATGGTTCATATCCTTTATTAAAGTGCACCGATCAAGGATAGAGAAGTACTATATATTTTCTCAATTTAAAACTATAAGCTATAAGACAAACACTGTAATATATTCACAGAACTATTATAATCCATGGACCACTCCTCTTTCACTTATATGCAACCACTCCAAGCTATGGGTTGGGACATTTATGTGGGCCCCACATCATCAAATGGTCAACCAAACAAGCAATCTTCTTCTATCATCGCCAATTATCTTACGCTGTGACAATCGTCTTCTCGCCCTGCGAATGTAGGAACTGATAATCATGCTGAGCTTTCCGGTCCCTCTCAGAATTTGAATTTCCACCGATCGTTCTTTCATCCAACCATCCAACGATGTCCGAGAACACAAGCTCAATGTTTTCCAGCGGTTCGCCGGACGTGAGCGCATGCCACATGCCTGGATATAGCTTAAACGTCTTATCGTTGCTCGATGCGGATTCGTAGAGCAATTTGCTCACTGATGGATCTGTTACAATATCATCCCCACCGTGAACGATGATAAACGGCAATGATACCTGTGATTGTACAAAAGAACGGCCTAGATCAATCATCAGAACCATTCATGTCATCATAGGACCAAAAGAATTATTCGATATTGACCCAATGATATAAATAACAACATAAGAGTTTTCGAATTTGTACAGGTGGGGCCTATGGTTTGGCATTCCTGACTATTGATATGGAGAACCATGCCTCCCAGATTCGAAACCATGGCACATTTATTTTTGGCATTTTGACAGTTGTGGACCGTCATTGTATTTACCATCTTTATAGTCTATTTCCAGGCAGACCATGGATGGGTCAGGTTTATTCCATCAATGAGATTTCCATAGCATCATCTACTACTATGAGAGCATCATACCAACGGTGTGGATCATTGAAACAGGAGCCCCACTTGAAGAAATAATACATCAATATATGCCATAAGGGCAGGATAAGAAAGTCCCAACGCAACGGCCTCAACACTTGCAACACGTAAACGCAATTTGCTACTTTAATAAGCGTTGAGTGTCATGCGCACACGTCCGGTTACGCTTCAATTTCACATATAGAATAAATACTCTTGCGTACGTGCTAAAGCGTGAGGAAAATGATTTAGCGTAGGTCAAATCCACACCGTCCATCAGATGATCTCTTCTTTTTTTTTTTTTTAGTTGATTGCAAAATTCAGGGTGATTCAACACACAGGTGGGCCACCCATGAAGTTACATCTAAAACGCTCTGATTTTTGGCTGACTATTTCATCGAGGCACATCATGTGAATAGATCAAATGGCACGACGGTGGGCCCCACACAAAACCAAAGGTGGTGTCCCATCCCAACTTTTTCCTAGGGTGTGGCCTACCTGAGTTATGGATGGTTATGATTTTTGGACTACAGAGTGAACATGAAGCATCGTTGATAATGGACGGTTTGGATCTTATGAAAGTTCAACCCACGTTGTTCTTGGCCCGTGAGGTACGCTAACGCGGCAAAAAAAGAAGAGAGGGCGTTTCGTGCGGTTCGGACTCGTGCACTCATGCACATTTGTCTCATGCACTCGTGTGTATTTTGCACGCATGCGTATACGGGAGCACGGATCCTTGAGACGTGAGGCTTTCTGAACTTTATAAGTGGACGAAAATACCTATGATGGACAATTACCACAATGCCCTCGGTTGAGGACTTTGCCGGGTATGATGTTTAATAATCCCACGCGCGCCTGTACCCTGCCACCCACACGTAATCACACGTGCCGATGTATAAAACATGTGCTTGATAATATCTTCCGTGGGGGCCACAGATCACCAAACAGATGGACGCTTAGAGCAAATTGACATAGCCTTCAATTTACTGTATACATTGTGGCACACGTGTGGAGTGAGAATACCTGATTTCAAGGCAGCAGATCGCTAGGTATCATTTCCAACAGTTTGGAAAGCTCAGATCTCTCACACGTACGGATGGGCAGGGATACACACGCATGTGGAAATAGCAAACCTATAACAATTGATCTACAAAAATAGCTAAGGACTGGTTTGGTAGTCCGCGGGCCTACATGGAATTGGAACTTGGACGCCATTCATCTGGTGAGCCATGCTCTGCACCGTTGGGACATTCATAAATTCCCACTTAATGTAACTTTACTGGTTGCATCTCAACCGTACGTTTGCCTTTTAAAATTAATTATCCTGCCAGATCATCTTCCTACGATGAGATAAATGCATAGCCCATCCATCACTGCGGTCCACCAAATAAACGGTCGAACAAAGGTGGCCCCATGTAAGAAAAGAGCAATTACCTGGTCCAGATTCTTTTCTATCTCTAAGCTGACCATGAGAAGCTGATTTCCTGTTTTCAAGCGCGGCCTTCCCTTGTAGCAATATGGATTGGATCTAACCTGCAAATTCAAAAAAATTACAACTTACAAAAAACGGAAAACCATCAAATATCTCATTAAAACCCCCTCTACAGTCTATATAATCACTCCTTTGGTCAATAGCCATTTTAAAGGTGGACCCCACACTGCAAATGCGTCTAAGGTGGGGCCCACTTAGAGTTAGATCGCCAGCTGGGCCCCAATTCGTTAGCAGACCTACTGGCCCGCAAGACGGTTCATATCTTGTTATATATGAAGTAGACGGTACATATGATGTGTTCTGGGCTGGTTTTACATGGTAGGCCCCACAAATAAAGAAATTGGCGATATGCCAGTGGGCCCATATCTTCGGCCTCACATCTGGGCCCTTGTCTGAATTGGCCCGGATAAATTATTTGTTGATTTAGGATGGTTTTTGAAATGGGGCCTACCATGTTGTCTGGGTAAAATCCACTCCATCCATTAGGTTATCTTACCAATGTTAGTTCCTAGGGAAAAAAATCAGCCACGGAGGAAACATAGGTGGGCCACACCATAGGAAACAGTGGTGTTGTTACACAAACCATATATTTCTATTTGGGTCTACCATGGAATGAATTTTTCATCAAATCCGTTCATCAGTTGTGCCTGAGAAGGATGAAGGTAAAATACAAATATCAGCCTAAACTAACGAACGTACAGGTTTTATGAACAATTTTACATTGTTCTTATTCTAATGGCCCACCTGAGATTTCTATAGGGGCTAATCTTTCTTATGTACGGTCCATATAAGGGTTTTCACATGATAGACGAAGTGAAAACATACAACATGGTTGGCCCAACGTAGCTGTGTTTCATTCGTGGAGTTGCGTAAAACAGGAGTTATATACTTCTGATTGGACAGGATTGCGGTATTCAATAAAGGGAAGTCCATGGATATTTCTCTGGCTGCGTATGCTTGAGACACATATACTTAAATATTATTCGTTAGACATGTGCGTGGAGAAGGTGCGTTATAGAGAGGGACGTGAACGGAAGGAAGCCAATTGGACCCCACAGGCACGTGTAGGGCTCGGCCTTATATGTGGAGCCAAAATATATTACTTTATAAATTGAAAAAGCCAATCAATTGATCAAGATTCAACAGATATTTTAATAGAAAAAACAAATTAGAAAAAGATAGAATAAAGCAGGGATGATTATATATGGGGATCCTGACTGTGGAGCCCATCCTGATGTATGTGTTTTATATCTACACAATCCCAACTTTACGGGATGAGGCCCAAAAAGAAGCATATTCAAATATAAGGTGGACAACACTATAGGAATGCTAGTAAATGGCCACCATTAAAAACTTCTTGACAGCTACCATGATCTTTATTTTCTACCTAAGTCCGCGTGGATGGAGGGACTACAAAAATATCAGCTTGCTCTAAAACGTTTTTAGCCCTTAAAAAGTTAAAAATGAGTTGACGAAATAAATGAACAACATAAATATAATACACATATATCATAGTGGCCCACAGTCAAGTATCCACCAACCTCAGTAGATCCCTATCTTTGGGGCTGATGCATAGGATGGTGGCTGGTTTTAACCTCAGGAATGCATTAAAAACCATGATCTGAAACGTTAATGTTTTAGATTCTATGATATGGAAGACCGCTAAGAAACATTTGTGGAACAAGTGATTGTATATGAAAGTAAGCATTCAATTGCTCCTATTAAAAACTTAGGATAGTCAATAAAACACGATTATAAGAATATAGCTTCTATATAATAATATTGAGAACATGAACGGTTCAGTTCAATCTATGTTTGCAACTTAGGGTACAAATCCAACCACTTTTCTATATCATCATGGGGTGACCCATATTACGATAAAACCTCATTGGGAGAGTGTCTTTTATAGGAAAAATAGATGCCTTGGCAGCTAACCGGTAAAATCTTAACCTTTTATGGTGTAAAAGTTACATTTTTCAATTTTCAAAATATTAAATTTTTTTAATATTTAAAATTCTTTGCTTGGAAAAAAAAAAAAACCTAATTGTAAATTTGTACGAATAAAAAATTCACATTTAATATATATAAAGGTATTTTAATTAAATAATTTAAATTAGAAAGGCACATGAAAAGACCCATAAAAAATAATTAAAAAAATTTAATTACATTTTAGGTATGAATGTGATTTACCTCCTCTCTCACTTGAGGCTCCCTAAAAGCAATGTCTATGATGTCTTGAGTTGGAATGATTTTCCATGTTGGAATAATCCTACAGAGCTTATTCAAGATGTTGATTACAACAGGATGAGGCTTCATTTCGTCAGCAATCTGAAAAAAATATATATATATTTCGGAAAACGTGTTAGAAATCTCTCCTTTGCAAAGAGAGATTTGTCTGAGGAGAAAGTGTTTGCTAATTCTATAAGTAGTACACGTGTCAGTCTGGTATTTTGTAGGATCCAAGCTTTTCATCTGGTGGGCCACTCTGTGTAGATCGTTTTAGGCTTAACATGAGGCTATTTAGCATCTGAGATGGAACACAGCATTCAAGACAAATAAACGGCTAGAAGAAGTTTTAGCAGTCTATTTACTTTGTACATTGTGGCTCTCCTGATCAGGAAAGTGCTTGTTATTTTTGGACAGAAGATTTGGCCATTAGTTCCAAACAGATAGAAAGCTCTGATCTAACACCCGTGTGATTTGATTGGCACGTGTAGCTTGGTGTGAATGTGCTTGATTGCTCACGCGTGTGGAATTAGAAAACTCGGTCAATAGACTCCACACAATATTCAATTCAAGGTGATAAGATACGGATATTCGAAGTCGCTTGAAATGAAAAAGTGATATTCCAACCCTCAAAAATGACTCTACCAAACCCCATAAGGTATTTGATGGGACCGCGTAAAACACCCATGCTCAGTGAGGCCCACCATTTCTATATATAAAATCCGATCCATTCATCAGGTTCTATCCTTGATTTTAGGATATGTGGAAAATCAGACACATTCACAACTCAGGCAGGCCACATCCGTAGGTAACAACTGGGATGTGATCCCAACCGTAGGATTTTGTATGGTGCCAACATGGTGTGTATCTTCCATCGGGCCCGTTAATCAGGTGCCAACATGGCCTATATGAGTTCTTATCAGGCTGATATTTTGTATGTTCCGTTCAAATGAGGATTCTAACCCGATGAACCGATTGGATTTACATACACAAAATGACAGGCCCCACTGAACGAAGGCTGTTTCCGCCGGACGCGGATTTCTACAAAAGAATGTTGGGTGGGCCCACTGCCGTGCTTGCGAGAAATCTACCCGTTCATCCATTTAGAACCGTTGAAACATTCACGTGGCCATAAAAGCTTTGTTTCCGGCTTTTATTTATTTATTTATTTATTTTGTATTTTCACTTCATCCCAGTAACAACCAACACGGTAATAGCATTGTACTGACCTTGCACATGGGTGCAACCAAAACGGCACCATCCCAATACTTAGGCTTTTTTCGGTGTAGGAGAAGTGCAACCGCTCCTCCCATCGACTCTCCTAATAGATATTTCAACTTCTTTTTATTCTCTTTTTTCTCTGAAAATGAAAAAAATATTCTTTTTAATGAGAAATAGAGAAAAATCAAAGACCATGCAAGAAATGAAGAGGGAGATTGTATGTACCACAGACGCTTGTGAAATAATCAGAGCAGTCATTGACAATATCATCAAAGCTTGGGACGTAACCTTCCAAGCCCGATGATTTTCCATGGCCTTCGTAATCAATACCATACACCGCAAAACCAGCTTTCGCGAGTCGGATTCCAGTGCCTGAATCAAATTCACAAATACCCATTTAAAATCCATGCTCTAAATTAAGTTCCTTTTTTTTTTTTTTTGTTGACATTCACCTTTCATTGATATGCTGCACTCCATGCCGTATCCTAGCAAACACCAAGAACAAAATTTCAAAAAATAAAGGAAAATTAGAATAATAATAAAAACAAATTGAATATTTTTTACGTGTGGATGGTAGTTATGATGAATACCATGGCATAGAAAGATCAATGCCTTTGGGTCTTGAATCGACGGCGTCCATCGACATGTGAAAAGCTTCAATCCACGAGGATTCGATATGAATTCCTATACCAAATTCTAATTCATCAAAAACCTTAAAAATTATAAATAAAGAAGACAACCCATGAATTTAAAAATAATAAAAATAATAAATCTAATAAGCTAACCTCTTCATATGTCACATTCTCAAGATCCTGGGCCTATTTAAAAATTCCCAAAAACAAAAAATCAGAGAAAAAGAGAGAACCCGTGTGAGCAAATACCATCAATCCATAGAAAACAAGGACTTGCGTATCATGGCAACAAACGTTAAAAACCTACCATGAAATTGAAAAACACCACGAAAGAAAGGGATTCTTCTGTTATGAAAGAGAAGAAGAGTAGTGGGAAAGCGAGAGAGAGAGAGAGAGAGAGGACGTAGACAAAAGGTTCAAAATCTCCGCATAAATAGAGGGAATTGCTTTCGAGGAAGGTACGTCGGGGGGAAACGGATTGGCTACTCCCCCTGCCACCAGCCCCCGTGGCTGGTGGTCGGTGATCTGTAGGCCCCACCATGAAGTATGTGTTTCATCCATTCTGTTAATATATTTTTATAGATCATTTTATGACTTGATCCCAAAAATTAGTGGGATATAAATCTCATCTGGACCACACCACATGAAAACAATAGCTATTGGATATCCACCATTAAAATCCTCCTAAGGCCACTGTACTGTTTATTTGAAATCCAATCTGTTGATTATGTCATAGAGGCCCAGATTAATGGAAAAAAACAAACATCATCTTGATCCAAAACTTTTATGGCCCCCAAAAAGTTTTTAATGGTAGACACTTATTCAACATTGTTTCCTGTAATGTGGTCAACTTGAGTTTGCATGAAATGATCTGTAAAAATAGATGGACAGAATGGATGAATCATATACATCATGGTAGGGCCCACAGAGCACCGACCACCAGCCATTAGCTGGCCAATCCGTTTCCGAGTCGGGGTCGGGGTGACCCTAATTGGGAGTTGATTTCGCGTCTGTCGCCACATAGTAAGAACCGTTCGTCGCCGCCCACTGGAGTACACATGCTAAACAATCCAAGATCGGAACCGTCCATATTTTTTTATTGTATTATTTAAGATAAAAAAAAGTGAAAATTATTCTGAACGGATGATTTTACTGTAATTACCTTTAGAAGAACTTGAAGTCATGAATTGAATTTTTTATCAATGGTTCAAATTAAACTATCAAAAATAAGAGGTTACAATCATTACTGAAAAGTGATAATGGGAAAATAGCTATGTATAGTGGCAAATAAAAGAATGCACGGTTTGATTCGTTGAAATATCTCACTATGTGAGCCCCAGTGAGTAGAGGCACATGCCATATTCACAGGCGCGATGGAGGCAAAACCAACTTTTTTACTCGGTTGGATCACAGAAGAGATTAGGTAAGAGAAAACCTTCCATACTCTCCCGGATGTTGATAGATGATACGCAGGCACTTAGAAATCACTTAGAGATTGCATAGGTGAAATTCAAATACTATAATTTGAACCGTCAAAACTATGGTTTACAGTTTAGATGTGTTTCAACCTAAATTTACTCTTATTTTATTTTTTAAATATCCATTTGGAGAATATATTTTTTAAAACCGTTAAAATAAAAATATCTTATTCAAAAACAAGTGTCCAGGAATCAGAGTATAGAATTATTCAACCAATCTGATTTTGGTACGGTGATTTGAATATAATGATTTAGACAATTTAGTTGGTTTAATTTGAGTCTAATTGTCCACGTGTACAATTTCTGACTGCCTGAGCATCAACCGTCATACGCAACCGTAGTATCAAAAGCTACCCGTTAGGTAAAAAGAATCTTAAAATAGTCACGTGTGCAATCGACAAACGCGAGCATTCCGTGTAATTTATTTTTGGCAGCGCGTCGTTAGGAGCCTTTCTGAAAGTTTTTGCTACTCTGTCTGCCTGTGACGTTTGATACACAGGCACTTTGAAATGGTAAACGTAGAATATATTAACTCAAATCTAAATTCTGAAAATCACTGTAGATAAGTTATAATCTAAAAGTCAGATTGGTTAAACATTCCTAACCTCTGATTCGTGGACCTTGATTTTTTGAAATAAGATTATTGGATATTTTCATGTTTAACCGTCCAATGAATGTCTAGCCCTCTAATAGTTAGATAATATAAAAACAACAAATTTTTCGTTCAAGATGCATCTAACATGGTATCTATAATTTGAGCGGTTTATTTTGAATTATTCGTATGCCACGTAAACAATACTCAGTAGTTTCTAACAGCCAGTGTATCGTGGATCACACCGCCCGAGTATTTCTCTTTAGATCTGTTTTTAGGATAAGACCGGAAGGGCTGTGGATATATGCCAGTGTCCAACTCATAAAACTCTGGACCATTTCCAACGTTTTTTTTTCCTATCTCGCGTACACTTTTCACACGTGTGAAGAATTTACAATTCCGTCGGATGAGACGGCGTGCCAGACACACTGCAGAATTCTGGGACGTGAATTGCGTACCATCCCACAGGAGGACGCGGATTTCCTGTGAAAGCCTTTCGCAAGAAGTTCCTGCGCTGAAAAACTGGGTGGGACCAACGTAATGTTTTTAAGAAATTTACTCCGTGCGTTCGTTTTCTGAGGTTATTTTAAAACCTAAGATCAAAACTGAAAAGGATCCAAAACTCAAATGAGGTGTACTAGTGTAAAAAGTGGATAGAAAAATGCCTATCGTTAAAAACTTTTTAGAGTAGAAAGTGATGTTTACAAGACATTCATACCGTTAATAACGTCATTCCTACTTGGATGAACTGAAAACAAAGATATTAGCATGATTCAAAACTTCTGTGATCCAAAAATATTTCAACTATGTACATTCAATACTCAGATTTTAGGTCAACTTTAGTATTGGATACGGTTCATTTTTGGCTTATTACCTTAAAAATATCTCCGAAAACGGATGGCCTGGGTGGATTTCTCAAAAGCATCACGTTGGGCCCCACCCAAGTTTCCAGCGCGGGAGCTTCCTGCGAAGGGCTTTCGCAGGAAATCCGCATCCCCCACGGGACGCGGACACGAATTTCCTGCGGAAGCCTTTCGCAGGAAGTTCCTACGGTGAGAACTTAGGTAAGGCACACCGTGATGTTTTTCAGGAATGTACTCTGTTCATTCATTTTATGAACCAATTTTAGGATATTAGACTAAAATTCAAAAGGATCCAAGACTTGAGTCTCAAGTGGGTCATATTAATGGAAAAGTAGTTAAGAAATTACTGCAGTTGAAACGCTCGACAGTGATGTTTACCTGCCATCCTTCCTGTTAATAATGTCATTCTTATTCAGATGAAAATTTTAACATGATTCAAAACTTCGGTGGCCCATAAATATTTTAACCATGGACATTCAATTATCACAGCCCATTGGAGCATTGGATACGGTTCATTTTTGGGGGCGGATTAGCTACTTATGGGTTGAGCAGCAAGACTCGGTACTAAAGTGACGTAACCAAGTTCCGGTGGGCTCCACCATGATGTATGTTTTATATCCATACCTTTTATCTATTTGGAAAGATTATTTTAAAGCAATATCCAAAGAATGAGTTAAATCCAAAGCATTAGTGGGCCCCATCACAGAAAACAATGAGATAGTGATGCCAACCATTAAAAGCTTTTAAAGGCCGAAAGTTTTACATCAAGATGATATTTATGTTTTCACTTATTTCATGTCTTTTTTAAACTTTTGAACAGGTTGGATTTCAAATAAGCATTATGGTGGGCCTTAGGATAGTTTCAACGGTGGGAATCACTCTCCCCATATTTTCTGTGGTGGGATCCACTACAGCTTTTTATTTGGCTCATTATTTGACTCATAACGTGAAATGATGTCTCAAAATGGATGGAAAGTGTAGATACAACACATACATTATATTGGGGCCCACATAACTTGGTGGCGTCACTTCAGTTGCAGACTTTCAGTATCTAATCCGCATCCTTAGATTTTTGCCTCGTGTCCTAAAATGAACTCAAAAAATCCGATGGATAGTGAGGATTTCTCACAAACATTCCAATGGGCCCCACCTGCGTTCCTAGCGCAGCAACTTCCTGCCAAATGCTTTTGCAAGAAATCCGCCGCCACAGGGCGTACCTACAGCCGGACTGTCCTGTCAGACGCCCAGGGGCTCTGTGATATATTCGTTTTAAAATTAAATCGGTTCATCCACTTTTGAAAGATTGTTTTAAGTGATGAGACCGAAAATAAGGTAGATCGAAGGCTCCAGTTGACTACACCATATGAAGTAGTATGGAATAAACGTTACCCGCTGAAAAACTCTCGGGGCCCCAGTAGTTTTGGATCGAGCTAATACTTATGTTTTTCATTCATCCAAGTGTGTATATATATATATATATATATATATATATATATATATATATATATATATATATATATATTTTGTCAACAGTGGGGGTTATTGTCATCCAGGCTTATTAACAGGTTGGAAGGAAAGATTTCAACGGTGGGGGCTATTGTCACCACTGCTTCTTATAGTGTGGTCACTCGAGCCTTCTATCTGCATCTTTTTGGGGTCATCACCTAAAACCGGTCTTTCAAAATGAATGGACGGATTAGATTAGATTTTATATATATATCATAGTGGCCGCACAGAGGCCCTAATGGACGGATTAGATAAAGTCTATAGGGGGAGCGGATTGCGTGTGACCGGGGCACCGGAGCTGTGTGGACCATAGAGATGTCCATGACAAATCTATTCCGTCCATCTGTTTTGAAAGGCTACAATACCATAGGTTTCTAAAAAACAGGAAGATCCAAAACTCAAGTGGACCATAACCACACAAAGAAATAGGGATTGATTGCCTGGCTGTGACAGAAGTTTTCTATGAAGATAATATTTGTTCTTACAGTTTATTTGAGTGGTAATAATTTTATGAACGGTTTGGATGGCATATAAACATTATGGCCAGCTCCATGAAAGTTTCAACTGTGGATGTTATTGTTCCCACTGTCTTGTTTGTGTGGCCTCCTAAGTTTTGAATCTACCTGATTTTTCGAAAACTGTACTATCATGGTATTTCAGAAAAGATAGACGGAGTGGATTTGTCACAGCTATCTCTATGGACCCCACACAGCCCCAGCACAGAGATATCCCGATCCCCTAGCTAGGTCATAGTGGGGGATTGGTTACAGTAAATTTCAGCATTCATCAGTCAAATAAGGGCCATTAGGCAGTCTCATACTTCAATTTTTATTAACATTTCATTTATTTTGTACAGGTCTGGCCCACCTGATGATGATCGATGAAGTGATGATTTCTTAGATATGGCATCGAATTGTTTGGATCACTTAATGGGTGGATCTGATCTTTCACACGTGTGCCTTTTCAACGTTTCAGCCCAATGCACTTTGGTGCAAAGTGCAATTGACATTTCTCCACTGGACTGCGGATCGTTTGTGTTGAAGGCAGAGCGAATTCCTATGCCGCCTCCTCTTATTAGTCCAACTCACGCAATGAGTTTAGAAAAATTTTAAAATAAAAAATAAAGTAATTGATGTATTTCCACATTCGATGCCCCATTTCTCTCCACCGAACTTAGATTGCATGACGTAGAAAATGGCAACCGTTGTGTTGACGTGGCAATCTTTTATGACCCCACCATAATATGTATTGTATCTGCCCTGTTTATACTTTTTGGAGGTTCATCTTAGAGCTTGAGCCCAAAAATAAGATAGATTCAAAAATTAAGTGGACTCAAACAGCTGAAAGCAGCAGGGATTATAAATTAATTGAGTTAGCTCGGTCAGCTCACCCAACTCACCTTGGTTTGAAATTAGATTTGATTCGAATCAAGCTATTTTTTCAACTTCAAAAAAATTAAGCTTAACTTGACTTGACCCAAACCCCAACTCAAATCGACTTAGTGACTTGGTCATCTTCATTTTGATGTTACTCACCAAGTGTTTGATAAAAGACTTTAATAAACAATTGTATTTTTGAATTGCCCTCATATTAACGTATTTTCGAAATAGGTATTCAAGAAAATATTGAAGAAACAAATTTTTACGAAAAAAAAAAACTTTACATTATAAGATTGCTCTCATATATTGATTTTGATGTTGCTCGACTAGTATTTAATGAAATACTTGTAAAGCACTCTTACTTATATGCATTCAAAGTGTGGGAGATTTAGGATGTAATATATCTATTTGACAAAATATTGTATAAGTTTGAACTACCCCGAGCTGCTAATTGAACCGAGCCGAGCTAGCCAATCAAGCTCAAGAATTATGTTGAGCCAAGTTCAGCCACTGGCCAAGCCGAGCCAAGCTGTGCCAAGCTCGACTTGATTCAACTCACGTGTGGCTCTAATAATAACAGCCACCGGTGAAACTTTCCTAAGGTCTACTATGTTATTATTTGTCATCTAATATATTCATAAAGTCATGCATACTTAAATAAAGAGAAAATATAAATATCAAGTTGATCCAAAACTTCTTTGGCCCTAAAAAGTTTTCAACCATAAGCGTTGAACCCCTGCTACTTTTTTTGGTGTGGTTCACCGGGGCTTTGGATATCCTCCCATTTTTGTTTCATGTCTCAAGTGAGTCGGAAAAATAAATAAATGACGTAGATAAAACACATACACTAGGCGAGCCCTACAAAGTACTTACACCACAGCCACATGGTGTTGGGTTCAACCAGCAGTTACCTTTAGTCAAAACCACACAATGAATCTTCAAAGAGTTTGATCAATTGATCGGATTGGATAATATGATTTAGGTACAAGTAATAAAAAAATAAAAGTATTCATTTATTTTTATAACTATATATCTTCCCATTCGTAGATAAGATGGCTAGAATTGCTCGATAGATAACCGGTCCACAAAGGCTGATACAAATAGACAACTGAAAATTTGTTGATTGTCTCCATTTTTATATATTAATCCTGGTCATTCTTAGATGACACTGCTGGTGTGACTTCTTTCTTTTTACAATTGAGCATGAAGTGTATGGTGACCCTATTATTCACTATGGGAGCTTCCTAATTTGGTGCGGTTTGAGTAGTATTGATGGGGGATTGTACGGTCAACCCAACACCACGTGGCTGCATGGTGTAAGGACTTTGTGAGGCCCACCATGTTGTGTGTTTCATCAACACTATCCATTCATTTTGCCAACTCATCTTTTAAGGCATGAGATGAAAATTGAAGGATATACAAAGCTCAAGTGAACCATGCTACAGAAAGTAGTAGAAATTGAATAACTGCCACTGAAGTTTTGAAACAAGCTATTGTTTGTATTTTCCCTCCGTCTTGGTGCGACCTTAGGAAAAGGTTGGATGGCAAATAAACATCATAGCAGACTATACGAAGGTTTTAATGGTGGTCATCATTATCCCGCTGCGGTGGTGTGGTCCACATGAGCTTTGGAACTTCTTTATTTTTGGACTAGTGCTCCCTTAAAATGATTTTGCAAAATGAATAGACAGTGTAGACATAACATGTACATCATGCTGGGGGCCACTGAAGTTTGCCACGTTAACAAGCCCATTGATATGTTCAGGGAGAGAAAAGCCACCGTAGCTTTGGTGGATCCCTTAATGTGGGCTCCACTATGATGTGCCCTACATCCTCACCATCCATCCAACATTTTTACAACTGACTTTAGGGCATGATTCCAAATGAAGTAGATCCAATTCTTCAGTGGACCACACCATAAGAAACAATAGTGACTAACCATTGAAAACTTAATATGGGCTAAGAAAGTTTTGGACTAAGCTAATATTTGTATGTTCGCTTCATCTAAGATTAGATGGCAAATAAACGTCAGGCCCCACCCGAAAAGATTGTAATGATGGATATTCAATCACCATTGTTTCTTGTGGTGTTGTTGTCTTAGGAGTCTTCTCTGTTTCCTGTGTAAAGTACATACATCAGGTGGGCCCTACAGTCAGGGATCCACTCCACGTGCCTAAGAAATTTAAGCAGGGTATCATTGAGAAAAGTATATATATTACCTTTCTTTTCTTATTTTCAATTTTTTTTAGATGATGTCATAAGCACTGACTTGGACCAATAAGAGGAGATTTTTTTAGTATTTTTAGATGATGTCATTAGCGGTGACTTAGACTAATAAGAGGAGGTGGAACATTAATTCGTTGTGACTTCAACACAGACAGATCCGCGCTCCATTTCCTGTTAGGAATGCTGACGATAGGGCTATCAAAGGGGAGCCTGGTGACGGGGAGAGTAGTAGGTGTTACCGGTATTACCTGGCTAACACCGGCCAAGGTGTTAGTTACTACTTACTACCCACGTGGCGGCATATCATTCACTCAACCAGTGGAAGTTGATGGCCCCACTCTGACAGCTGATGTATGCCAATGAAACGTTTCATTGGCCTATTAATACTCTGATAAAACCGGATGCAGGTTTTAGGGGATAAGCCCAAAAAGGAAGCAGATCCAGGGCTCAAGTGGACCACACCATAGGAAGCTGCGTGATAATAATTCTCTTGAAACTTTTTTAATGCCCACCTTGGTTTTTATTTGCCAGCAACCTATTCATAAAGTTACATAGACATGGATGAAGATAAAACCCAAATATCAGCTCCATCCGATACTTCCATGACCCCCGAGAAGTTTTTAACGGTGAGAGTTTAATCCCCATTGTGTAGTTCACTTGAGCCTTGGATGTGCCTTATTTTTTGATATAAATCTTAAAATGATATGAAAAAATTAGATAGACGGTGTGGATAAGAATTATACATCACGGTCGCAACTCAAAGCTGCTGCCCATTCCCAGTTGGAGACTGGGGGCATCATCGCGCGCACCCAATCCGTTCCACCTGATTTATGCTTTGTCGTAGCTCAACCGTGCGGAGTGCGTGTAAAAGCCGTTGAAAGCTATGTGGGGTCCACTGTAGTGTTTTTTAGAAATTCATCCTGTTCATCTGTTTTTTCCGATCAGGTTAAGACATTGGCTGAAAATGATGCATATTTGGAAACTCACGTAAGCTGTTTACTAAAAAAGGCGAGTAGAAAAATGCCCACCATTGAAACTTCATTGGGGTCGACCGTAATGTTTATATGCCATCTTCATCATTCATTAGGTCATTCCTATATGGTAGAACTAAAACCAGAAAAATAATGTTTCAACGGTGGACCTTTAATCCTCACTTTTTCCTGTGATGCAGCTCACTTGAGTTTTGGATTTGCCTTCTGTTTGGGCCCATGTAGTAATATAATCCGAAAATAAATGGACAGAGTGGATCTCCCTAAGATGCAAAGGAGGTAAGGTGAAATGAAGCATCTACCCTTGGGCCACCTTGATTTATGTTTCTTATATCCACACCGTCCATCCATTTTTCCAGCTCATTTTAAAAAACGGATCAAACTATGAAGCAATCCAACTCTCAGGTGGACCACACCATAGGAAACACTGGTAATTGAACGACCCACAATTATTAAAAAAAAATAAAAAAAAATGAATCAGATATTTGTGTTTTACCTATCATCTAGGTCTTTGTGAACTTACATGGCAATTAAACATCACCATATACTCTAGTAAGTTTTTAACGGTGGATCATTTAATCACCACTGTTTCTTGTGGCATGGTTCACCTAAAGATTTAGATCTATTTTATTTTTTTGACTCATGTCCTAAAATGTGCTAGTAAAAACAGACGGATACAACACAAACATCAAAGTGGACCACAAGGTCACAAACTCACCAAAGTGTGTTTCCCGGGCCTCATCCGATCTTTGGTCCACTGATGATGATGATAATAATAATAATAATAATAATAGCTATCCAATGGAAGTTGATTGCCTTGCAAAGTCTTTCATCTACCTGCAAAGTCTTTCGCCGAAACTTACTATGATTGGAAGCTAGGTGGGCCACCACGATGCTTATGAGAAATCGATGCTTGTGAGAAATCTAACCTTTCTATCTATTTTATCGAATCATATTCGAGTCTAAAATATGAGGCATATCCACTTTCTTAGGACTTTCATATTAGTTCATTCCAATAGAAAATGACCTTATGAACGGCAAGAATCACACATAAACATAACAGTAGGATCAGGGAGGTTTAATAATAGGCCTTTCTCTACCCACTTTTTCCTTTCCAGTAGGCCACTTAAGTTTTGGATTTTCTTAGTTTTTAAACAATGTCATAACATATATATATGTATATATATATACATATATATGTATATATATGTGTGTGTGTGTGTGTGTGTGTGTGTGTGTGTGAGAGGGGGGGGGGGGGGGGGGGGGGGGGGCGGGTTAGCTTACCCACTATCTCACACTTCACTGTTAGCCACCCCCATTAGGGAATCAGTACCAAGGCCTCGGTGTTGAAACGAGGTGTGTGTGTGTGGAAAATGGTACCATGAGGTCGACCTCATGAGTACTTCCCTTAAGGTTGAGTTGTGTGGGCTCCACTGTGATGTGTGTCTAACATATACCCCATTAGTCAGATGCACATTTCCATAGTGGATCATGATCTTAAAAATCAAGTCAAACCATGATTTGGGTAGGCCACACCACATGCAACAGTTGAGCAGGGTTATCCTCCCATTAAAACATTCATAATTAGTATTGGGCCCACTGAGATGTGGTTCACAAATCCAGCCCATCCATTGTTTGTGTCCCAATTAGATGAGAGGTCAGACCAAGTTTTAGCACACCCAAAACTCATGCGGGCTGCACCAAGTGCTTTTATATGTTTTAGGCATGTCTTTGACATGGTTTTAGATGGTACAGCTCACTTGAGTCCGGTATATGGCTGATTTTTTAGATATCCCATATCCTGAAGGGGACCCATCAAATGCACGGTGTTGATGTTCGACACACATCACAGTGGGGCCCACACAACTCAACCTCATGGAAAGTCGACCTCATAGTACCATTTCCATATATATGTGTGTATGTTTTATCCACACTGTGCATCCATTTTTTATATCATTGTAGGTTACAAGACAAAAAAATGAGGCAGTTCCGAGCTTCAAGTGCACCACACACACGGTAAGAATTAAACACCTATTATTGAGAACTATTGTGCCACAAAAGTCAAGCTGATATTTTATTTTTCATTCTTTTTTACATTACCTTGTGAAAAGGTTGGGTGGCAATTAACTATCATGGTGGACCCTAAGAAGGTTTCAAAAGTGGGAGTCATTATCACCACTGCTTTCTGTTGTTGTTGTAAAAAATATTGATTTTATAAAAAATATTTTAAATAATAAAAATATATAAAAGTTTTTGGAAAACACCTTTTGTGGTTTTTTGGGAATAGTCCCATATTGGAAAAAGAGAATAAAGAAATATGTTTTAAATGATAATGGTGGAGTACTATAATATTTGCTTACCTAGTCCGTGGATTATGGGACTTGCGTGTTCCAGTGCGAAGCACTGGAACACCACGCACGCACACGCGCACGCGCTTAGGCACGGGCAGGGGCTCGGGCTCGATCTCGGTCACGGTCTCGGGCTCGGTGCGAGGGCGTGGGCATGTGAGGCAGTGTGGTTGTAGAGGCGTTAGAGGTAGTGTGGTCTAGAATAGTTCAATAGAACTAGTAGCTGAAGACTTGACCAGTGTAGTGGTTTAAAATAATTTTCTTCTTCTTTTCTTTCTTTTGGAATTTTTTCATTCATTGTATTTTTGCCAGACTGTGTAATAGAGTTCTATTAGTGGGCCTTCGTGTTTGTTGAACGCAGACCCACATCATGCTCGTCGTATCGTAAAAGCTATTTACCTGTAACCTATCAGCATACTCAACTTACCTGAGTAGGGACAAATAACGCTTTAAAGACATCGTTTCAGACGTGCTTTAGCCTGTCCAAATTTTTATATCATTTGCGATTTTCAGTTTCCACATTATACAGAATTATATTAATCTGTATAAAACTCCTAACAATCTTAAAGCGTTATTTCCTAAGATGGAAGTCGATAGCGTTTCATCTATTAAGTTGATGAATCAGGACTCGATACGTCTTGATCGGTCCGATGGAATCAATTTTACAAGATGGCAAGACAAGCTGAAATTTCTCCTGACGGCGCTGAAGATCTACTACATACTAGATCCAAATCTGCAAGCGCTTCCTGAAGCAACCGACAAAGACACACCTGAGCAGGTAGCTGCCCGCGCAAAAAGAGCCGAAGATGAACTCTTGTGTCGTGGACACATTCTGAACGCACTCTCCGATTGCTTGTATGATCTGTACCAACAGACATCATCAACAAAGGAGATTTGGGCCGCACTGGAGTTCAAGTACAAGGCTGAAGAAGAAGGGACCAACAAATTTCTCATCGCCAGGTATTTTGACTTCAGCATGGTAGATAATAAACCGTTGTTGTCCCAAATCTAAGAACTGCAGCTAATAGTAAACAAAATCAAAGTGATCAAAATCGATTTTTCTTAATCATTCCAAGTCGGGGCTATAATCGCTAAATTGTCACCGATGTGGAAAGACTATAGAAAGAAGTTGCTGTATAAAACCGAGGACTACACATTGGAACAAATTTAAAAACACTTAAGGATTGAGGAAGAATCCCGTAACCGGGACAAAAAGAATGATAATGGGAATGCCTCGTCAAAGGTACATGCAGTAGAAAACGCCAATAACAAGAATCCCGGGAAGGACGATTCCCTTAAACCCAATAAAGGGAAATTCAAGAAAACCGTCCAAAAGAAGAACGGAAAGTTCAAAAGCCCATGTCATGTCTGTGGAAAAATCGGGCACTATGCTCGAGTATGCTGATATCGTAAATCTAAAAAAGAGGCAAATGCAGTAGAAGAGGGTGATATCGTGGCTATGATCACTGAGGTGAATACCATCCAAGGTAAAGTTCCAGGCTGGTGGTATGATACTGCCGCTACAGTACATGTGTGCTACGACAAATCAGCCTTTAAAACGTATGAGGAATTGACTGATGGTCAAGAAGTCCAAATGGGTAATGAAGTCCGATCGAAGGTCGTCGGCAAAGAAACTGTTGAACTGATATTCACTTATGGTAAGAAAGTGATTCTGATTAATGTACTGCATGTCCCAGACATGAGGCGAAACTTAGTTTCTGTGGACCTTCTGGGAAAACCAGGTATAAGGGTGGTGTACGAGTCAGGAAAACTGATTATGTCCAAGAATGAGAATTTTGTTGGAAAGGGATATGCTTGTAATGGGATGGTTAAGTTTTCTCTGAATGAAAGTAGCACTTCTGCGTATATGGTTGAATCTGCTGGACTATGGCATGACAGACTAGCCCATATAGGGTATATTACCTTAAAGTTCATGGCTAAGAATGGTTTAATCTCATACACAGATAATGAAACTGATAAATGTGAAGTGTGTATACGATCCAAAATGATGAAAAAACCTTTTCCAAGTGTTTGAAGATCGTCTCAAATTTTGGATCTTATGAACAGTGATATCTGTGAGTTAAATGGCATTCTTACTCATGGAGGTAAACGGTACTTCATAACCTTTATAGATGATTGCTCTACATATGTGTATGTTTATCTATTAAAGAGCAAAGATAAAACATTGAACATGTTTAAGATATATAAAGCAGAAGTAGAGAATCAACTAAGTAAGAAGATAAAAATTCTCCGTAGCGATAGAGGAGGAGAATACTTCTCCAATGAATTTGATAACTTCTGTGAAGAACATGGACTGGTACATCAATGTACAGCTCCATACACACCTCAACAAAACGGAATAGCTGAAAGGAAGAATAGAACATTAGTAGAAATAGTCAACTCAATGCTAATAAGAGCAAAGTTGCCACTAAGTTTGTGTGGTGAGGCACTGCTTGCAGCATGCCATATAATAAACAGAATTCCGTCTAAAAAATATAAAATATCTCCATATGAAACATGGAAAGGTAGAAAACCTAACCTATGATATCTTAAAGTGTGGGGGTGTCTTGCATACTGCAGAACCCCTGATCCAAAAAGAAATAAGTTAGGACCAAGAGCTATTAAGTGCGCCTTCGTAGGGTATGCACAAAATAGTAAAGCTTATAGACTTCTAGACATGGAGTCTAATACAATTATAGAATCAAGAGACGTTGAATTCTTTGAGAACTCACTATTCTTGGAGTCAAAGGATAATGAAATCCAAACTCCTAATAGAGAATCGGATAGCACAGCTCCACATATAGTGGAAGCTGTTATTGAACCTCGTAGGAGTCAAAGAACTAGAATAGACAAGAGTCTTGGAGATGACTATATAGACTCACAACGCATCATTTTCCATCTGGTAGAAGCAGATAGAGAAAATGTTATAAGACAAATACCTATAGTAATGACTATAGAAGATGATCCTAAAACATATAAGGAAGTTGTATCCTCTAGAGACTCAACTTTTTGGAAAGAAGCTATAAATGATAAAATGGAATCCATACTATCAAATCAAACATGGGAACTAGTAAACTTACCTCAAGGTTCTAGACCCATAGGTTGTAAGTGGGTAGTTAGGAAGAAATATCACACTGATGGGACTATCCAAACCTTTAAAGCTCAACTAGTAGCTAAGAGTTTTAGATAAAAAGAAGGAATAGACTATTTTGACTTATACTCACCTGTAGCTAGGATAACATCCATTAGGATATTATTTATGCTAGCTTCCATACATCATCTTCACATCCACTAAATGGATGTAAAGACCGCATTCCTGAATGGTGACCTCGATGAGGAGGTATATATGGAACAACCTGAAGGTTTCGTTCTACCAGGAAATGAAAACAAAGTATATAGATTAGTCAAATCGTTGTATGGATTAAAACAAGCACCAAAACAGTGGCATGAGAAGTTTAATTCCAAAATACTATCTCATGGTTTTATGCATAATGTAGCTGACAAATGCATATATTCTAAAGTAGATGGTGATTATATCGCTATTATCTGTCTGTATGTTGATGACATGTTAATAATAAGTAATAAAATAGAAGGTGTGATTGAAATAAAGAAGTTTCTTTCTTCCGTATTTAAAATGAAGGATCTTGGACAAGTTGATAGCATCTTAGATATCAAAGTTAAAAAATATTATGGGGGTTATGCTTTATGTCAATCTCATTATATTGAGAAGATACTAAACAAGTTTAACCATCCAAATATAAAGGAAGCAAAAATTCCATTTGATCCAAGTATCAAACTAAAAGAAAATACTGGAAGAACAGTTGCACAATTAGAACATGCGAGTGTTATAGGAAGTCTTATGTATGCTATGCAATGCACTAGACCTGATATCGCATATGCTGTGAGTAAACTTAGTAGGTTTACTAGTAACCCCAGTAATGAACACTGGATTGCAATCAGTAGAGTCCTTGGTTACTTAAAAGCAACCAAAGACTTGGGACTATTTTATTCAGAGTTTCCTGCCGTATTGGAAGGATATGCCGATGCGAGCTGCATATCGAGTGCTGGGGACAACAAATCTACTACAGGGTGGGTATTCACCCTAGGAAGTGTTGGGGTATCTTGGGAATCCAAGAAACAGACTTCCATAACGCACTCGACTATATAGTTTGAATTTATAGCCCTAGCTGCAACAGGCAAAGAGGCTGAGTGGCTAAGGGATCTTCTATTAGAAATTCTTTTTTGTGTAAAGCCTATATCGGCTGTATCACTACATTGTGATAGTGAAGTCACATTAGCTAGAGCCTATAGCGGCACTTATAATGGTAAGTCTAGACATATTAGTCTTCGACATGATTATGTCAGACAATTGATTCAAGATATAATCATTGTTATTTCCTATGTGAAATCAAGCAATAACCTAGCAGATCCTTTCACTAAACCTCTACCGAGAGAGGTAGTAAAGGCTACATCTAAAGGGATGGGGTTGAAACTCTTCAACTAAAGTTTCACCAGTGATGGTAACCCAACCTAAAGTCAGAAAATCTCTAATCTTGGGTTTAATGGGTAAGAACAAGTCATTGATATGTGAAAAGTTTTCAGCACTAAATTATATAACCTCATCCATAATAGATAAGTGCTGAGCGTTACGAAAGAGGGTTGAGTCTTAGAACTCTCAATGAAATCCAGTCTTTAAGACAAGTGTCTTATAGTAATGGAGACACTGGAAGGATTTCACCTATATGAACGTAGAGATGGTGTCGTCTCTCATGAGAGTTAAGAGTTTTCTCTCGGGATCATTCACGAATTAGGATAAGCACATGGCCATTAATTGTGCTGAGTAAGATTGTGGGAACTCTAACAACACATAGCGAATATGTGTGTGGTTTCTCCGACTCTGTCATATAGGAATAACTGGTTCAAAGCTGCGGCTACCAGTCATTTCGATAGAGTTTTGAGATACTTACACTAAGGAAAGATTAAAATCGAAAGATATCTTTCTTTATGCATATAAGCTGATTATTCTGACAGAAATGTTTAACCCCAAAAAAAATATATTTTATAAAAATCAAGTGGGGGATTGTTGTAAAAAATATTAATTTTATAAAAAAATATTTTAAATAATAAAAATATATATAATATAATTTATAAAAGTGTTTGGAAAACACCTTTTGTGATTTTTTGGGAATAGTCCCACATGTGAAAACGAGAAGAAGGAAATATGGTTTAAATGATAATAGTGGAGTACTATAATATTTGCTTACCTAGTTCGTGGACTATGGGACTTACGTGTTCTAGTGCGAAGCACTGGAACACCACGCACATGCACGCGCTCGCGCTGGGGCTCGGGCACGGGCATGGGCTCAGTCTCGATCTCGGTCTCGGTCACGGTCATGGTCTCGGGCACGGGCTCGGTGCGAGGGCGTGGGCATGTTAGGCAGTGTGGCTGTAGAGGCGTTAGTGGCGCATTTTGCACTTCGCACGTGCGCATCGTGTCGCAGAGGGTCGCTCCCTTCGTGAACAGGAGCGAGACGTGTGTGAGTCGCTGTGCGACTAGTGGCTAAGGCCGATGGTTGGCTGGACAAAAATCTAAAGGACTGAATGAGAGTCCCTCAGAATATATAGAGGGCTGGAAAAGAGCTGTTGTAGAAAATCTGTAACAGCTGTGCAATAAGTGCAGGGTCCAGCTGAAACTATTGCATGGCTAGCCCCAACAGCTATAAAACGGCTAGTTGCTATCTCACAACAGTCAGCATGCAGCAGCTTAATGGCCCATGCACAACAGTCAGAAAATGGCCATAAAACGGCTAGTTTTCTCAACAGCCAGAAAATGGTCATAGAATTTATTTCCCTAGACTATAACCCCTAGCCACCATAGCCTATAAAAGAAGGGCCTGGATGGGTTTCCAAACCATATCACAACTCATTCCAGCACTACCATACGAATTTGAGATAGTCCACTACTCCTCTCTCTAAACTCCAGTAATTCCAGCAAGATAGCAACGGTTAAACCCTTTGCAAGAAGAACAGACCAACGGTGTGTTGTAGAACGGTTCAATAGAACCAGTAGTTGAAGACTTGACCAGTGCAGTGGTCTAAAATAATTTTCTTCTTCTTTTCTTTCTTCTAGGATTTTTTCATTCATTGTATTTCTGTCAGACTGTGTAATAGAGTTCCATTAGTGGGCCTTCGTGTTTGCTGAACGCAGACCCACATCAGGCTCGTCGTATCCTAGAAGCTATTTTCCTGTAACCTATCAGCATACTCAACTTACCTGAGTAGGGGCAAATAACGCTTTAAGGATAGCGTTTCAGACGTGCTTCAGCCTGTCCAAATTTTTATAGCATTTGCAATTTTTGATTTTCACATTATACAGAATTATATTAATTTGTATAAAACTCCTAACAATCTTAAAGCGTTATTTCCTAAGATAGAAGCCGATAGCGTTTCATCTATTAAGTTGATGAATCATGACTTGATACGTCTTGATCGGTTCAATGGAACCAATTTTACAAGATGGCAAGATAAGCTGAAATTTTTTCTGACGGCGCTGAAGATCTACTACATACTAGATCCAAATCTGCAAGCGCTGCCTGAAGCAACCGACAAAGACACACCTGAGTAGGTGGCTGGCCACGTTAAAAGAGCCGAAGATGAACTCTTATGTCGTGGACACATTCTGAACGCACTCTCCGATCGCCTATACGATATGTACCAACAGACATCATTAGCAAAGGAGATCTGAGCCGCACTGGAGTTCAAGTACAAGGTTGAAGAAGAAGGGACCAACAAATTTCTCATCGTCAGGTATTTTGACTTCAGCATGGTAATAATAAACTGCTGCTGCCCCAAATTCAAGAACTGCAGCTAATAGTAAAAAAAATCAAAGTGATCAAAATCGATCTTCATGAATCATTCCAAGTCGGGGCTATAATCGTTAAATTGTCACCGATGTGGAAAGACTGTAGAAAGAAGTTGCTGCATAAAACTGAGGACTACACATTGGAACAAAACCAGAAACACCTAAGGATTGAGGAAGAATCCCGTAACCGTGACAAAAAGAATGATAACGGGAATGCCTCGTCCAAGGTACATGCAGTAGAAAATGCCAATAACAAGAATCCCAGGAAGGACGATTCCCTTAAACCCAATAAAGGAAAATTCAAGAAAACCGTTCAAAAGAAGAACGGAAAGTTTAAAGGCCCATGCCATGTCTGTGGAAAAGCTGGGCACTATGCTCGAGTATGCCGATATCGTAAATCTAAAAAAGAGGCAAATGCAGTAGAAGAGGGCGATATCGTGGCTATGATCGCTGAGCTGAATACCATCCAAGACAAGGTTCCAGGCTGGTGGTATGATACTGCCGCTACAGTACATGTGTGCTACGACAAATCAGCCTTTAAAATCTATGAGGAATTGACCGATGGTCAAGAAGTCCAAATGGGTAATGAAGTCCGATCGAAGGTCGTCGGCACAGGAACTGTTGAACTGATATTCACTTCTGGGAAGAAAGTGATTCTGACTAATGTACTGCATGTCCCAGACATGAGGTGAAACTTAGTTTCTGGGGACCTTCTGGGAAAATCAGGTATAAGGATGGTGTACGAGTCAGGAAAACTGATTATGTCTAAGAATGAGAATTTTGTTGGAAAGGGATATGCTTGTAACGGGATGGTTAAGTTTTCTCTGAATGAAAGTAGCACTCCTGCGTATATAGTTGAATCTGCTGGACTGTGGCATGATAGACTAGCCCATATAGGGTAAATACCTTGAAGTTCATGGCTAAGAATGGTTTAATCTCATACACAGATAATGAAACTGATAAATGTGAAGTGTGCATATGATCCAAAATGGTGAAAAAACCTTTTCCAAGTGTTGAAAGATCGTCTCAAATTTTGGATCTTGTGCATAGTGATATTTGTGAGTTAAACGGCATTCTTACTCGTGGAGGTAAACGGTACTTCATAACCTTTATAGATGATTGCTCTACATATGTATATGTTTATCTATTAAAGAGCAAAGATGAAGCATTGAACATGTTTAATATATATAAAGCAGAAGTAAAGAATCAACTAAGTAAGAAGATAAAAATTCTCCGTAGCGATAGAGGAGGAGAATACTTCTCCAATGAATTCGATAACTTCTGTGAAGAACATGGACTGGTACATCAATGTACAGCTCCATACACACCTCAACAAAATGGAATAGCTGAAAGGAAGAATAGAATATTAGTAGAAATAGTCAACTCAATGCTAATAAGAACAAAGTTGCCACTAAGTTTGTGGGGTGAGGCACTGCTTGCAGCATGCCAAATAATAAACAGAATTCCATATAAAAAATATAAAATATCTCCATATGAAACATGGAGAGGTAGAAAACCTAACCTAGGATATCTTAAAGTGTAGGGATGTCTTGCATACTACAGAACCCCTGATCCAAAAAGAAATAAGTTAGGACCAAGAGCTATTAAGTGCGCCTTCGTAGGGTATGCACAAAATAGTAAAGCTTATAGACTTCTAGACATGGAGTCTAATACAATTAAAAAATCATGAGACGTTGAATTCTTTAAGAACTCACTATCCTTGGAGTCAAAGGATAATAAAATCTAAACTCCTAATAGAGAATCGGATAGCACAGCTCCACATATAGTGGAAGCTGCTATTGAATCCCATAGGAGTCAAAGAACTAGAATAGACAAGAGTCTTGGAGATGACTAGATAGACTCACAACGCATCATTTTTCATCTGGTAGAAGCAGATAGAGAAAATGTTATAAGACAAATACATATAGTAATGACTATAGAAGATGATCCTAAAACATATAAGGAAGTTGTATCCTCTAGAGACTCAACTTTTTGAAAAGAAGCTACAAATGATGAAATGGAATCCATACTATCAAATCAAACATGAAATGGAATCCCAAGACCTTTATCATAGCGACCGCGCCGTCGCCGAGGCGATACCCTGGTCAAGAGATGTGGGCTAACGTTCGGTGTGAAGAAAACGTCGTGCATTACGAAACCAAAGAGAATCTCTACGAGGTGTCATATCAATCCATCACATGTCAAGTACATGTCAAGTACATATCACCTTTCACCCATTCCCAAGCAACTACAAAAGTCAAGAATCTCTTACAAGCCCATACCTCTCTTACACCAAAAGCCCTCAAAGTCAAAAAGTTCTTACACCACCCATGTTTTTCTTACACAAATGCCACAAAAGTCAAGATTTTCTTACACCCATCACTCACCACATCCATCACCCATCTCTCTCTCCCTTTACAACTCTCTCTCTCTCTTTCTCATTTTCAAACTCAAAAAAATCTAAGGAGAGAAATCCCATACGTATGAGAATTCTCCAAGCCTCTCCCTCTCTTTCAAAACTTCAAGTATGGCCTACTTTCCTACCCTATGATCTCCCATCCTAACCATCCATTCTCCATCTCCTCCATTGAAATCAAAGCTAAGGTGCTAAGGAACTCATAGGTGCAAGAAGATCAAACGGTGGGTGCTCCTCTAGATGTAAAAAATCTGATTTCTATAGCCTAGATGTTTTCTTTCTTTCATGAGAAAAGTGTAAGACCCACCAATCAATGGTGGAGATCCCACACAATCCCATGGTTGTGGCCTAATGGCCTACCTTATGCATGCATGATCCATGCATGGGGCCTTTCTCTATGGGCCCCATCATGGTAGTTTTATTTCATATCATATTTTGTTTGGGTCATCTAGACCTTATAACCATGGTGGGGATGACATTCTCACCATGCATTTTAATTATAGGCCATGCATGTACAAGATCCATATTGTAAATGTAGATCTAAGTATGATATGCGGGTGTGATTGATCTTGGGAGGGCTCAATAGTGGCAGAACTCCTTTTCCTATGGCCGGTTTGTCCTTCTATCTCTCTTTTCTCTCATTTTATTTCCTGATGTGTAAGAGGCCCGTTGTTGAGGCCCACCTTGATGTGTATGAGGCCCGTTGTTGAGGGCCACCTTGATGTGTATGAGGCCCGTTGTTGAGGCCCACCTTAAATATATATGAGGCCCATGTTGCAAGGCCCATTGTGATGTATGCAAGGCCCATGGGTCATGGCCCATTTCAATGTATGTAAGGCCCAATTGGTGCGGCCTATTCGATATATTTATGGGGTCCATGTCATTAGGCCCATCCTGTTGTATTGGTGACCCGTCCATTGAGACTCACCCGTGGTATATATTTGAGGCCCATGTATAGGGCCCACCTATTGTGTATTTAAAGCCCATGGGTTGTGGCCATAGTGATGTATATTACGCCTATGTGATGTAGCCCATACTGATGTGTATTAGACCCAGGTATGTGACTCACCTGCGAAGTATATTTGAGGCCCATTGTGATATATCTGAGACCCATGGGTGCGACCCATCCAGATGTATTTGAGGCCTATGGGCAAGGCCCATTGTGATATGTGTTAGGCTCATGACCAGGGCCCACCTGTTTCGTATATTTTGCCCTTGTGTGAGGCCATGTGCCCATTATATATTTAATTCTATGTGGGCCATTCCTTGGGGGCAATGTTGGTTAAAAGTCCACATTGTCGACGCCAGTTATTGATACCGTTTATGAGTATGTGACATCATAATATAATGATGCATGCCCATTCGCATCATCTGCATGTTTGTTATGAGATGTGATTGACCATTGCATATGTCATTGAGTAGGATGATGTGAGACTCCCTGATAGGTGGAGATTATCTCACATGAGTACGTGGCATGCGCAGGATTGATGCATGATTGGATTGTATGACTCATGCATCTTGCATTGTGTTGTGATTACTGTACGCCTTAGCGACATCAGGGCCGTAGCCTCCACATGCATATCGTGGATGGCCAGATGGGACACCTAAAATCTGTTCGAGCATCGGGCCGCCATAGATGGCCCTGGGTGAAAATCCCTAAATACCCTCTTGGTTTCAGAGGATGCTCCAATGTCTAGACCGAGTAGGTAGATGAGCGTTGAGTGCCGATTACTAGATGACTGCGCTCTCCACAGTGTCGTGGTCGGTTAGAAGGGGGTGCGGCCTTACCCGTCCGAGGGAGTAGGCATGGCTAGGCTGAGTTTGACCAGCTCGAAGAATGGGTCCACTATCGGTGAGTCGGGTAGGTATTGGCAGACTATTCACAGGCGGATAGTGAGGTCTTTTTCACTTACCCAGTTGTACGCTTGATTGGGGCGGCAGGTGGTGTGAAGTGTAATAAACCCCGGTGATTTTCTCAGAGAGGAACCGTACTGATATGAAGACTGACATGATATTATGACACCCCGTCACTGTAATGCATGTGGGTGGGTGCACGTGGGCGGATGCTGATGTGGGCGGGTGTGATGTGGGCGGGGCTGAGGCCTGGGCGAGCTACCACACTGGGCGAGCTACCAGCAGTTGGCAGGCTACTGTACTGATAGGTTACTGAGTAGGAGTTGCATACTCATTCATTCATCCATTCACTATCCACTCGGGCTGGTGGTGAGCAACTAATTATTTTGTATCTTCGTTATGACAAGAATTTCGGTTGGGCGCGCGACTAACCTAAGATCAGGAGTTTACCACGTTGAGTCAGACTATCCAAATTTAGGTATGGGACTGATATGGATAGAGGTTCCTTGTGGTGGACCCCGTAGCCTACGATACTACGTACTATCATCCCGACATCACACTCCAGCATGGTCATTCTATTATCACCATATACTGCATATTCCATTACATCTTCGGCGTATGGCATTGTGTGTTGTTATGTTTCTATATTCCTGTGACTTAAATGAGAGTGATGATATTTGTTAGCTCTTTCGAATTGTGTATTACATTATATCCTTGTCATTCGACATTTGATTATCTATGACTCATCATTTGCATAGCTGTCTTATATTGCGTATTCTGATATTAATTAACTTATGGACTTGTTCATACTTCCCCTTATTCTGTTATTGCATGATTATAATCTTGTCAGTATTTTTATTTATGCTGATAATTCCTGCTCTTATCATTGTTTCTGCTTATTCAGTCATTGTATGGTTTATGGATTAATAGCTTTCTGGTATTGTATGATTATGATATTGTATTGAATACTTGGAACTTGTCTCGTGCACACACTTACACCACCCTCTAAGCTTTCTATAAGCTTATGCACGATAGATGTGTGCAGGTGATGTTAGGTTGCAGCAGCATTGAGCTTGGAGCGTGCATCTGTTTTCTGGAGCTTTGATTTTGACATATATATTTTCCTTTCAGCATTGTATTCAAATGATTATATTAGTGGATATGTGATGATGATGTTGCCTTTATGATTTGGGTAAACTTGTGGTTATGCTTATTACTAGTTAAATGTATAAAAAAAATCCTCATTGTAGGATCCCAGGATCGAAAATCTGGCATATGAATGCTAGGAGCCGAGAATGGGGTACTACGGAGGCTGTCAGCAGTGGATTCGACGATCGGGATTCTTGTGAATCCGATTTTCGGGTTTGGGGCATGACAAACGAGTAACTCACCTAAATGTAGTAGAGAAGGGTTTTCTTAAAATATTCATAATCATATATTGGGCCTGCCTAAATGTGATTCACATATCTTATGTCCTACTTGGATGAGGGGTCAGACCAAGTTTCAACCGCATCTATGTCTGTATTAACTTATAAACATGTTGGATCTTGAATAAACATCGTGATGCGCCCTAAGAAGGTTTCAATAGTGGGTGTCACTATCCCACTCTTTTCTATGGTGTGGGTCCACTTGAACTTTGGATCTGCCCCATTAGTCAGATGCACCATTCCATGGTAGGCCAGGAGCTTAAAAATAAAGTCAATCCATGACTTGGGTGGGCCACACCACATACTATAGTTGAGAGGGTTACCCTCCCATTGAAACATTCATAATCATTTATTGGGCCCACCTACATGTGGTTCATAGATCTAGTCCATTCATTATGTGTGTCCCACTTGGATGAGGAGTCAGCCCAAGTTTCATACACATCCAAAACTCATGTGGGCCCTACCAATTAAATGCTTTTATATGTTTTAGGGATGTCTTCACATAGTTTTAGATGCTATAGCCCACCTGAGTTTCGTATACGACTGATTTTTGGACTTAAAGGGGACACATCAAATGCATGGTGTTGATATTCTACATACATCATGGTGCGGCGCACACAGATTAACCTCATGAGAAGTTCCCAATAGGTGACCTTATAGTACCATTTCACTATTTAGGTAACTCTTTCATGGGAGTTACTCTAACCGTGTAGGGCTCACCTTGATATATTTTATGTATATCGGCACCGTCCATATATTTTTCCATCATATTTTAGGATGTGATTTCAAATCATAAGAACTCAATAATCTTATGTGGGTCATACCAATCAAAACAATGATAACAATTAAAAACCTTTTGAAGGCCACAAAAGTTTTGGATCAATTTGATCTTTGTAGTTTACCTTCATCTAGATCTTCTTTACATTATCAACAAGTTGGATTGCAAATAAACATTACTAAAACCTTACGATGGGCTCTTTATAATTTTTAATGGCGAGGTACTATATTATCATTCTTTCCAATGGTGTGGTCCATTTAAGATTTAAATCTACACAATTTTTTATACCTGGCCCAAAAATGGGTTGGAGAAACATAGGGGCGACAAGGATATACAACACATCATCAAAATCTCACTTTTGTTATCTAACTTTTCAATTTTTCTTGTCAAAATATAAAATTTAGTTTTCATTTTTAAAATATATATTTTTTTACAATTTGTCAATTTTTTCATAATTTTATTAAATTTTTTAAATTTTCTTTTTCAAAATATCATTTTTAAAATTTCACTTTTGTTATATAACTTTTTAAGTTTTCTTGTCAAAATACAAAATCTAGTTTTCTTTTTTAAAATATATATATTTTTTTTTTACAATTTGTCAATTTTTTCACAATTTTGTTTAATTTTTTAAATTTTCTTTTTCAAAATATCATTTTTTAAATCTCACTTTTGTTATATAACTTTTTAATTTTCTTGTCAAAATACAAAATCTAATTTTCTTTTTTAAAATATATATTTTTAAAAAATTTCTTAATTTTTTCACAATTTTGTTTAATTTTTTTATCGAAATTTTTTTTTTCAAAATCTATATTTTTATAAAATTACAGTTTTTTTTTTTCAAAATTTAAATTTTTCTTAAACATTGTTAATTATTTTTCTAAGCTTCTTAACTTTTTTTTTTTTTTTTTAAATTCATAATTTTTTTGAGCTTCTTAATTTTTGACCTAAGCATTAGAGACGGTTTAGGACCAGCCTTTGACAGGGCTATAAGACGGTTTAGGATCGTCTCTAATAGAGAAGGTCTTTGACAGTCTCTAATAGAGACGATCCTTGACAAAGCTATAAGATGGCTAAGGACCGTCTCTAATAGAGACGGCCTTTGACAGGCTCAAATTACTAGTAAAAGACAGTCAATGACCGTCTCAGATGACCGCATATAAGACGGTCAAAGACTGTCTCTAATGCGGATGGCCAATAGCCATCTCAGATGACCGCATATAAGACGGTCAATGACCGTCTTAAATGATTTGTAGATGTTCAAATTTTTAAGACAATATTAAGGACGGGCAGGGGCCGTCTAAAATTTTATAGACGGTTTACAGTCATCTCTAAAGCGTTTTTAAACCAAGTAATTTTACAGACGATCCAAAGCCGTCATCTTTTTTTTTTCCATTTTTCACGTAGTGAGTATGAGATGAAAATTGAAGGATATCAAAAGCTCAAGTGTACTATGCTACAAAAAGTAGTGGGGATTGAACAACTACAGTTGAAAACTTCTTGAGGCCACCGAAGTTTTGAAACAAGCTGTTATTTGTATTATTCCTTCAAACAAGTCTATATTGGATGGCAAATAAACCTCATAGTTGACTCTAAGAAGGTTTCAATGGTGTTCATCATTATCCCACTGCTATGGTAAAGTCCACTTTGGATTTGCTTTGTTTTTAGACTTGTGCTACCCTAAAATGATCTTGTAAAATGGATAGACGGTGTAGATATAACATGTACATCATGCTAGTCCCATTGAAGTCTGCCAGTTAACAAACCCATTGATATGTTTTGTAACACCCTGAAAATCGGGAGTCGAGCATAACTCAGCTCCCGAGTTCCAAAACATCACTTATGCAACATTTTTAATGGTGGATGAATGTTGTCTGTACATGTTTGGGGAGAGAAAAGCAAGCATAGCTTTGGTGGATACCTTAATATGAGCCTCACCATGATGTGCCCCACATCCTCACCATCCATCCAACATTTTTACTATTGACTTTAGGGCATGATTCCAAAAATGAAGTAGATCCCATTCTCTGGTGGACCACACCACAAGAAATAGTAGTGACTGACCATTAAAAACGTAATATGGGCTTCTCGCTTCATCCAAGTATTTGTGACATTATCAATACGTTGGATGGCAAGTAAACATTAGGCAGCCCACCCAAAAAGATTTTAATGGTGGATATTCAATCACCATTGTTTCCCGTTGTGTCGTCCACCAAAGACTTGGATCTTATCTTCAAAATGATCTCTAAAAATGAATGGATGGCGTGGATATAAAGCACGTACATCAGGTGGGCCCCACAGTCAGTAATCCATTCCACGTGCCTGAGAAAAGCAGGGCAACATTGACAAAATACATATATTACCTTTCTTCTTCTTGTTTTTCAATTTTTTTAGATGATGTCATAAGCTGTGACTTAGACCAATAAGGGGTGGTGGAATATAAATTCGTTGTGCCTTCGACACAGACAGATCCTGGCTAACACCGGCCAAGGTGATACTACCCACGTGGCGGCATATCATTCACTCAACCAGTGGAAGTTGATGGCCCCACTCTAACAGCTGATGTATGCCAATGAAATGAGCCTAAATACTCCAATGAAACCAGGCAACATCGCACCCAATCCGCTCCGCCTGATTTAAGCTTTGTCCTACCTCAACCGTGTGGAGTGCGTGGTAAAGCCATTGAAAGCTAGGCTAGGTAGGGTAGATCATAGTGTTTTTGAGAAATTCATCCTATTCATCTGTTTTTTCAGATACAACACAAACATCAAAGTGGGCCGCCACAAGGTCACAAACTCACCAGAGTGTTTCCCAGTCCTCATCGGATCTGTATTCCACTGATAAAAAATAACTATCTTCTTTTATCTACTTGCAAAGTCTTTTGTTGGAACTTACTAAGACCAGAAGCTAGGTGGGGCCACCATGATGCTTGTGAGAAATCTAACATGTCCATCTATTTTATGGAATCATGTTTAGGCCTACAAAATGAGGCATATCCAAAACTCAAGTGGGCCGCGTGATAGGAAATATTAAAGATTGAACATACATTGTTAAAACTTTTGGATGTCAAGGGTTTAGGGTTAAAGATTGTGCGTGTCTCTCACATTTGGGGAAGTTCTCATTTATAGGTGGAGAGAGGCAGTGGCATAGAGGGCATCCATCCCTGTTTTGGCGGGGACTGAGTTTACATGCGAGGGTCCTCCTAGATCTTTGGCTAGGATATTGAGGAGAACCATGTCATAGCTGGTTCCAGCGATCTTCGGCGCAAATCGCGGGCTGACCGGATGTCGGTTAGGTCGGGCTTGGCCGACCTGAGGTGGTCTGGCCTGGTTCTCTTGAGGTCACGTTGTTACTGGGGGTGGCGAGCCTAGCTGACCCGAGGTGGGTGATCTCTTTAAGATGGTCCCCCGTCCTGTTGATATCAAGCTCAGTGTATTCGCTGAGGTCGGGCTCAGCCTAATGTTGGGGCTGAGCTCAACCTGATGCTGAGCGTCGAGCTTTCTTCCTAATTGACCGACCGATGGGTCGTGCCTATTAGGGTTGGAATACTTGACCTGACCTGTTGACGATAGGTCAGCATATTTTCCTCGTAACAATTAGCATGTCCCCACTTAACTTCAGACACAGGAAGTTCCTGCGGAAGGATTTTCCAGGCAATCAGTTTCCCGCATAAGGAAGACCCCTCCAAAGTCTTCCCAGGCCATCTGTATCCCATGCAATTGGCGGACTTTAATAGAAGGATGGGACGCGGATTGGATACTACCTGCCTGGGAGTGGATCGGGCTCTAAGAGGCCATGGTGATATATATGTTTTATCCACGCCATGCATCCATGATTTTATATCATTGCAGGTTAAAAGACAAAATACGAGGCCGTTGCAAGCCCCAAGAGTTCCACACCGTAGGAATTAAACATCTATTCTTGAAAACTATTGTGCCACGAAAGTCAAGCTGATATTTGTATTTTTCCTTCTTCTTCCATGATTACGTGACTTTATGAAAAGGTTGGGTGGCAATTAACTGTAATGGTGGACCCTAGGAAGGTTTCAATAGTAGGTATCATTATCACCACTGTTTCTTGTGGTGTGTTCCACTTGAGCATTGGATAGGCCTATTTTTTGGGCTTGTAAACTAAAATGATATGGTAAAATGAATGAACGGTGTGGATAAAACCCATGCATTGCAGTGGCCCTCAGATGCCCTGTCCGTTTCCACCTAGGGACGGGCAGGGTAGTATCCAATCCACGTCCGGATGGTAGGCAATAAAATGTTTAACGGTTACGGATTGGCTACTTCCCTGCCACCAGCCAATGGCTGATGGTCGGTGCTATGTGGGCTCCACCATGATGTATATGTTCCATCCATGCCGTCTATTTATTTTTCTAGATCATTTTAGCTTATGAAACCAAAAATGAGGTATGTCCCAATCTTAAGTGGACCACATTACAGGAAACGGTGCTGAATGAACATCGATCCTTAAAAACATTTTGGGCCCTTAAAAGTTTTGGATCAAGCTGATCTTTGGTTTTTCCCTTCATCTAGGTCTGTATGACCTAATCGACGGATTGGATGTCAAATAAACAGTACAGTGGGCCTTAGGAGGATTTTAATGGTGGATATCCAATCATTATTGTTTTCTTGTGGTGTGGTCCACCCGAGATTTATATCTCTCTCATGTAGTGTTGCCTACATGAGCCTTAGATCTGCCTGGCTTTTAGTATTATTCTCATAAATGATATGGAAAAATTGATGGATGGTGTGGATAAAACATATACATCACGGTAGACCCCACGTAGCCTTAGACAGGACAGTCTATCTCCAGCTAGATCCTGATGGGGTAGTACTGAAACTCCGCCCGGATTTGCAGGGGGGAAGCGGATTGTGTGGTGTGCCCCAAGCCAACTTCCACTTTGTGCTTACGTCACCAAGTTTTGTGGGGTCCACCATGATATATGTGTTATATCCACACCGATCATCTATTTGGCGAGATTAGCATAGAGCATGAGCCTAAAAATGAGTCCTATTAAAAGCTCAAGTGGACCATGCCACAAAAAGCAGTGGGGGAAATGATTCCCACCATTGAAACATTCATCGGTTCTACCATGATGTTTATTTTCCATCCAAACTGTTCATAAGGTCATACAGATCTGGATGAAGGGAAAAACCAAATATTAGATGGGTCCAAAACTTCCGTGACCCCGGGAAGGTTTCAATGGTAGATGTTCAGTCCCCACTGCTTTCTGATGTGTGGTCCACTCGAGTGTATTGAAGTATCAAGAGGGAACAAGCTCTTGACATATTCAAAGAAAATGATTTTAAGGCATGTGGTTTGCATTACGTACCTTCTGAATTGTGTGAAATATTCTACATCTTGTTTTTGCTTCATCACCTTGTTTCATCATGTATATTTCCATCTGGACATAATTCGCATGGAAAAATGCTAGCGTTCACATTCTTTTCTTTAATGTTTAGGAAAAGTTACTAAATTCCTATTCAAAATTTGAGTGAATTTCATGTCTTTTCAGAATTACGAAATTCGGGTGGTTTATGTTTTGTGATTTACAACTGCCTTATGCAGATCAGTGAATTTCATGTCTTTTCAGAATTACGAAATTCAGCTGGTGGTTTATATTTTGTGATTTACAACTGCCTTATGCAGATCGAAATCAGGGGCTGAAGGACATGCATGCAGTGACCTCACCAAGGATACATACCTAAGGGCTTGTTTATAACCATTGGTTTAGGTGAGAGGATACGGAGGCTATTCATGTGTAATGGGTGAAATTTAAGTTTGCTAAGGCAAACATGGATTTTCTTAGACATGAGGCTGCATGTTTCTATTACATGCATGCTTATTTATATATTCGACGTCAATATGATTGCTATTTAGGCATGGCTGCATGTTTTTCTTCACCATGGGTCAATCTTGTAAAGTGGGCCTCACGATTCAGGTATCTCCCAACCTTGTGAAGCTTTATGGATCGATGTCGATGTCGTATCAATCAGGGCACGTGCTAGCAATATAGGTACAGACACTATTATTATAATTTAATTTTTTTTTATAGAAGTAGACAATAGCTATGGATATTGGCCGTAGTCCTAGGTCTGCAAACAATAAATACTAGCAACAGCATATATTGCTACGAATTTTCTACTATTTACTACAAATACTATCTTTAGGCATATCTATATTTTACTGCAGAATATATAGCTACGGATCTAATCTGGAATATTTGTATTTTGTATTTATAGCTACAAATTAAGTATGTAGGTTTTTCTCCAGTAGTAGCATAGGGCCAATGTTACAGTCTTGCTACAGATTATAACCGTAGCCAAAGGATTTTAACTAAGACTTTTATCCGTATTATTAAACCCTTTTTTAGTAATGCTAACATGCACGCACCCAAATCTGATAAATTCAACCCTACATAAGAGCTTAAGTCTTACACAAAACCTTATCCAAATCTAGATCACAAACTCTTACCCTAAATCCTACAAAAGGAAAGAGAGTATACAAACTCTCTAAATGACAACTTATTTGTTAGATTGAGCCTCGTTAATATGTCATCTTGGATTGTTTGATCGATACTCTTTCGTGCTTCAATTAGTTTCCCTTTACTTCCTCTATCATGATACCAAAGCATTATCAATGCTTCGACTCGAAGATCAATCATCTTCCAAGCAGTGCTCCTTTAAAGTGACTAAAGTAATAAGAGATTGGGTAGAATCTTTTACAACTAATGAAAAGTTGTAATACCTAATAAATTTACCTAGATTGGTGTTTTAGAAGGTTTAGAAAAGGATTTAACTATTGGTTGAAGTTTAATCTCTAAAATAAAATGTATAAGAGGTTCGTTTTCATCAATGAGGATGGAATCTCTTTTAAGTGATAAGTCATAAAGAATATAACTTAGATCTCATGGATTAAGAGGCTTGGAATGAGGGATATGATCATTAAATTACATAAGCTTCTATTACATTAAAAATTCGTTAAAATGCATAAGAACCAAATGCCCTTTATAAGTAATTCAAGCTCCAATGGTTTTTATATATATATATATATATATATATATATATATATATATATATATATATATATATATATATATATATATATATATATAAAGATAATAACCCTATCAATGACATCGAGAAAACAAACACATAATAGCTTTATCAATGACATCGTGAAAATTATATTTTCAACTGAATTATAACTAGACAGTTTTCACACTGTAGACCAAGAGGACTGGTCCATATTTAGAGAGACTTACGAGTTCATGTTAGGCTCAAGCTTGTGTTACAACATGGGGCTATAGAAATTCATATTCATATGATCCTTGCAGTCCATCGGGTGGTTACAATCATGAATGGACCATGGCCAAATTAGCCTACTAGGGTAGGATATTTTTTATTTTTAATTATTATTATTATTATTATTTAGGGGGGCGGGGTTTGCCCCCGATTTGTTGCCTTATGGATAGCCCAGCACCTGAAGTATCTCAACCAACGGATTTTGTAGGCCACATAATGGATGGCCAATGGTTAGTATTGGATGGATTGGCTCTCTAACCACTCAATCTCTAGATTCATTTTGGACCCTTGTTATGCACCTTCATTTTCCTTCCAAAAATAGATGGTCGGCTGTATAGTTATGAAGTTGGAAGTCACTGCAATTTTAGGGCTTATAGGTCATCCAAGGCATAGCTCACTAATTGGATGGTCCATATCCTTTATTAAAGTGCACCGATCAAGGATAGAGAAGTACTACTATATATTTTCTCAATTTAAAACTATAAGCTATAAGACAAACACTGTAATATATTCACAGAACTATTATAATCCATGGACCACTCCTCTTTCACTTATATGCAACCACTCCAAGCTATGGGTTGGGACATTTATGTGGGCCCCACATCATCAAATGGTCAACCAAACTAGCAATCTTCTTCCATCATCGCCAATTATCTTACGCCGCGACAATCGTCTTCTCGCCCTGCGAATGTAGGAACTGATAATCATGTTGAGCTTTCCGGTCCCTCTCAGAATTTGAATTTCCACTGATCGTTCTTTCATCCAACCATCCAACGATGTCCGAGAACACAAGCTCAATGTTTTCCAGCGGTTCGCCAGACGTGAGCGCATGCCACATGCCTGGATATAGCTTAAACGTCTTATCGGTGCTCGATGCGGATTCGTAGAGCAATTTGCTCACTGATGGATCTGTTACAATATCATCCCCACCGTGAACGATGATAAACGGCAATGATACCTGTGATTGTACAAAAGAACGGCCTAGATCAATCATCAGAACCATTCATGTCATCATAGGACCAAAAGAATTATTCTATATTGATCCAATGATATAAATAACAACATAAGAGTTTTCGAATTTGTACAGGTGGGGCCTATGGTTTGGCATTCCTGACCATTGATACGGAGAACCATGCCTCCCAGATTCGAAACCATGGCACATTTATTTTTGGCATTTTGACAGTTGTGGACCGTCATTGTATTTACCATCTTTATAGTCTATTTCCAGGCCTACCATGGATGGGTCAGGTTTATTCCATCAATGAGATTTCCATAGCATCATCTACTACTATGAGACCATCATACCAACGGTGTGGATCATTGAAACAGAGGCCCCACTTGAAGAAATAATACATCCATATATGCCACAAGGGCAGGATAAGAAAGTCCCAACGCAACGGCTTCAACCCTCACGTAAACGCAATTTGTTACTCTTAAGCGTTGAGTGTCGTGCGCACACGTCCGGTTACGCATCAATTTCACAGATAGAACAAATACTCTTGCGTACGTGCTAAAGCTTGAGGAATATGATTTAGCCTAGGTCAAATCCACACCGTCCATCGGATGATCTCTTATTTTTTTTGTCGTTGATTGCAAAATTCAGGGTGATTCAACACACAGGTGGGCCACCCATGAAGTTACATCTAAAACGCTCTGATTTTTGGCTGACTATTTCATCGAGGCACATCATGTGAATAGATCAAATGGCACGACGGTGGGCCCCACACAAAACCAAAGGTGGTGTCCCATCCCAACTTTTTCCTAGGGTGTGGCCTACCTGAGTTATGGATGGTTATGATTTTTGGACTACAGAGTGAACATGAAGCATGGTTGATAATGGACGGTTTGGATCTTATGAAAGTTCAACCCACGTTGTTCTTGGTCCGTGAGGTACGCTAACGCGGCAAAAAAACGAAGAGAGAGCGTTTCGTGCGCTTCGGACTCGTGCACTCATGCACATTTGTCTCATGCACTCGTGCGTATTTTGCACGCATGCGTATACGGGAGCAAGGATCCTTGAGTCGTGAGGCTTTCTGAACTTTTCAAGTGAACGAAAATACCCATGTGGACAATTACCACAATGCCCTCAGTTGAGGTCTTTGCCGGGTATCATGTTTGACAATCCCACGCGCGCCTGTACCCTGCCACCCACACGCAATCACACGTGCCGATGTATAAAACATGTGGTTGATAATATCTTCCGTGGGGGCCACAGATCACCAAACAGATGGACGCTTACGGCAAATTGTCATAGCCGTCAATTTCCTGTATACATTGTGGCACACGTGTGGAGTGAAAATACCTGATTTCAAGGCAGCAGATCGCTAGGTATCATTTCCAACAGTTTGGAAAGCTCAGATCTCTCACACGTACAGATGGGCAGGGATACACACGCTTGTGGAATTAGCAAACCTATAACAATTGATATACAAAAATAGCAAAGGACTGGTTTGCTAGTCCGCGGGCCTACATGGAATTGGAACTTGGACACCATTCATCTGGTGGGCCATTCTCTGCACCGTTGGACATTCATAAATTCCCACTTAATGTAACTTTACTGGTTGCATCTCAACCATACGTTTGCCTTTTAAAATTAATTATCCTGCCAGATCATCTTCCTACGATGAGATAAATGCATAGCCCATCCATCACTGCGGTCCACCAAATAAACGGTCCAACAAAGGTGGCCCCATGTAAGAAAAGAGCAATTACCTGGTCCAGATTCTTTTCTATCTCTAAGCTGACCATGAGAAGCTGATTTCCAGTTTTCAAGCGCGGCCTTCCCTTGTAGCAATATGGATTGGATCTAACCTGCAATTTCAAAAAAATTACAAATTACAAAAAACGGAAAACTGTCAAATATCTCATTAAACCCCCCTACACGCTCTATAATCATTCCTTTGGTCAATAGCCATTTTAAAGGTGGACCCCACACTGCAAATGCGTCTAAGGTGGGGCCCACTTAGAGTTAGATCGCCAGCTGGGCCCCAATTCGTTAACAGACCTACTGGCCCGCAAGACGGTTCATATCTTGTTATATATGAAGTAGACGGTACCTATGATGTGTTCTGGGCTGGTTTTACATGGTAGGCCCCACAAATAAAGAAATTGGTGATATGCCAGTGGGCCCATATCTTCGGCCTCACATCTGGCCCTTGCCTGAATTGGACCGGAAAAATTATTTGTTGATTTAGGATGGTTTTTGAAATGGGGCCTACCATGTTGTCTGGGTAAAATCCACTCCATCCATTAGGTTATCTTACCAATGTTAGTTCCTAGGGAAAAAAATCAGCCACGGAGGAAACATAGGTGGGCCACACCACAGGAAACAGTGGTGTTGTTACACAAACCATATATTTCTATTTGGGTCTACCATGAAATGAATTTTTCATCAAATCCGTTCATCAGTTGTGCCTGAGAAGGATGAAGGTAAAATACAAATATCAGCCTGAACTAACGAACGTACAGGTTTTCTGAACAATTTTACGTTGTTCTTATTCTAATGGCCCACCTGAGATTTCTATAGGGGCTAGTCTTTCTTATGTACGGTCCATATAAGGGTTTTCACATGATAGACGGAGTGTAAACATACAACATGGTTGGCCCAACGTAGCTGTGTTTCATTCGTGGAGTTGCGTAAAACAGGAGTTATATACTTTTGATTGGACAGGATTGCGGTATTCAATAAAGCGCAGTCCATGGATATTTCTCTGGCTGCGTGTGCTTGAGACACATATAATTAAATATTATTCGTTAGACATACGCGTGGAGAAGGTGCGTTATAGAGAGGGACGTGAACGGAAGGAAGCCAATTGGTCCCCACGGGCACGTGTAGGGCTTGGCCTTATATGTGGAGCCAAAATATATTACTTTATAAATTGAAAAAGCCAATCAATCGATCAAGATTCAACAGATATTTTAATAGAAAAAACAAATTATAAAAGGATAGAATAAAGGAGGGATGATTATATATGGGGATCCTGACTGTGGAGCCCATCCTGATGTACGTGTTTTATATCTACACAATCCCAATCTTACGGGATGAGGCCCAAAAAGAAGCATATTCAAATATAAGGTGGACCACACTATAGGAATACTAGTAAATGGCCACCATTAAAAACTTCTTGACAGCTACCATGATCTTTATTTTCTACCTAAGTCCGCGTGGATGGAGGGACTACAAAAATATCAGCTTGATCTAAAACGTTTTTAGCCCTTAAAAAGTTAAAAATGAGTTGGCAAAATAAATGAACAACATAAATATAATACACATATATCATAGTGGCCCCACAGTCAAGTATCCACCAACCTCAGTAGATCCCTAACTTTGGGGCTGATGCATAAGATGGTGGCTGGTTTTAACCTCAGGAATGCATTATAAACCATGATCTGAAACGTTAATGTTCTAGATTCTATGATATGGAAGACCGCTAAGAAACATTTGTGGAACAAGTGATTGTATATGAAAGTAAGCATTCAATTGCTCCTATTAAAAACTTAGGATAGTCAATAAAACACGATTATAAGAATATAGCTTCTATATAATAATATTGAGAACATGAACGGTTCAGTTCAATCTATGTTTGCAACTTAGGGTACAAATCCAACCACTTTTCTATATCATCATGGGGTGACCCCATATTACGATAAAACCTCATTGGGAGAGTGTCTTTTATAGTAAAAATAGATGCCTTTGCAGCTTGCCGGTAAAATCTTAACCTTTTATGGTGTAAAAGTTACATTTTTCAATTTTCAAAATATTAAATTTTTTTAATATTTAAAATTCTTTGCTTGGAAAAAAAAAAAACTAATTGTAAATTTGTAAGAATAAAAAATTCACATTTAATATAATAAAGGTATTTTAATTAAATAATTTAAATTAGAAAGGCGCATGAAAAGACCCATAAAAAATAATTAAAAAAATCTAATTGCATTTTAGGTATGAATGTGATTTACCTCCTCTCTCACTTGAGGCTCCCTAAAAGCAATGTCTATGATGTCTTGAGTTGGAATGATTTTCCATGTTGGAATAATCCTACAGAGCTTATTCAAGATGTTGATTACAACAGGATGGGGCTTCATTTCGTCAGCAATCTGAAAAAAAAAAAAAAATTATTTCGGAATACGTGTTAGAAATCTCTCCTTTGCAAAGAGAGATTTGCCTGAGGAGAAAGTGTTTGCTAATTCTATAAGTAGTACACGTGTCAGTCTGGTATTTTGCAGGATCCAAGCTTTTCATCTGGTGGGCCACTCTGTGTAGATCGTTTTAGGCTTAACATGAGGCTATTTAGCATATGAGATGGAACACAGCATTCAAGACAAATAAACGGCTAGAAGAAGTTTTAGCAGTCTATTTACTTTGTACATTGTGGCTCTCCTGATCAGGAAAGTGCTTGTTATTTTTGGACAGAAGATTTGGCCATTAGTTCCAAACAGATAGAAAGCTCTGATCTAACACACGTGTGGTTTGATTGGCACGTGTAGCTAGGTGTGAATGTGCTTGATTGCTCACGCGTGTGGAATTAGAAAACTCGGTCAATAGACTCCACACAATATTCAATTCAAGGTGATAAGATACGGATATTCGAAGTCGCTTGAAATGAAAAAGTGATATTCCAACCCCCAAAAATGACTCTACCAACCCCCATAAGGTATTTGATGGGACCGCGTAAAACACCCATGCTCAGTGAGGCCCACCATTTCTATATATAAAATCCGATCCATTCATCAGGTTCTATACTTGATTTTAGGCCATGTGGAAAATCAGACACATTCACAACTCAGGCAGGCCACATCCGTAGGTAACAACTGGGATGTGATCCCAACCGTAGGATTTTGTATGGTGCCAACATGGTGTGTATCTTCCATCGGGCCCGTTAATCAGGTGCCAACATGGCCTATATGAGTTCTTATCAGGCTGATATTTTGTATGTTCGGTTCAAATGAGGATTCTAACCCGATGAACCGATTGGATTTACATACACAAAATGACAGGCCCCACTGAACCAAGGCTGTTTCCGCAGGACGGGGATTTCTAGAAAAGGAAGTTGGGTGGGCCCACTGCCATGTTTGCGAGAAATCTACCCGTTCATCCATTTAGAACCGTTGAAACATTCTCGTGGCCATAAAAGCTTTGTTTCCGGCTTTTATTTATTTATTTTGTATTTTCACTTCATCCCAGTAACAACCAACACGGAAATAGCATTGTACTGACCTTGCACATGGGTGCAACCAAAACGGCACCATCCCAATACTTAGGCTTTTTTCGGTGCAGGAGAAGTGCAACCGCTCCTCCCATCGACTCTCCTAATAGATATTTCAACTTCTTTTTATTCTCTTTTTTCTCTGAAAATGATAAAAATATTCTTTTTAATGAGAAATAGAGAAAAATCAAAGACCATGCAAGAAATGAAGAGGGAGATTGTATGTACCACAGACGCTTGTGAAATAATCAGAGCAGTCATTGACAAGATCATCAAAGCTTGGGACGTAACCTTCCAAGCCCGATGATTTTCCATGGCCTTCGTAATCAATACCATACACCGCAAAACCAGCTTTCGCGAGTCGGATTCCAGTGCCTGAATCAAATGCACAAATACCCATTTAAAATCCATGCTCTAAATTAAGTTCCTTTCTTTTTTCTTTTTTTTGACATTCACCTTTCATTGATATGCTGCACTCCATGGCGTATCCTAGCAAACACCAAGAACAAAATTTCAAAAAATAAAGGAAAATTAGAATAATAATAAAAACAAATTGAATATTTTTTACGTGTGGATGGTAGTTATGATGAATACCATGGCATAGAAAGATCAATGCCTTTGGGTCTTGAATCGACGGCGTCCATCGACATGTGAAAAGCTTCAATCCACGAGGATTCGATATGAATTCCTATACCAAATTCCAATTCATCAAAAACCTTAAAAATTATAAATAAAGAAGACAACCCATGAATTTAAAAATAATAAAAATAATAAATCTAATAAGCTAACCTCTTCATATGTCACATTCTCAAGATCTTGGGCCTATTTAAAAATTCCCAAAAACAAAAAACAAAAACAAAAAATCAGAGAAAAAGAGAGAACGCGTGTGAGCAAATACCATCAATCCAACGAAAACAAGGACTTGGGTATCATGGCAACAAACGTTAAAAACCTACCATGAAAATTAAAAACACCACGAAAGAAAGGGATTCTTCTGTTATTAAAGAGAAAAGAGTAGTGGGAAAGCGAGAGAGAGAGAGAGAGGACGTAGACAAAAGGTTCAAAATCTCCGCTTAAATAGACGGAATTGCTTTCGAGGAAGGTACGTCAGGGGAAAACGGATTGGCCACTCCCCCTGCCACCAGCCCCTGGCTGATGGTCGGTGATCTGTGGGCCCCACCATGATGTATGTGTTTCATCCATTCTGTTAATCCATTTTTACAGATCATTTTAGGCTTGATCCGAAAAATTAGAAGGATATAAATCTCATCTGCACCACACCACATGAAAACAATAGCGATTGGATATCCACCATTAAAATCCTCCCAAGGCCCACTGTACTGTTTATTTGAAATCCAATCTGTTGATTATGTAATAGAGGCCCGGATTAAGGGAATAAAACAAACATCAGCTTGATCCAAAACTTTTATGGCCCCCAAAAAGTTTTTAATGGTCGACACTCATTCAACAATGTTTCCTGTAATGTGGTCAACTTGAGATTGGGATATATCTCATTTGTCTTAGTATATCATAAAATGATCTTTCAAAATAGATGCACGGAATGGATGAAACATATACGCCATGATAGGGCCCACAGAGTACCGACCACCAGCCATTGGCTGGTCAATCCGTTTCCAAGTCGGGGTCGGGGTGACCCTAATTGGGAGTTGATTTTGCGTCTGTCGCCACATAGTAACAACCGTTCGTCGCCGCCCACTGGGGTACACATGCTGAACGATCCAAGACCGGAACCGTCCATATTTTTTGATTGTATTATTTAAGAGAAATTAAATGAAAATTATTCTGAACGGATGCTTTTAATGTAATTACCTTTAGAATAACTTAAAGTCATGAATTGAATTTTTTTCAATGGTTCAAATTAAACTATAAAAAATAAAAGGATAAAATCATTACTGAAAAGTGATAATGGGAAAATAGCTATCTATAGTGGTGAATAAAAGAATGTAAGGTTTGATTCGTTGAAAAATCTCACCATGTGGGCCCCAGTGGGTAGACGCACATGCCAGATTCTCAAGCGCGATAGAGGCAAAATGAACTTTTTTACTCAGTTGGATCACGGAAGAGTAGGGCTGAAAGTCGGGCGAGTTGGGTCGGATTGGTGCTCAACCCTAACCCAACCCAAGGTTCCTATACCTCAATCCTAACCCAACCCAACCCAATCTCGGGTTGGAAATTCTTAACCCAAGCCCAATCCAACCCAATCTCGGGTTGGGAATTCTTAACCCAAGCCCAACCCAAGCGGGCTCAGTCGGGTTGATCGGGTTGGTCGGGTATATATGTGCTAATATTTTCGTTATTACATTAGTTTATTATATTTTAATATAGGACTTATTTTTTGTATATATAATTTTATTAATTAAATATGTGATTATTCATTATAAAAAAAAAAAAAAAAAAACTTCTTTTAAAAAAAAAAAAAAATAAGCTAAAATATAAGACAACTACTCCTTTAAAAGTCATGTAGCATAGCACGAAGCCTATTTGGGAGAGAGAAATATGACATATCTTGTTAGCTTGAGTTCTTGGAAATGACGTGTACAAATGAGACTCGACATCACTAGTATGCCTTCGACACAAACGATCCACACTCAATTATAATTTATAAGTAATTTATATATTGATCGGGTTCGGGATGGGTCAGGCAACCCGAGCCCAACCCAAGTTTTATCGGGTTGGTGTTTGTATAGCCCAAGCTTAAGATCGGACTCAAAATATCCTGTCCAAGCCCAATCCAATGTCGGGTCGGTCACGGGTCGATCGGGTTGAACCCGCCCAACTTTCAGCCCTACAGAAGAGATTAGGTAAGAGAAAATGTTCGATAGTCTGCCAGATGTTGATAGATGATACGCAGACACTTAGAAATCACTTAGAGATTGCATACGTGAAATTCAAATACTACAATTTGAACTGTCAAAACTATGGTCTACATTTAGATGTGTTTCAATATAAATTTAGTCTTATTTTATTTTTAAAATGTCCATTTGGAGAATATATTTTTTTTAAACCGTTAAAATAAAAATATCTTATTCCAAAACAAGTGTCCACGAATCGGAGTATAGAATTATTCAACCAATCTGATTGTGGTAAGGTGATTTGAATATAATGATTTAGACAATTTAGTTGGTTTAATTTGAGTCTAGTTGTCCACGTGTACAATTTCTGACTGCCTGAGTATCAAGCGTCATACGCAACCGTAGTATCAAAAACTACCCGTCAGGTAAAAAGAATCTTAAAATAGTCACGTGTGCAATCGACAAACGTGAGCATTCTGTGTAGTTTATTTTAGGAAGCGCGTCGTTAGGAGCCTTTTTGGAAGTTTTTGCTACTCTGTCTGCTCACGACGCTTGATACACAGGCACTTTGAAATGGTAAACGTAGAATATATTAACTCAAATCTAAATTGTGAAATTCATTGTAGATAAGTTATAATCTAAAGTCAGATTGGTTAAACAATCCTAACCTCTGATTCGTGGACCTTGATTTTTTGAAATAAGATTATTGGTTATTTTCATTTTTAACCGTCTAATGAATGTCGAGCCCTCTAATAGTTAGATTGTATAAAAACAACAAATTTTTCATTCAAGAGACATCTAACATGGTATCTATAATTTGGGTAGTTTATTTTGAATTATTCGTATGCCACGTAAGCAATACTCAGCAGTTTCTAACAGCCCGTGTATCGTTGATCACACCGCCCGAGTATTTCTCTTTAGATCTGTTTTTAGGATATGACCGGAAGGGCTGCGGATAAATGCCGATGTCCAGCTCATAATACTCCGGACCTTTTCTAACACGTCTTTTTCCTCGCTCGAGTACACTTTTTACACGTGTGAAGAATTTAAATTTCTGTCGAATGGGACAGCGTGTCGGACACTGTAGATTTCTTGCACGCGGATTGCGTACTACGCCACAGGACAGGACGGGACGCGGATTTCCCGCGGAAGCCTCTCGCTGCAACTTACTGCGCTGGTAACTTAGGTGCGGCCCACCGTGATGATTTTCAGGAATTTAATCTGTTCATCCGTCTTGTGAGCTAATTTTAGAAGAGTAGACCAAAATTTAGGAGGATCCGAGGCTCGTGTAAGCGGTACTAAAGGAAAAAATAATTAGAAAATTACTAACATTGAAACCTCCTTTTAAGTTCGACAGTAATGCTTACCTGCCATTCAGTCATTCCTGGGATGATCTGAAAAAACATTTATTTTAACCGTGGACGTTCAGTTATCACAGCTCATTTGAGTATTGGATACGGGTCATTTTTGGGCGTGGATTCGCTAATTACGGGTTCAGCAGCGAGACTCCCTGCTAAGGTCACGTAACCAAGTTCTGTGGGTACCATCATGATGTATGTTTTGTATCAACAACTTTTGTCCATTTGGAAAGCTCATTTTAGAGCAATATCCAAAGAATTAGTTAAATCCAAGCATCAATGAACTCCAACACAGAAAATAGTAGGACAGTGATGCCTACCATTAAAAGCTTTTAAAGGCAGTGGAAGTTTTAGAGCAAGTTGATATTTGTGTTTTCTTTTATTCCGTATCTTTTTTAAACTTTAGAATTCAAATAAGCATTATAGCAGGCGTTAGGATAGTTTCAACCGTGGGAATCACTCCCCCCTATTTCCTGTGGTGGGATCCACTACAGCTTTTTATCTAACCCATTCTTTGGCTCATGACGTGAAATGATATTTCAAAAAAATGGATGGAAAGTGTAGATACAACACATACCTGTCAGTTTCTAATCGGCGTCCTTCGTTTTTTGCCTCAGGTCCAGAAATGAACTCAAAAAATTAGAGGGATAGTAAGGATTTCTCGCAAACATCCCAATGGGCCCACTTGCGTTCCTAGCACGTCTTTCGCAGGAAATCCGCCGCTACAGGACGTACCTACAGCCGGACGATCCTGTCAGAGGCTGTGGAGCCTCTGTGATATATTTGTTTTAAAATCCAATTGGTTCATCCATTTTAAAAGATTATTTTAGGCAATGAGACCGAAAATAAGGCAGATGGAAGGCTCCAGCTGACTGCACCATAGGAAGTAGTATGGAATGAACGTCAACCTGCTGAAAAACTCTCGGGGCCACAAAAGTTTTAGATCAAGCTACTATTTATGTTTTCCGTTCATCCATGTATATATATGTCCCTATTAACAGGTTGGATGGAAAGATTTCAACGGTAGGGGTTATTGTCATCACCACTGCTTCTTATAGTGTGGTCGACTCGAGCCTTCTATCCCCATCTTTTTGGGGTCATCACCTAAAACCGGTCTTTCAAAATGAATGGACAGATTAGATTTACACACACGCGCGCCCGCATGCACGCACGCACACAAAAATGCTCACCTACGAACCAATTTATACTTACTACATACAAACTTTTTTGAAAACTCATCATATCGATGAGTCTTGCAAATCTGAATGGTCCACTTGAAACAGAATCTCAAAAACCCCTCTGGTATGAATTTTTACTTTGATCCAAAACTTCAATGGGCCATGAAAAATACAAACAGTTTCTTCTCTTAATTTAAATTTCTCTTTGCTATGGCCCATCAGAATCTTATATCAGGGTGAAAAGATGCACACGTGCATAGGTGCATAAGTGAGCATGCCTCATATATATATATATATATATATATATATATATATATATATATATAAACGCTCACCTACGAACTAGTTCGCACAGACTACTTTTGAACACTCGACTTGACCTGAATCCCAACTCAAATCAACTTCGTGACTTGGTCATCTTGATTTTGATGTTGCTCGCCAAGTGTTTAATGAAATACCTCAGTGAACAATTGTATTTTTGGATTGCCCTCATATAAGAGTATTCTCAAAATGAGTATTCAAGAAAATATTAAAAAAATAAATTTTCACAAAATAAAAATAAATTTACATTGTAGGATTGCTCTCATATCTTAATGTTGACGTTGCTCGCTTAGTGTTTGATGAAATGCTTGTAAAACATTCTTACTTATATATATGCATTCGAAGTGTTGGAGATTTAGGATGTAATATATTTGTTTGACAAAATATTGCACAAGCTTGAACTAGCCCGAGTTGCTAGCTGAACCGAGCCGAGCTAGCCAATCAAGCTCAAGAATTATGTCGAGCCAAGTTCGAGCCACTGGCCTAGCTGAGCCAAGCTGTGCCAAGCCCAGCTTGATTCAACTCACATGTAGCTCTAATTATAACACCCACCAGTGAAACCTTCTGAAGGTCCGCTATGTTATTTTTTGTCATCTAACATATTCATAAAGTCGCTCATATCTAAATAAAGAGAAAATATAAATATTAGCTTGATCCAAAACTTCTCTTGCCCTAAAAAGTTTTCAACCATAAGTGTTGAATCCCTGCTACTTTCTTTAGTGTGGTTCACTTGGCTTTGAATATCCTCCCATTTTTGTTTCATGTCTCAAATGAGTTGGAAAAATAAAAAAATAAATGAATGACGTAGATAAAACAGTACACTAGGCGAGCCCTACAAAGTACTTACACCACAACCACATGGTGTTGGGTTCAACCAGCAGTTACCTTTAGTCAAAACCACACGATGAATCTTCAAAGAGTTTGATCAATTGACAAGAGCTGTCAGATTGGATAATATGATTTAGGTACAAGTAATTTTTTTTTTTTTTTTAAAAGTATTCATTTATATTTATAACTATATATGTTCCGGCCCATTCGTAGATAAGATGGCTAGAATTGCTTAATAGATAACCGGTCCACAGGCTGATACAAATGGACAACTGAAAATTTGTTGATTGTCTCAATTTTTGTATATTAATCCTGGTCATTCTTAGATGACACTGCTGGTGTGACGTCTTTCTTTTTTTTTTTACAATTGAGCATGAAGTGTGTGGTGACCCTATTATTCACTATTGGAGCTTTCTAATTTGGTGCTGTTTGAGTAGTATTGATGGTGGATTGTATGGTCAACCCAACACCTCGTGGCTGGTGTAAGGACTTTGTGAGGCCCACCATGTTGTGTGTTTCATCAACAGTTCATTCATTTTGCCAACTCATCTTCTAAGGCATGAGATGAAAATTGAAGGATATACAAAACTCAAGTGAACCATGCCACAAAAAGTAATGGGAATTGAACAACTACCATTGAAAACTTTTTAAGGCCACTGAAGTTTTGAAACAAGCTGATGTTCGTATTTTCCCTTCATCCAGGTCTATGCGACCTTAGGAAAAGGTTGGATGGCAAATAAACATCATGGTAAACTATAGAAAGGTTTTAATGGTGATCATCATTGTCCCGCTGCTGTGGTGTGGTCCACATGAGCTTTGGATCTTCTTTATTTTTGGACTTGTGCTCCCTTAAAATGATTTTGCAAAATTAATACTGTGTAGATATAACATGTACACCATGTTGGGGCCACTGAAGTTTGCCACGTTAACAAGCCCATTGATATGTTCGGGGAGAGAAAAGCCACAGTAGCTTTGGTGGATCCCTTAATGTAGGCCCCACCACGATATGCTCCACATCCTCACCATCCATCCAACATTTTTATAACTGACTTTAGGGCATGATTCCAAAAATGAAGTAGATCCAATTCTTCAGTGGACCACACCATAAGAAACAATAGTGACTAACCATTAAAAACTTAATATGGGCTCGGAAAGTTTTGGACTACACTAATATTTATATGTTCGTTTCATCTAAGTTACTGTGACCTTATCAATAGATTAGATGGCAAATAAACATCAGGACCCACCCGAAAAGATTTTAATGATGGATATTCAATCCCCATTGTTTCTTATGGTGTTGTTGTCTTAGGGATCTTCTCTGTTTCCTGTGTAAAGTACATACATCAGGTGGGCCCCACAGTCAGGGATCCACTCCACGTGCCTAAGAAAATTAAGCAGGGCATCAATGAGAAAAATACATATATTACCTTTGTTTTTTTATTTTCAATTTTTTTAGATGATGTCATAAGCAGTGACTTGGACCACTAAGAGGAGATTTTTTTAATATTTTTAGATGATGTCATTAGCGGTGACTTAGACTAATAAGAGGAGGTGGAACATTAATTCGTTGTGACTTCAGCACAGACAGATCCGCGCTCCATTTCCTGTTAGGAATGCTGTTGATAGGGCTATCAAAGGGTAGCCTGGTGACGGAGATAGTAGGTGTTACCGGTATTACCTGGCTAACACCGGCCAAGGTGTTAGTTACTACTTACTACCCACGTGGCGGTATATCATTCACTCAATCAGTGAAAGTTGATAGCCCCACTCTGACAGCTGATGTATGCCAATGAAACGTTTCATTGGCCTATTAATACTCTAATAAAACCGGATGCAGGTTTTAGGGGATAAGCCTAAAAATGAAGCAGATCCAAGGGACCACACCATAGGAAGCAGCAGTGATAATAATTCCCACCGTTGAAACTTTTTTAATGCCCACCTTGATGTTTATTTGTCAGGCAACCTGTTCAAAAAATTACATAGACCTCGATGAAGATACTTAAGTGGCCTACATAAAAGGAAAAGGTGGGTAGAAGAAGGCCTTTTGTTTTGTTAACACACACACACACACCCACTGACACTCATGCCATAGTAGGATTTCACCACCCATGGATGCTCGAACCTTTGATCGGGTAGAGACAGGCCTATTATTGAAACCTCCCTCATCCTACTGTGATGTTTATGTGTCATCCACGCTGTGTGTGTATGCATTGGTTACCTTGTTAACATACCCACTGTTAGTTCACACTTCACTGTTAGCCACCCGTACTAGGGAATCAGTACTAAGGCCTCTGTATTCAAACGAGGTGTGTGTACACACGTACTATATATGAGGTTGACCTCATGGGAACTTCCTTTGAGGCCGAGTTGTGTGAGCCCCATTATGATGTGTGCCTAACATCTACCCCAGTAGTCAGATGTACATTTTCATAGTGGGTCATGATCTTAAAAATCAAGTCAAACCATGATTTAGGTAGGCCACACCGCATACAACAGTTGAGAGGGGTTATCATCCCATTAAAACATTCATAATTAGTTACTGGGCCCACCGAGATGTGGTTCACAAATCCAACCCATCCATTGTGTGTTTCCCATTTAGATGAGAGGTCAGACCAAGTTTCAGCACACCCAAAACTCATGTGGGCTGCACCAAGAGCTTTTATATGTTTTAGGCATGCTTTCACATGATTTTAGATGGTACGGCTCACTTGAGTCCCATATATGACTGATTTTTTAGATATCTCATATCCTGAAGGGGACCCTTCAAATGCACGGTGTTGATGTTTGACACATATCACAGTGGAGCCCACACAACTCAACCTCATGGGATGTCGACCTGATAGTACCATTTCCATATATGTGTATGTGTGTCTTATCCACACTGTGTATCCATTTTTTATATCATTGTAGGTTACAAGACAAAAAAATGAGGCAGTTCCGAGCTTCAAATGGACCACACGCACGGTAGGAATTAAACATCTATTGTTGAGAACTATTGTGCCACAAAAGTCAAGCTGATATTTTTATTTTTCATTCTTTTTTCCGTTACCTTGTGAAAAGGTTGGGTGGCAATTAACTATCATGGTGGACCTTAAGAAGGTTTCAATAGTGGGAGTCATTATCACCACTGCTTTCTGTGGTGTGGTCGGCTTGAGCCTTGGATCCGCCTATTTTTTGAGTTCCTACACTAAAATGATATGATAAAATGGATGAACGGTGAGGATAAAACTCATACATCACAGTGGCCCCTCAGATCCCCTGTCCATTCCCACCTAGGGACGAAGCAGGTTAGTACCCAATCCACGTCCGGATGGTAGGCAATAAAATTTTTAACGACAGGGTAGTACCCAATCCATGTCCGGATGGTAGGCAATAAAATTTTTAACGACAGGGTAGTACCCAATCCACGTCCGGATGGTAGGCAAGAAAATGTTTAACGGTCTAGAGTCAACGATCGACGAGGTATTATACAATGCTAGACAATCTTTCTACCATACGGTTCGAGCCTTCAGTTGGTGCGAGTGGCCCCACGGTTCAGTGATCTCTAAACCGTTGATTTTATAGACCATACTTAGGATGACAAATACACAAAAGGACGCCCATATTTAAAAATACTAACGCTGTAATAGATGGTCTAACATAGAGACGGTTAAGAAAGAAAATATTTCCAGTTCACATATGCCCAAAACGAAGCTAAATATTCTATGGCTACAGTCATCCAGTATATATTTTCTTTTTTTATGTATCATCATCCAGAGAGAATCCCATCATATCAACGGCTTTGATCACCGAACCATGACCCGGCCCCACTAAAATCAATGGTCAGTAATCTGACTGCTGTAGGGTTTTTTTTTTTAATAACTGTGGACCATTTACAGTAGAGCCCACGAGCCGGATGGTCTGGATCCATCTTAGTTTATGAAGTACTTTTGTACCACTCCCATGTCCGTTGATTAGTTGTCCACCGAATGAAGCTTGCCATTCTTTTACGGACGCAAATTACCTGTTCCCCTGTATACATGAAGTTCTTGTGGCCAGAAGCTATGTAGGGCATGACGAATAGATCCGTCCATCACCTTCTAAGGGATAGTGGTCCAAAAATAAGGCAGATCAAAAACACAGGTAAGCTAATGACTAGAAATAAGGGGAATTGAACGCTCACCATAAGAAAGTTTGTGGGACCACAATAGTTTTGTATGGGGATGATATTTCTGCCAACACTTTATCTGTGTGCTAACAACCCTATAAACGGTTTGGATGGTATATAGACGTCATGGTCAGCTATAAGAAGGTTTCAAAAGTGAATAGTTCCGTTCTTGATTATTTTTTTATGCGGTGTGGCCCACCTGAGCTTTTTTTATGGCTGATTTTTGGATTCTGTCCTTTTGTAGTCTTTAGAAACGTACGCATGGACGGAGTGGAATTGTCACAGGAATCTCGTCGAGCAGGTTACAGGCAATTGCGTCTATCTTTTTTTGGCTTTTGGGAGCGAGAGAGTAACGGAGTAGGTGATCTTGCAGATGCCGAAATGGCCGGTATGGATATAGAGGAATGACGTCAGTTTGAGATAAGCACGTGCTAAGGAAAATGGATCACGTGGAATATCATTTTGTCGGCGGGTTTGACTTGAATAGGCGGCTGGAGCCGCGTGCGTAGAACAATCTGTCGGTGTCATTTTCTACCTTTGACTTCTCAACCTTCTTTCTCCATCAGCTTTTCAAGTTCTTTGGAGATGGACGCTCGCTCCTCTCCAACATCTCTACTGTCCACGTGGCATGTGTATGAAACAATCTGGACCGTTGACATGGTGGAGTACCTGGTCAACAAATCATATTCGAAAATCACGGTGCCCTGAGCATTCTAACCGTCCGATCGGTCCATCATGAACCAATGCTCGTTTTTCTGCTTGTACTTATCAATCTATTTTCTGGCCACAGTTTCGATAGTTAGGATGGTTCGATAGATTTTATTTTTTACATACCGCCCCTTCATGTGATGTCTGACCAGATCAATTTTCCAAATTGTCCTAACATGTATTGTATATGAAATCTAAGGGCGTGTTTGGCCAGTTGCATTGGGAAGTATCAGGGGGGATGGGATTTCAAAAACATAATTATTACTCATGGCAGGGGTTGTTCCACATGGCATGGGATAAACTTAATTCCCTACTTTATTTATAATATAGTGGTGCATTGAAAGGATATACCTACCATTATTTAAAACAATGAGAATAACACACATAAGTTATATCTAAACCGTTCATTTATTTTGTAACCTTATTTTATAGCATGTGCTTAAAAATGAGGCAGATCTAAAACTTACATGGCCCCAAAGAAGTTTTCAATAGTAAGTATTTAATCCCCATTGCTTTCTATGGTGGGGTCTACTTGTGCTTTATATCTATCTTATTTTTTGGCACATACTCTAAAATGATCTCAAAAAATTAGCGGTCGGTATGGATATAGTCCACACATCATGATAGGACCTACACAACTTGTTATAATTGAGTGAAATCGGCACAGTACCCAATACGGTTCCACGTAACCTAAATCCACTCTTCCCAAACATGGAGAGGAATTAGCACACGAACAGATGCAATTCCATCCCACCTAAGCCCGTCTAATCCAGCCGGCCAAACACGCCCTAAGATGGAGATAAGAGAGAGCCTCTCCAGTCTCCAGATCGGACATGAAGGACAAGATGATGAAAGACTCCAGTTCCTCCATGTAAAACATTACTCCCTGAGTGTAGGAGCAACATATTCAGCTGCATGCCTGTACACCTGTTCAAACATCTGCTTACACAGTATTCCCTACTCATCGCCCACTGCACTGTGTGTATACCATCCAACCTTTGCATTAAGCGAGCCATACCATTATGATCGATGCCCCTGATTTATTCATTATTAGGTGGGCTACACTGTAGAAAACAATGACAACTATCCAAAGACAAATTTTCGTAATCATGTGGTGGCCTATATGATGGTTGGATTAGCCTAATGTTAGAATATTTATTTTTTAAAAATATAAACGAAGCTACAACATTTATGGATAAGTTAGGGTCAGGATTAATTCCAACCACCCACCCACCTAGACACACACATAGGGAAATGGTGCTGCGTGGGCGCCCCCATTATGTGAGTTGAACATCAACATCATGAATGTGATGGGTCCCCTTTAAATTATGGGATCAATACCATGAATTTGATGGGTCCCCTTTAGGTTATGAGATATCCCAAAAATCAGTTGTATACGGAACTTAGGTAGGCTATACCATCTAAAACCATGTGAAATCATGCCTAAAATATATAAAAGTAATTTGTGGGGCTGGCCTGAGTTTTGGATTCGACTGAAACTTGGTTTGACCCCTCATCCAAGTGGGGCACACAATGGATGGTCTGGATTTATGAAATACATCTCGGTGGGGCCAATAAATAATTATGAATTTTTTAATGGGAGGGTAATCCCTCTTAACTTTTATATGTAGCATGGCCCGCCCAATTGATAGATTGGCTTGATTTTTAAGCCCATAGTCCACCATGGAATGGTGTATATGACTGATGGCATAGATTTTAAACACACATCGTGGTAGGGCACATACAACTCAACCTCATGAAAAGTCCCATAAGGTCGACCTTATATATATATATATATATATATATATATATATATATATATATATATATATATATATATATATATATATATATAGTGAACACTATACTATGAGGTTATACGCGAGCCTTCATATAAGCCATGAGTGACGAGAATGGGGGGGTGGGGGTCTTTATAAAAAATGACTCCCTCTACACTCACTCACTCAGACCAACACGGATTAGCTACTACCAAGCTGAGTAGTGAAACTTAAGTTACATCACCAAGTTCTGCAGACCCACCTTGATGTATTTGTTGTATCCACACCGTCCATCCAATTTTTAGAGATCATTTTAGCACATAGGAAAAAGAATGGGAAGATCGAAAGCTGGAGTGGGCCCCAACACAGAAAACAATAGGGAGAGAGACGCCTACAGTTGAAACCTTCCTAAGGTCCGATGTGATTTTTATTTAAGATCCAACCTGTTTATAAGTTAACAGAAACAATAAAGAAGAGAAAACACTAGTATCGGCTTGATTGAAAACTCTTGTGGCCCTTTGTAAACACTGAAAATCGACGCCCACGCTGATTTATATGTTATGTTTTTAATAGTGGGGGTAATTAAGCTGATTTATAGATGTTGGAATCGTCACTAGCCAATTAATCTTAGAATCCCATAGTCGGCTAGAACCCGCGGAATATGTAAGGTTGGAAAAATCTGAATACTCTCCTACCTTAGATTGACTCCTGGTCTGCGATCCGAAATTCTGAGTAAGGAACCTCGATTTCAAAGAAGGAAGGTGTTAGGCACCCTCTTTGCCCATACAAACATAGTCTCTACTTAGTGTGGTAAAAAATCTCAAGGGATGAATGATGTGGTCGGATTAAGACTAGGCACACGTGGATTTCTGATGTGGAAAGATCTGAAATTTTGGCAAACCATAAAGCATACGTCCAAGAATGTGTCTAGAAAGCGGATGTAATGATGCTTATGCCAAGAGGTAAGAAATGAACTAGATTACTAAAAATTTCTGATGTGACAGGATCCGATGTATGGCAAGTCACAGAGCATACATTCACTAGAAATCTAGAGAAGCAGAGGGGTTGAGAAGGGAATAGGTGTCATGATGAATGCTTATATGTAAAATGAATGGATCTTTATCTTGATCTTAAGTAGGCTAAGACATGTACTGAGTCATGATCAATCCATGCTAGACTTGGGGATTGGAATGGTTAGGAAGGTAGGGAGTAAACTAAGGGGATAGCTGAAAAATCTGGACTTGAAGGCTTAGGAGCTTCTCCTCACTCTCACTCTCTTCCTCCCTCTCTCCCTCTCTCTCTCTCACTTATATTTGGAAATGAGAAGTTGTTGTTCTTCTTGGGTGTATGGTAATGAGAAAAGGAGAGAGCTATTTATAGCCTTCTCTGATGGCTCTATGGTAAATAGGACATAGGTAAGGGTTAAAATGGTGTAATGAAAGCTTATGATTGGCTAAGGAGAAAGGAGCGCTATGTGGCGCGATCCCAATAGCTCTTGAGGCTGGTAAAATGGTGAATAGTGAACCCTAGAGGGGTAAATTCAGGAAAAAGTTGACTTTTGGACGCTGGAACAACTGTCCACACGCGAGCAGCGAACAGTGGTACTCGGAGTACCATTGGCGGTAGTCAGACTATCGCCGACGGTAGTCCAACTACCAGCCGAGCTAGGTTTGGTCTGAAACTCATGTGGTTGGTTTCACGCATATTTTTTAAGAGGAAGTGGTAGTTTGACTATCGTCAGTGGTAGTCAAACTACCACCTTGGGTATAATTTCTCCCGAAATTTGGCCGGTGGGTCCTTTTTTGGGTCCTTAGAGTGAAACAAAGTCCGTTTTAGATATTTGGCTTAAAAATGGCTTAAAATTGGCTCGATATTGACCTAAAAATGGACCGAGAAATGGGTTGATTGTGGGTAAAGGTTTAGGTATGCTTTGGCTTGAATGATGGCTTACGATGGCTCAAGTTTGATTAGGGTTTGGATCAGGATCTTGGCTAGGGTTAGGGTTTAGGCTGTGGTTAGGCTAGGGTTAGGGTTCAGGCTGGGATTAGAGTTTGGTTCAGATTAGGGTTTGTTCGAATCAGGGTTTGGTTTAGGATATAATCATGGTTCCCAGATTGTCTTACCTTTCTTAAGATGTTAACCTGGGTGGGGTGTCTACAAATGCCCCTCTTTGGCCGAGGTTACGAGCAACCAAAGGCCAAAGCAAGTGAACACCCCACCCTTCTGGTCAAAAAGGATAGTGATTCAAATCTGTTGCTTGTCATTGTATCATTATCAGTTGACTGTTTAGAAATGAGGTGACTTACACATATCATGAGGGTTGAGAAAAACGTTGTGATTGTCCCTGCGCATTTGTTGCGGCTTTACGGGTCACCAATCATAATCATTTCACGTCAGATTGTTAATAGCATTGTATGATAAGTCTGAAAAGTAGGACCTCTGTGTGTTGGTGCGACTTTACGAGGATTCACGTACTGTTTAGTCTGTCGTTCCTTTATTACGTAATCACCCTAGGAGTATTCGATCCATTTGATCATCAAAGTAGTTAGCTGCCATGCGCGTTGGTGTGGCCTTACAGGGAACTCACTATGCTGACTTGGACTCAATCAAATTTTGTGAATATCCCAGACTAAGTATGTACAGGTAATCTTTCGTCATACAGTCTACTGATTTTGATACTTTAGTTACAACGGATTGTTGTTACTTTGAGTTTGATTATTTTTTTCAGAGATAAATCCACTCATTTCTACTAGCATTCGTACGACTATCCAGATATAAAGATCAGGCCAACTGTACTTGTATCATGTACAAATTCAATCATCCTCTAAGGAAATCGGAAGGGATCGAATCTTATTTAGTTGTTTACACTGACTGCAACAGGAGAATATAGAAGATTTCTCAGTGTACTGCGTGTCGTGTGCATTTTTTGAAAACTTTTTGTTTGAAAACTATTCTCTTGGGAGCTAGACTCCTTGGAGATTTTATTTGAAGATATTTTTGAATTAAAAAAAAAAATCTGTTCAATCTCGAGGGTAGGCGTCGTCGTTCGATTTTTATTTGCATAAGTAAACAGTCGTGTTACCTCCACTGATGAGTTGATGGGGCGAACGGTTTTTATTTGAGATATTTTTGAGATTTTTAAAATGTCCATCCGATCTCGCTGGAGGGCATTGCGTCCGTATTTTATTATACAAGTTATGTAAACAGCTGTGTTGCCTCCATTGATGAGTTGGCGTGGCTAACGATTTTTATTTGAAATATTTTTTTGGAATCATCCATCTGATCTCACGGGAGGGCGTCGTCGTTCGGCTTTTATTGTACAAGTTATGTAAACAGTCGCGTTGCCTCCACTGATGAGCTGGTGGGGCTAACGGTTTTTATTTAAAATATTTTTTTTTTGAATCATCCGTCTAATCTCACGGGAGGGCGTCGTCGTCCAAATTTTATTGTATGGTCTGGATCGAATAACCAGATGGCCTCCACCAATGAATTAATGGGGCAATTGGGGAACATGGGCTTGATTTGGACATGTGGATCTTGTAGGTTTGAACTTGCGAGCCTCTGGGGCTTTGAACTTGTGTGCCTCTAAAGCTTTGAGATGGGCTTTTAGCCTTAAAATGTGGGCTTTGGGGGCTTTGAACTTGTGGGCCTTTGAGGCTTTAAACTTGTTAGGCTTGTGGGCTTTGAAATGTGGACCTTTGGGGCTTGAAATGTGGGCCTTTGAGGCTTTGAACTTGTGGGCCTCTAGGGTTTGAAACGTGGGCCTTTGGGGCTTTGAAATGTGGGCCTCTGGGGCTTTAAACTGTGGGCCTTTGGGGTTATGAACTTATGGGCCTCTAGGGCTTTGAAATGTGAGTCTCTGGGGCTTTGAACTGTGGGCCTCTGGGGCTTTGAAACGTGGGCTTTGAGGCTTTAAACTTGTGGATCCCCGACTTTGTTAGCTGCTTGTCCTCTATATACATGTATGTTTTTATTTTTGTTATTGTAAAGGAAGGAAAACAACGTACTTGTAAAAAAGATGTTTTAAAGGAATTTTTTGTGCCAAATTTGTCAGTGTTTGCTTGCGTTTGAGTTTATGCTTAGATGGTGGAATCAAAATATTAAACTTAGCCCACATCGAATCCGGTATTCTAAGTTATTTACTAGGGATCTTGGTTCCCTGAGAGTAGTGCATACTAGGATCATGCCCCTTGGATTTGAGTAGAGTTCGACAGAATTCTGATTCAAGACTTATCTTTTCCTTGTGCTTCTTCGCTTTGCTCGTTACCTTAGTTTCTTTTGTACCTGTACTTTTTGTTTTCTATTTTTTCCTTTTCTAGCCATTTTTGTCCGTAGTGCCTTTTCAGGTTTTCACCACAACCGGCATTCTCGTCATTTTTGCCCATGGTGTCCTTTTGGATTTTCACCAGTCTCGAATTTTTGCTCTTGCCTGCCCCTTGGCAGATGTGCTCTTTTTACCCTTGGTGCCTTTTCAGATTTTCACTAAGTCCACTACGTGTCCGTTATTTTTACTCGAGACACCCTTTCGGGTTTTCACCTCACCCGTTTTGCTTAGGCACGCTACTTTTTTTTATTTTTCTTTTCTTTTCAAGTAACAAAGGCAGGAGGGTAGATTCCATTAATTGTCGGTCGACTGGTAAGCTGCCTGGCTTTGTGTTCAATCACGATCATGAAGCTATTGACATTAGGTTAAACTATCCTGAGGGAAAATGGGTTGGCGACTTGTGTTCTCACTCATTGGGTTCGACTCTTTATTTTTTTTTCTTTTTTTGGACTGCGCGTTTTATTTATCCATTTTTTGTCTCCTTTTTTTACCCTTTATTTTTTAGAACACTTATTGAAGGGAAGGAATGAAGATGGAATGTACCTCAGGATGCTAACCTTTTGTCGTTTGACTTTAGCTTTACAATTATGGTTGTTGACATAGTCAGGTAGGATTACCCGTGATAAATACTCACTTTGTCGGCGTCGATGGGCTCTGGATGGTGAGACGAAGGGCGCCTCCCAGAAGAACTTTACGAACAATCAACGGATCATCCTAGGATGGCTTGGACTTGACCCCTGGATTTAGTAGGCGCAATGGTAGGATATGCATTATTATCATGTTGCTAACCTTTCTTTCAGACTTACTTATTGTTGGTCCTAGTAAACGTCGTATGCTTTATGTCTGCAGGATATAGTTGGTTGCATCGAGCTTATCACCAATCACTTTCCTTGACTTCTTTCTTCATTTGTACCAATGATGTAGGATGTTATCGGTGCCCGATTTTATCTGCCACTAGAATATACTCATGACCATTGGATGCCCTTGAGTTCATTCTTTGGATGATGTCCACACCCCATAATGAAAGAGGGTTAGGGTGTTACCAGGTTATAAAGACTCGAAACATGCACATGGATCCGTTATGCAAGCTTCGAATACTTGAAGCACTTCCTGACATGTTGTAATAACTTATCTCCATCGTTCATCAGTAGAACTTCATCATGGACTTCAGACATGATCTTGACAGCTTTGTTTGATGGGCTTGACTTCAGGCTTCATAGCAGATGGTGTATGATTGGTTCTTCATTCGATCTGGGTAAGGCTTCTATAGGAAAATGCGAGGTTGGATAGCCCCGGGCCTTAGGAATTCTGTCATCCTCTGCTTGTATCCAAGAGGCGAGGATCTCTTAATGCGTACCGTTCTAGGGAGCTCAAGGGATCTCAAGTTCACAATTTTAAAATCATCAGTGACGACATTGGCCTTCATTTCGAGCTTTCGGAGGGAATCCTTTAGCTCGAGAGTCGGATCATCATTTCCCCCATCCCGGGCTTTGTCCAAATTCATGAGTTTGAAGTTTAACTCTAGATCGAAATCATATGAGTCAACTTCAAACTTTATAATAGATGCATTTAGTACATTATTGCTTGTGAGTTTTGAAATATTTTCTATTGTTTTTGTATTTTGAGAAATTTATGTTATTTTTGGATTTTGACAAGTATCTGAATTTTTTGACATTTCGAAAATATCTAATGTTTTTAGCTTTTTGAAATTTTTTAATTTTTTTTTTTTAAGAAAGACGACGATGTGAATCAGTGATTGCCTGATTCAACTTAAGGAACTAAACATTGCTTTTATTGTGCCGTCTTGAGGACTTCGAACCAGCTGTTGCCCTGCACTCCCTCCCCTCAGGAGGCAGGGCCAGACGGATCAGTAAGTGGGCCCTCATTGTCGTACCCAAATGTCATGATGAGTTTGGGATTAGGCTCTGAGTTGGTGTTGGATGTCACTTTTATCAGCTCATCCTTGATGCATTGTGAGTCTTTGCATTCTTCCTGCTCAGGTGGGACCCAGACTGTGGAATAGTCAATCAAGGGCAATTCTTGCCCCTTGCCTTAATCATTTTTATATAGCTCAATTAGACTCATTTCGCTCATTTGATCCTCCACGGTGGATCTAAGCCTGCCAACCGGACAGATTACTCCTTCTCTAATGCATTTGATTGATGTTTGGATGAAGGGATCATTCTCCTTTTGCCGATCTTGTCCTCCTTTGATACATATGTACTTTGATATCTCACCCATAGGAGGTTGATATCCCAGTCCTCTCATGTCTGCATTTTCTTGATATTAGATCAAGCGTTCGAGCAGGGGTAGGCTGCAATCCGCGATGAACGGTGTGGATAAAACACTTACATCATGGTGGGTCCCATAGAGCCCTGTTCGGACAGATTACAGTCCGGGTAGGGGTAGGACACAATTCGCGTCCCATGTAGCCCTTATATTGGTGGAGAACGTCGAAAGACAGAAGGACATATCAGCAAAGGACGCGGATTGCGTCCTACCCCCGCCCGGACGCTTCAAAAGACGAACTTGTCGTGTTACGTTCTGATTGGTTGACACTGTAGGACCCCCATTTTTAAAAAAAATAATAAAAAAACCCCAAAAATCCCTCGGGCTCTCTCTCTCTCTCTGGTTCTCGATTTCCTTACCTCCTTGACAAATTTCTCTCCTTTCTCTCTCGGATCTCTTTTCCTTCCCTCCCTGCATCTCTCTTTCCTTCCCTCTTAGATTTTTCGCACTTTCTCTCCCTGCTTCTCTCCGAGAAACGCCGCACCGAATTATCCCAGAGAAACGCTACACCAAATCATTTCTATCACTCTGCAGCAACTTTCAAGAGGTAATATACAATGTTTTTGAAATCAGAAGATTTAGGATTTGTAAATTTTGAAATTTTAGGGATTTTAAAATTTGGGGGTTTAGGGATTTAGCTACTTGTATGGTTTTGGAAAATTCACTTTTGTGAAAATTTTTGTTTAAAAAAATGGTTAGAATATATATAGGAGGGAAGGAAAGAGAGATCTATAGATGTTGAAGTTGCGAAGTTGGACGGCCATGATAATATTTGGCAGCATTCGATGGTATGTTGACCCCTTTACTCTCACTACATCCTGTAGTTCCCACTACATAATTCCTTGCATTAAGGTGTCTCATGAAAATCTTTTGCGTTGGAAATGTTATGTTGAAAATATGAAATCTGAGTGGACATAAAGGAACAAAGGCACGACACTAATTTGAGCTCCTTATTGTAGATAAAGTCCGTTCATTAAGACAAAAAAGTGCTATTTCATGATGGATCATCAATTTTTGCAGATGTCATCTTCCATTGTACAGGGTATTAAAGCTACTTATTTATCAGTTTCTTCAATTCTTCCATTTTCTTTGAGTAAATCCATATTGATGTTTTTTAGGGAGGCTTATGGGTTCCTCTTGGAGATAGAAGCCCTTAGTTTAAACAGCCAGCTAGATCAGATTGTCAACATATCTTAGAGACTATCCAGTTTCATCCATGTCACCTAAAGCAGGTCAATGAAAGAATGCTAAATCAATCCAGTGGGCTGAGGAATAAATGATATGTGGTCTCTTCTACAACACAACTTGATACTCACCATCAACACATTGAAACAAATTTGCTTGGTGACAAAAAGTTGCTATCATGTTGTCTTCTCATATATCTTTTTGATGATGTTTTTATTCTTCTTCATTTGTAATTTGTTAAATTTCATCTGTAAGTGTTTTTGTTAGACTTGCACTCTTGTTCACTTAGCTATCAGATGTCGACCAATATGATTCATTGGATATAGGGCAATGATTAATGAGGGAAAAAGAAACTCCATTCAAGTTAGTGGTGAAAGTGGTGCTGGTAAAACTAAAACCACAAAAATGCTTATGCAATATCTTGCATATATATGTTTTTCTTCTATTAGTATTGTATAGTTATTACATAGAATGGTTTGATGGATGTTTTGATTGGTATTTTGAACAATAGATGGCTTGGTGCATTGTATTTTTGTCACGCCCCATACCCGAAAATCGGATTCATAGGAATCCCGATTGCCGAATTCGGTGCTGACAGCCTCCGTAGTACCCCATTCTCGGCTCCTAGCGTCCATACACCAGATTCCGATCTTGGAATCCTACAAGGAGGATTTTTATTTTTTTTGGTACATTTAACTCGTAATAAGCATAACCACAAGATTACCCAATTCACAAAGGCAACATCATCTTCACATATCCACTAATATAATCATTTGAGTACATTATCAAAATAAGCAGAAATACTGACAAGATCGTGAATTATCAGAGTAAGCAGAAATACTGACAAGATCATAAATCATACGATAACAGAATAAGCGGAAGTATGGACAAGTTCATAAGTCAATCAATATCAGAATATGCAATATTGAACAACTATGCAATAAGGAGTCATAAAGAGCCAAATATCAGATGCCGAGGATGCAATGCAATATACAAATCCTGCTAAGTCTGTTTAGGCCATATAAGTGCAGAAACATAGTAACCCAGAATGTCATATGCCTGCGGATGTAATGTAATATGCGATGCAAATGAAATGACCATGCTAGAGTGTGAAGTCGGGATGATAATACGTAGTATCGCAGGCTATGGGGTCCACCACAAGGGACTTCTATCCAAACCAGTCTCATACCTAAATTTGGATAGTCAGACTCAACGTGGTAAACTCCTGATCTCAGGTTAGTCGCGTGCCCAACCAAAATTTATGTCATAACAAAAATACACAACAATTAGTTACGCACCACCAGCCCCGAGTGGATAGTGAATGGATGAATGAATGAGCATGCAACTCCTACTCAATAAGTCCACATATCAGTACAGTTCCTCTCTGGGAAATCACCGGGGTCTATTACACTCCAAACCAGAATGCCGCCCTATCGCGCGCAACAGGGCGAGTGGAAGAGACCTCATTATCTGCCTAACAATATCGGGCCCGGCTCGTCGATAACGGACCCATTCCTCGAGCTGGTCAAACTCAGCCTAGCATTGTCCCCTCCTCTCGGACAGGTAAGGCCGCACCCCCTTCCAACCGACCATAACAAAATGGGAGACGCGGCCTAACGGTATACGGCCCTCATACGCTCATGCATCCACTCGGTCTGAATGTTGGAGCAACCTCTGGAACCAAGAGGGTTTAGGGACTTTCACCCAGGGATATCTATAACACCTCATATAGAACAGATTTTTGATATCCCATCTGGCCATCTACGAAATACCTGTGGAGGCTACGACCTTGATATCGCTAGGGCGTACAGTACAACACAATGCAATGCATGATGCATAAGTCATGCAATCCAGTCATACGTCAATCCTGTGCATGTCGTGCTCTCACGTGGGGCAACTCCGCCTATCAAGGAGCCACATGAACAACCTGCCATATGGCATATGCAATAGTCAATCATGTCTCATAACAAACATGCAGATGATGCGTATGGGCATGAATCATGATGTTATACTATCGCATACTCATAATCGGTACCAACGATCGACCTCGACAATGTGGACATTTAACCAACATCGCCCCCAAGGAATGGCCCAAAAGAGCCAAACATATAATGGGCCCGCGGCCTCACACAAAGGTCTAATACTCAACACAATGGGCCTTACTCATGGCCCACATATACACAACACAACAAGTGGGCCCTGCTCATGGGCCTAATACATATCACAATGGGCCTTGCCCATAGGCCACGAATACATCACAATGGACCTCGCCCATGGGCCCTAAATACATCATAATGGCCTCATTACATAGACCTCTTATTCATCACATTAGGCCTTAAACACTGGCTGGATACATATCACAATAGGTCTCAATTATGGTTCGCGTATACCTCATATAGGTCTCAAAAATTGACCTCGGCATTCAAAATCGGCTTTAACAATCAGAATCGATGCTTGAAATCGGCCTCGATACTCGGTCTCATATATATCAAATGGGCCAAGACAATGGGAATCGATAAATCGATCACGTTAATCGGGATCAGCAATCGGTCACGATAACCGACCTCGATCGCTAATCGGCAATCAGCCACGACAATCGAGATCGATCGCTAATAGACCTCGATTGATTATCAAAAATCAGAAAAATCAGCCACGATAATAGAAATCGGAGATCGGTCACGACAATCGGGATCGATCGATAATCAAGGTTGGCAGATCGATCATGACAATCGGGATCAAGAATCGGTCACGACAATCGGGATTGATCGATAATCAAAGTCAAAAAATTGATCACATCAATCGCACCGATAATTAGCAGATAAACAAAACGGGGTCAATAGATGATCAGCCGATCAATTGTAATATAAAGATCAGCACTCGGCCGTGGTTATATAAAATTCGATAACATGAAGCCATCAGTCTACGGCGAATGGGGCCCACTTATTTAGGTTAATCCATAGAAGGAATGATGAGAATGGGCCTAACAAGGCCTAAGGGAAGGTCATGATGTGGACATCTAACCATCAATGTCCATCAATGTGGACATCTAACCAACATTGCTCCCAAGGAGTGACCTACATAGGGCCAAACATATAGTGGGCCTATGACCTCACATACAATCATGACGGGCCCTATTTATGTCACATAGGCCCCGTCATATGGGCCAACATACATCACATCGGGTCTTGAATACAAAACGGGTGGGCCTCGAATACATCTCAATGAGCCATGCCAAAAGGGCCATAAATCCACAACAAGTGGGCCCTGCACACGGGCCTCATCACATCAAGTTGGGCCTCGAATATATATTACAGGTGGGCCTTAAATACACATCACATCAAGCCCCAACATACGGGCCGGGTATACATCATATTGGCCTCAAACATGGGCCACAAACACATAATAGGTGGACCCTGCATATGGTCCCTAGGCCACATCTGTAACGTCCTGGAAAAATCAGTACTTGGGCTCGAGTACCAACTCGATCAGAAATCCCGTAGGATTAATTCCTTTAGAAAATAAGCATAAGTTAGCTAGCGCAACGCTAGAGTAGCTGAAAAATAGTCCCTGATCACTTTAAATATGTTCTACAAGACCCAAAGCGAGTAGAACCAATGACACTATAATACTCTAAAACCTTGGATCAAACTCTAAACCGGTTTATTCTCTGGACCTCTTTGAAACTTTGTATTGGATCTAGACCGCGCGTCGAAAGTCCGATACCTACAATCTTAGATTGTTATAACCGCCTAGCTGGACTTGACAATCATTTTGAAAATCAAGTCCAACCGACATTCACAGGCTATTTCATTGAGCCTGGAGTGAAGACAGTGAGAATAGGGTTAGATTTGGAATTTGAAATTCAAATCTGGCACACGACTTGACGTGTCAATATTAAGCGTTCTGACCGTCAGAATTCAGCCAAATTACACTCTTGGATCAGGAAAAATTTTTATTTCATATCCTGAGACTTGTAGGCCTGATCTACGTGCGGTGACCGCTGAACTGAAACTGGACCGCCACGTGCGATCTACGAACACTGCTGGTCTGAAAATGGGATGTGAGCGACATCCGACATGCATGAACTTAAGTCCGATCGGGTTCGGCCAGGGGACCACCAGAAATGCTTTTTTGGACCGAAACAGCCCCGATTTGGTTAGGTATCAAGTAAACATTTTTTCCAAGCCTGTTTTGGGCGAATTTTAGGTTATAAAAGGGGCTTAAACCCTCACTCCTCTCACCCATCCGAATTTGCTAGAAACCCTAGCAAGAGTGAGAGAGAAAGTGAGAGTTTGTGAGAGAGAGTGGGAGAGAATTTCCTGTTGCTCGTGCTACCTGCTGCACGTGTTTAAGCCACGCAATCCAATCACTTTTTCGGCGATTTCGCCGCGATTCTAGATAAACAAATACCCTAAATACTTGCTGATTTGAGGTTCCGTCATTTCTATAGCGAAGTAGCTTACGGATCTTGTGTATTAGGTTCCCAGTTCGCCGTAGACGAAGCGTATACGTTCCGTTCGAATTGATACGCTTCGAGGAGAAAAGGTGCGGAGACGCTTTGATTGACTATTTCCAACGCTTTCAATGTCGTTTAATAGTAGATTATCGACGGCAACGCCGTTTGACATGTACAACATGCTGTCCGTTTCTTATTTCGTAAGCAGACGAAAAATATGAGATTTAGGGCATTTTAGTCATTTGTAGGAAATACTGTTTTCATCCATATTTTGCTGATGTGATTGACATGGTTTCTTGTCGCATTAGGATACTAAGAATGCGTGCATAATTAGTTTGGCGAAGAGGTTCGCCTAAATGCGCACTTTGAGTCGACATACTATATGTAGACTTAAGTGTGTAGTTTAAGTGTTTGTATAAATGCTTGTATTAGTATGTATTGAATTAAATGGTGTTATGAATTAGTTTGAGATTGAATTCTCAATTAATATGCTAATGTAAATGATTTCCTACATGTTAGCTATATGCATGATTTCATTATATGTATGAAATGCATGTGTTAGATGATTCACTTAAGTTGCATATTATAACATGTGTTAACATGCTCACATTGTTGTATTTCATTTCCAATACTCTTATATGATTACTGATGTGGATTCATAATTGTTTGAGACTATACCTAGTCCAGGCAGTCGGCAACCGAGCAAGTTCGTGGTTGGCTTATCTTTGCCACGAACGACGCGTCGATGAACGCGAGCCGTGTTTTGGAGTTGGCGGCAGTGGTTAGGCCACACGAGGTATTTTACGCACTTCATGTCGTTCGACTTGAGATGCGTCCGTGCTAGTCGATCCCATCAAGTAACCTGACTGGCCTTTGTATGTTCACCTTGTATGATCATAACTGCTTGAACTTAGGGTACTGAACTTACCACTGTAAACCCTTTTAACCATGGTACATTGATCCACAAAGACTCATGAGTCAGGCATGGTAGTATGGGACACCGTGGTCGAGCTGTCGGCCTACGCTGGGGCCACAAACCTCCCCGTAGTGACCAGTGAGCACCTATGACTCGTGAGCAGATTATGGTGGTATTGGATACTATATTCTTGCTGTCGGCCTATACTGATCAGGCGACGAGTCCTTTGTAGTGACCGCGAGCGTATTCTGAGTCTACGGGAGGCGACGACCCTTCCGTAGTAGTAAGAGTACAGTAGGCCTATATTGATAAGGTGATGGAGCAGCGGTGCAATGAGTGCGAGCAACAGCCCTGGCAGCCCTTGCAGCGACCTACAAAATATACATCGTATGAGATTACTAGGAGTGACGACCCTAGACATGACCTGTGTTGGGATTGATATAAGAGAAGTACTTTAGTTTCTCAATCCTGCTGTTTGAATGAACTAATAATAACTCGGTAATCATATCACCATCACATTGCATGTGCATGAAAGATGTGGAGCACTGTGGGATGAAAGCATGCCGCAGGCGTAAGATGGTGCCGTATGAGGAAGATCGTCGGTGAGGGCATTCATCACGTCATGTCATATTATATTAACAACAGTATTAGGAATGTTTGATTTACCGCTTTACTATTATCACATGATTGATTTGAGAACATGTTAATCCTTGCTCTATTATTTCACTGAGTTAGCTACTCTCACGTTACGGGATGATGTTTGTAACACCCACCAGACCCTGTCTTAGATGCAGGTGAGGGAGCGATTCAGGAGGCAGAGCCGGACTATGATGAGGACCAAGACGAGTTCTCATATATGCAGTTCCACGATGGCTTTGCTTAAGTGGCCTGGATTGGCAAGACTTCTCAGTGGGACTACTGTTGACATTTTGATTTTACTTATTTACATGTATATGAGACTCAGAGATGTATTCATACTTTGGAGACAGTCGAGATCTACTTTATTTTCCACACAGTGATATATATATTCTTTAGTCTTTCGCTTGCTTTTATCACTGGATCTGGAGTATGAATTACAGTTTTGGTATACTTTTACTCATGTGAATGTTTTAACTTAGATAACATTGAATCATAATCATTTTTGTTGCATAAGTGACGGTCTGAAACTCAGGAGTTGAGTTTATACGCGACCCCCAATTTTCAGGGTGTTACAAGTTGGTATCAGAGCGTGAATGAGATTATACCGAGCCTGGGTTATGGTCACGCGACGTACGTTGTCGCTTCCTTTGACTTAGGTGGGTGCGAGAAAGGTCTAGAAACACTTATAGGATCGCAGATTCGCCAATAGGCGAGGTCTATTCGTATCGATCGCGCGATCAAGTCCGTAACACATCTACGGTCACGTGAAGCGACCTAAGTAGCTCCTAGGTTGTAGGTAGGTGGGTTGAGACATTCTTTGAATGGTTCTAAACCCGTAAATGTAAATTCTTAGGCTGTGGGACAACCACAACCCTTACATTCAATCGCTAGGGCTTAAAAACCCCGTTTCACCTAAATTCTTTAAAATTCTTTCTCTCACCACTCCATTCTTCAATTATTTCTTATTATTTTTATGTTAGGCATTGATCCTAATGTGAAAATGATATAAAATCATACTTCGATAAAATTTTACAGTGAATAGTAAAATTTCATGAAAACTGGCCATTAGGCCATTCTCAGTTTGCAATCTTTAGAAACTAATGGGATAGATGGATGTATTAGCTCCTTCTACCCTAAAATCATATGCTACATGATAGGAGAGTGTATTCATGTTTGCAGATTGGCCCCGAAAAGTCCCGAATGGATGTTTGGGCCTCCCTAGGCCAATCTACAATGAATGAAGGTGGGGCCCATACATATTTGGGGTCCCTGAGGCAGGGGGACCCAACCCATGTGGTCCCACCGGCCACCTTGCGAGATGGCAGGCGATGCGGCGATGCATCGCCGTCCGGTGGGCCCCACTTGATGTGAAAATTTGGCACGTGTGGTTTTTGGGGTAGGGCACCCCTACCACATGCGGTCCGTCCGTAGAAAACCCCTAAATGGGGTACTTCCTTCACAAACAGCCCCTCCCAAGCCTCCATTTTCATTTTTTCTGCTGCCCATCTCAAAACCCTGACCCCAAATCACTCTCAAATCCTCCCATTGCTGAAAACGACCCTATCCCATACCTCCAACGTGATTAGAAACCCTCTCCCTCTCCGATCTCGTCTGTTGGAGCTCCTACAACCTCCAAAACGTGCTGAAATCGTGTGGAGCTCCATTTTCCTTTTTTCTTCTCTTTTCTTTTTAAAAATCCATCCTAGGGGAGCTTGAAGCATCCCTCTACAATACCTAGATCTCCTTTTTTCTGTTTGGGCAGCCATTTTTCTACATTTCTCACATTTTTCATGGCTTTTGTTGGAGCCATTTTGGGTTTTTTTTCTCTCTCCACCATCCTCTCTTTGATAGGAAAGAGAAAGACCGCATCGGATGAGGCTGAGCCTAGTCGCCCTGCGCAATCCAGAAGATCGAGGGGTGGCGCCGCTAGCTCAAGCGCCGCCGCAAGTCCAAGCACAGCCCGAGAGTTCCATACAAAGCGGGATTTGGATCCCCATGCTCAACTTAGGTGTGTGATATTAGCAGAGATGCCTCACGGCGAATATACTGACCGTAAGGTGTTGTTTGAGGTGGACGTGGAAGGGCTACTCTTCGACGAATTCCTGTTATTCGAGCACATTGAAGCTGCATATTGGGGTCCGCTATTTGAAGCTCAATCTCGTGCTAATATGAGCACCGTTCGTGCCTTCTACGCTCGTATCCAGAGTCCTACATTGGAGCCATTGCAGTTCAAGATTCTTTTTGGTAGAGACCGGATGGCTACGATCGATGTTCGGTTGATAACGCGACTTCTGAACGTGTCCCTTGGTGATGTTCATCCCATTGTAAAGAATTTGAGGAGTAGGCGTGAGCGAGATCGCCATACCAGGTTCCTATGCGGTAGTCTGGTTTCATGGCAGCCTAACAATAGCCTCAAGGTGTCTCATATGTCTGATGATTTGCGTCTGCTGCACCACATTTGAACATTCAACGTGTATCCCAGGTCGACAAATCGCATTGAGTGTACGCGCCTTATGGTTGATTTCTTGTATCAGGTGGCCTAGGGAGAAAATGTGTGCATGGCCACTTTCGTGTTGCGACAGATTATCCTCATAGTGAAATCAAGAAGAACGTCTGGGTTGCTTCCTTTTGGCTAACTTATATGCAAGATCGCGCTTGAGTTTGCTTATAGACTTGGGCCGGAATTGCCGGTTCTGATTCACTGCATTGATGAGTCTACCATGGTCAAGATGAAGATCGGGTCTCAGTACCGTGAGACTCAGCTTGAGGAGGATAGCGAAGATGATTTTGATGATGAAGAGGATCCAAGTGAGGGAGAACCTGGAGCAGAAGTTGAGGAAGAAGTCCAGGAAGATGTAGAAGAGGAAGCTCAGGATACAGATGAGAGCCCTCCTCCTTCTGCTCAGACTACTGGTGATGATCGCATTGCCCGAATTAAGGAGAGCCAGATCGCCTTGTGAAGGGAAGTTCAGAAACTTCGGGCTGAGGTCAAGAATACCAAGGCCGTTATGAAGAGAAAATTCGACAAGGTGACCCGCACCTTGAAGGCGATCCTGTGCTGCTTGCAGGATAAGGGTGCTTGTCTTAGTTTCCATGTACTTCTTGTCATGATGCTTGTAGGGAGATATCCCTTGTATTGTGACAATTTTGATTAAATGAAATGCATGAAATGTCTTGGACTCTTTATGTGAATGATTGCGGTGAGTTTGTGCTATTGAGACTGACAAGGTTGCGCCCTATTTTGAATATAGGGAATGCCGTCGAAGGCTACACGGAGCACAGCTCGGCTTACATTGGGTGAGCCTATGGATCAGGCTCCTTCTCAGTCTGATGCTCATGTGGACCCTTCTGTGGGCCCGATTCCTGAGACAGCACGTGCGTCTCAGCCTACTACTGGTCCTGTAGTTGGACCACCGCCTTTCACACCGCCCGTCAGAGAGCAGTACCGCGCGTTTTCTTCGACGCAGTACATGCCACAGCCTGCTCCACCTCCAGATAGATTTGAGCAGATGATGGCTATGATGCAGCAGCAGCAGCAGCTCCTGACTACTATAGTGGGGGCTCTAGCCTAGGGTGGGAGTGTGACTCCACCCGTACCACCTGCGCATCCGGCTGAGGATGCCGATACATATGCTCAGGATGAGGGTATGGCTCATCCTGTACCACCTGCTTACCCTGCGGGGAATGCCGCAGACACACGGAACTTATTAGAGCGATTTCAGCGCTTACGGCCTCTCGCTTTTACGGGTTCTCATAGACCAGAGGAGGCTGAGTATTGGCTCGACCGTGTGTCAAAGATACTACGGATGCTGCATTGTTCAGAAGCTGAGTAGGTCGAGTTGGCTACGTTCTTGTTCCAGCGGGAGGCTAGCTTATGGTGGGACAGTGTGTTGCGGATCATTGCCGCTGACTATATATAGACCTGGGCAGCGTTCGAGTTCCGCTTCCATGAGAAATACTATCCCCAGACGTATAGGCATGACCGAGAGAATGAGTTTCTGCGCCTCAGATAGGGAGGCATGACAGTGACTGAGTATGAGCATCGATTCACTGAGTTGGGCAGATACGTCCCAACTATACTGACAGACGAGCAGATGCGCATACGACACTTTTCAGAGGATTTACGACCGGATATTCGATCGAAGATGTGCTGCGTGAGCATTCCCTCCTACGCAGAGCTGATTCACATGTTCATGCGGGCAGAGAAGGATGTGGATCGACTTACGCGATCTCGTGGCCCTATTGCTCCCAGGTCACGACCGGAGTTATAGGAAAGGCCCTTTGCTGGCAAGAGGCCTCACGCTGACCCTCCTTCTAGGGCTACAGTGCCAGTACCCCCGATGCGGTGCCCCGATTAATCATGTACATATTGTGGGAGATCGGGCCATTTAGCACAGAGTTATTTTGCTCGGATGTGGGACAGTGGGTTCTCGCCGCCGTAAAAGATCGACCGTACACACTCACAAGCTATATCATCACTGCCTTTACGGTTGGCTCCTGCGCACCCTTCCTTCAGACCTCCCGTATCTCAGTTCAGGCCGCCTTTACGGCATATGGCATAACGGTCGAACCGGCCACAGTAGGCATGGGTGCATGCCTTGACAGCTGAGGCAGCCGCGACAGAGACTTCTCAGCATTCGGCCTTTGAGGTCACTGCCCACATTGGAGGTATTCCTATTCTTGTGATGGTGGATACAAGGTCCACGATTTCATTGATATCACGTGCCATAGTCAGACGCATTGGGCTACCGACTATTAGGATGGATGGGGTGCGAGTTTATACAGCCCACGGGTCCTTTACAGATGCCACCCTTATGTGTGAGGGCTGTTTGGTGGATCTGGGGGGCAAGACGATGGCTCTTGATCTTGTCGTCGATCTCTCTCTTATTTATCTCGATGTCATTCTTAGCATGGACTGGTTGACTGCAGCGAGGGCTGAGATTGACTGCGAGACTCGTATAGTGACTGCCTACGAGCCAGAGGGCGCATCCTTTGCATTTTCAGTGAGGATAAATCTCTCCTTTCGCATACTTAGCTACGCTACTTTACTATGGGATGCTGGTGCCCAGATACTTGAGCATACGCCAGTCGTTTGTGAGTTTGGAAATCTGTTCAGGAAGATCCCTGGTTTGCCGCCTCAACGAGAGATTGATTTCACTATCGATCTGGTGCCTGGTTCCCCCCCGTCTCACTGTCGACGTATCGCATGGCACCATGTGAGATGGAGGAGTTGAGGACGCAGATTGATGGTCTGTTAGAGCTTGGCCTTATTCGACCTAGTGTATCTCCTTGGAGGGCACCAGTCCTGTTCATAAGGAAGAAAGATGGTTCGATGCGATTGTGTATTGATTATCGCAGACTGAACCAGATCACGGTGAAGAACAAGTACCCTTTACCCAAGATTGATGACTTGTTTGATCAGTTGAGAGGAGCGCAGTACTTCTCGAAGATTGATCTTCAGTCAGGATATCATCAGTTGCGCGTCAGGGATGAGGACGTGCAGAAGATAGCATTCAGGACCAGCTTTAGCCACTACGAGTTCCTTGTGATGTCGTTCGGTCTCACAAACGCACCAGCCGTGTTCATGGATCTGATGAACCGGGTATTTCGGCCTTTCCTCTATCGATTCGTCGTTATGTTCATTGACGACATTTTGGTATACTCTAGGAGTCGAGAGGAGCATGAGGAGCACTTGTGCTTGGTCCTGGATACACTCAGACAGCATCAGTTGTTCGCACAGTACAAGAAGTGCGACTTCTGAAAACAGGAAGTGAAGTTCCTGGGACACGTGGTGTCCAAGGATGGCATGGCAGTTGACCTGTTTAAGGTAGTTGCAGTTCAGGACTGGGAGCAGCCTAGTTCTGTCACTGAGGTGAGGAGTTTCTTGGGTCTGGTTGGCTATTATCGACGCTTCATTCGGGATTTCTCGAAGATCGTGAGACCTTTATCTCAGTTGACACGGAAGGACGTAAAGTTCACCTGGAATGACAAGGCGGAGTCAGCTTTTAAGGAACTGAAGGACAGACTTACGTCCGCCCCTGTGCTAGTATTGCCAGAGCAAGGGGTTAGATACACTATATACACTAACGCGTCTAGCGTTGGTCTGGGTTATGTCCTTATGCAAAATGACAGGGTAATTTCGTATGCCTCGAGACAATTAAGGAAACACGAGGAGAATTACCCTACACACGACCTAGAGTTGGCAGCCATCATATTCGCACTGAGACTCTGGAGACATTACCTCTATGGAGAGGAGTTCGAGCTCTTTTGCGACCACAAGAGCCTCAAGTACATATTCACGCAGCGAGACTTGAATATGAGGCAGCGGGGATGGATGAAGACTTTGAAGGACTTCAAGTTCGAAGTCTCTTACCATCCTGGAAAGGCGAACCTTGTGGCTGACGCGTTGACCCGCAAGAAGGCGATAGAGTTTGCGGCTCCGCTGATGGTTGCTGAGTAGGATATGGTTGAGTTTTTGTGAGACTTTGAGCAGAAACTCACTGTAGAGGAGCAGTATGAGTTCATCGCACATGTGCAGGTGTGATCTCAGATCGATGACCGGGTCATCGAGGTGCAGAGGGATGATGCGCATCTGACTGAGCTTCGAGAGCAGGCCAGTGATGATGCGGACGCCGAGTGGCGAGTTGGCACGGATGGGGGCTTACGTTATCGTATCCGCCTATGCATCCCAGATATCCCTGACTTGAGACGAGAGATTCTCGAGACTGCGCATTGTACCAGACTCGCGATCATTCAGGCAGTACGAAGATGTATCGCGACGTGAAGAGGACCTATGGGTGGGAAGGTATAAAAACCCACATAGCAGAGTTCGTGTCCCGTTGTCTTACTTGCTAGCAGGTGAAGGCAGAGCATCGCCGACCACCTGGACTCTTGCAGCCTCTGCCTTCATTTCCATGGATTTCGTTTCAGGGCTGCCGAAGACGAGGAAGGGACATGATTCCATATGGGTGATCGTCAACCATCTGACGAAGTCGGCGCACTTCCTACCAATCAGAGTCACGAACTCTGCAGACGAGCTGGCTAGACTATATATTAGAGAGATTGTGCGTCTGCATGGAGTTCCATTGGAGATCGTGTCGGACAGAGACACGCGGTTTACTTCTATTTTCTGGACTCGCATTCAGGAGGCTATGGGTGTGAAGTTGAAGTTCAGTACTGCCTTCCACCCACAGACAGACGGACAAACAGAGAGGGTGAACCAGATCTTAGAGGATATGTTGCGAGCTTACGCATTGGACTTCAAGGACAGTTGGGATGACTGTCTTGCATATGCGGAGTTCGCGTACAACAACAGTTTCCAGGCGAGTATCGGTATAGCACCTTACGAGGCGTTGTATGGGCGACCTTGTCCGCACTGCATTGCTGGGCAGAGGTCGGTGAGCGTAGCTTGATTGGCCTAGAGTTAGTGCAGGCGATGTCGGAGAAGATTGATATTATTAGACGTCGGCTTCTCACAGCGCAGAGCAGACAGAAGAGTTATGCTGATACGAGACGGCAGCCGCTAGAGTTCACAGTTGAGGATCATGTGTTTTTGCGAGTTTTTCCTATGAAGGGCGTCCTTCGATTCGGGAAGAAGGGGAAGCTGGCACCGCGATTCATTGGTCCATTCTAGATCCTCGATCGTGTGGGAGCAGTGGCATACCGTTTGGCTTTACCCACGCCTCTCGCGAGCGTTCACAACGTATTTCATGTTTTTATGCTGAAGTACGTTTCTGATCCTTCCCATCTCATCAGATGGGAGCAGGTGCAGTTAGGAGAGGATGTTACATATATCCTGCGACCGACACGTATCCTAGACAGGAAGGAGCAGGTACTGTGTAGCAAGGTGATTCCCCTTATGAAGGTATTGTGGACGCATCACTCTGAGGAAGAGGCTACCTGGGAGACAGAAGCCGAGATCAGAAAGAACTACCCACAGCTTCTCGAGGAGTATGAAAAGGTACAAATTTCGAGGATGAAATTTATTTGTTAATGGGGATAGATTGTAACGTCCTGAAAAAATCAGTACTTGGGCTCGAGTACCAACTCGACCAGAAATCGCGTAGGATTAATTCCTTTAGAAAATAAGTGTAAGTTAGCTAGCGCAACGCTAGAGTAGCTGGAAAATAGTCCCTGATCACTTTAAATACGTTCTACAAGACCCAAAGCGAGTAGAACCAATGACGCTATAATACTCTAAAACCTCGGATCAAACTCTAAACCGGTTTGTTCTCTGGACCTCTTTGAAACTTTGTATTGGATCTAGACCGCGCGTTGAAAGTCCGATACCTACAATCTTAGACCGTTATAACCGCCTAGCTGGACTTGACAATCATTTCGAAAATCAAGTTCAACTGACATTCACAGGCTATTTCATTGAGCTTGGAGTGAAGAGAGTGAGAATAGGGTTAGATTTGGAATTTGAAATTTAAATCTGGCACACGACTTAACGTGTCAGTATTAAGCGTTCTGACCGTCAGAATTCAACCAAATTACACCCTTGAATCAGGAAAAATTTCTATTTCATATCCTGAGACTTGTAGGCCTGATCTACGTGCGGGGACCGCTGAACTGAAACTGGACCGCCACGTGCGATCTACGAACACTGCTGGTTTGAAAATGGGATGTGAGCGACATCCGACATGCATGAACTTAAGTTCGATCGCGTTCGGCCAGGGGACCACCAGAAATGCCTTTTTGGACCGAAACAGTCCCGATTTGGTTAGGTATCAAGTAAACATTGTTCCCAAGCCTGTTTTGGGCGAGTTTTAGGTTATAAAAGGGGCTTAAACCCTCACTCCTCTCACCCATCCGAATTTGCTAGAAACCCTAACAAGAGTGAGAGAGAAAGTGAGAGTTTGTGAGAGAGAGTGGGAGAGAATTTTCTGCTGCTTGTGCTACCTGTTGCACGTGTTTAAGTCACGCAATCCAATCACTTTCCCGACGATTTCGCCGTGATTCTAGGTAAGCAAATACCCTAAATACTTGCTGATTTGAGGTTCCGTCATTTCTATAGCGAAGTAGCTTACGGATCTTGTGTATTAGGTTCCCAGTTCGCCGTAGACGAAGTGTATACGCTCCGTTCGAATTGATACGCTTCTAGGAGAAAAGGTGCGGATTTTAGACGCTTTGATTGACTGTTTCAGCGCTTTCAATGTCGTTTAATAGTAGATTATCGACGGCAACGCCGTTTGACATGTACAACATGCTGTCCGTTTCCTGTTTCGTAAGCAGACGAAAAATATGAGATTTAGGGCATTTTAGTCATTTGTAGGAAATACTGTTTTCATCCATATTTTGCTGATGTGATTGACATGGTTTCTTATTGCATTAGGATACTAGGAATGCGTGCATAATTAGTTTGGCGAAGAGATTCACCTAAATGCGTACTTTGAGTCGACATACTATATGAAGACTTAAGTGTGTAGTTTAAGTGTTTGTATAAATGCTTGTATTAGTATGTATTGAATTAAATGGTGTTATGAATTAGTTTGAGATTGAATTCTCAATTAATATGCTGATGTAAATAATTTCCCACATGTTAGTTATATGCATGATTTCATTATATGTATGAAATGCATGTGTTAGATGATTCACTTAAGTTGTATGTTATAACATGTGTTAACATGCTCACATTGTTGTATTTCATTTCCAATACTCTTATAAGATTGCTGATGTGGATTCATAATTGTTTGGGACTATACATAGTCCAGGCAGTCGGCAACCGAGCAAGTTCGTGGTTGGCTTATCTTTGCCACGAACGACGCGTCGATGAACGCGAGCCATGTTTTGGAGTTGGCGGCAGTGGTTAGGCCACACGAGGTGTTTTACGCACTTCATGTCGTTCGACTTGAGATGCGCTCATGCTAGTCGAGCCCGTCAAGTAACCCGATTGGCCTTTGTATATTCACCTTGTATGAGTCATAACTGCTTGAACCTAGGGTACTGAACTTACCACTGTAAACCCTTTTAACCATGGTACATTGATCCACGAAGACTCATGAGCCGGGCATGGTGGTATGAGATACCGTGGTCGAGCTATCGGCCTACGCTGGGGCCACAAACCTCTCCGTAGTGACCAGTGAGCACCTATGACTCGTGAGCAGATTATGGTGGTATGGGACACTATATTCTTGCTGTCGGCCTACACTGATCAGGAGACGAGTCCTTTGTAGTGACCGCGAGCTATTCTGAGTCTACGGGAGGCGACAACCCTTCCGTAGCAGTGAGAGTACAGTAGGCCTGTATTGATAAGGTGATGGGGGAGCGGTGCAATGAGTGCGAGCAACAGTCCTTGCAGCGACCTACAAAATATACATCGTATGAGATTACTAAGAGTGACGACCCTAGACAGGATCTGTGTTGGGATTGATATAAGAGAAGTACCTTAGTTTCCCAATCCTGCTGTTTGAATGAACTAATAATAACTCGGTAATCATATCACCATCACATTACATGTGCCTGTAAGATGTGAAGCACTGTGGGATGAAAGCATGTCGCGGGCGTAAGATGGTGCCGTATGAGGGAGATCGTCAGTGAGGGCATCAATCATGTCATGTCATATTGCATTAACAACAGTATTAGGAATGTTTGATTTACTGCTTTACTATTATCGCATGATTGATTTGAGAACATGCTAATCCTTGCTCTATTATTCCACTGAGTTAGCTACTCACTCCCACGTTACGGGATGGTGTTTGCAACACCCACCAGACCCTGTCTTAGATGCAGGTGAGGCAGCGATTCAGGAGGCAGAGCCAGACTATGATGAGGACCAGGATGAGTTTTCATATATGCAGTACCACGACGGCTTTGCTTAGGTGGCCTGGATTGGCGGGACTTCTCAGTGGGACTACTGTTGACATTTTGATTTTTCTTATTTACATGTATATGAGACTCAGAGATGTATTCATACTTTGGAGACAGTCGAGATCTACTTTATTTTTCATACAGTGATATATATATTCTTTAGTCTTCCGCTTGCTTTTATCACTGGATCTGGAGTATGAATTGCAGTTTTGGTATACTTTTACTCATGTGAATGCTTTAACTCAGACAACATTGAATCATAATCATTTTTGTTGCATAAGTGATGGTCTGGAACTCGGGAGTTGAGTTTATACACGACCCCCGAATTTCAGGGTGTTACAACATCACGTGGGCCTTAAATACAAAACAGGTGGGCCCTATCACATGGGCCAAAAATGCAAACAGGTGGGCCCCGTACATGGGCAAAAAATACATCATGAGGGGCCTCACGGATGGGCCGCACCAATGGGCCTCAAATGGGCTTGGACCACGCTAGAAATCATTTCAATAGTTGTAGGTGTACATGTGTATCATGTACACTCATTTCATGAGGCACATGGCCCATTAATGATGACCAGCACCATCCAAATGTTTCCTATTTAAATCGGCACCATCCAACCATTGTCCACATAAATCAATACCGTTCAACCATTGTCCACGTAAACTAACTCCATCTAAACATTATCCAACAATGAATCATATCAAAAGATCATTTGAACCATACCACAAATAACAGTGGTGATACTGATTTTCATAGTTAAATTTCTAGTGGGCCCACCATAGTATTTATTTTCCATCCACACTGTTCATAAGGTCCCAAGGACCTGAACAGGGAAGGAAAACAAATATTATATTGAATTAAAACTTTGTAACCCAAAGGGGTTTCAAGGGTGGGCATACGACACCATTGTTTTATGTAGGGTGGTCCACTTAATATTAGATCGGCCTTATTTTTTTTAGTCTTAAGCCCAAGGATGAGCTCACCAAATGTATAGACGGTTTGGATAAAACACATGCGGCATGGTGGGCCCACGTCCAATCTAATGGACGGCTTGGATATCATGGCTGCTGCACCGTCCAGCAAATGGACAGTGCAGATGCAACATGCATCATGGTGCGGTCCACATAGTGGCCCACCTTAACATATATAATATAATATAATACATTATCATATAATATAATATAATATATTACATTATATTATAATATAACATGACACAAAGAAAGCCATTGTCTAAAGAGTAGTATGGTCTGGACGGTGCAGATCTGATGCATATGTGGTGGTGGGTCCACACGTGTGGCCCACCAATATGATATTATTAATATATCATATATTATATACATTACATATATACAAATTTATATATAAACGTGTGTGTGTGAGAGTGCAAGGGTCGACATTGAATGGAAAATGTGTATCACGGTGGGATCGCCCAGATAAAATGAATGGACGGTCTGGATATACTTCATATGCATCATGGTGGGACGTCCACACCTCAGCTGGACCGACGGAGTGGATATAAAACACTTACCTCAAGGTGGGTCCCACCAAACTTGTCGACGTCAATACACCAGCTGGAAGGCTGGTGTGAGACCCATAGAACTTGCTGTCTACGGTACAACAGTTGTATAGCTGTGTGTGGTACACTACCCAACCCGTTTCCAAGCAAGTGGGTCCCACGTGGGGCCCACCATAATGTTTATTTTACATTCAATCTGTTGATAAGGTTAACCGACCCTGATGAATAGGAAAAACAAATTCCAAGTTGATCCAAAGCTTCTATGAACCCAAATAGGGTTTCAATGGCAGGTGATCAATCCCATTGTTTCTTATGATGTGGGCCACCCGAGTTCCAGATTGGGCTGTTTTTTGGAGGGGGCCCACTTCAGGAAGTGGTCCACCCAATGAATGGTGTGGATATTAAACATATATCATGGTGGGGCCCACGGCTGGGACTCATGGTCATTGGTCAACCGTCCATGCGGCAGCGCAGCAGCGCCTGCTGTACGTCCGCTGGACGTCAGCGGCAGGACTGCTGCATGTATATTTTTAAAAAAAATTTTGAAAAGAAAATGCTTTCTCGTGGTTTTTGTGTGTGGGGCCCACATCAGAAGAATCCACCCCATCCAATGGATTCTATAATCTATAACCAACACATCAAGTCCAATATTGGGCATTTTTAGGCATGTAGAAAAATTTAAGTGAATTTAAATGGTGAAAATTGTTGTTTGCTAAGGTATGGCCAACCAGAAAGTTGGATTGGCCCCATTTTTTGGCTCAACGCCTAAAATGGACTGGAAAAAGGGATGGACGGTGTGGATTGAGTTCAGACATCAAGGTGGGGCCTGCATGGGCAACCCTTCCCAAAAGCTTTTAACAAAAGCTAATATTTGAGTTTTCATCTGACGTCCAGCGTCCCTGGACGCTGGACGGTCTGGGCAAACCACGAGGGCCTACTTAGGTGGGCCACCAAATGGCGAATGGTGTGAATACAACAAACATATAAAGTGGGCCCCACCTATACATGGCTTGGATGGAATACATATTTCATGGTGAGGTCCATCCGGGTGGGCCACCCGGCCACATTATTACATAAAATGATAGAGAGAGGGAGAGAGAGAGAGAGGAAGAAGCACCCACCTTATGATCTTCTTCTTCCTTCTTCCACCAACGTGTTCAAGAGCTCCAAGGGGTGCGATTCAACTGTTGAGATCAATTTTGGAGGGTGAGATTGGGTGGTAGGGAGTGGGCCATGTCAAGCTTCTCTCATGGAGCTTGGACGATGGACTCTCATGGGTTGCTTGGGAGAATGAGAAAGAGAGATGAGAGAGAGGGGGTTAAGAGAGAGAGAGATGGGTGTGATGGGTGATGTGTACTTGATGAGTGGAGAGAGAGACAGAGTTGACTTTAGGGGTTGCTTGGGGATGGGTGTTTGTACTTGACATGATGAGATGGAGTAATTGACACTAGATGTGATTGATGGGACATTCTCTTGGGATTGCAACGCGTGGCGTTTCCCTCGAACTGAACGCGGGCCCACATCTCCTGACCCGGGTATCACCTCGGCGCGCGAGACACTGCATCGAAACCGCGGCGATAGCGCGGTCGCATTGGTACAAGTCTCGGGTTGAGCTGACTCTGATATACAGGACACGACTTAGGATTGCGCGCAAATGTCAATTATAGGTCGCGGGTCACCGAAAATCGACAGGGAGGATCGCGGAAAATTTTCGGAATAGTATGGACTATGATACGGGTCTTACAATTTTTGTCTTCCTAATATGTCATTCTATACAAGGATGCCAAGTCAAATCATTTTTCTAAATTTCTATGTAAGTTCTTAGTCCATGCTTCATTTTCAGGTATTGCAATCTCTAATATGGATGTTCTGCTTTTGATTGCTTTACCTCTTGTTTGATTTGGATTCTGTCCAAAAGGTACCCAATGGACCCAACTTGAGCTTCTACCACTTCTTTCAAATTCAGCCCCACTTTCCATTTATCATCAATATCTTCAGGTCCAATGCCCTGGGTCCTGTTGGCTTTATTTTGTGTGCATCTATTAGTCTACTACTCTTTTTAATGGTAATCATGTTAAAAGCTATTGAATTGATGTGGCATACCTATCAGTCCCAGCCAAAACCCGTCCTGTTTCAATGATGAGTTCTGATTCCAACCAATTTGACAGTCTGGTCCATTCCGGGTAAGTAAACACCGGTCATTACTGAGGCTCATCAAATTGGAAGCTCCTCATTGATCAAGTGAGTTTATTTCTTGTATTGCATATTTTGAGGTTATCATAAAATCGATTTCATTCAGCCAACGTTTGTTGCTTGTTGGAATTGGCTAATTGTTTTCATTTTCATTGAGAAGGAAGGCCGTCAAACTTTTGACTTCTAGAGGGAACATGCTGGAGTTGTATCATGAGCTATGTTTACCCTTTGTTAATTGGGTAATGACAAACCAGGTATATCTCTTGAATTTTTATACGAGAAACTCAAATCTTTTGAATTGCTGATATTAAGGTTGTCAAAATGGTGTGTTAGACGCTCTTCTTGTGCACTTCCATTTACTAATTTGCATAATAATTTTTTCTTTGTTTGACACTCTTGTTAACATTTGCTTATTTTCTTAATATGTTAACATTTAAACCAGTGGAACTCTATATTCACGTATATTGTTTTGGTATTTGGGTGCAAGGGAAGTTGTGGAGAAGTTTGCCCTTTTATCTTTCTACTGTTTTAATGTTCTGCAATGATGATTTTGCATTCTTATATACCTAGTTCTTCATTTTTGTTCGCCTTTTTCTGCAATGTCATTTGTTGGTCTTTGCGGCAATGTGGAACTAATTTGTGCATGTGGTAGCTTCCTTTTTTTTTTTGTGTAAGTGATGCTACGGGGTAACTAAATTCTCATCAAAGAAGGTATTTGGTTTCTTTTTCGCAGGAAGACTTTGACAGGGAACAGAAATTTGGGGGTGAAGCAACCAGTAGTATGGTGCCTCAATAGTGTAAACATCCACCTCTGACACTCATGGGTTTCTTTCTTCTGCAAGATATTCTAATTGACAAAAATAGATGCATGAACATGGATCTATCTGATGTATAATGTTTTCCATTAGAGTTTTTGTCACTTGATGGATGCTTTGTTTCATGTTGTTATTCCTAATATGCTACCTAACTTGACATGGATCTATCTTATGTATAATGTTTTCTATTAGAGTTTTTTTTCCCTTTTTAACTCAGTTTTGTTTTGTTGGTGGCTGTGTTTCAGGATTCAAGCATTTGAAATGATGGCAATTGCTATGGTACGGAACAACCTCATATGTTTTTACTAATATGGAATGGTTTATTGGGTTTTGTTTAGGTTGATTAAATAATAATATTCTGATTTTTATTGGCAAAGATCAAAGTGTGAAAGAACTATCAAGATAGAGAGCTAACATTTCTGAATTTTGCAACAACGAGATCATATGAAGGATTCATCTGTTGAAGCTAGTGGGAAGGGCACATCCAAGAAACCATGTCCAACACTTAAATTATTAGCATAAAAGCTATAACTATGGCATATTGTCTCAATTTAACAATTTGTAACCCTTTTGGTTGTATCCAAACAGGTAACTTCACAACACAATGCAAGGAGCTATCATCTAATGAAGGAATCTCACAAGGATAGGGAGTGGAAAATGGATCAAGAGAAGATCCCAACAATCAGTGACACTTATATTAGAACAATGGCCCCATTAGAACTCATGAACTTTAACGTTAGATGTATTTTGGAAATCGTATTTATATGTGGACTGAATCTTGTTAAGACAATGAAACCTTTGCCCTTTCCTTTCTCCATTTGAAAATTGTATTTGTATTTGCAAAACCATGTCTTGGATCAAAGCAGTTTCATGATTATCTGTATTAGCTTTAGATGGGTTGATCTATCAGGGAATGTACTAGCAAGAGAACCATTTATACACACACACACACACACACACACACACACATACACGGATATTAGCCGTAGCTTTATATCTAGAAGCAGTAGCAATTGTTGACTTAAGTCTATAGCTACGGATATCGTAGCTATATGTACATTTCGCCACAGAATTTATGGCTATGGCACCTACTGCTATGGTTATACTATGAACTATAACCGTAGCCATATCTATTTAGCTACAGTTTCATCCGTAGCGCTTGTCCCTTTTTTTGGTAGTGTATATGGAAAATCTGAACCTGTCAATTGGTGGGGAGCATTTTTTTCTTCATTAAGAAAGAAGGACAACAACTTTACACATTCCCCCACAAGAAGGGTTGTTGTTTTTATTTTTTGTTTTTATGGTTTAGGAATTTACAATCTGGAAGATTTTTGGTGAATGGGCCTGCTAGTGTGGCTCATCATATCAACCGTTGGATAATATCAAGATGAAGACATAAGCTATTCATCTCTTTGTAAGTTGATAGCACAGCTAGATCATTTTGTGCAGATACTAGAATCTGATTTCATCTTGGATTGATGGGATCTTGTCAATTTGCTGCCTTTGAGATGGCATAGGGAAAATACCCCCCACTTTTTTGTTAGACACTCTTTTGTGAACTTCCACAGTCAGCAATCTATATATTTCACCTTGTAATTATTAACAGAATGTGGTAGATGATGATCATTCTCTTATAAATGTGCACTGTTTGTGGATATAGTTTGAAGATTTTCTTCATTAGACCGAGTTATGCTTGGCGACCACATTGTGGTCACAGTGACAAAGCCTTTTTTCTTGGGCATCTCTTGGGAGATTTTCAATGGCACATGGGGTGACCCGTTATCAATTTCAACCATTTATTCATTCAGACAATGAGTAAGCCATGTGAAAAAAATCACGACAATCATCAATGCAATGGAAAATGGAGAGCTGAGATTGACCAGGAAATAAAAAAAAAAACCCTTCCAATCATCATTTTGAAACAGCTATCAGATAAATCCTAATTTGGTCTGCCTCAAGCATTACATGAACACCTTATTAAAAATATCGGCCACTTGATAATTAATACAATGGGCCCATGAGATATAAAATTAAAATAAATTGACTGTACAAAATCTACAAGGAGCCACAAATTATTAGACTAGCAACACATCCACACCAAACATCCTTAAGAGTCTACTTCTTGGAACATAAATCTTGCACAAGAATGAAAAAAATATAAGATTAAAGGTTATTCTTCAAACCTACAATCTTCATGACATGTAAATGAAAATAAGCATTCATATTAAGAATTTGAAACTATGGATAGGAAATACATGTCAACATAAAAACCCAAAAACTGCATTAGGGAGAAGATTGGTGCTCACCTTTGACAAAATATTAGAACGTATGTGATGCTCTTCCCACCGATTAATTCTTATCAAATTGTTGTGATGACAACTGCATAAAAATTTCACATATAAATAAAGAAGATATCTCAAAATATGAAATTTAAAAAGGTATGTTCAATATATTTTGCCTTTAAAATGATTAATTTTATCTAGTTACACACAACGCTTTCTTGAGAAGATAATTGTGGGTTGCTTAAGAGAAATTGTTGATTCGAGTTGATGGTTGGATAGCCACAAGCAACAAAAGGGTCACTCATGAATCCACTAGGACCACCCCCAAGATTAAAAAGGTTTTGTTAAAACATGTTAAGATTAGCTGGTTGGTATTCACGATGAGGCAATAATGATGCATCGATGGATCTACCAGGTAATCGAAGAGAACTCGCCACCATACTCTGTGAATTCTAATAAAAGAAAAAGAAAAATTAAAAACTATAACAACATAAACATATGTCATGAAAAGCTTTACAAAATAAGTTTTGAGTGATACCTTATTGAAATGACACATTGGGGTGAACGTAAATTGATAATTTGAAGGTTGAAATACATGGGCCATTTCCTATCTCTCTTGATTTGCTTCTGTTTGAGCGATGGGATTTTGAAATCTTTTCTTCCATGCTTTATCTAACGGATTTTTATATGTACGATGATTACCCCTAACTTTAGGTTTTACTTTAATCCTATGTATAGTTTGTGAACTCAAACTATCCACAAAAGTAAATGCTTTTTCAATCGATTCATAGCACGCGCTTTCGGTATCTACACTTACAATTGGCTTAGGATGTGCGCTTTTAATATCTACATTTTTAGTTAGCTCAGATTGTGCACCTTCAATTTCAGTATCTACACTTTCAGTTGGGTTTGAGCATGCAGGTTCAATATCTACGCTATTGTCAACAACTTAATAAGAGTTTAACGAAAGTTCCTTAATTCTTTTCATGCATTCCATCACTTCATCATGAAATTTATCAGAATAACTATCAGCAAATTTGAAGACCTCCTCATGTTTTCCAACTATTTTTGCAATTTTAAGAAGTTTGCGAGACATATATTTGTACCGCTTACCCAATACAATATTGCAGTTATCTTGTATTATTAATGTAGCCACTTCTTTAGCAAAACCTACCTTTGCATCTCTATGCCATCTTTTCAGAATATAACAAGAAGGAAGCACCTTTATATTATAATAATCTAAAACTTTTAATGCATGACTACACAATATGCCTACAAACTCAAACTTGCGGCAGTTACACATCACTGTATTGTCTAGTGAGTCAAATTTAGCAGTGCATCCTTCAACTTTATCATTATCAGTAACTCGAAATTCCGCAACTGTGTCAACCTCACCACATTTAAAAAGAGAATGATTAAGAATTTTCTTAAACTCATTTTAAAAAATTTCAAACACTTTTGGAGTGTATGCATTTGCCGCTTCCTTTAGTATTTTTATATTAAGAACCAATATCAGGGTACTTTACCTCATTTTGAAATCAGCTACGGCTTCTTCATATCGTCTATGAGCTAGCACCCGCTCATAATGATTGAAGAAATGCAAGAGGTTGTATTTAGGGTTCAAATATATTTTCAAAATATTATTCATGCTCTCGCTTCGCTGCGTACTCTTCATGTCAGCGCAGAATGTATTTCTTCCATAAACTAAAGCCCATTTTTCTTTTTCTTTAAACAAATTTTGTAGCCACTTGTTTTGCATTAAATCATACTTTTCGAGCATTTTATTCCATGCCGTTAAAAACTCTTCCTCATCCTCATAATCATATACACGCCTACTAAAATCATGTTCAAAACTTTTTAAACCTTTAAATACATTGTTAAAGTGCTTCGCAGCATTTTGGTAGATATGTCAGATACATATACGGTGATATGTTTCTGACATCATTGTAGCTATTGCATTGGCCATTGCAGTATCTTGGTCTTTGAGAATTTTCATTGGTTGCCTTCCAGACATCGCACTTAAAAATGTTTAAAACAACTACTTAAAAGATTTAATCGTTTCATCATATAATAATACCGCACCAAATATTACAGTTTTCTTATGATGATTTACCCCAATAAATGGAGCAAATTGTCATCCATAACTATTTATTTTGTATGTTGTATCAAAGCAAATCACATCCCCAAAAACACTATATTCCATTATTAACTTCCCATCTGCCCAGAACATATTCATAATCAAATTATCTTCATCCACTTATATTGCATAAAAGAACGATGGATCATTTACTTGCATTTTCTGAAAGTATCGTAGAACGGCTCCTGCATCGCATTTTTTCATTGTTTTCATTCGCTTTTTTTGTAAGTAATTTTTATAATCAATGTGCATGAAACCTATATTCCCTCGTCCTCCAGATTGTTGACTAAAATATTTTAAAGCTGCTTTAAGTGGTATACCTGAAGCTTCCATCATCTCTACTTCAACTTTTTAATCATCAGTGAAGCCTCTCTGTGACCTTAACATGTGCACTTTTGACAGTGTAACAACTTCATGGTTATGCTCTTCAATAAATTTAATCACTTTATACCTTCCATTTACTTGAAGCTTAATAATCATGTTGGCTTAACATTGAGTTCTAGTATTCGGACGGGTGCTTTTTTCGACGATATCTTTCTTTTCAATCTTTCGACCTTCTTTAGAACAATAAAATTGCCTCTTAATCATGACATTATCATCTGATTTTTTTGTCCAATTTTTTCTAATACTGAATCCCGTTTTTCTAACATATCTATTGTAAAATTTATATGCACTCTCATCGGAACTGAACTCTATTCCTAGTTCTGGTTTTTCATCTAACTCCTCGTCAAAACTAAAATCCATTCCCACTTCTGGTTCTTCATCTAGCTCCTCATTTGTCTAGACCCATACAACTTGTCTTGCCTCATGGTTGTCTACTTGCTAATTTGCTTGTTGATCATCTATTTCAATATCAAATTGTAGCCTTCGACATGGTTGAGAAAATAATTGACTCTCCCGAATATTATCATCCATTTCACCAATTAGCCTTCAAAAGAAAAAGGTAAAACCAAATAATACAAACTTTGAACAAAACCAACATGTACTACAGAAACAAAACCCATTGAACAATTTTATTTTTTTTTAAACAAAGTAAACATTTAAGCATCATATGCAACAAGAGTATCGAATAACTCCCTATAAACAAGGAACTTTTTCATTTTTCTTTTCTTTTTTCTTTTTTTTTTTTGTAAATGCATATAGTAAAGAGATATGATTTCATAAAAATTCAAAAAGAAAAAAAATATACAATACAACTAGAAGATATATATTCTAACCATTTTTTTAAATAAAGATTTTCACAAAAGAGAATTTTCCAAAACCATACAAGTAGCTAAATCCCTAAACCTCCAAATTTTAAAATCCCTAAAATTTCAAAATTTACAAATCCTAAAACTTCTGATTTCAAAAACATTGTATATTACCTCTTGAAAATTTCTGTAGAGTGATAGAAATGATTTGGAGCGGCGTTTCTCAGAGAGAAGCAGGGAGAGAAGGTGCGAGAAATCTAAGAGGGAAGGAAAGAGAGATGCAAGGAGGGAAGGAAAGAGTGATTCGAGAGAAAAAGGAGAGAAATCTGTCAAGGAGGTAAGGAAATCCAGAACCAGAGAGAGAGAACCCGAGGGATTTTTAGGGTTTTTTTTTAAAAAAAAAAAAAAATCGGGGTCGAGTTGTACAAGGCCTGACGGCGTGTAATGCGCCGTTAACTTCCTCATTTGTGGGCCCTACAGTGTCAGCCAATCAGAACATAACACGACAAGTCCGTCTTTTGGAGCGTCCGGGTGGGGGTAGGAGCAATCTGCGTCCTTTGCTGATATGTCCTTCTGTCTTCTGACGTTCTCCACCAATACAAGGGCTACATGGGACGCGAATTGCGTCCTACCCTTGCCCGAACCGTAATCCGTTCGAACAGGGCTCTATGAGGCCCACCATGATGTAAGTGTTTTATCTACACCGTTCATCGCTTTTCTTAACTCCATTTAATTATGAGACAAAAATTGAAGCAAATCCATAGCTCCACTTGACCACATAAAAGGTACCTATAGTGATAATGACACTCACCATTGAAACCTTTCTAAGGGCCACCATGATGTTATTTTTACCATCCAACCTATTAATAAGGTTATACAGATGTGGATGAAGTGAAAACACAAATATAAGCTTGATCTAAAACTTCTCCAACTCGCAAGAAGTTTTTAATGGTGGAACTTAAATCCCAACTTTGTGGTATATTTAAGCCCTTTAAATGCCTCATTTGTTGGCTCACAAATTAAAATTATATGAGAAAAACGATTAATGGCATGGATGAAACACTTACATCACGGTAGGCCCAACAGAGCCCTATTACCGTCTGGGTAGGGGTAGGACGCAATCCCACGTCCGGGTACCCGAGCTCTGCAGAGGCGAGGGTAGTACCTAATCTGCGTCGGTGTGTGGTACACCAGCTAATCCACTTCCGGTTAGATGCCATGCAAAAAAAATGGATGCGTCCTACCTCGCCTGGACCGAACCAGTCCATTCAGGTGCTCTGTGCAGCCCACCGTGAAGTATGAGTTTTATCCACGCGGTTCATCTAATTTCTAGATAATTTTAATTTAGATTGCCAAAAAAGTAGAAAGCTCCCGATCTCAAATAGACGACACAGTGGAGATTGAATGCTCACCATTAAAACATTCTTGAGGGCAACCAGACATTTGTGCTTTCACTTTGTATTGGTTTTTGTGACCTTATGAGCAAATTGGATGGCAAATAAACATCAAGGTGGGCCTTAGGAAGGTTTCAACGTTGGCAGTAATTACCATCCCTGCTTCGTGATGTCTGGTCCACTTGAGCCTTTTATCCGCTTTATTTTAAGAGACAAAGTCTAAACTTATGCAAAAAAATGGATGAACGGTGTGGATAAAACCCATACAATACGATGAGGCTCGCAGAGCCCCTAACATCGTATGATCACGGTTGGATTATGTAATTGCGCGTGGGTGGCACGGGACCTGCCTTGTAATGTGATGTTGATACCACGGGAGTGGATTAGCTGTTACCCGGTCCTTACGATGTGGGCCTCACCATGATGTATGTATTGTATCCACACCGTCCATCTATTTTTAGAGATCATTTTATAGGATGAACCAAAGAACGAATCAGATTCAAAACTTGAGTGGACTCCACCACAAAAAACAATGGAGAGACTGACGCTCACCATTAAAAACATTTAAGGGCCACAAAAGTTTTCGATCAAAGCCGATACTAGTGTTTTCCCTTCTTTAATGTCTATGTTAACTTATGAACAGGTTGGATCTTGAATAAACATGACAGCAGACTTTAGGAAAGTTTCAATGGTGGGCGTCTCTCTCCCTATTGTTTTCTATGGTGGGGTCCACTCCAGATTTTGATCTGCTCATTTTTTTTCTCATGTCTTAAAATTACCTCTAAAAATGGATGGAAGGTGTGGATACAACAAATACATTAAGGTGGGCCCACAGAACTTGGAGACGGTCACTTCAAGCCTTCGCCCATCAACTTGGCGCGATGGTATGCGTGAGTGCAGGGGAATCAATTTTTACTAAGAAATTTACTACTATACGTCCCATATATGGCCCACCAACCTGTTTAAGCCCACTAGCTAATACCTCTCCAAAATAGGCCCCATTTCTCAGGTCGAAAATGCCCCCGGTTTTCCTTCTGGAAGCAGATCGCTTGGTGCTTGAAGACGAGCGCCGACGCTCCTTGAACACCGAGTTGTACGAACGGTTCAAAAGATATCAAAGTACGAACGGTTCATAAGATATCAAAGTCACATGGCCCCAGACTCATGTATTCATTGTATCCACAATGCTCATCCATATTTTGAGATCATTTTGGAGTATTATAAATATAAAAAAAAATCATATCCAAAGATCAACTTAACTACACCACAAAGAGCCGTGGAAAAATTGATTTTTACTGTTAAAAATTTTGTAGGGCCCACCATACCATTTATTTTCCATACAATTTATTCATAAGGCCCAAAAGACCTGGATGAAGAGGAAAACCAAATTTCATAATGATCCAAAACTTTTGTGACTCCTAAAAGTGTTTCAATGGTAGACGTTCAATCCTCCACTACTTTTTACAGTATAGTCCACTTGATAAGTAGATCTATCTTATTTTTTGTCTCAAGCCTTAATATGAGTTCTCTAAATAGATGAACTGTTTAGATATAACACACACCTCATGATGGGACTCACAAAAAGTGGTGGGACTTACAACAGGAAAAAAAGAAAATAGTCAGTAAGTTGGGGCGAAACCCAGTCGACTGGATCAATCCCTATGGAATATAACCGTTGCCATAACATGGCAGTCTATTACCTTCTTTTCTTTTCTTTTCTTTTTTCCTTTTTTCTTTTTACACGGAGAACTTTATTCTACCTACATTTTTCTCTAATACATATTTATATAAATATCTTTATATAAGCATATAAAATTTTTTTCTCTTTTTTTCATTTCTTTTTTAATTCATTTAATAAGAATATCTTCTGAACCAAAATTAGTTACTTGATGTATTATATATGATTTTAGGATAGGAGAAGTTACTTTAGCAAACTAACCTTGTTATTTTCCAAGATTTCATTAGGTCGATAGTTGAAAATCTATTTCATGTACTTCGCGGTCAATTTCATTCATTTCATTTACTTCACGGTCAATTTCATTTCATTCACTTCATGGTAAATTTTAATCACTTCGCGGTCAATTTCATTCATTTCATTCACTCCGTAGTTAATTTCATTAACTTCGCAGTCAATTTCATTCACTTCGCAGTCAATTTCAATCACTTCATGGTCAATTCCCTTCATTTCAAGGTCAATTCCATGCATTTCATGGTCAATTCTGACGATTTCCCTTCACTTCACAGTCAATTCCATGCATGTCGTAGTCAATTCCCTTCACTTCACGGTCAATTCCATGCATTTCACGGTCAATTCCAGCGATTCCCCTTCACTTTACAGTCAATTCAATTCATTTCACAATCAATTCCCTTCACTTCATGGTTAATTCAATTCATTTCACGGTTAATTCCCTTCATTTCACAGTCAATTTCATGCATTTCATGGTCTATTCTAGCAATTCCCCTTCACTTCACAATCAATTCCATGCATTTCACAGTCAATTCCTTTTACTTCATGGTCAATTCAATGCATTTCACCATCAATTCCCTTCACTTCATGGTCAATTCCATCCTTTTTACAGTCAATTCCAGCAATTTCCTTTCATTTCACGATCAATTCCCTTCACTTCACGGTTAATTCCATGCATTTCACGGTTAATTCTAGCAATTTCCCTTTACTTCACAGTCAACTCAATTCATTTCACAGTCAATTCCCTTCACTTCACGGTGAATTTCATGCATTTCATGGTCAATTCCCTTCACTTTATGGTCAATCCAATGCATTTCATGGTCAATTTCGACGATTCCCCTTCACTTCATGGTCAATTCAATTCATTTCATAGTTAATTCCCTTCACTTCATGGTCATTTCCGTGTATTTCACGGTCAATTCGCTTCACTTCACGGTCAATTCCATGCATTTCATGGTCAATTCTGGTGATTCTCCTTCACTTCATGGTCAATTCAATTCATTTCACGGTTAATTTCCTTCACTTCACGGTCATTTTCATGCATTTAACGGTCAATTCGCTTCACTTTACAGACAATTTCATGCATTTCACGATCAATTCAATTCATTTCACAGTCAATTCCCTTCAGTTCACGGTCATTTTCGAGCATTTCACGGTCAATTCGCTTCACTTCATGGTCAATTCCATGCATTTCACGGTCAATTCCGACGATTCCCCTTGACTTCACGATCAATTCCCTTTACTTCACGGTCAATTCAATGCATTTCACTGTCAATTCCCTTCACTTCACAGTCAACTCCCTTCATTTCACGGTCAATTCCATGCATTTCACGGTCAATTCCAGCAATTCCCCTTCATTTCACGGTCAATTCCATGCATTTCATAGTCAATTCCAACAATTCCCCTTCACTTCACGGTCAATTCCATGCATTTCACGGTCAATTCCTTTACTTCACGGTCAATTCAATGCACTTCAGAATCAATTCCCTTCACTTCACGATCAATTCCATGCATTTCATGGTCAATTCTGTCAATTCCCCTTCACGGTCAATTCCCTTCAATTCACGCTCAATTTCATGCATTTCACGGTTAATTCCGGCAATATTCTTTCACTTCACAGTCAACTCAATTTATTTGACAGTCAATTCCCTTCACTTCATGGTGAATTCCATGCATTTCGCGGTCAATTCCCGTCACTTCACGGTCTATTCCATGCATTTCATAGTCAATCCCGGCGATTCTCCTTCACTTCATGGTCATTTCCATGCATTTCATGGTCAATCCCCTTCATTTCAAAGTCATCGTAAGAGTTATTTTCCATCCAATCTATTCATAAGGTCACAAAGACCTGGATGAAGAGGAAAAATAAATTTCATAATGATTCAAAACTTCTATGACTCCTAAAAGGGTTTCAATGATAGACATTCAATCCTTCAATGCCTTTTACAGTGTGGTCCACTTGATAGCTAGATCTATCTTATTTTTCATCTCAAGTCTTAATATGAGTTCACCAAATAGATGGACGGTTTGGATATAACACATACCTCATAATGGGACCCATAAAAAGTGGTGGGGATTACAACAGGAATAAATAAATAAATAAAAAGAAGTCAGCAAGTCGAGGTTAACTAGGTTGCAACTCGGTTGATCGGGTCAATAGCTATGGATCATAATGGTAGCCATAACTATGGTAATCCCCACAACTACGGTTATAATCTGTAGCCACTGATCCGGTGGACCGGGTCTCAACCTGGTCGACCCCGACTCGCTGGCTATTTGTTCCCTATTATAATCCCCACCACCTTTTGTGGGCCCCATTATGTGTTATGTATTATATCCAAATTGTCCATCTATTTGGCGAACTCGTATTAAGGCTTGAGACGAAAAATAAGATAGATCTTGCTATCAAGTGAACTACACTGAAAAAGGCAGTGGAGGATTGAACGTCTACCATTGAAACCCTCTTAGGGGTCACAGAAGTTTTGGATCATTATGAAATTTATTTTTCCTCTTCATCCGGGTCTTTGTGACCTTATGAATAGATTGGATGGAAAATAAATATTACGGTGATCGTGAAATGAATGGGATTGACCATGAAATGCATGGAAATGACCGTGAAGTGAAAGGGAATCACCGGGATTGACCATAAAATGTAGGGAATTGACCGTGAAATGAATGGAAATGACCGTGAAGTGAAGGGAATTGACTGTGAAATAAATGGAAATGACCGTAAAGTGAAAGGAATTGACCGTGAAATACATGGAATTGACCATCAAGTGAAGCGAATTGACCATGAAATGCACAGAAATGACTGTGAAGTGAAGGGAATTGACCGTGAAATGAATTGAATTGACCATGAAGTGAAGGAGAATCGCCGGAATTGACTGTGAAATGCAAGGAATTGACCGTGAAATGCACGAAAATGACTGTGAAGTGAAGTGAATTGACCGTGAAGTGAATTGAATTCACCGTGAAGTGAAGGGGAATCATCGGAATTGACCGTGAAATGCATGGAATTGACCATGAAGTGAAGGGAATTGACCACGAAATACATGGAATTCACCGTGAAATGAAGGGAATTGACCATGAAGTGAAAGGGAATTGTTAGAATTGACCATGAAATGCATGAAATTAACCGTGAAATGAAGGGAATTGACCGTAAAGTGATTGAAATTGACTGCAAAATGATTGAAATTGACTGCAAAATGAATGAAATTGACCGTGAACTGATTAAAATTAACCACGAAGTGAATGAAATTGACCGCAAAATGAATGAAATTGATCGCGAACTGATTGAAATTGACTACAAAGTAAATGAAATGGATTTTCAACCATCGAACTGATGGAATCTTGAAAAATAACTAGGTTGGTTGGCTAAAGTAGCTTCTCCTACCCCGAAATCATATATGTTACATCAAGTAACTAATTTTGGTTTAGAAGATATTCTTCTTAAATGAATAAAGAAATAAATGAAGAGAGAGAGAGAGAGAGAGTGAAATTTTTTTTATACGCTTATATATACATATTTATATAAATATGTATTAGAGAAAAATGAAAGTAGAATAAAGTTCTCCATGTAAAATTTAAATTTAAAAAAAAAGTGTATAGATTATTGCAGCACGGCGGTTATCGCTACGGTTATAATCCGTAGCGATAGGGAACCCCAACTTTAAAAAATCAAAAAGCTAAAAACACAGGGGCATTTTTGACCTGAGAAATGGGGTCGTACTATTGGGGCTTATTTTGGTATGCTAAAAACCAAGTGGGCTTAAAAGGTTTGTGGGCCATATATGGGTCATATGGTAGTAAATTTCTCTTTTTTAAACTGAGACTTTCTCTCTCACTGCGACTGAATCCCAACCATTTTTGTCAATCTCACGATTATATGAAGGCGCTTATAACCTCCTTGCGGTACGGTGTGCAGGAGACCACTACATACATATATATATATATATATATATATATATATATATATATATATAAATGCTCACATACAATTAGTTGGACACTGTGTTTTGGTCCAACTAGCTGGCATTTAATGAGAAAAAATTTCTATTAAGGACAATCCAAGTTCTCATTAATTAATGCTAATTCATATTAAGAGAGAGCGTTTGCTCCACTGTAGCTTTTCGTGAGCTCTTTTGAAAATAATCTCTATCTTAGGTGTGCCCTACTTTGGTGTTAATGTAAAATTCCATCGTGACTATCAACTGTGTCACCCTTGTTAGACCTATGAACCGAAAATCAATTCTATCCATGGTTCAACTAGACCGCACAATTGAAAATAGTGTGCAAAAATAAGCTCACCTTCCAAAATGATTCCTTTCATGAGGTGCACTTAAATGAAGTATGGCTGTGATTTCTGAGCTCTACGTGTAACCTTTGGTATGACATTCAATGATTGGAGTGGATTTCACTTTCACATAACCATGGGTCCTGTAAAAATCAAAGGTAGACGTCTCTCCGTCTACTGTTTTATTGGTGTGGCCTACCTGGATCAAAAGTCAGTATGATATTTTGTCTTATGGGGTAGAATGAGATGACACATCTAACGGTTGTAGTGGATCTCACATGCACATCACTACACCAATGATGGGCCAATAAAAATAAAGTTAGGCGTTCTCTCCTGCAGTCAAACTTCTTGTGCACCACTACAAGAAAAGAGTATCATATTAGGAGAAGAAGAAGAAGAAGAAAAACCTTAAGTATTAAGTGCAGCCCCTTCCTCAAGCAACACTGTTTCGTCGCTGGTCATGCCGCCCACCTTGATGTTAGTATTATATATGCAGGCTATCCACCAGTTTTTTCAGCTCATTTTAGAACGTTATTAAAAAAAAAAAAATGAAGCAGTTAGAAATCTTAGTCCACATCATAGGAAACAGTGGATATTGAACTCTCACCATTAAAAATTTCCTAGGGCCCACTGTAATTTTTACTTGGCACCCAGCTTATTGAAAAGGTTACAAAGACCTTGATGAAGTAAAATAAAAATAAAAAACAAACTTCAGCTTGATCCAAAACCTTTGGACCACAAAAATGTTTTTAATCCCCGCTAACTACAGTTTCCGGTTCACCTGAGAATTTTATCTACTTTATTTTTAAAATCATGTCCTATCATGAGCTGAAAAAATAGATGTAGCATGGATATAAAACATGGCCAAGGTCGGGGATGCACAATAATACTTGAGAACAAGTTGCACCTCTTTATTTTTTTGAAAAACACACCTTTTCTTTTGAATTTGAAAGAAGTTTAACAGCGTGAGATAAAGCCAACCTTGATTTTTAATATGGCCCACCATGTCATGTATGTAAATCCACTCCACCATCAAATGTGTAATCTCATTGTAAGTCTAGAGCCAAAATATAAGGCAGACTTGTAATTCAAGTGGGCACACCGATATAACAGTTGAAGTAGAGCTATCTACCTTTGATTTTTACAGATTGTGTGAAATCCACTCCAACCATTAGATGAGACAGAAAATGCTAGGTGACATACCCAAAAATAAGATAGATGCGTGATTCAAGTGGGTCTCATTAAGGGTGAGAATTTTCAGCACACTATTTCCAATGGTCGGATGTATTTTATTTTAGCACCACCCAAGCGAATGACCATTTTGAAACACGTTTTTCAGAGGTAACGTAAAGCAAAGGCCCTGAAGGGGAGGAGGATTAGATACTGAAAGGTTGAGCAGGGAGAATCCCTACAGAAGTGACATCAAGAAGTTCTATGGACCCCATTATAATGTATGTGTTGTATCCACAACGTCCATTCATTCGGAGATATTATTTTAAGACATGACCCAAAGAACTATGCAGATCTAAAGCTTTAGTGGACCCCACCACAAAAAACAGTGGGAAGATTAATGCCCACCATTGAAACCTTCATAAGGCCCACCATGCTGTTTTTTTGAAATCCAACCTGTTCAAAAGTTTTAATGGTGGTGTCACTCTCTCCACTGTTTTATGTGGTGGGGTCCATTGGAGCATCCTTCTTTGGATATTATCTTAAAATAATCTCTCTAGGTATATGGACAGCGTGGATATAAAACATACATCATGGTGGGGCCACGGAACTTGGTGATGCGCCACTTCGCGCCTCAAGCAAAGTCCTGTTTCTCTCTCTCAACATTAATTAGCATTAATTAATTCAAACTAGTTGGATGGTCCAACTAGTTGCATGTGAGCATTTCTCTGTATAGACACACACACCTCACATCTAACTTGATTGGTGCCCAGGATTGGTGGTAGGAAATTGCATTTGATCTTATGCAAATTCCATTCAAAGTGAGGAAACGGCCCGATGGATTGGATTAATCCCAGTATTATATCAACTGGATTCAATAATAAATACAGCAAGATTGCTAGTGAATTTTGAAATTCATTATATCCATGGGGCCCCGTTGATGCATATGTTTTACCCACACCATTCATTTACACATGCCTTTTACACATGACATTCAAGTTGCATATGTGCACAAGTAACCTATATTTATTGTGAAATTTGGTTCATTGATTATAATTCTATGGTCCACCAAATGTAGATTTCACTTAATACAATGTATTTATTTTTTAAATGAGGAATTTGATCCCAAACATGAGATTGGAAGATCTTTATGCCAATATATTTCCAAACATGTAATCATTGTGCTAACATTAATTCTATCTATTGAAATTCCATATTATTTAACCCCATAGAACAAACAAGCTATAAAATAGGCTTATTCCGCAAGCATAAAGTACACTTTGTCTAAAGTCTGGAAAAATCAGGCCCATGTAAAATAGGCTTATTCCACAAGCATAAATCACGCATGGTTTGAAGGGGGGAAAAATCGAATGGCCTGACATTCAACTTGACAAAACATGCTTATTCCACACGCGTAAAGTACACTTTGGCTGATGTCAGGAAAAATCAGGCCCATGTAGAATAGGATTATTCCACGGGCATAAATCACGCTTTGTTTGAAGGGGGGGAAAATCCAATGGCCTCACAGTCAACTTGACAAACTAGGCTTGTTCCACAAGCATAAAGTATATACACTTTGTCTGAAGTCAGGATCAATCAGGCCCATGTAGAATAGGATTACTCCACAAGCATAAATCACGCTTTGTTTGAAGGTGGGAAAAATCGAATAGCCTCACATTCAACTCTGGCAAAATAGGCTTATTTGGCAAGCATAAAGCACACCGTCCTTTGGGAAAAACCTGAGTTCAAGGCATTTATCATCGAGCATTCTGTTACAACTTAAAAGATTAGAACGCTTTGTTTCAATGTTTGAATTATAGTTAACAGAGTGTTTATTGCACTTCATCAACCATTAATTAAAAAGCGCTATATACATGTGTCATACGGGTAATATAAAATGGAAAAACAAAAACAAAAACTTGAGTTTAACCATATTTATGGAAGGAAAATGCTTGCACCTATACCTAACCAAACTACCTTCTTTTTGCCAGCATTTGTGGAGTAGATGCTGAGAAATTTCCAACATGGACAATCTATGAAGTATGAGAAAGCCACACATACCGGTAGTATAGGGACAATTAATGAACGGTTCAAATTATGGTACATCCCATAATGTGGCCCTAGTAGTACCACACATGTTGATCCTTAGCCGCTCATTTCCGTCCATTTGAGTGTCCATCAAAGTTGGCACATGGCTTAGGTGGATCCGCAGAGATGGGTAGGATCCCTGACCGTGGGGCCTGTTATGTATGTGACCTACATCGGTGCCCTCCATCTATTTTGAAAACTCCTTTTAGGGCATAATCCAAAAAACCAAGTACATCAAAATCTAAGATTGACCATAATATAAGAAATAGTGGTAACCGGCCATTAAAAATTTCTCGTGGGCCAAAAAAGTTTTGGATCAAGCTGATATTTGCATGGTCTCTTCATCCGGGTCTTTGTGACCTTATCAACAGGCTGGATGACAAATAAACATTCCAGTGGCCCCATGAAGTTTTTAATAGTGGGGATTCAATCAAGACCGTTTAAGATTTGGATATGCTTTATTTTTGGTATCATACTCTAAAATGAGTTGTCAAAATGGATGGACAGCGTAGATGTAATGCATATACATCATTAGTAGGCCCCACAGTTAGGGATCCACCCAAACCATGCCCCTGGAAAGTTGTACAGGTGGCATATGCTAAATTGTGGAACCCACTTGCCTGAGTCACAGTCTGAAATAAGATTAGTCAAACGTTCTAAACCTTTCTACACGCGGACACTTGTGGTTTGAAATAGGGCCATTATGCAATTTTCATTTTTAAACGTCCAATAAATGCCACCAATTTGATAGTCAAGTAATCAAATCAGACTAATTTTTGGTCCATCATAGATATAAATCGAGACCCACTATTTGAATTACGTTCATATAAAGTATTTCCTTTCTAAGTGCATGCCTGCGTATCATCTGTCAGACTGTCACACTGTGCCAGACTATCAAAGATTTTTCCATTAAAATAGGAAAAAGATCATATGGTCTCAGTGTGCAAGTAGAATCAATGGACACGCATCTCCCACTACTCAGCAATGAAATGGAATGCTTCTAAGTTAGACGTTCTTGAATGACTCCCTTTAGTAGGATATGTTGTGCACACCAACTCTCGTGCTCTTTAGGGTCGCTCAAATCAAAACATTAAAATATAACCAAATCAAATAATTGTTTTCTACTTAAAATAAATCATATTATCCCAATACTAATAAAATATTAATTATTATAAAACATTAAAGAAAAAGGCAATTTAATCTTTTAAATTCACACTATAACTACTATTAATAAGTTCGTTACCTAATCATTTTGACTTCATGATTTACTTTTAATTGAATTAATTAGACAATTAAGCTGATTCAACAAATCAAACTTTTTCATGAGTGATTTTATAGAATTGTAGAAGTAGATTATTTGACTATAGCTAATGAGCTTAGGATCCGAAGTATCTATACAATCTTTAAGGATAATAAAGTAAAAGATAGATTGCACTTATGTGTTGTCGTTTGTAGAATAAAAGATTCTTGTGAGGTGGAACCTTGTCCACAAGCGTGATGAGTCCTTATCCTAATTAAAAAAAAATGAAGATAGATTGCACTTATGTGTTGTCGTTTGTAGAATAAAAGATTCTTGTGAGGTGGAACCTTGTCCACAAGCTTGATGAGTCCTTATCCTAATAATAAAAAAAAAAACTTCGGTACTCTAGAAGAGTGTGGTAGTTGATATGCAAGCCTTAAGAAATTGCACACTGGTGTATATAACGCGACATATATGGTCCAAATGGTGAACCCACCGTTAGATGGACCATGAAAAAATATAATTAGTGGACATTTATTGGACAGTTGAGATTAAAAATAGCCCATACTAATAATTTAGCAAATATTTTTCTTTGAAAAAGTTAAAATTATTCAACTCCTTTACTTTTGCACATGCACTCATTTTTCTTCTTTTACCTTTTTTTAATTTATTTATTTACTCACAGACACACCATAGTGGGATTTTGATGCAGGGATGAACGTGATGTGGTCAATCAAAATCTTCCTCAAGGATAACTACTCCAAATCTACGGAGCTTCTCTGGACTCCTCACAGAAACTTCTCGAATCCACGAGGAAAGAAAGTAAGAGAATAGAAATAAATTCTATTAAAATTCGAAATTGATTAATGAATGAATAAAAAAGAGTTCACAACCCTTTAAATAAGAGTATCAAGCAATAAGAAAGAAATCAGAATCAAACTACAACTAAAACTCCTAGAATCTGCGACTTACTATAAATAGTAAACTTACTATTTATAAACGGTCATGATGTCTATTAGTGTGCGAGGTTTTCAGCCAAAAATAAGTGTCCTATTTGGCTTTACCAAACCGTTCTCCTAATTATTCTAAGCACTTTTCATGTTGGACACAACTCCTAAAATCTAATGGATGAAAAGCTATAATCAAACTAAAAGTTACTATTTATAGTAAAAACGAAAATAAAACAAGAAAATGACCGTCGATCCATGGGTTTCTCGTAAATCCGGGCTGCACAACCCAGCATAGCAGGGTTGGTTGGTTAAAGTAGCTCGTTCTACCCCAAAATCATATATTTTACGTAAGATAACTCATTCCGGATTGCAAGATACACCTGATCTAAAGTCCAACGGTCCGGATCACTTCTGTCGTCAACCGGGCCTTTTCTGATCCATCTTGACCATGAAACTATCCATGACCCACTCTACATCAAATTTCACCACAATGGGTACTTAAACCTAAGACCTTGTATTGAAACTCTTGTTAGTCTACTAGAAGCATGAGTAGGGACTCATCTACATTGGTTTCCACAATTTAGCTGTATTAAAACACAGTGGTCCATGTAACCACCGCCAAAGTATCTAAGTACTTGCCCAAAACATTAGTATACAGGAGACATCTTCTATAATTTATTTTGGGCCCATTTCGTTGCAGTCAAGTAGAACTTTTTGGACAATGTCCACTCAAGGGTATATGGAGAGGCTAATGTGAATGAACAATTTTATTATGTTATTTGTTGTTTCTCAAGTATTATTTTTGGGCCAACATATATAATTTTTGTGCACATTAGCAGGTGTAGATGTGTAACATACTTGTAGATTAATAATGATATAGGTGATAGGTACAGATTAATTGAAGATTGAAGATGCGTGATAGCACATGTCAATACTATGAACAAGCACATTGCCAAATGTGATACATGTGATAAATGTATATGCGAGTATTGACATATCTTACTTAAGTGGTGCTCGTAGGTCACATGTGGTACATGTAGGGTGCTTAGAGATATACTATCTTATATATATGGTACATGAGATATGTGACGCATGGAGTGTGTACAAAATAATGCTACTCTGCTTATAAAATAGGATATAGACTTTAACTATCTTTGGCCCATAATAGCAGCTTGCTTTTTGAGACAAGCATGTCTTTGATTTTATCTAAATTAGTGCTACCACCCGAAAATTGATGTTGAAAATAGATATATGTAGTGTGAAAACGTTCCTTTGTGCATTGTCTAATTTGGGTGATGAAAGGTGTGATATGTGGAGTACTACCGGTTCCTGCTCCGTATGTAAAATTCAAGCTTTCCATCAGGTGGGCCATGTGGGTCCTTACTCATGCCCTGGTGGTAGACTCATAAGAATTTCAACACCATGTCATGGGTTCTGAGTACCCATTGTGGTGAAATTCCACTGTGAGGTGTGAATGCCCGGTTGTGAGAAAAAAAGAAAAAAAGAAAAAGAGGTGGGCCATGCTCTGTAAATACTCTAGCCTAAAAATTAGGTTATTGCACCAACACAAATGGATGACTTAGCCATTCATTTATTTTTAAACATGGCCAAGTAAAAAAGCCTAATTTTTAGAAAGGAGGATCTAAATCGGCCATCCCAACCGAGTGTGGTTGGTATTGACAAGGGTCCACACGCACCTAAGCTTTGAAAATTCTATGATGAATGTTCTTTTTTTATTTGCATTTGGGTTCAAAGAACTTTATTTGCATTGAAGGTCCTGGCCCCTGATTCAAACCACCATGGCCCACCACCTCGGTTAGGTGAAGATTTTCCTTTTATCAGAAAAATCCGTGTGATTCATAGGGAGGCTATGACCACGCACGAATATAGCCCTGACATCCACATGCGAGCACATGCACATGTGTGCAATCTAAGCCTTCCATCAGTTAGGCATGTTGGTTTTTATCTTTCTTGTAAATAATGAAATAGCCTTTCATTCTTAGGTGGGCCTTATTGCATGAAGTTAACAGTTATTTTGTTGTGTACACTTAGGTCCATAGTTTAAAACTCGACTCAACTCCACCGAGTTGACTTGACCCAACCGGATTTCACCAAGGCTCGATAAAAACTTAGTCTGGTGACTTGGATTCAAGTCAAATTTTCATGTTTTTACACTATGCTTGGGCTAATTGGAGGAGTGATCTGGATAATGTGGCCCACGTGATGGAGAGTCCAGATCTTGCACGCATTGTCATTTTCTCTATAGGGCTCTACAGGTATGTGGCCTTAGCAAGCCTCCTCATTCATGACGCATAGTAGGGATGAAAGTTGGACGGGTTCAACCCAACCTAACTTTGACCGACCCAACATTGGGTTGGGCTCGGGTAGGATGTATCAGGTTTGGTCTTGAGTTTGGACTATATAAATACCGACCCAATAAAAGTTGGGTTGGGCTTGGGTTGAGGTATTGGGTTGCCCGACTCAATCCGAACCCAATTGATATATAAGTTACTTATAAATTATAATTGAATGCGGATAGTATGTGTTGAAGGCACAAAAAATTCGAATGCCATTGAGTTTCCAATGACTCAATCTAACAAGATATGCCAGATTTCTCTCTCCCAAATATATAGTGTGCAACACAACACAACTTTTAAAGGAGCAGTTGTTCTTTATTTTAGCTTGTTTGTTTTGTAAAAAATGAAATTTTCTACAATAAATAACTACATATATAATTAATAAAATATTAGGTACAAAAAAATAAAACATGTATTGAAATATAATAAACTAATCTAATAATGAAAATATTAACATGTTTCCACCTGACCAACCCGACTGAGCCCACTTGGGTTGATAAATCTCAACTCGAGGTTGGGTTAGGATTGAGGTATAGGAACCTTGGGTTGGTCTAGAGTTGAGCACTAACCCAACCCAACCCAACCCAACCCAACCCACCCGACTTTCGGCCCTAACGCATAGCCAGAGAAAAGGACACCTAGAAAGGCCCAGCCGACCAGGGCCCGGCCCATCATAATCATTGGGCCACATGAAATGTTTTACTGTATCAAGAGGCATTTGAGTGGCCCATGGTTGAATCACAGCAAATCGACGATCGTAGCGGTGAGTTGGGCCAGCAATGGGCCAGACTGCTGCCAGGCAAAATCAATTTTTTGAATAGCCCCGCACGGTAGGCCTGGTCCAACAAGTTCAAAATCTGGGCCTGAAGTAAACCAGGCCTGTCACTGTCAGGCCCAGTTATAAGGCTTGACTTTGAAATGTACGGTAAAAATGAAAAGTCAGCACTTGATGAGAAAAACTAATGGCTGAGATTGTCTATCCAGTGTGATTTTCAGCCTTGGACCATGTATGAAACAAGCTAGATGAATGGTCTGAGTTTATAGATTGAAAAGGAAGTGACTTAGAGATTGGTTGAAACAGGCCGTGATTGTGGGCCCATATGAGTGGGGCTATTTTTCGGCTGGGATTATGGTGTGGCCCAGATGGTTAGATGTAGATATAGTTGGGGCTGGGTCATTTATCTCAGGGGCTAGGCTTGGGTCTGATTCCTTAGTGGGCCTGAATGGGTTCGGGTCTGGATCCTTAAATCACCGGTGGCACACTTCTTTCTACTGAGATTTTTCATTTGGGATGTTTCGGTTTTCGGTCGATCTTCACCATTAATTATCAGATCGTGTCTGCCCCACCTTTTCTCACAGACCTTGGATCATGTTACTCTATATTATCCATTGGGACCATTTATTGGACCGCTAGGATTATCTAATTGGTAAGGCATCCATGTCACTGTCCATCCATGGTGGTGCCCAGTAGATGAACGGTCCAGATCAGCAAACGATTGTGCCAAGTGTCCAATATTTTGGGGTTGAGCTAACAACTTGTTAGATCAGCCTCTAAATCACGTGCCTTATATGTAGCTATTATGGTTTTCTGACTCGGCGACTCAGGACTAACTCGTGTCTGGTTATGGGTTGAGCCATGACTCGGCCTAGTTGGGAGTGACTCGCGGTCCCAGACCAACTCAACTTGGTCCGAGTCAGCAATCCATCTTAGCTATGGCCCAATGCACCTATCTCATGTGGGGCAGTCCCAATGAAACTGACGGCAATGGGATGTGGGCTGGGCCGGGTGGACTGAATTTGAACTGAAACGGGCTTAGTGGGCCATCTCTATTCAAAATTCTGATTTTGTGTCGGCCTGGCCCGCTAACCACCGATTAAGCCATTCAAACAGCATTACACAAGTCAAGCTGGCCCCAAGCCAACCTGGCCCACTTTCATTGCAGCCCATTCACCGTTTGGCATCGAAGAATGACCGAACAATCGGACTGGCTAGCTGGGCTACTTAAAATTTGAACGGTTGGTGAAAATTCGAGCAGGGTTGTCAATGGGTCACATACAGGCCCAACAATCAAAATTTGATTAGCCCATCAATCCACTCCCATAATAGTAGGGATGCTGTCAATGGTCCAGATTGTACTATGCATATCATTAGCACTGTAAATGGGCCAAGCTCAGGCCATACAATATCAAAATTTTGAATAGGCCCCACTCAAGGTTATCCATCCTTTTGGCCCTTGATTTTTGGACCCACAAGGTCATCCATCCTAGTACTGTCAGAACCCAACACACTAATGCTAGCATGATCAGACCCTTCGTCAATGCTTCCCTAGCATCCCATTCATCATCCCACTGCCAGGATGAATATTTGGCCCATATCCACCCACACCCCCCCACCCAAATCCTTTTGGCCCTTGATTTTTGGATCCACAAGGTCATCCATCCTAGTACTGATTTTGCTCGAGTATTTAAAACTGCATAGTTCTGATGGGATCCAAAACACTAATGCTAGCATGATCAGACCCTTTGTCAATGCTTCCCTAGCATCCCATTCATCATCATCTCACTGTCGAGATAAATATTTGGCCCATATCCACCCCCCCCCCCCCCCCCCCCCCCCTCCCCCTCCCTTTTTTCTTTCTTGCTATTGTCATGGTGGGCCACGCCTTAGATCTTGAAATCGGTTCACTTGGACCATTGAAATTTTCGATTTACACATGGCTTCTTTTTTTATATAATAAAGCCAACCATTAAAGGTGTACACGAGTCAATCCGGGCACAACTCGGCCACTTGCTGGCCTCAGCTTGGACTCGGCTCGGCTCAAGCCTAATTGGCTAGCTCAGCTCAGTTTGGTTAGTAGCTCGGGCCAATTTGAGTTGAGTTCGAGCCAAGATCAAGCTAAGTTCGCTTGTACGGTATTTTCACAAATATATAAACTGTACTTTCAAAATCTTGTTGTATGTAAAGCAACAGTAATGGATTTACAGGTATTTCATCAAACACCTTATAAACAACATAAAAATCAAGAAAAAATGTATTTGTTTCATATATGTACCTTCCTTGCCGCCGGCTATACTTCATTGAGTCATTTCATCAAACACTTGGTGAGCACCAACAATATTAGAGTAATCGAGTCACTGAATTGAATCGATTTGAGTTTCATTCAAGTTGGGTTCGATCCAAGTCGAGTCGAGCTTGGACAAGCTCGAACTCGGTTCGAAAATTTTTCAAGCTCAAAAAATCAGCTCGACTCGGCTCGAACTCAATTTCAAACCAAGTCGAATCAAGCTTTTTCGAGTCAAGTCGAGTGAGTTATCGGGCTAACTTTGCTCGCTTACAGCCTTACCAACCATCCATGGATCTCAATAAGACTATGCATCCATTGAATAAAAGTCACTTCTAGTGCCATGGCTCATCAACATGGCCCATAGAATCAATTGTTATAGTGACGTCTACTCCATTCATCTTTTACGCCAGCTTATATTAGTGTTCAACTATAAAAGTGAGGTGGATACAAAAAATTAGGGCTTATATTAATTTTGCATCAATCTAATGTTTGCCTTTTCAATTAATCATAATGGGAAATCAATGGCATATAAATATCATTGCAAGCCTTGTATTATGTGCTTCTATCCTCACCATTTCTTGTGGTGTGCCTTACTTAAGTTTTGAATTTACCTTTTTTTAGCCGTTATAACTTATAAACTTGCAGAACTAGCAGATAGAGTGGATGTCGCACAAGTGGACCCCGCTTGAGATTCAGATCTTCTCTATATTTGGGCTCACCTCCTAAAATGTGAGGAAGAAATGAATGCATGGAGACCCAATCGAATACAAACTTAGCTGTGGGTCCACGGAGCTTTGGGTTAAGGTGAGCCTGGTAAGCCTCAAGTTTCAGGCCCGGTCTCTTGATGATTTGATTAGGTGCGGCCCTAACAGTGGGGTTTACCTTGATCATTATATGTCATGAGACTAATATGAAGTAGGCCCAAATCCAAGGTGGACCACACCACAAGAAACAGTGGTGAGTAGCCATTAAAAACATTTTATGGGCTATAAAAGTTTTGGATGAGGCTGACTTCTGCACCCAGATTTTTATGAGCTCGTCAAGATGGAAAATAATTATTAGGGTGGGTTATAGGATTTTTTTAATGGTCAGTGTTTAATCACCACAGCTTCCTAAGAAAGGGTGCACCTGAGTTTAGGATTTGTTTCATTTTTGGGTTCACGCTAGATTGTTTGATTATTTATTTCCTTGGTAAATAAATAATGGTTACTTCCACGTGCAATTACCACGTCAATATCAATGCTTGTGTTGGCAGCTAGTTTTTTGAAATCTAAAATGATAAAAAGTGCAAAATAAATGCGGGGTTTGCTGTGATGTTCGTGGCTTAGACATTGTTTTTGTTTATTGGTATGCTAGCTGGTTTTAGGGCATGGGCTCAAAAATCAAGTAGATTCATGAATCCAATGGATTGGATCATTATAGGGGGAAATTAAATTCTTACCATAAAGAACTTTGTAGGGCCCTAAGTTTTGGATGAACCTGATATTTGTGTTTTTCCCTTGTCATTGTTTGTGAGGTTAGATGACAAATAAACATCAATGACAGCTCAATAAAAGACATAACTTACCATGACAGATGTTTAAGGCCATTATTCATTGTATGGTATGAACCACTTGAGTGTTGGATTTGCTTCACCTATGGGCTCATATCTTAAAATCTCCTAATAAAATAGATGGACGGCATGGATATGTCATATACAAAACAGTGGGGCCATAATTTTAAGTAAGCTTTTTTAAAACTAATTTTTGAGATGGAATGATAAGCTTTTTACAAGTACTTATTTGAGAAATGACAAATCAAACAGCCCCAAAACAAGAAGGTTAAACAACAAAATAAGAGGGCAAAACAAATTGACAGCATGGATGTATGATACATGGACATGATTTTTTATGAAAGGGTACGTGGGAAACAGGGTGAGTCAATGTGGTGTTTGTGAGAAATCCACCCCATTTATTCCTATGTGAACTCATTTCAGGTCATTCTGCTAAAGCTCAACTAAGAATCAAGGGAGCTATATGAGAGGAAAATTTGGGAAAAAAAAATGCTTACCATTGAAACTTTCGTAGGCTCCACCTTAATGCTTATATGTCAACCGAATCATTTATTAAGTTATTTTCATTGAAATTAATTGAAAACAAAAATAGAAAAACTTATTGTGATATTAGACTTTTATAGCCATATGAAAGTTTCAACAACAGCAGTGTAATTCCCACGGTTTACTCTTATATAGCTATACTTAAGTATTTCGTCTGCTTATTTTTCATGACATTCACTAAATAAGTGCCCCCCCGTGAGATTGATAAGTAAATTTCTCACAGACATCACGGTTGCCAAACGCAGGAACTTAGAGCGAAACGCTTCCCCAAATAATCCTCATTTCGTTCATAATACATACATCAAGGTGGGCCCGGGGATATTGGCTACACCGTGTTGGGTGAGGCGCGGGCCACACCTAATCCGCTACCCCCGGATGATTGGCTCGGATCCCGCACTTGGCACGTGTGAGCAGCGGTCTTCGCACTCTAACCTCTGCTCCTGTGTTACCCTGAGATTGGAACTGCCTAAAACGACGTATATTTCGCACGTGTCGTCTTTCCTAGGGTTTTAACTCTCCCTCTAAAACCCTACGCCGCTCTCATTCCCATCTTCTCCTCGTCCCGAAGCCGCAGCCAAACTCTTCGCTCTCACACCTTCCCTCCCGCCATGGGTAAGTAGCAGCAACATCATCTCCATCTAGATTGATTTCATCAGAATAGTCTCAGAGCCTTCTTCTCATCTCATCCGTCAGTTCCTCTGTTTTTCATGTACAGCCAGGATTAAAGTCCACGAGCTGAGAGGAAAATCGAAGGCCGATCTTCTAACCCAGTTGAAAGATCTGAAAGCAGAGCTCTCTCTGCTACGTGTCGCGAAAGTCACTGGCGGAGCGCCAAACAAGCTCTCTAAGATGTATGCAACCCCATCTGTTTTCTTTTGTTTTCAGTTTCTCTGATGCATTTCGTCGAATAGTTGCTGGGACGCACTTTATTTCGATCTATACGGCGATCAATGCCGTTCATCTAAAGGGATGATTTGCTGGTGAACCATCCAGTGAAAACCTCCTCTATCTGAAGTTTTCCATTCTCTGGTTGGTAGATTGCTAATCCCCTTATCCTCAGGGGTCGTTTGGCACCATGGATTTTGGGGGCATTTCAAATCCCCTGGTTGTTTGGCAGCATAACATAACTGGGGGTTTCAAATCCATGGGGTTTCAAATCCCCTCAAAGAGGGGGTTTGAAATCCACGGTGAGAGCTTGGATTACATCTAAAATCCTTCCAGGAGTTGCATGTGTAACATATGCGTCACCATTCTATTATTCTACTGGGCACATGGCCCGCTAATGATACCCCAAAACAATTAGATTATCAATTGCATCACTATAGTTACTTTAATATGATGATCAGCACCGTCCAAACATTGTCCTTGTAAATCAAGGGTTAAAAATAGTTGGTTAGTCACTCAGACATGATCTTGTGCTTGTGGCTCATCCAAGACTTGGAATTTCATCATTTTCGGGTAAAGCATATATTTCAGCGGGCTTATTACAACCATTGTGTCAAACATTACATACGTCACTAATTAGAGATGTTAAAGTTGATTTAGTAATTAAATTCAAAACCCTGCAAATATACCATGCATAGCTACTTTTGGATTAAAGTTGATTTCCAATCCAGGGTGCCAAACACAATAGGAGGATTTCAAATCGAGGGGGTTCTGAATTCCGAATCCAGGGGGTTCCATATCCACTCTCGCAAACGGGCCCTAAGTGTAGGATTTTCCTGATGGGTGGTGTTTGAGTATGGTGCATTAGCAATGGTTCTTGATGGATGAACGATCTGGGCCATGGACCATTGGCAGGTTTTTCTGGGCCATGCTAAATCACCATTTTCTCTCTGGTTTGATGCAGAAAGGTTGTGAGGTTGTCAATAGCGCAGGTGTTGACTGTGATTTCCCAGAAGCAGAAGGCGGCACTGAGGGAGGCATACAAGAAGAAGAAGTTCCTACCGCTCGATCTGCGACCGAAGAAGACACGGGCCATCAGGCGGCGACTGACCAAACACCAGGTACTTGTTCATGTGCCTTTTACAAGTCAACATCGTTTTCGCATTGGAAATTTGAATATATCTTCAATTCATTTGTTTTATGCATTTATTGAATTCATGGACTATGTTTGTAAATGGGGCTTCTGTCTCAAGATCATGATTTTAGACAATTTGTGTAAAAGAAACCAAGCTTTTTAGAGGTATTTGTTGCGCGGAAGAAGACATGCTTGATCATATTTTATCCGTTGCAAGTTGGCAATGGAAGTATGTAACAACTTTGATATGCTTCGTTTGAGTTGTACTAGTTTTGGTCTGTAATGAAATGAATCACCGGAATGTGTGGTCATGATTAGATTGTAAGTAGGGTTGAAGTTTGGTGTAGCTGTAGGCCACACAAGCTGAAAGAGAGAGGGAAGCACACACACACACACATATATATTAATTAAAGATTGTTAATAAAAATCTTGGCATGGTTGACTGTTAATAAAAATCCGGACTTGATCTGAATTCAGTCACTAGGTCAGGTTGATTTAAGTACTTAACTAAAATAATCAACAAGAATCTCTTGCGGGCCCAACTCATTACACATTCTTTATTGCTGTTAATACATGATGCAAACCCAAGCACATCATGACAGCGATGTGCTTGAAACCGCAACAATGACAATGGAACATTGACAGAATCGGCATGGCATAGTCGGCTTTAACACATCATCAATGAAAGGCCGCGAGTTTCTTAGCAGGTTCAACTTTAACTTCAAAATCCAGCGACTTGGGGAGATCAGATGGCTTCTTCATTGTAGTCTCTAGAACATGCGGATGCTTCATGTAGAGAACATGTCCAATTTTCAACTTCAAAAGAGAGTGATCTACGAGTGACTCAAGAGGGATCACATGATTTCCTTTTGTGTGATCGGTCAAATGTACTCAAGCACTTGGGGCGATTGATGTTTACAATGGATGAAATTAAACGGGTTTGAGGGCTGGACACATGATTTTGAGGGTGGAAAAAATTGGAGAGTTAGGAATGGCTTAGTTGTTTTTAGGAAATTATCTTGGATAGGCTATTGTTCTTTAGGAGTGTAAAGTTAATGAGCGGGAATGGCTGCACATTTGGGGTTTGGATTGGATTTAGAGGAAATGATTTGGATTGCTGGACATGAGTAGCAAGGACTAAATGACGGAATTTGGATGGTCTCTTTGGGACAACATGTTTGGATGGATGATGTGTGGTTGCATGCTAGATGATGGGGACTGGTTGTTAGGACTCTTGCATATGTAAAGAGGCAGGGGTGATTAAGGTAAACAAGCTGACTTTGAGGCTAGGGAAATTAGGTGGTCTAAGGGTTGTGGACATAAAGATGCCTTGGACCGTTTCTAACGATACTACCTTTAAGGGGAATGGGTGGCTAGAAAAATGAAGCTGGAGGTGTTGAGAGGTAAATGGCGTTGGGTGAGTGCTATGTATGACTTGGACTCTTTTTTTTTTTTTTGAAAGATAATGATAATTTTATTAAAGAGCACCAAATGCGCTCAAAAGCCACTTGGAGCACCCTAAAGGTGGCTAAGAGAACCAATCTACATTGAAATTTAGATTAGAAGCCCAATCTTTTGCCTCTCAACCATTGTAGACAAGCTTGCTGCTTATGTAATTACTTCTCAATCTTCAATTTGTAACCAATGATTGTAAAATACTTACAAATTAAATTGGTTTGGAAGAAATTACAAGTTGATACTTGGAAGAGGTTACAAGTTGGTACATGATGTGCGGTTACAATGGTTTTATAAGGATTGGGTTAGAAGAAGCTAGAAGTAGTGAGTCAGTAAGTGAGCTCTGCCTTTCTTCTTTGTAAAAAAAGTTCTTATATAGATTACGGATTCTAGTATGGTTGAAGTTCGAAAGTTGCTAAGAAGGTGCTGCGGATTTGAACTTATTTGAAGTCCGAAAATTGCTTGAAAGATGCTTGAAGGAGACTATTTTGTCTTTGGTTACTACAATAATCTCGTGCTTATACAGTACTTTTGTCTTCTTGTGAAGATGACATGCTACAGTAATCTTGTGCTGCTATAGTTGACTACTATAGTAATCTTGTCGGTTTGTCTTTTTTGTGGTGCTGACATTGCTGCAGTTGTTCTCGTTACTGCTATCGTAATTTTGTTTTGTTGTAGAACTGGTATGCTATCGAATATTATTGGTAGATCCTTAATGCTGCTACCAGTGTTTTAAATATCGGTAGCGTGATGCGTAGCGCTCAGGCCTCTATAACGTGTAGCGTAAATACGTAGCGTGTAGTGTCACGCCCCAGACTCGATAATCGGAATCCCAAGGAACCCGATGGCCGGTTTTGGCCGTAACAACCTCCATAGTACCCCATTCTCGGCTCCTGAGACAGGTTCCGATCCTGAAATCCTACAAGGAGGCTTTTTATAACCGTATAATCATTACCAATCGAGCATACCCAAGATCACAACAAGTACATTTGAGAATAACAAAGCCATACATCGCAAAATCCGCTATAAATTTGAACTTTTACAATCATCCATAAGGTCTAAAAGGACATACATGAGATAAAAAGGAAAAAAGAGAAAGGTCAGCAACACTGGAGTCCTCAAATGCTCAGTTCTACTCCACACTCTGTTGCTACGACGCCTGCATAGAATCTCCTGCACGCATCAATCGTGCATAAGCTTATAGAAGCTTAGAGAGTGGTGAAAGTGTGTGACAATGGTGCACAAAAGAATAGTAGGAGATGCAAGAAGCGAAACATGCTCAATGAGAATATCATTAGCCTTACCAAGGCTTATTATGAATACGATGCGACGAGTACTGGACGCCATACCAAGGCAATGCATGAAGGGGCTTGTACAACCAATGTTAATGCGATGTAAGTAATGCAAGTGCTCATATCCAAACCACAAGTCGAATTCATTTCCAATCATAAGGAAATCATCGGGATCCATTACATTGTTGAATGACTGCCGCTCTATAAACCCCGCACAGTCAAATGAGCGTAAGAGACCTCACTACTCGCCTGTGGACAACCCATCACCAGCAAGGCCTGACGGTAGCGGACCCATTTACGAGCCTTACGAGCCGGTCAGACTCAGCCTAGCAATGCCCCCTACACACCAGGCAAGTAAAGCCACACCCATATCCAACCGACTATACGACAGTGGGAGTCGCAACCTAACGGTATAAGGCCCTCGTGCGCTCATGTATTTCACCCGGTCACGGCGTTGGAGCAGATCCTTGGTACGATGGAAGTTTTGAGAATTTCACCCATGAGCATCCTATGTACTCGGTATGCTCAACTAATATTTCCGGTGTCCATACATATGGCCATCCACGAATATCCATGTAGAGGCAAGGCCCCGATGAAGCAAGGGCAGATATTCATATGCTATGCAATGCCAGATGCATAAATCACACAATCACCCATGCATCAATCCCAAGCACCAATCGTGCTCCAGAGGAGAAAACTCCACCCCTCGGGGAGATACCAATATGTCCTACTCAATGGCACAACCATGGCCAATCTTGCCTCAACCAAGCATGCATATGGGAGTGGGCCATGAAATGAATAGGGGTGCCAATAGGGTGAAGATGAACTCTCTACCTAACCATGAAGGGTCTAGGTACTTAACCAATTCCTCATAAGTAATACAACCTCTAGTGGGGGCCCTTTTACTTGGGGTAGCCCATGAGACCTAGCATACAAGCTACGGGATTAAATAATATAGAGATGGGCCTAGCAAGAGATTAAGGTGAGCATTCAACCACAAGTAGAGGGGTCCATAATGGGACATTCAATCACCATTTTTCCAAGGCATAACCAACCATAATCCATGTAGCTACAAGGCGCAAGACCCACATCTAAACCACATACATAAGCCCCACAAAAAGGCATGAGAAAAAAGGTCCAATATTACCTTCAATAACATGGGTCCAAGGCTCAAGCCACAATGGCCATAGGACTCATACATTTAGTTGAACTTAATGGGCAGCCCATGAGCACAAAAACATGGCTTAAAAATAAGTTTAAATTGGGTGAAATGGGCCCCACTACATCAGCCCAACAACTAGCAATCTAAGTGGACAACCAAAGGCCTAATACCACCTTTATCTTAGCCCATAAGTCCATCAAAATGGTGGAAGTCAGCCCAACATATGGCTAGGCCAAGCCGAGACGTTCCAGCCCAATTTGGGCCCATTAGGAAGTCTCAAAATCTGGTTTATATTTGGGTCCCACAAATGATCATCAATGGAGACCCAAAAAGGCATTAATTAAGCTCAAGAATATTCTAAAATATAAGGGAGCAATAAATACCCAATTTTCTCAATATGGTGGGCCCTACAATCATGGCCCCAATGGGCCCAGAACATTAGGGATGAGTCCCCAACTAATCACACACAAAGCCCAATGGGTTGGGGCCCAAAAGTTCTGAAATAACAAGGGACAATAATGTACAGGAAATTTCTGCAATGCATGTTGTTGTCCTAAATTTGGGCACTCCATTGGAGTGGGTCCAAGGCCTCTAAAATTTTAAAAATTGAGGGACAAGGTCCCTCATCATGCATACAATAAGAGGAAACCCAAAAAGGTGCCTCACCATCAGAGGAAATATTTTTGAATTATGGTTTTTATGAAGGTATATTGTTGGACTGCACAACAGAAAAATCTGGCAGTCCAACCATCTTGGCCCATTCTTTTGGATGCCCAAATGGGGTCATTTGGGGCTGAAATTTTATAGAGTGACACTTTCATAGGTGGGCCACAACCCTACAAAATTTCAAAATTTTTGGATATTCCTAAGTATTTTAATTAATTTAAACAAAACAGTCTGTCCAGAAAATCGGACAGACCTGGACGTCCCAACGTGGTGGGCCAGTTCGGCCCTTGCCATGGTGTGTACAAGGGTCCGTTGGCCCTGAAATTTGGTAGGTGGGTCCTACTATGAGTGGACCACACCTCTACAAAATTTCAGAATTTTTGGACATCTATAAATATTTTAATTCATTTAAAGAAATCAATGTTCTGAAAATCGGACTGATCTGGACACCATATTATAGTGGGCCGGTCTAGCCACCACCATGGTGTGTCTAGGCATCTATTGACCCCAAAATTTTGTAGGTGGGTCCTACCATGGGTGGACCACTTCTCTGCAAAATTTTATAATTTTTGGATACTTATAAATATTTTAATTAAATTAGGAATTTCAACCTGTCCAGGAAGAGATGTTGCTGTCCATGCATTGTTTACCCAATAAGGTGGGCCCAAACTTCATCCAAGAAGGAAAAATGGAGGTTTAGTATTTTCTTCATAAAATACAGTAAGGTGGGGTCTACAAAAGTGGCCCATCCCTCAGATAAACCAAGCTGAAGTGTATGTTTTCCCTCCATACATATGGGCTGGACAACCCAACAAGGTGGACCGTCCACCCCTGTGGGCCTACTTTTTGGGTACGATTTCATGGGCCATCTGAGGTATGACCCACCATACCTCAAGGTGGGGTCCACACCTTCTCATTACACCTCATAATCATAAAGAAAATAATGGAAATCATGATCCAAAAATCCATGCCAAAGATTGAACATGACATTCCATGCAATAATCTAGATTTTTGGACAACAATACATGGCTGGACACATCAGCCTATATCTCAATAATCTCAACCATAAAAAGGGTGTGTGGCCTTCCTCAATGGGCCCCACATAAGTCCATATCACAAACTAAGACTAGGACACTTGCATGCATTGATTAAGGTGTCCAAAGATCATGAGGTTGGGTGGTAAGGGTATCCCACCTTGCTGGATTTTTATTTTTATTTATTTTGGGACATCCTAGGCCCACTAAATGGGGCACACAAACATCATCATTCACACATCAGAGAAAAGATAAGAAGAAAAGGAGTAATCCGGCCATGGGGGTAGGGCCCTGCCACTAATGAGTCCTTACAATGGTCAATCTCAACCATACAACAATGTTACTTGAACATGCAACATTACACCAATGCATGCATGATATATGACTAGAATGAGTGGTTGAGATGCCATCCCAACATGACTTATAGGGTCTAGATGCCCTTGAAATAAAGTAGATGATACAATACATCATGATGGGGTCCATGGAGAATGACCCCATCATGTTTCATTTCTTGTGGTCCCGCGGTCCTACCGGTCGAATTCCGGCTACCCGCGACCTTCGGATTGTGCTTGCGGTCATCCTTGAGTCCGGTCATGTAGACCAAACTCGGATCGAGCTGAGACTTATGCCATCTTGTCCGCTTCGTTGTTGCGGTTCCAACGCTGCGTCTCGCGCATAAATCCGATATGTAGATCAAAAGTTGTGTACATTTCATTATATGACCATTGATCATGTGGCCCACTTAGGTGGAATGCATGTGGACCACTATCACCCATGGCACAAGTCCCCATACACACTACACACCACACAAATCCTATAGAAACACTACCCATAAAAACAAACACCACCCAAGCCTAGTCTAAAGGCCTAAACATTGTAATCTTCTCCCTATGCTATGGTAACTTTTCTTACAAAATAATTATGGCATTTCTCTCTTTATTCTCTCCCTCCCTCTCATTTCCTTCCATTGCTAAAATTTCCAGCAACTTCCCTTCCATCTCCCTCTCTTCTCCAGCCCCTTCTCCCTCTAATCCCCTCCCATCTAACCTTCAACAATCCATCTCACCCATTGAAACATGTCCCTTGGAGCATGAAGAGTAGATTGGTGTAACTTTGGAGTGAGATCCATTAAGGTGGGTGATTTGAATTTCTGATTTTCTTTTCTACCCTTTGATCTTATTTTTTCTTTCTAGATGAATCATATGGGACCCACTAATCCATGGTGGGGACCCCATTTGACCTCATGGATGTGGCCTTTTGGCCCATCCTACATGCATATCATGAAACATGATGGGGCCATTCTCTATGGACCCCATCATGATGTATTGTATCATCCACTTTATCTCAAGGGCATCTAGACCCTATAAGTCATGTTGGGATGACATCCCAACCACTCATTCTAGTCATAGATCATGTATGCATTGGTATAGTGGTACATGTTCAAGTAACATTGTTGTATGGTTGAGAATTGACTCTTGGGAGGGCCCATTAGTGGCGGGGCCCTACCCCTATAGTCGGATTACTCTCTTTTCTCTGATGTGTGAATAACGATGTGTGTGTGGCCCATTTAGTGGGCCTAGGATGTCCCAAAATAAATAAAAATAAAAATCCAACAAGGTGGGATGCCCTTACCACCCAACTCCATGATCTTTGGACACCTTAATCAATGCATGCAAGTGTCCTAGTCTTAGTTTGTGATCTGGACTTATGTGGGGCCCACTGAGGAAGGCCACACACCCTTTTTATGGCTGAGATTATTGAGATATAGGCTGATGTGTCCAGTCATGTTTAATCTTTGGCATGGATTTTTGGATCATGATTTCCATTATTTTCTTTATGATTATGGGATGTAATGAGAAGGTGTGGTGGGTTATACCTCAGATGACCCATGAAATGGTACCCAAAAAGGAGGCCCACAGGGGTGGGCGGTCCACCTTGTTGGGCTGTCCAGCCCATATATATGGAGGGAAAACATACACTTCAGCTTGGTTTCTTTGAGGAATGGGCCACTTTTGTGGACCCCACCTTACTATATTTTATGAAGAAAATACTAAACCTCCAGTTTCCCCTCCTGGATGAAGTTTGGGCCTACCTTATTAGGTAAACAATGCATGGACAACAACATCTCTTCCTGGACAGGTTGAAATTCCTAATTTAATTAAAATATTTATGAGTATCCAAAAATTATAAAATTTTGCAGAGAGGTGGTCCACCCATAGTAGGACCCAACTACAAAATTTTGGGGCTAATGAACACCTATACACACCATGGTGGTGGCTGGACTGACCCACTATAATATGGTGTCCAGATCAGTCCGATTTTCAGGACAGATTGATTTCTTTAAATGAATTAAAATATTTATAGATGTTCAAAAATTCTGAAATTTTGTAGGGGTATGGTCCACTCATGGTAGGACCCACTTACCAAATTTCAGGGCCAATGGATCCCTGTACACACCGTGGCAAGGGCCGGACTGGCCCACCACGTTGGGACGTCCAGGTCTGTCCGATTTTCTGGATAGACTGTTTTGTTTAAATTAATTAAAATACTTACGAATATTCAAAAATTCTGAAATTTTGTGGGGGTGTGGCCCACCTATGAAAGTGTCACTCTGTAAAATTTCAGCCCCAAATGACCTCATTTGGGCATCCAAAAGAATGGGCCAAGATGGTTGGACTGGCAGATTTTTCTGTTGTGCAGTCCAGTAATATGCCTTGATAAAAACCATAATTCAAAAATATTTTCTCTGATGGTGAGGCACCTTTTTGGGTTTCCTCTTATTGTATGCATGATGAGGGACCTTGGCCCTCAATTTTCAGAATTTTAGAAGCCTTGGACCCACTCCAATGGAGTGCCTAAATTTAGGACAACAATATGCATTGCGGAAATTTCCTGTACATTATTGTCCCTTGTTATTTCAAAACTTTTGGGCCCCAGCCTATTGGGCTTTGTGTATGATTAGTTGGGGACCCATCCCTGATGTTCTAGGGCCCATTGAAGCCATGATTGTGGGGCCCACCATATTGAGGAAATTGGATATTTATTGCTCCCTTATATTTTAGAATATTCTTAGGCTTAATTAATGCCGTTTTGGGTCTTAATCGATGATCATTTTTGGAACCCAAATATAAACCAGATTTTGGGACTTCCTAGTGGGCCCAAATTGGGCTGGAATGTCCTAGCTTGGCCTAGCCATATGTTGGGCTGACTTCCACCATTTTGATGGACTTATAGGTTGAGATAAAGGTGGTGTTAGGCCCTTGGTTGCCCACTTAGATTGTTAGTTGTTGGGCTGATGTAGTGGGGCCTATTTCACCCAACTTAAACTTATTTTTAAGATGTGTTTTTGTGCTCATGGGTTGCCCATTAAGTTTAACTAAATGTACGAGTCCTATGGCCATTGGGGTTTGGGCCTTGGGCCTTGATTCTTGTCCTCGGGCCCATGTTGTTGAAGGTCGTATTGGACTCTTTTTCTCATGCCTTTTCGTGAGGCTTATGTATGTGGTTTGGATGTGGGCCTTGCGCCTTGTAGCTATATGGATTATGGTTAGTTATGCCTTGAGGAAATGGTGGTTGAATGTCCCTATTATGGACCCCTCTAAGTGTGCTTGAATGCCTGCCTTAATCTCTTGCTAGGCCCATCTCTATATTATTTAAGCCCGTAGCTTGTATGCTTAGTCTCGTGGGCTACCCCAGGTAAAGGGGCCCTCACTAGAGGTTGTATTCCTTATGAGGAATTGGTTAAGTACCTAAACCCTTCATAGTTAGGTAGAGAGTTTATCTTCACTCCATTGACACCCCTATTCATTTCATGGCTCACTCCCATATGCATCATATGCATGCTTGGTTGAGGCATGATTGGCCATGGTTATGCCATTGAGTAGGACATGTTGGTATCTCCTCAATGGGTAGAGTTTTTCCCTCTGGAGCACAATGAGTGCCTGGGATTGATGCATGGGTGATCATGTGATTCATGCATCTGGCATTGCATAACATGTGGATATCCGTCCTTGCCTCATCAGGGCCTTGCCTTCACAGGGATATTCGTGGATGGCCGTATGTGTGGACACCAGAAATATTAGTTGAGCGTACCGAGCGCATAGGATGCCCATGAGTGAAATTCTCAAAAACTTCCATCGTACCAAGGATCTGCTCCAACGCCGTGACCGGGTGGAATACATGAGCGCACGAGGGCCTTATACTGTTAGGCTGCGACTCTCACTGTCCTGTAGTCGGTTGGATAGGGGTGTGGCCTTACCTGCCTAGTGTGTAGGGGGCATTGCTAGGCTGAGTCTAACCAGCTCGTAAATGGGTCCGATACTGTCAGGCCTTGCTAGTGATTGATTGTCCACTGACGGGTAGTGAGGTCTCTTACGCTCGTTTGACTGTGCGGGGTCTGTAGAGCGGTAGTCATTTAACAGTGTAATGGACCCCGACGATTTCCTTATGATTGGAAATGAACTCGACTTGTGGTTTGGATATGAGCACTGACATTACTTGTATCGCATTAACATTGGTTGTACAAGCCCCTTCATGCATTGCCTTGGTATGACGTCCAGTACTCGTCGCATTGTATTCATGATAAACCTTGATAAGGCTAATGATATTCCCATTGAGCATGTTTCGCTTCTTGCATCTCCTACTATTCTTCTGTGCACCATTCTCACACACTTTCACCACCCTCTAAGCTTCTATAAGCTTATACACGATTGATGCGTGTAAGAGATTTTAGGTAGGCGTCGTAGCAACAGAGTGTGGAGTAGAGCTGAGCATTTGAGGACTCCAGTATTGTCGACCTTTTTCTTTTTTCCTTTTTATCTCATGTATATCCTTTTGGACCTTATGGATGATTGTAAAAGTTCAAATTTATAGTGAATTTTGCGATGTGTGTCTTTGTTATTCTCTGATGTATTTCCTGTGATCTTGGGTATGCTCGATTGGTAATGATTATACGGTTATGAAAATCCTCCTTGTAGGATCATAGGATCGGAACCTGTCTCAGGAGCCGAGAATGAGGTACTATTGAGGCTATTACGGCCAGAACTGGTCATCAGGTTCCTTGGGATTCTGGTTACCGAGTCTGGGGCGTAACTTGTAGCTTAAGCTACACGATACTTCTATTTTTTAATTTAAAAATAGGACAAATATAATAAATAGTGAAAAAAAAGAAGAAAAAAAATATAAAAATGCCTAAAAGTTGATTCATTTTATCAATTATAAGCATGTTCCAAAAAGTTATTAGTTATCATTTATCAAAAGCCAATCTACATATATAAGCCAAATCAAACAATTATCACATCACCAACTTTCTAAGAAAACCACTTTAATTAATAATGTTTGATTGAAACCACAAGTCACAATTATGAAAAGAAATAAAAATCTCATAGGTTAAAAGTATCAAGTACAATACAAGTGTCACATTTCTCAACATTGGAAACAAAGAAAACTTGAAAACAAAATAAAGAACTAAAATAGTAAAAAAATACATTGTAGCTTACACTATGGACGCTATACACGCTACGTAGTTGTAGTGTACGCCACAACCCCTGTAGTGTATGTTACATGGGATTTATGCTATTTGGGATGCTGCATACCGCTATAGCCACGCTACGCTACGTAGAATATGCTATTGCTACGCTACGAGCGCTATTTGAAACATTGGTTACTACTGATGAAATTACTATTACATTTATGAATAAATAAATTATTAATGCGATGTTATTATTACAATTGTGGTATAAAGTCTATTCCATAACAATCATCTTCATTTTGTTGCAAATAATGAGTACTTGATACTTCGGAGTCTTCTTCTGGTCCTAATGCTGATGCTGCTTCATTTAATATTGTCATATATTGTTATATGTTCTGCTTTTGTTTGAGCTACTGCTAATATTGCTTGTATTGAAGTCTTCGAGACTAAGAACTGTTGGTCTTGTGTAGAACTTGATTGAGATTTTGAAAGATCGGGATTGTTTTGAAAGGATTTTTAAAGGGTGGATAATAGAGTTAGTGAAGTTTTAAACAATTTAATATGCTCAACTCTAAAAGATTTTAGATGGTATAAAGATGTATTCATTAGTAGAGTAATGTTAATAACAGGCTGTAACATATCATATTGGATAGAAAGATTCATGTTAGGACTAAAGAAATTATTTGCAGATAGATGAAGACAAATTATTAACTTTCTATAATCACAGTATTCCATATGATAGATTAACTTATGGAGATTTAGTATCATTTATAACAACAAAATGATTAGCTTTATGTAATGAAGAAAGACTAAGAGAAAAACTTAAAAAAGAAAAAAGATTAAGTAAATTAGAATTAGGACATTTTTGTGAACAATTCGGATATATCCCTATTATAGCACACCTTCGTCAAGAAAAAGATTTAAACAAAAAAGTAAATACTCTAAAAAACATTTTAAACGAAATTTTAACAAACTCTACTCATGGAAACAAAAATATCCCTATAAAAAAAGACCATTGACAAAATCTCCTTATTACAAAAAAGATAACAAAAATAGAAATAAATCTAATTCTACGAACTTCAAGAATAAAACACCAAGATGCTGTAAGTGTGGTAAAATAGGACATTATAAAAACAATTGCCCATTAAAATCCAGAATAAATGACCTAGATTTAGATGATAAACTAAAAAACAATTTATATACTATTTTAAAAGAACATTTAGACAGTTATGAACCACAATGAGAATCGAGTATAAATACTACACCAGAAATATCTGATAATGAACTAGATGAAATAGAAATAAAATCAACAACCTCAGAAACAAGTAATAGTATAAAAAGGTATAGAAGCAAATTACAACTATGCTACATGTTTAGGATGTAATAATAATAATAAAGAAAAAGAAATTTATGTTTTAACAAATGAACAACAAACTCTTTTAGATTTTGCAGAACATACACAAGATATAACAATTAAACAACAATATTTAAAGACCTTACAAGAATCCTTAATTAAGACCCCAGAAAAAGAGAAAAAAGAAACAGAAACTTAATAATATAAAACACATACTAGATAGATTTCAAGAACTAACCACTAGACCACTAACTCTACAAGAATTACAACATGAAATGAATATTACAAAAAGAGAAATTCAAGAGTTAAAATCACAAATAAAAGTTCTAAATACTAATCAATCTTTTATGTAAGAACAGATAATTAATAATATCAAATTAACAAATTCAACAGAAATACCTAGCACTTCTAATACCTCGTTAAATCAAATAGACATAATCACAGAAATAGAACATAAAAAATGGCACATTTTTATTAACACAATAATAAATCAAGAATTTCATATTAACACTATAGCTTTAATAGATACCGGAGCAGATATGAATTATATATAAGAAGGATTAGTGTTACCACGATACTTTGAACCAACAACAGAAGAATTAAGAACAACTAGTGGAGCAAAATTACAACTTAATTATAAATTATCAAAAGCACAAGTATGTAATAAAGGAATATGCATAAAAATATATTTTCTCCTAATTAAAGATATTAATAAACCAATCATCCTAAGAATACCTTTCTTAGAGTTAATAAAACCTTTTAGTGTAGTCTGCAGATAATAAAGGAATACATACAAAAATTCTTGACCAAAATATTACTTACGAATTTATTAATCCTCCCCAAACAAGAAGAATAGAAGAATTAAAATTACACAAATACTCTAAAACTATTAACCTTTTACAATATAAGAAAGAAAAAATTAGATATTTAAAAATAGAAATTAATAATCTAAGAATAGAACAAGAATTAGAAAAAACAGAATTGAAAAATAAAATAAAAGTATTTCAAGAAAAACTTAAACAAGAAGTTTGTTCAGATTTACCTTTTGCTTTCTGGAATAGAAAAAATCAAATAGTTAATTTACCTTATGAAAAAGAATTTGATGAAAGAAAAATTCCCACTAAAGCACGACCAATACAAATGAATCAAGACTTACTAGAACATTGTAAAAAAGAAATACAAGACTTGCTAAATAAAAATTTAAATCGACCCTCTAAATCACCATGGAGCTGCTCTGCTTTCTATGTTAATAAACATTCTGAAATCGAAAGAGGAGTTCCTAGATTAGTTATAAATTATAAGCCACTAAACAAAGCTTTACAATGGATTAGATATCCTATACCCAATAAAAAAGACTTATTAAACAGACTAATTAATGCCTCTATATTTTTAAAATTTGACATGAAATCAGGATTTTGGCAAATACAAATAGCTGAAGAAGATAGATATAAAACTGCATTTAATGTTCCATTTGGACAATTTGAATGGAATGTTATGCCTTTTGGATTAAAAAATGCACCTTCAGAATTCCAGAATATTATGAATGAAATATTTACTCCTTGTACTCACTTTACAATAGTATATATAAATATTATTTTAATCAAAAATCAGATTTTTAGGACATAATATATATAATAAAACTATAATTCCTATAGAAAGAAGTTTAGAATTTTCTGATAAATTTCCAGATGAAATAAAAGACAAAACAATTACAAAGATTTTTAGGTAGCCTAAATTATACAGGAGATTTTTACCAGAATTTACATAAAATATGTAAACCTTTATATGATAAATTAAAAAAGAATCCTTCTCCTTGGACACAAGAACATACTAATATAGTAAAACAAACTAAATTAAGAATTAAAAATTACCTTTACTATTTAGCACATCCTCTATACTATGAAATAGTAGAGACAGACACCTCTGATATTGGCTACGAAGGCATACTTAAATAAAAATCACCAGATAATAATCGAGAACAAATAGTCAGATATACTTCAAGAGCATGGAATTAAGCTCAAAAGAATTATAGTACAATAAAAAAAGAAATGCTTTCCATAGTTTTATGTATCACCAAATTTTAAAGTGATATTTTCAGCCAAGAATTTTTATTGCGAATACATTGCAAAAGTGCCAAGTATATTTTAGAAAAAGATGTTAAAAATTTAGTTCATAAACAAATTTTTGCTAGATGACAATTTATTTTATCAAGTTATGATTTTAAAATAGAATTTATTAAAGAAGATTCCAATTCTTTACCAGATTTCTTATCCAGAAAATATTTACACGGCAACAATGGCTGAAAGACCAAAGCCTACAAGCAAACAAGATTATTCTATGCTATCACCAATCAATTCAAGACCAGTTTCTCCTTCTCCAACAACACCTTCTCCAGCAAAGACAATATTAGGAAGTCCTTTTGGAGGACAATTAGGATCTACAATAGGAATAAGATTAAGGCCTAGCGTTCCCTTTTCACCCAATCCTTTTAGTCCATTAACTTTAGCCTCTTCCTCCTCATCTACCCCTCATACATTTGCAAGTAGATTAGTTAATACCAATCCAGGACTACCTTGTAATCCCTCTTTCTAACTTATTCCTCGCTCTCCTCCATCTCCCACAAATATCTTTAATTTAGAACCACAGTACTTTTACAAAATCGAAGTTTACCCAATAATACCCATACAACCAGAATTCAAAGATAAGCGCATTTCTCTTATTATCCAGCAATGTTTTCCTCCACAATGGCATTGGCCAGCAACAATAGGATGTAAAATACAAAAATACTATGAGTTTATTTTAGCAGATACTGATTCTTGTATTTTTACTCATATAAGTGATAGATAAGATAATTCAAAAGTAGCTTATTTAAAATGTCATATTTTAAAAGTAATTACTTTTTTAGAATGGGGGCCTAACCCTAACTCAGCATGCCAATTTTCTCAAGAATTTAATCCACAAAATTTTACATACTATGATTAGCAAAAGGCATGATTATATGCATTTTTCTACTAAAACCAAAATCTTTCTCATTCATAGTTTTTTCATTTTCATCAAAAAACAAATTTAAATTTTCCTTTATGGTTTCACCAATTTTGGAATTACTTTGGACTAGATTCAAAATTTTCACCTCCTCCAGTACAGGAAGGATTTTCTTATTTTTAAGAAAATTACAAATTTTCAGGACAACAAAATCAGTTTTCAAAATTATTAACCTTTTTCTCCCTATTTTCTGTAGCATAGATTAGTACTTGGGAATACAATATTCAAGGAATTGCTTTATCTTCAGCACCGTATTTAGTTAGATGTTTTAAAAGTAAATGGAGGAAACAATTTAAACTAGATAGACTTTTAAAATCCACCCTTTAAAAATTCTTTCAAAATAATCCCCATCTTTCAAAATCACAATCAAGCTCTACACAAGACCAACAGTTCTTAGTCTCGAAGACTTCAATACAAGCAAGATTAGCAGTAGCTTGGGCAAAAGCATAATATATGACAATATTAAATGAAGCAGCATCAACATTAGGACTAGAAGAAGACTCCGAAGTATCAAGTACTCATTATTTGCAACAAAATGAAGATGATTGTTATGGAATAGACTTTATATCACAATTGTAATAATAACATCGCATTAGTAGTTAATTTATTCATTAAATGTAATAGTAATTTCATTAGTAGCAGCATCAAGGATATACCAAGAAAATTCAATATCATACCAGTTCTACAACAAGACAAAATTATTGTAATAGTCATGGGAACAACTGTAGTAATGTCAGCACCATAAGAAGACAAATCGACAAGATTACTATAGCAATCAACTGTAGCAACACAAGATTACTATAGCATGCCATCTCTACAAGAAGGCAAAAGTACTGTAGAAGCATGAGATTACTGTAGCAACCAAACACGAAATAGTCTCCTTCAGGCACCTTTCAAGCAATCTTCGGACTTCAAACAAGTTCAAGTCCGCAACACCTTCTTAGCAACTTATGGATTTCAATCATACTAGAATTTGTAGTCTATATAAGAACCTTTCTTTCTGCAGAGCTCACTTACTGACTCACTACTTCTAGCCTCTTCTGACCTAATCTTTATAAAATCATTGTAACTCCACATCATGTACCAGCCTGTGACCTCTTCCAAGTATCAGCTTATAATTTCTTCCAAACCAATTTAGTTTGTAAGTATTTTACAATTATTGTATTTCGTTTTGTAATCTTTCAATATAAGTTCTATTATTCAAAAATTTAGATTGCCTCTTTATGTTCTCTTAATCATTTTCCTTTTCATTTTTATATTTTTAGCATATAGAATTTACTATTGTTACAAAAAATGATATTTTTCTTAATAGTCATTTTAATTTTATTATTTCCCATCACAATACCTATAGGATTAATTATTTTATTCAAAATAATAGATATTTTAGATATTATTATTTTCAAATTACTTAATTAATAAGACATAAAAATGAGATACAGATATATTTTTAAGTTTCCAAAAATACTAGTTTTAGAAAATACAGAACCAATAATTATACTTCGCACAAGATATTATACTGCTTAGGAAATCATACTAGCACCGCCTGCTCTATCTCTGAAGCGTTGATTGTTTTGTTCGCTGAAATATACTGTAGACCCTCTAACAAGGAAAGCCTCCACATCGCCCTCCCCTCACCACAACTGCCTTCATGCCATGCTCGCATCAACCCTTCAATCAACTTGGCATCACCCAAGTGATCTTGAAAACCCCCACTAGGTTCTCATTTACCACATTCGCTATCGGACAATGAATAAACAAGTGGTTCACTGACTCCACATCGCTATAGCATATGGAGCACATACTGGGGATGATCATCGATTTCTTTTGAAGATTGTTAATAGTGATTGGCGAGCACTTTATTTTTTCTCACCAACCAAATGAACGCCCACAATCTTGGGAGGAGTGTCATATTGTTGAACAAATGCTAATGGATCCAACTCCAAACATAGGGATTGAACTGAGAACTTACCAAACTCTACTTTCCAAATCATGGCATCTCTCACCCCGTGAGGGACATACACCTTGAAGCATGGCTGAGGCCCTTCAAAACTCTTCAACCTTGTCATACGTCAGATTTCTTCTATAATGCCGAGATCACACCCACTCCCTCTACTTGGATTAGAGGAGCAGTTAACAATAGTGATACTGCTATCCAAAGCAATCATCACCAAGCTAGGAAATTCGGATTGCGGGCTCCTATCTGCTGGCCATACTTCGTCTAGAAGTGCACCATTTCTCCATCTCCAACTGCAAGCCCAATCCCTTAATCTAATCCCTCTACATTTAACAGTGGAGGGATTAGATTATAATTAAGTGCAAGTGAGAGGCAGATTGATGGGCTTCCTTCACAGTAGGGTATACTAAAGTTCATAGGGTAGTGGAGCACCATACTGAGTGCACCTTGACCCAATAATTGATTTGGTTTGGTCATAATGAGGTCCGACATCAGTTGCAGTTTCTAAAACTCTTTGGATCACATCAAGTATAGTGATTTCTTCACAACAAAAAAGGCCAGCAGCTAAAAGCTAATTCATGTCTGCAGCTGGTATGTATTGGTATGGAAGCACCCCGAAACGATGGAACATTAACTTGCTAAGCAGTCTTGCAGTGTGTCTCATTTCTTTGATGTGAAAGGGGAGAAAGTTATCCTTTTGGTTCTGTATTCTCCCATAGAACTATATCCAAAGCTAAGAATTTGTGAACTTGTTTGTTTGGACCATAATTTGAGAACTCGGTGTCCATTTCCGTGCTAGTTCTGGCTTGTAGTCCAGCCATGTGGTGGCCCTCCAAACCAACAGTTCATCCACCAAACATGTTTGCCATGTGGACCCTGAGGAGGTAGCTGCGAAGAACTTCTATGTCTGAAGCTGCATAATAGCGTTGTCTGGAAAAAAAAAAAGAAGGAAAAAAAAAAAAGATGATTGCTGGATCCGTGCAACATGTCTGTGCTGTGCATGAATTATTCAGATAATCTTGTGTGTGTGTTTTTGTACAATGTAACATGAAAAACTGTGTTCGAGAGTGTACTATATTATTTTGTTTGTTTGTTTTTATGTTCAGGCATCTTTGAAGACGGAGCGTGAGAAGAAAAGGGAAATGTATTTTCCGTTGAGGAAGTATGCCATCAAGGTGTAGGGTAAGCACCTAATCTACTTATCTTTTCATCCCTTTCAGAACAGTGACTACTGGATGATGAGTTTTGACATTTGATTTCTTTGAATCTGCGATCAGATACAGTGGCTTATTTTATTCTAAGTTTACACATAGGGGAATGGGCAGTTACTGTTGAACCTGTAGACGTTTGTTGGATCTGTTTGGCTCACATGTTTATGTGTTTTATTTTGGTTACTTAAGTCAACATATCATTGCATCGATATACTTGACCTAGGCATGGCCTGGTCTTCATAGGATCAGAAGATCCTAGCCACTGATATTGGGCTTTTTTTTTTTTAAAAATAAAATTCTTTCTTTCCATTGAATGACTGTTATCATCTCTTTTTAGCCCTTTATTTGTCTTTCAGGTCAGAAATCGGAAGATTGTGTTGCCCTTCAAATAGGTTATTGGGTAACAGCAGGCCAATGGTATGGATTACTGAACCATGGGTCCCGCTTGGCATAACTGAAACCCAATTGTACTTTTTGAAAGCCTCATCCCATGGATGCTATGAAGAGGACCCTATTTTATTTTCAAAATAGCTGTCCTTCCTCTTCTCAAGGGTGAATTTGGAAGTTACTATATTCAATGTTGTCAAATCGCATTTGTGATCACATAATTGCATATGCGATCTTTTTTTTTTTTTTTGGAAAAATAAAAATATGAAAAAAAATATGGAAATTTGATTTTTTTTATTTTTATTTTTTTTAAAAATAGGTAAAGATTGCCTAATTACCATTGGCAGGGCCATTGTGTTTGTTTCTTCTATTTGAAGAAAGGCCTCACCAATTGAGTTGGTTAGGTGATTTTCTCTATTCTATTCATTGTAGAAAGGGGTCTCCACATTTTCCAAAAGTGCTTCCACTAATTTGAAGTTCAAAACTATGATTTTATGGAGGGTGAAGTGGCCAAACTACCTTTCGGTTATTTTCCCCCTGTAAAGCGGTGGAGCTTTTGGGACTGATGTATTGTGTATGACATGCAGCTTGTCCAATAGGAACAACACATCATGATCATTAGACAACCCAAAAGACAGGCTGATCCATTTAGTAGGTGGACTACACTAGTGTGGACCTCCAAAAACCTTCAAATTCATGTGTGTCTGACCTGATGATTGGATCAGCCTGACTTTTAGTTTGTTTGATCTTCATCTCAGGGTGCACCTTTTGGATGAGTTGGATGACACACACACACACACATCCATTGCTCCCTTTTCCAAACATAGCGCTTAAGAAACATAAGCATAAAATTTGTAATTGTGGATTTGAGAGGGCTATCTTACTCTCATTATCAACAGTCATCTTGAATTATTCAAGGCCAGTTTTTCTCAGGGCACCCTATGCTTCTAGGTTACAGTTGAATGTACAAAGTGCATTGGATCAAGAAGATCTGACAAAGAATCATAGCCTTGAAAATTCATTTATACATTCATTTCAAGTTCGACCTGGTTTCTTTTTCCAATTTCTACAAAGATGTCCTAGGTCCACCGGTCTGAAGCTTTTATTATTATATAATGGGCCTGTTATAAGGACTGACATTGGAGCCCTTGTGATGTTTGAAGGATTGTGACTGATGGTGGCACAAATATAGTAACTTTTGCATTATTGGGTAAGGGGGGCAAATGGGTCGCAAATGGGTTAGGTTTTGCCAATGTCTAGCTTGAGCTATGCACCCTTTAGCAAAGCCTTTTCTTTTAGTTGGTCATCATAGCTGTGGGTTTGCTCCCCACAAACGCGAGTTTGATTCCCTTCCCTAAGATTACCGGATGCACATGGTTTGCAAGTGATTGCGTGCATTTGCAGAGAATAGTCTTGCCTTAAAGGATACCCTGTTGTCATTAAAAAAAAAAGGAAAAAAGGAAAAAAAAAAAATCAACGATTTTGATTGATTGGATCAGATTGAATGTAGCAGTTGGATCATAGATAATGTGCATGCAGGTGATGCCCACTGTAGTGTGATCAAACTTAACATGATATTATCTGATACGAAAGTTTTTTTGATGCAGAAAATCGGACCAATTTGGTTGATCTGCATGTTGCAGAGTTGGGTTGAGTCACCCTCTATTCTTAATCTCGATTCCTGGTGCCAAACAGCATCAGTCTTTACCGAGTTTGATTCAATTCGGACAATTTGTCAGTCTTGTCCAACAAACCTTTCACTTGATCATGTGGTGAAATCCTAGTGACTGTCGACTTTCTATTAGTGTGGAGACTTAGGGGCAATGACTCTATGGGTTCAACATTTTTCTGAGTCTTATGTATATCTAGAAGACTTGGTCCCTAAGATTCTTTCATGTTTGGGACTACTTTCCTATCTTGGGAGTGCCATAAAGGAGAGAATGTAGAAAGAATAGGGTTTTATTTGAAGCTTCATCAAAGTTGGTACCATAAAAATTTGTGATTTCAATGCATATCCTGAAAAATTGTAAATCCGATTACATTTGATTTCGGAGCAATGTATGCACCAGAATATGTAGTTTTCAATTGATCTTGGTATTGTATTAAATCGTTATTGGCGAATGAAATTGGAGGTCCTGTGGTGTATGTGTTTGCAGATGACATGGTTTTGATTGACAATATGTGGAAAGGGGTAACACAAGGCTAGAACTATGGAAGGATGTCTTAGTATCCAAAGGTTTTAACATCAATCGGATGAAAATAGAGTATGTCAAATGCAATTTTGGTGAGTGTAAATGAGGAGTTGGTTAAGATTTCTGTCCACGAAGTACCCCAAAGTGTTAATTTTCAATATCTTGGTCAATAATCCATTAGAGTAGAGAGTTTGAGAAGGATGTTACTTATAGAATTGGAGCTAGGTGGATGAAGTGGAGGTGCATTTGGAGGTTTATGTGATCGCTGCATACCAGTCAATTTGAAAAGGAATACACACACACATGATAGTGTCCATGCCCCCTTTTAAGACGGGACTAATCACTGCGGATGCACGCAATCACCTGCAAACCACGTGCATTGGGTAAATAATGGGGAGGGGAATTAAACTTGCAGAGAAAACCCTCAACACTAGCCATGTACCCAAACCTTGTATGGGTGAAAGGGAGATTTTATGTGATGGCTAGCTTTATGAGATAGAATGTTGGACATTCAGGAACAACATGTTCATAGGAGCATAGCTGAAATGAGGATGTCAAGATAGATGAGTGGCAACATGAGGAGTTGAGGAGGCATAGAATTGGATACGAATGCATTTGAGGGAACATAGAAGTGATGCCATTGGGAGTGTGATGAGGGGCCTAGCCATGTGCAACAGAACCTACACTGGTTAGGACTGGGTTTGTTCTTGTTGAAGGCCCTAGAAGGGCAAGGGAATGACCCAAAAGGACGTGGGTGGAGGTATAAGAAAAGATCTGATGATTTGTGGTTTAACCGGGGATATGGATCTTGATAGAGTGAAATGGCCCAACAATGTTTGTGTAGCTGAGCCTAATTAATTGGGATAATGTTAGATGATGATGATGATTGAAATTCGGCCATGGTTTGACGATAATGGCATTGAGTTTTGACTGCGTTTACAAACCCTAATTTAGATCAATCAACTGCTATCAAAAGGCCATTTAAGATCTCGATTCTGTAGCAAAATTGTTTCTTGTGGTAATAGTTGAAAACTGTTCATGACTGTGATCAGAATTGATTCGGTGTTGTGAACAGCATTTGATTGTTGTGTCTTGGCTATCACTGATAGTGGTGGTTTTGGTTGCTTGGCTATGCATGAGTTCAATTCATGATTTTTATAATAGTGGCAAATGATCGCTATTGGCTAGCTATTCAAATTGCTATTCCTTTCATGATCTATTCTCCATTTAGAGTCCCACTCAATTACTGTTTCTAGCAACCTTGAAATCCCTTAGGCATGAATGAGTTCCAATTTTAGCATGATTACTTATTTGACAAGATGGGGTTTGGCGGCCTGCTTGTTATTCTTATAAAGTATATTGCTATTATTGAATTTAATACAAATGAGAGCATCAAATCATGCTCTCAAATCATTTACAAGTGATTTATTACCAAAGTTGGCTTAGATAAATAGCCAAAAGGCCTAAAATTGCATAGTTATACTGACAAGAACGCCTACTTAGATCATCTGTTTTAGTTGTCATTGTTCTACGTTTGATGATGCTTCAAGATGGGCTTGTTCTTCCCCATCTTCTCTAAGGCGCTCTCAAGATGGAGAAGAAGTGCAAAATGTGAGAGGGTTGAGGACCAAGATTTCTATTTATAGATGAATGTTAAGAACCTTAAACCCATTAGGACTCCTTAGCCCTCAAGTCTCCACACTTATAGAAAGTTTGTACTTGCTACGATCCATCACATGATCAAGTGGAGAGTGTGTAGGCCCTTATCGTGTTAAGTTTATTCACACCACAAGTAAGCTACACTGTCATGCTCATTGCTTATAATCAAATGAGCAGATTTGATTTTGTTTGATCAAGACAGTTGATCTAATGATTGTTTATTAGATGGGAAAATCTTACATTCTCCCACCTGGGAAACATTGTTCAACGTTTTAATTTGACAATGAGACTGAAGTAGTTTTACCTGAGAAGTAATTTTCTCAGATTGAATACACATTAGAAACACTTAATGCATGCACTGAGATTTTGTAAACCATCGCCGTTAGAATAATGAGTGTCACCTCTTGGATCTCGTCCAATGAGAACGCTATTACTAGATCATGGTCATGGCATTTGATTTGGGGAAGTGGGACCGATCATAGTCATGAAAGCTAGCATGTCAGCGACATAGGTCTTATGGTAAGGAATTACATTTCAAATGCGTTCATAGAACTTTTTGGCAACACCATGCACTTATCCATTCGATGTGGCTCATGATCATAATGTGCTTAGGCTTCAACTCGACTTTTGTTGTATCAATCCATAGAGTAGAGTAAACACTTGGTTTGTGAAAAGGATACATGATCCTCTTCCACACTTGCACCAAACTCCTACTGCAGGTAGATGACGTAATCATCTGGTATGTTCAATCCTCTCCTTGCGATCTTCGAAATGGTACATCCTCCAGATTTGATGTAATTGTCTGGTATGGCCAATCCTCTTCTTGAGGTCTTCAAAATGGTTCGTCCTCTTGATTTGCTGTTTCTTCGACATTTGAACCAAACTCGTGCTCATGCAAGTAGTCAATATCCCACGCAATGATAGGTGGAAGTGTCGGGTCTTTTAGAATGACTAGTGTGGGATAGATGTTTGCAAGCATGCATTCATAGGTAATGCATGCAAAATCTTTTCAACATCTACCTAGAATTTGGCATCTTGGCTCCCATCATCCTTGTGTTATATTAAAGGCAATAAAATGGAAAATTCCCTCCATCCTTATGAACCAACTGACACTTCTGAGACGTGTTGTCGAGTCTACTAGCGTGAGCTGTCATAGATGAAAGTGATAAACTCTCCCTTGGCCACTCTTGAGAAACCGTAGGGAATGGGTCCACATGTATCAACTTTCTTGAGACCTTGACTCTTAGTTGCACTTATACATTCGGACTCTTGTTCACTTGCACATAATATTGGTTTGTATGGACTATAGATCTGTGGAGACATGGAGGGCCAAAAATTCCATCTGCTGCAAGCCTTTCCATTGTTCCTGGTTAGAGAAGCTATAGATCGAAATGTGTAGGATGTCTAAGCTTGGCAAATATAAGTCTAGAACTAAAAACATCAGAACCATTGTAGATGTTAAAATTCATTTCCAAATGAAAAGTGATAATCGAATCTATCCGAATGAAGAATAAAAACTAAATTGTGCCTCCAAAGGCACGCAGGAAGTATCTACAAGGTCTAGACAATGTCAAAGTCTAATCCAATCCAAGAACTTTTGAGTACCTAGACGCCCGGCTTTATGCAATTGCTCAAGAAGAAAGTCTCCACAAAACTCGGCTATCGGCTCTTTACGAGACCTTGAATAGAGTTGCAAGTGCATGGCTTTTAGTCACAGTGTTAATTTACTTTGTAGATGTTAGTGCATCAACTATACTTGAGTTGAACAGAGCCAAGATTGAGACTTGTACCTTTTTTCCATGAGCCATCCTTTTTACTTGGTGGACTCTAGATTCACTTGTGGACCTTTCTAAATATGAAATAGCCTTACCCTGCTCCCCCATGCTTGTGAGTGGTCACCATGCGCAGCCTTTCTACTTATTCTCATAATCTCCTTCCTCCTTCAGTTTCCCTTCTTTCATTAATCAGAAGTTCCCAATTGAGCTCGTTCCTGTCTCCTTTTTGTGCTCATCAAGATTTCCGACTGCCATTCGTTATGGAAATGAGTTTCCCCGAAGCACACATGTTCTGTTAACCAATACCATCAATCGGCTCTCTATTTCGATCAGGGACACCTTGGGATGCTTATTTTTAGTCCAGGTAATATTCATGGTATGGATCACCATTTTCATGGTTTGAATTTTCCACCTGAGAGTCACATTGGTGGAAGGTAGAAATGATTTTAAAAATTAACACATGGTTGTAAACCGGTTTCAGGTGATTATGTTTCTTTACCAAATTTCTAACAACTCTGTTCATTGATGAAAGCTCTATGACCCACTTTAGCTACAGGAAAAACAACTGCAACAAAGGAATAACAATAGCAGCTGTAGATAACCAATCTCCATCTTACCCACCCATTTTTTTCGCCTTGAAATGGGCACTTAAAAATAAGTGTCTGCAGTTGTTGTTCAGCTGGAATGTGGCCTGGCCTGACCTGACCACACCCAAGAAAAAGGCTAGCGACAAGATCATCCCAATATATGGAATCAAACCCATTAAAACCGGGTTGGGTCCATCAGATACCTCTGTTTGGCCTTCTGAGTGCCTGAGCATCAAGCGTCATTCACAGCTTGACTATCGTACAACTCCTCTTTGTATAAGTAGGATAGACCGTTCATAAGGTGGGACGCACCCAGAAAGTAGTAGAAGGCCAATGGTTTTATTAATGTGTAGTACGGCTCATATGATCTATGTGATCCACCCTGATTTTTGTGCCTAATATTAATGAAACTGGGGCCTATCTTGTCAGTGGCTTGGATTTTGCATTACACTTGATATCTTTGGCTTATATATTATCGAGTGCTATTTGTGGAGTCCACTGCAATGTGTATCCCCCACGTCCCAAAAATCAGTCTGATTCAACCATCATGTTGGCCACGCATCTGGATGTCTGCACATGTAAACTGGACTGATCTTGTTTTGGGTCAGTTCATCATGGGACCCACCTTTGTAATGAATGCACTGGGTTTCATGGGCTCTGTAAAAATCAAGGCAGGCAACTTTTTTTTATTTATTTAATTTTTTTATATTATTATTATTATTATATTTAATTGTGTGCAGGACTGCCAAAAATCAAGTCCAGCATCCCTCTCCTCACAGCTATATTAGCCCCCATGATTCTGGTGGGCCACACCAAAGGAAAAAGTTAGGAGAGAGACGTCCACCTTTGAATTTTACTGGGCCTTCCAATCATTAGATTTTAACACCAACATCCAGAAAATCATACCCATTTGTGATTCATGTGAGCCTCACTAATGAAAACAGTTTGGAGGGTGGGCGTTGCCCTGTAAACTTTCCAATCATGTGGCCCACCTGAATCATAGATGGAGCTAACTTTTGGGTGGCCTTTTGGCTAATATTTTATAGGAGCTGAGCTTGCCAGATTTCCTTTCAGTTTGCCATTATAGATATGATCAAAGCGATTTGAATCTAGCTGTTGGATAGAAGTCCATATGTTGGAATAATCTCAGTCGGTGATCAATATCCATGATCATGCAATTGTCATCACAAAGTAGAAAATCTCTCACTCTAACTGTTGTAGAGCCCACCAAAACCTTAGCTTATATATTAAAAAGAAGTTTTTTTTAGTTCAATTGAAGGCTAGAAAGATGGACAACAACAACACACCCAAATGGGATTTGATAGCCTGATTTAACTTTTTTGTGGGCATTTATCGAGACATTTGAACAAATCATAGCAAAGAAATTTATTTATTTATTTTAGATTTATGATTCTATCACATCCGTCATTCTTGCATGTTAGAAGATCATCGAAGAAATATAAACCAAGTAATCATAAAAATATCTATCATCTTATTTTTGGGAAATGATGTCCCTTGAAATTTCAAACTGAAATATACAACGCTGCTGCATAATCCACAACGTGTGGTTAGTAATCTCACACCTCTAAATATGATATTCAAACTAAAATCATGTATGTCTATTTATGCAACTATTATGGGCCATACATGATGTACGGTCGATTCTGGTTCTTTGTTTCACAATGTTGGTGATGGCCCTCTTGCAGGTTTGAAACTGGTGTGCTTGAGAGAGAGATTCGGCATAAGAGTCCTTGCCACTTCACTAAATATTCTGGTGTCACATCATTAGAACTGACTTTACTAATTCTATCAGTAAATATTCTCTCTACCTGAAAATTGTATTTTAAGAGGAACATTAGCTAGAAGTAGAGCTGAGCACAGGATGACTCGAACTCATTCGGATCTGACTTGATCCGAACTGAGTGGGTGAGTCAATCCGAATCAAGTTGGCTTCGTCCAATCCAAACTCAAACGAAGCTGAGTTCGAGTTAGCCCGTAATTTGACTTGACTCAATCCGAAATGAAACCTGGTACTGACTCAACTTGATCCAAAACTTGAGAGGCAATAATTTTGGTAAGTGAATCTAGATTTTGAGTTGTGATTTCAACCCATGGAGACCAGCTGTTTCTTCATTTCAATTCTAGCGTGAGCTTAGAAACTTATTTCAGACTAGATTTAGGCTTATTTTGGGAATCAAAATACAAGAATGGATCATTTTGTCAAAAATTGGAGGCAAAAAAAAGAAGTAAATATCACCTTTTTAATTTTTATTTTTATTTTTAATTTCAATATAATGAGCCATATCCACCAAATCTTGCTGGATTTGTGTGTGATAAGAGCCTATTTAGCTGACTTTAGGTAGGTTAGGCCAACAGACAACATTGTTATCAAGGAATAGTCTGATAAACCACCAAATACACGTTAAAGAAAAAGAAAAATAAAGAAAAGAAAATGAAAAGAACTGATTCTAATGTTTTACATTTTTCCAAAAATTGTGGTAATTTTTCCAGAAGTTTTGGGCCAAGAAAGGGGGATGATACAGACCCAAATCACCCAGTACGATACACTTGAACCTGAAACTGATATTCAAGACCTTGCTAATCTGTGATTTCGGAATGACATTTTTACATGGTTAGTTAAGTATTGAAATTCAAATGTTATAATCATATGTCATGAGAAACACTATAAGGAAATCCCATGCCATGCAATATGCACACAAACATACCAGAGGAATCCATTTAAACAGTAAATGATTGAGAGATGATGGGATATTACTTGCTCTAATAAGAAAATCAAAATCCATTTCTATAATAGGCTTGACAAGTGATGAGATACAATGCTGAAACTAATAAAAGATTTGACTGAAAGTGTTCTGCGATTATATACTCCAAAACCTCAGCTTATTAAAAAAAATGGTTTATAGTTCAATTGAAGTCTAGAAAGGTAGTAACGAACACAAAATCAAATGAAATGGGATTTGATAAAGTGATGTACATATCTTTTAAAGAGACATTTAAACAAATCACAACCATTGAATTCATTTATTTATCTTAGGTTCATAATCATGAAAATGACTATAATCTTATTTTCGAGAAATCATGTCCTTTGAATTTTTAAACTCAAATATACGATGATGCTGCATAAATTTTCAAACTCAAAATATATAAGGATGAACTCATTATCATTAAAAACAACCATCAATTCAAATTATTCCACTAATCTCTTGATTGGGGTTAGTAATCTCACATCTCCAAATATGATATTCAAACCAAAATTATGAATTATGCCACTATGATGGGCCATGGATGATGTACGGTTTATTCCGGTTCTTTGTTTTAGATTGTTGCTGGTTGCCCTCTTGCATGCTTGAAACTAGTGTGCCTGTTGAGTGTCAGCAGAAAACCATTCTAACTCATTTTTATTTTTATTTTTACTGTGCCTTTTGGATGGTAGCTACTGAACGGTCTAGATTCATGGTACTAGTGTGGCCCACCTGTAGATTCAACCCTGTAGAATGTTATAGTCAATGGAGTGGGCCACGCCATGGTCATGGACAGCTGAGATTTTATTTATTTTTAATTGAAAAGGCAACGAAAACATTTATTTATTCCAAAAGGGCACGCAATTATACACACACACCCCGGGCCAGTGAGGAAGAAAATAAAAGAAAGAAGAACAAAGTAAAATAAAAAGAGGAGAAATTGAAATTGGTGACCGGCGGTTAGGAATTTCATCTCGTATCTTTCTCTCTCTTGGCTGGTTGAATGTGATCATTTCAGCCAACGCCATCTACCCAGGAATTTCCATCATTGACAGAAATGAAGCTCCCCACATGATTAGCTATATTCATGCCACAACCTATTAACAACCAAAGATCGACGTCAATAAAACATCTTTCTTCCGGATTGTATACAGCCTCTACATTGATTTCTCCATCTCTTCCATGGTTTAATGCATCCCATCGTCCATACCACCTCCGAATTCTAGCTTTTATAATCAAATTCTCATTCATATTCCATTTATTTATGAACCGATTCAGATTCTTGACCTGTTTAGTCCAAGACTCCTTCACATTGTAATCCTTCATTATCCAAATATGCATATAATCCCGATTATTAAAATCAAATATTGAAAGACAGTTATTATATGTTGTTAAACGCATCTTACCGTAATCCATATCTGGAAACTTCTCATCCATCACATCCCATGCTATGATGACTTCTACATAGGCTCCATTGAAAATACGCTCAGCCATCCAATGAATAGCCCCATCAACATTTACAGGCCAAAAGCTTTCCCAGTCATTTGGTATTAATTGATGGTTGTCCCAAAAGTGATTCCAGTTCTTTGGTAGTAATAGATAAGGAACACTTCCTATACTCCTCCATACACCTGAACCGAGTGTGTAAACCTCAGCCTCAATATGGGAAGTTGGTCCAAGTTTCTTTTCAAAAATCATTCGTATCACCTTATATTCATTATTTATTGCATCGAAACCAAACGCAGATATGAAAAATTTATCATCCGTGCATTGCGTTGATTTTGGTAGTGCAACATGATCTCCGTGACCGGATTGCATACATATATGGGGTTGTTGGTTTCAGGCTCACATAAACATAATAAGCCATTGCAAGATAATATGCTATCGAATGCAAGGCCTATGTCAAAGCGTATGCCGGTCAATACCATGTGGAGCGTGTGATCTTGATTGCCTTCAGAATTAAAATCGATTAGACACAATTGGGATCGCTCACCTGAGGAAGAGGTGGTGCCGTAGACGAGGCAGGGGAGATGAACTTGGTTTGCTCTGGTTAGGTGCATTTTAGCAAAGGATCCTGAAGAATTATTTTGCGCTAGGTGGTACATACAGCCATGCATTTGAAGAGGGGCCTGAGAGACAATCTAGAGAGGATATCGACTATTGTTGCAAAAATCTGGTCTACTCTCTTTAGACCTTTGAGTACCTGCACAGGAAGAAGACAAAGGAGACCCTGGCTAGAGCAGGGGACCCTTCGATGCCAAAGTCAGGATAGAAATCTGGGTCTTATAGTATTGAGGAGTTCTATGAGAGAATTTTTGCGTACCTTTGTTCCCTGGAGAGCCCTCTTTTTATAGGCGTGAGAAGTCCCAGCGTAAGGGGATTCTCTCCTGATCTTTCGGGAGATTTAATTGAGTTACCACTTGTTTATGGATATTTTTCGATCCCGAGATTTCAGGGTTCGGAAATCCTTTTACAAGATTTTCGGAATGGTGTTTAAGATTACACCGTCTTTCCTTTGCTTGGCTCAGTTTTACCTGTTGACTCGGACAACGAGAACAAACTCAGCTCGCTCTATAACCGAGTTCCCGGACTTGTCATTTTTTCTCCCAACAGTAAGCCCCCCTTAATTTTCGGGCTGATCTATGGAGGTTCGAGAAGTAAGTTGGTCGGATTATGCATGGTTGGCTTATGCCTAGTCGGCTTACGCTCAGTTGGCTTATGCCTGGTCGGCTTACGCTCAGTGAGCTTATGCCTAGTCGGCTTACGCTCAGTGGGCTTATGCCTAGTCGGCTTACGTTCAGTTGGATTATGCCTGGTTGGCTTATGCATGACTAATGACTGACTCATGAAATGGGTCGGCACGGATGGATCCCTGAAAATCCTCTGGTCGCTAATGAAAGAATTCTCTACTTCTTCCCTTTGCTCCATATCCTCAACCGAGTTGTTTCCTTTTTCAATAACACAATTGCAGGTGCGAGATCGAGCATTGAGCTGACTTGTCGAGGTCGGACTGACCTTTCGAGGCTGACTTGAGTTGCTTAAGCCGAGCTAACCTGCTAAAGCCGAGCTTAGCTGTCGAGGCATAGTAGAACTGTTGAGGCCAAGCTGGGCTGCCGAGGCTGAGTTGAACTGTTAAGGCCGATCTGACCTATTGAGGCTGAGTTGAGCTTGTTGAGGCTGAGCTAAGCTGTTGAGGCCGAGTTGAGCTTGTTGAGGCCGAGCTAAGCTATTGAGACCGAGTTAAGTTGTTGAGGCCGAGCTAAGCTGTCGAGGCCGAGCTAAGCTTATTAAGGCCGAGCTAAGCTTATTAAGGCCGAGCTGAGCTGTTGAGGTCGAGTTAAGCTGTCGAGGCCGAGCTAAGCTGTTGAGGTCGAGTTAAGCTGTCGAGGCCGAGTTAAGTTATTGAGGCCGAGTTAAGCTGTCGAGGCCGAGCTAAGCTGTTAAGGCCGAGTTGAGCTTGTTAAGGCCGAACTTAGCCTGTTGAGGCCGGGTTAAGCTATTGAGGCCTACTTAACCTACCAAGGCCGACCTGGGCTTCCGAGGCTGAGCTAAGCCGTTTAAGGTCGAGCTGAACTATTAAAGCCGAGGTGACCTATTGAGGCTGAGCTGAGCCTGTTGAGGCCAAGCTAAGCGGTCGAGGCCGAGCTTAGCCTGTTGAGGCCGAGCTGAGCCTGTTGAGGCCGATCTGGCCTATTGAGACCGAGCTAACCTGTCGAGGCCGAGCTAAGCTGTTGAGGCCGAGCTAAGCTGTCGAGGCCAAGCTAAGCCTGTTGAGGCCGAGCTGAGCCTGTTGAGGTCAAGTGACCTGTTGAGGCCGAGCTAAGCTGTTGAGGCCGAGCTAAGCTGTCGAGGCCGAGCTGAGCCTGTTGAGGCCGAGCTGAGCTGTTGAGGCTAACTTGAGCCTATTGAGGCCGATCTGGCCTATTGAGGCCGAGTGACCTGTTGAGGCCGAGCTAAGCTTGTTGATGCCGAGCTGAGCCTGTTGAGGCCGATCTGGCCTATTGAGGCCGAGTGACCTATTGAGGCCGAGCTAAGCTGTCGAGGCCGAGCTAAGCTGTTGAGGCCGAGTTGAACTTGTTAAGGCCGAGCTAAGTTGTTGAGGCTGAGTTAAGCTGTTGAGGCCGAGCTAAGCTGTCGAGGCCGAGCTGAGCCTATTGAGGGCGATTGACCTGTTAAGGCCGAGCTAAGCTGTTGAGGCCGAGTTAAGCTTGTTAAAGCCGAACTTAACCTGTTGAGGCCAAGTTAAGCTATTGAGGCCGACCTAACCTACCAAGGCTGAGCTGGGCTTCCGAGGCTGAGCTGAGCCATTTAAGGTCGAGCTGAGCTATTAAGGCCGAGGTGACCTATTGAAGCTGAGCTAAGCTGTCGAGGCTGAGTTAAGCTATTGAGGTCGAGCGGATTGTTAAAGCCGAGCTGAGCCTGTTGAGGCCGATCTGGCCTATTGAGGCCAAGTGACCTGCTAAGGCCGAGCTAACCTGTCGAGACCGAACTAAGCTGTTAAGGCTAAGCTAAGCCTGTTAAGGTCGATCTGACCTATTGAGGCTGAGTGACCTGTCGAGGCCGAGCTAAGCTGTCGAGGCCGAGCTAAGTTGTCGAGGCCAAGCTAAGCTGTTGAGGCCGAGCTAAGCTATCGAGGTCGAGTTAAGTTGTTGAGGCCGAGCTGAGCCTGTTGAGGCCGAGCTAACTTGTTGAGGCTGACCTAAGCTGTCGAGGTCGACTTAAGTTGTTGAGGCCGAGCTAAGTTGTCGAGGTCGAGCTAAGCTATTGAGGCCGAGCTGAGCCTGTTGAGGCCGAGCTGAGTTGTTGAGGTCAAGCTGAGCCTATTGAGGCCGATCTGACCTATTAAGGCCGAGTGACCTGTTGAGGTCGAGCTAAGCTGTCGAGGCCGAGCTAAGCTGTTGAGCCGAGTTAAGCTGTCGAAGCCGAGCTAAGCTGTCGAGGCAGAGCTAAGCTATTGAGGCCGAGCTGAGCCTGTTAAGGCCGAGCTGAGCCTGTTGAGGCCGATCTGGCCTATTGGGGCCGAGTGACCTGTTGAGGCTGAGCTAACCTGTCGAGGCCGATCTAAGCTATTGAAGCCGAGTTGAGCTTGTTAAGGCCGAGGTTGTTTTGGCAGGTATGCCGCCCAGCGGGCTAGGGTTATTCAAGAAGAGCTTCGACTTGGCTGCAACAATGATTCATGAAGAGCTTTCTTCTTTCATTTCACTATAGTAGATTGTTTGGAGTATTTATGGCAGAGCAAGAACGACTTAAGATGTCATTCCCACAGACGGCGCCAAACTGTTGATGAAAAAATCTGGTCCACCGTCTTTAGACCTTTGAGTACCTGTACAGGAAGAAGACAAAGGAGACCTTGGCTAGAGCAGGGAACCCTCTGATGCCAAAGTCAGGCTAGGAATCTGGGTCTTATAATATTGAGGAGTTCTAGGAGAGAGTTTTTGCGTACCTTTGTTCCTTGGAGAGCCCTCTTTTTATAGGCATTAGAAGTCCTGGCGTAAGGGGATTCTCTTCTGATCTTTCTGGAGATTTGATTGAGTTACCACTTGTTTATGGTTATTTTTCGATCCCGAGATTTTCGGATTTGGGAATCCTTCTACAATATTTTCAAAATGGTGTTTAAGATTACACCGTCTTTCCTTTGCTTGGATCGGTTTTACCTGTTGACTCAGACAACGAGAACAAACTCGGTCCGCTCTATAACCGAGTTCCCGGACTTGTCATTTTTTTCCCCAACATCGACTATAATACCCTCCAATAGATTTTTCATCTCAAAGAGAGAGAGAGAGAGAGAGTAGGCGTACGCATGTATATATAAGACTCGGTTTGCATGGTGTATATAGCAGGAGGTGCGAATGGATTCAGATTTTGTGGTGTAGCATACGAAAACTAGACAAGCTATGTGGGAGAGACCGTGATGAATGTGTTTTATCCACTCCATCCATACATTATGAATGATCATTTTAGGGCATGGTACCAAAAATGAGGCAAATCCAAATGTTAGGTGGACCATACCACAAGAAACATTAGTGATTGAATGCCTACCATTAAATACTTTCTAAGGCCCCCTATAATGTTTATTTGACATCAAAATTGTGGTTAGGTCACAAAGACTAGGATGAATGGAAAACACAAATATCCGCTTGATCTAAAGCATTTATCCAGTGGAAATTTTTAATGGTGGGAGTTCAATCATCACTGTTTCTCATGGTGTGGACCACTTGAGATTTGGATGTACCTCAATTTTAGGATTATTCCCTGAAATGAGTTCAAAAATTGAGTGGACAGCATGGATGAAACACATACATCATGGTGGTCATGGTGGGTCCACCTACTTTCCCACCAGTACACGGTACGGACGTAGGTGCCGTGTGCTAGACGACGCAATCCGAGCCCGGTGGGAGTTGCTTTCCCAATCCCATAAGGCACCGTTATTCCATCCTTATCGGGCGCGCGGCCGTGCCCCTCAACCCGGGGAGCTACGTGATATTTGCGCATGGATTTGATTTTATCCTGTACGTATAGTCAGTGGGAAGCGGATTGCGTGGTGAGTAACTCACTACGCTTACTGTACTAAGTAAACTCTGTGAGGTTTACCATGATTTATGTATTTTATCTTCTCTGTCCATCCATTTCTCCATATAATTTTAGAGCTTGAGCCCAAAAATGAAGCATGTATAATTTTTGAATGGACCACATCACGGGAAACAGTTGACTTTAACTTCTACCATTGAAAATTTCTTGAGGGCCACATAAGTTTTGGATCAAGCTTATATTTGTGTTTTCTGTTCATCCATGTCCGTATGATCTTATGAACAGGTTGATGACAAATAAACATCACTGTGGGGCCTAGCAAGGTTTTAACTGTGGAAATCATTATCCCCACTATTTCTTGTGGTATGATCCACTTGATCTTTGGATATGCTTCAATTTTGGGCTCAACCCCTTAAATTAGATGAAAAAATGAATGGACTGCGTGGATAGACCACATGCATTTAAGGTGGGCCCAACCAAGCCTACTAAGTAACATTGTACTAAATCCGATTTCTCCTCAGTGACCCCATGTTATGTGGGGCCCACTGTGATATTTTTGTATTTCCTTCCATCCATCCATTTCTCGAGCTCATTTTAGGGCATGATCTCAAATACAAAGGATTTCCAAAACTGAAGTGGGCCATGCCATTGGAAACAATGTGGATGGAAATTTCCTTATTTAACTAAGGTGATGATTAGATATTGTTTTATACTAATTGAACAATTACATAATTCTGCATGTAAACTTTACATGCCACCTTGCCTCTTTTGCCATCATGTTACGTGCATGGTATGTCCAAGTCGTGTCAAGGTGGGCCTCAAGATAGATTGTCCATTCCAAAGTTATTCGATCGATTTGAGTTGAACATGACCAACCAGCAGTAGTTAGACTATGCAGGATGCTTACACCAAATGCCGATTGTGCCGGGGTTCATCCAGTCAACCAAATTGGTCTAATAGCCATCTAATCATATACGTTCACCATGTATGGTCATGATTGTTTAAGGTTAGGATGCCCCATACCGTTCAAAGAGTCTACTGATAACCATTAGTGATACGATCCATAAGTCTCATGAGCCGAGCACGGTGGTATGGGACATCGTGTTCGTATTATAGACCTATGCTGGGGTGACGAGTCTCCCTATAATGACCGTGAGCAATGTCATTTACAACTTGCTTATCACATGTGTACAACCACGAGTGATGAACCCAAGCAAATCAAGGGACACAAGTAAGAAATCGCCACGACCGTTCCAAGCTTGGTGATCCAAATGAGACAAATGGCTAATGTGGTGGTACTCTAGTCTCCTCAAATATACTAGGTGAATAGGACTAATTAACTACTCAGCTAAACATAACCTTCCATCATATTACATCATACTAGGTTGTGGCAAATTGGTGTTGTAGTTATATGATGAGAGATTGTTAGCATTCATGAAATACGCGTCAAAGCTTAGGATTTATCTACTTTAATCATTTCAAGCAATTTAATCCAAACTACCCAATGATTATTTCTTGATTTAACTTTTGTTTATACGGTAGTTTGAATATAATTATAGTCTTCACTAAGAAGGTGAGAATTAGCTTATAGTTTGAAAGATTTATCTCATATAATTTGTGAGATTTAAAATATATATTTTTTGTTAGCATATATTTAATGGTTGTATCAACGTTCTCCCTAAGATTGCTTTTAGATGGAGTTGCCATGATCCAACATGGCCAAGTGGCACTCTAGGATTGGGTATCATATATACAATCAAGTTTTGATAAAAATATAAATTTTTTATATTTGAGATTTGGATGGTACATCTGATTTTGATTTCTTCCACTTCTTTTGTTTGACTTACCTTTTGGTTGGTTAAGGCTTTTGAGAACCTGTTTCTTAAATAGGTTTGTATTTAAGCTGGTTATGGATGTGTGAACTGATTAGGCGATCCATTTCCATATAAGAAATTAACCTTCGTACTGTTTTTTAGCATGCAAAGTTGGATGAGTACCATCTGTTATCAATTTCCAATGAACCAGATCTTTTGCTCATATGCAGCCTACCTGATCACTACTGGATTGGACCAGTCTTGTCTTGGGCCCATTCATCATGGGACCCACCCTTCTAATGAATGCACTGCATCTCACATGCGTCTACCAGTCTGACACACCTTGAATCCATGGGTGGCTTATTGGCTAATATTCCAATGATAATAGAGATCAGAGGAGCTAAGCTTGTATGATTTCTTTTCAGTGGCCCAATATCGATTAAAATTTATGATAAAACAAAATTGAATCTGTCCGTTAGATCTAATTGATGAAAAATGCTGGTGGGCCCTACTTGATTGGAATCATATAGAATAATTAATGGATGTGTTGACCTGTTTGATATTGTTTGCTCCGTGAAATTGATGTGCATAGCTCATGCGTTGTTGTTAAACATTAGATGCATTAAAAACACAGTTTACATGTTGGGATAATCTAAGCTGTTGATCAACATCCACGATTATGGAAAGAGTAATTCATTCATTGTCATCTCAAAGCAGCAAAACTCTCTCTTTTACTGTTATGGAGCCCACCAAAACCTCAGCTTATATAATTAAAAAAAAAAGGTTTAATAGTTCAATTGAAGTCTAGAAAGATGAATAACCACTAAATCAAATGAAATGGGATTTGATAACGTGATGTACATATCTGTGGGCATTTAAAGAGACATTTGAACAAATCAAATCCATGAATTTCATTTATTTATTTTAGGTTCATGGTTCGATCATAATCATGAAAATGTCTATTGTTTTCAAGAAATCATGTCCCTTGAATTTTTATACACGATGGTGCAGCATAAATTTTCAAACTCAAATATATGAGGATGAAATCATTATCATTAAAAACAACCATCAATTCAAATTAGTCCACTAATCTCTTAATTGGGGTTAGTTATCTCACGGATCCAATTATGATATTCAAATCAAAAAATGAATTATGCCACTATGATAGGCCATGGATAATGTAGGGTTCATTCGGGTTCTTGTTTGTGGCAAGCATAGGATTCATCCCTTTATTTGTATTAATCAAGATGCTCGATTAAGGAAAGGGCCAATGGGTTTTGCTGTTCATCACTGGAGTGGGTCCAACCTTATCAGTTATAAATGAAACCGGTTCAAATGGGGGAATGTTTACTTGGGAGCGTGGGTCTTGATTTTGAACCCCAGTTCATAAAACGGCAGGACCCATTATGGTGGGCCTGGACTGCCCTAGGCCCATTATCATATTATCGAGTGGCTATGATCTTGAAATTAAGCCCTGATTACTAAATGGGCGTTGCCGAATTTACTTTTAAGCCCATTAATAATTCAGAAACGCTGACCCAGCTCACCCATTGATTGTGATATGAAACCATTACATTGTGCATCGACGCTGTCCAAAAGGTTAGGTCCAGCTAGCTAGTAGATCACTTGGAGAAAAAATGTGGATCGAGTGGCTGGCCTCTATTGTTTTTGCATCATGTGGCCCACCTGATCATTATCAAATAGGCCTGATGTTTGTTCTGGGTAAATCTCAAAGCAAGGGCCCACTTAAAGGGCAGTGTGGATGCTGCAACGATGAGGAAGGTGGACGTGTGTGCATGTAAACATTCTTAGAGTGAATTGTGCATTACAAGCTTCTGAGATAAATATTTATTTCTTCTAAAATTAGGGCACGCAACTGAAAAACAAATATAAGGGGGTACAGCCCGGGCTGGGAGGAAGAAAACAAAAGAAAGAAAAAGAAAGAATAATAACGAGAAGAAAAGAAAACAGAAAACTCCTTTTCTTTAAAAGCATGAGAAATTGAAATTGGTGACCAGCGGTTGGGAATTTCATCTCTTCTCTCTCTTGGCTAGTTGAATGTGACCGGCGACCACACCATTTCGGCCCAGGCCATCTGCTCAGGAATTTTTTTTTATAACAGAAATGAAGCTCCCCACATGAGCAGTTGTATTCATGACACAACCTTTGAACCAGTAAACACCGCGACTTCGAACGACCTTGTCTTTTAAATAAATTATTTTGACTTCAATAAAACGTTTTTCTCCGCTATTGTATACAGCCTTTACAATAAATTCTTCATCTGTGCCATGGTTTAATGCATCCCATCGTAAATACCACCTCTGAATTCTAGCTTTTGTAATCAAATTCTCATTCATATTTCATTCATTCATGAACATTTTCTGATTCCTAATCTGTTTAGTCCAAGACTCCTTCACATTGTAAGCCTTCATTATCCAAATATTCATAAACTCCAAATTCTTATAATCTATTGAAAGACAAGTATTATATGTCCTTAAACACAAGCTTCTGTAATCCATATTTGGGCCAAATTCTACAGGCTGTGGGATCACACGAAACTTCTCATCCTTAACATCCCATGCCATGATGAGTTGTACATAGGCTCCATTGAAAATTCGCTCAGCCATCCAATGAATAGCCCCATTATGGTCTACGGGCCTAATGCGTTCCATGTTGGTTGGTATGAATTGATCACCGTCCCCAAAGTGATTCCAATCCTTTGGTAGTAATAGATTAGGAACATTTCCTATATTCCTCCATACACCTGAACCGAGTGTGTAAACCTCAGCCTCAACTTGGGAATCTGATCTAAATTTCATTTGACAAATCATTCGTATTACCTTATATTCATTGTTTATTGCATCAAAACCAAACCCAGATATAAAAAAGCCATCATGGGTGCATTGGGTTGATTTTGGTAGTAGAACATGATCTCCAGTAACCGGATTGCACACACATATGGGATTGTTGTTTATAGGCTCACATAAACATAATAAGCCAATGCAAGAAAATACGTTACGGAATTCAATGCCTATGTCAAAGCGTATGCCAGTCGAGCCTTTTGATACCATGTTGAGTGTATGATCTTGATTGTCTTCAGAATTAAAATCGATCAAACACAATTGGGATCGCTTACCTGAGGAATAGTAAGTGCCGTAGATGAGGCAGGGGATATGAACTTGGTTTGCTCGAGTTAGGTGCATTTTAGCAAAGTGAGGATCGTGAAGAACTATTTTGTGCGAGGTGGTACATACGCCAATGCATTGGAAGAGGGGCTTGAGAGACAATCTAGAGAGGATGTTGACTATAATACCCTCTGCTAGATTTTCCATCTCAACGAGAGAGAGAGAGAGAGAGAGAGAGAGAGAGAGAGAGAGAGAGCAGCAAGTGCGAATGGATTCGGATTGCCTGGTGTAGCACACGGCACAGGGTACATTGTGCTGCTAGACAAGCTATGTGGGCGCTACCGTGATTTATATCTTTTATCCACTCTATCCATCCATTATAACTGATTATTTTAAGGTATGGGCCGAAAAATGGGGCAGATCAGAATCTCAGGTGGTGGTTTTAAATGGTGGGAGTCGAGTTCAGTCAACCCTGCTTCTCATGGTGTGGTCCACTTGAGATTTGGATGTGCCTCGTTTTTTGAATATTTCCCTGAAATGAGTTGAAAAAATGGATGGACAGTATAGATGAAAGGTCCACTTGAGATTTAGATGTGCCTCGTTTTTGGGTCCAGCTAGCTTTTATAGCAATACACAATATGGGTCCACACCTAGCTTTTATAGCAATACACAGTACGGACGTAGGTGCCGTGTGCTAAACGACGCAATCCGAGCCCCCCATTGGGAGTTGCTTTCTTAATCGCAGGAGGACACGGATTTCTGCTAAAGCCTATGCGGCAAGTTCTTGGGCTCGGAACCTAGGTGGGGCCAATGTGATGTTTGTTAGAAATCCGATCCATTCATCCATTTTGCGAGTTCATTTTAGGACATAACGAAAAAAATGAGCTGGATCCAGTACTCAAGTGGACCGAAAACGTGAGGATTGAACGTCCACAGTTGAAATATGAAATATTCGTGGGGCAACAGAAGTCTGAAATCAGGCTAATATTTGTGTTTTCAGTTCATCTCATTAAGAAAGAAGTTATGAACGGTATAGATGGCATGTAAACTTGAGTCTTGGATTCTGTTCACTTTTGGCCTTAAGTCCTAAAATAATCTCACAAAACTGATGTACGGAGTGAATTTCTCACAAACATCACAGTGGGCCCCACCTAATTTTCCAGCAAAGGAACTTCCTACTGAAGGCTTTCCCAGGAAATCCGCGTCCATCCCGGGGAATGACCGTTATTCCTTCCTCATTGGGCGCATCGGCCGTGGCCCGCAACCAGAAGTTACGACGGACTTAGTTATGTGGGGCCCACTTTGATGTTCGTGGGATATCCACTCCATTCATCAGCTCCTCAAATTAAAAAATAAGACAGGAACCCAAATGTGAGGCAGATATAAAAAGAAAAAATAAAAGACCCTTAAGTGGATTACATCACAGGAAACGGTGGGGATTGAAAGATCACCATCGAAACATTCACGGGCCTATAGAAGCTTTGGATTGGCTTATAAATTTTTTATTTTTTTTCAGTTGATCCCATTGGTATAAACTTATGAACGGTTTGTATGCGATATTAACATCATGGTGCACTCCAGGAAGGTTTCAACTGTGGTTGTTTCCAATCTCACTGTTTCCTGTCATGTGAGCCATCTTAGTTTTGGATCTTCCGCAATTTTAGGTTGCTATCTCATTGTAAGCTTGCCAAACTGATGGATGGAGTGGATATCCAGCTACATAGCGGTGGCCCCACATAAGTAAGGTGGGCCTCCCCGAAATTAATAACATTAGACGTCGTTTTCTGCCAGGTGAGTTACGTGATACTCACACGTGGACGAGAGTGAAATCGGATTGTGTACTGAGTTACTCAGTCGGCTCTTATCGTACTGAGTAAACTTTGTTGGGCCCACCGTGAATGTATTTGGTCTATCCACGCCGTCCATCCATTTTTCCATCTTATTTTAGGGGTTGAGATCAAAATTTAAGCATATCCAAAGATCAAATGGACCATACCATAGGAAATGGTTGGAATAATGACTTCCACCGTTGAAACCTTTTTAGGGCACACAGTGATGTTTATTTCTCATCCAACCTGTTCATAAGATCACACAGACATGGATGAAGAGAAAACACAAATACAAGCTTGATCCAAAACTTCTGTGGCCCCCAAGAAATTTTCAACAGTAAATGTTCAATTGACACTGTTTCCTATGGTGTGGTCCACTTGAGGTTTAGATGTACTTCGTTTTTAGGCTCAACTCCTAAAATTATCTGGTAAAATGGATGGACGGAGTGGATAAAATACATAAATCACGGTGGACCCAACATAGTTTACCCAGTACGCTTCTCCTGTAACCCGGGGTTACACGTATTGTCAGTGACCCATGTTCTGTCGGGCCCACCGTGATGTTTGTGTATTTCCTTCCGTCCATCGGTTTCTCCGGCTCAATTTAGAGCATGAGCTGAAACATGAGGGAGATCCAAAACTCAAGTGGGCCATACCATTGGGAACAATATGGATGGAAATTTCCTAATTTAACTAGGGTGATGACTAGATACTGTTTTAATACTAATTCAACAATTACATGCAGCCTTGCCTCTTTTGCCATCATGTCACATGCATGGTGTGTCCAAGCCATGTAAAAGTGGGCCCCACCTTAAAGATTAATGAACTGAAAGCTCGGTCTGCAATTCATAAGATGGACCACATGCATTGTCAAACTCATTGGTTGACCGAAATATAGAGGTGTGGCCCATCTAATGACTTAGGTCACTGGTGGTTCATAATACATGTGTGGTATGTGCATGTTACAAAATAGGCCACATGATACAGGCAAGGTCAAAGGTATCGTCCCATAAATGATATTTGGCCGAAGAGGCCCACTTGGATCCATTCCAACATACCCATAAGGTTAATGACCCCACCAATATCATCCATCGAATCCTCGTGCGGCCCGATTGCCGGATGAATCCAATCGGTGATTGATACAAACATTGGCGTGTTTGTGGGATGTGTGTATAACATGGGTCCCACTCCTACGGGGAGATGACCCGGTGCAAAGATAGAGCCTCAAATGACACATCCTCATCAATCGCATGGAAATTCCTATTTTCCTGCATGATTGGTTCATGTTATCACTTGGTTTGACAGCATTACAAAACTAAATACAGTGTGCAATGATGTGACTCAATCATAATAAATATAAAATTTTTATTTATGACAAGCAAATATTCAAAATTATAAATATAAATGTTGGCAAGCTCTTTTCAACTTTCATTGTTCTTGTCTATTTTTCACCTGCATGTTTAACGGACAGCCTAGCCCAGGATTGGCAGAATCTGGAACCTCTACTTGATACAAGCAAAAATACCCTGCTTGTTGCATTCTAATTGAACCACATCACTGCATACTACATTTAATGCAGCAAGTGTTGTCATCCACTAATGTGGACGAATCATAATGCGGGAAAGCCGGATTTTCTTACGTGTGGCAAGCAAAGCAAAGAATATAGATTCTAGCATATAAGTTGTGATTAGCCAACCTCATGCAAAATATGACAATGATTAGAGGAATCCCAGCTTTCTCTGTAACCTAACTTAATAATTTATGAGGGAGCAGTAACTGAAATGTGGGCCACAGATTACTCTTGTCTTGTCCCAATCATCTCTCTAGTCATAGGACAGGGTCCGCACAGGGCATGGTGCAACTTTTGGCCGGTTAAGATGGTGTCAGGTAGAGGGTCACACGAGCCAACTCCATCTCAGGCTTGGTCAATCCGTGGCTAGGCCTAACCCGAGGTCCCCAACGTGAGTTCAACCCAATGTACCATGTCTTCACCCCTAGACCATACAGGGTTAGGTCGGGCCTTGAGTACTTGGATGGGACACTTCCAGTAGTAATCTTGCATTTCATATTAGCCAAATTGTAGGGGCTGGCTGCTGTGGCATCGAACAAGTGGAGCGCACGTAATGTATTGATGACATCCAAGCCATCCATCAGGTGTGTGACCTCAATTAATCTACAATAAGAAAACCTCAGCCTGAACCAAAACCCAGGTGGGCCACACAGTCAGGAACATGTTGAGAGTAGATGCTTACACTTTGATTTGGATAGGATGTGCACTATGTAGTGTATCTACAATCTAGGCCATTCAGATCCTTCATCTGGCGTGGATGAAGGGTTAGGCGAAAAGCAAGCCGTATTGCAACTAGGGTGAGTTCTAGTCCAAATCAAGGGTTAGAGTTGCTTCACATCTTCACTTGGCATTGCTGCTGTTTTTTTTTCTTTCTTTCTTTCTTTCTTTCTTTCTTTAAAGCGTGGGCTAACATGTATTGGATACATGTAGACTGGTTAAAGAACCGATCAGGTGAGACACACAGAAAGCAATAGATGGCCAGTGGTTTTACCAAATGCATATGTACAACTTATCTTATATATTATTGTTGCCACTTGGTTTTTGGCCATTGGAACGTGGAGTGTCATAATTGAATTTGAGGCTCAATTCAAACCCAACAACTATGACCGCAAGTCTTGAAATAGGTAGACACTATTGTATGACTAAGATCTGATGAGATCACTCGCCTATTCAGCCATTCGCTCAATGTGTAAATAAGATAAGGTGATACTAAGAAGGGTAGTGTGTTGTATTTGTTTTAAAATAATATTAAAAAATTTGAATTTTCAAATTTCGATATTTTTCCTCCACATTTAAATTTTGGTGTTTTTGAGGTGTTGGTTTTGTCCCACATCGGATTTGACAAGAGAAATTCTCTTGTTTATATGATAGACTTTTTGCCTAGGGCTTGAGCCCCTTTCAGGGGGCATGTGAATTTGGTCCTGTGGGGGGGCTATGTCAATAGCTCTAATCTATGCCATTAACCACACACGCGCGCGCGCGCCGAGCCGAGCCGAGTCCGCGTGCGCGACGCGACGCGACGGGTTGGACTGGGCGCGGGTGCAGGTGCGGGTGTAAGTGTACTCGCATGGGTGTGTGTGTATGGGTACTCGCAGGACTGTATGTGCGAGACTCGCACTTGCGCCTTTTCGTTTTTAAACCAGAGAGATGCTTCCCTTCCGGTTGGTCGCCCCTGTTGGGTTTAAACCCAACGGACCTAACCTTTTGTAAAGGGTGCTTATGCACCATTTCGGAGTCTATATAAAGACTTCCGATTCCAGTTTCAACATACGAAAAATTCCCTGGCTTATAAAACTCTCTCTGATACGGTTTTGTTACTGAGTTCATTGCTGAGTCAACTCAGCACTTTCGAATTAAACTGCAAGTGGTTCGAGCCCGTGTACAGTGAGTGCACCGCTGGGACCGGGTCATAGTCGTTGTATCCTGGAGGTCGATTGCTCTGGAAACCTGTTGCACTTGGGACGCTGTCCAAGGGGAGCAAATTCGATTTCAAGCCGAGTGACTCAGTCACGCCTCGACTCAATTCAATAAGTTTTTCTTTCTCTAAATTTATTTTCCTTTTTTGGTTCTCGATTTTTATAATCTATTTAATTCAACATTTTATCCAACAATCTTGAAATCGAATTTGTTGAATTACATAGACTATGGCTACAGTAACAGTAAATGCTTCTACTGAGTTAGCCAAAATCGAACCGTTTGCTGGACAATCCTTTAAACGGTGGAAACAGAAATTGATGTTCGCTCTTACCACCCTGAAAGTTTCATACACTTTATCTGAATCATTTACTATAGATCCAGCAAATCAAAATGAAGTAACAGATGAAAATAATTACAAAAATTATATTCTAAACTCTTTATCCAACGAATTATATGATGTGTATGCTTCTTACGCCTCTGTTAAAGATATATGGATTGCTTTAGAGAAAGAAAAACTTATTAAATTGAGTCGAGGCGTGACTGAGTCACTCAGCTTGAAATCGAATTTGCTCCCCTTGGACAGCGTCCCAAGTGCAACAGGTTTCCAGAGCAATCGACCTCCAGGATACAACGACTATGACCCGGTCCCAGCGGTGCACTCACTGTACACGGGCTCGAACCACTTGCAGTTTAATTCGAAAGTGCTGAGTTAACTCAGCAATGAACTCAGTAACAAAACCGTATCAGAGAGAGTTTTATAAGCCAGGGAATTTTTCGTATGTTGAAACTGGAATCGGAAGTCTTTATATAGACTCTGAAATGGTGCATAAGCACCCTTTACAAAAGGTTAGGTCCGTTGGGTTTAAACCCAACAGGGGCGACCAACCGGAAGGGAAGCATCTCTCTGGTTTAAAAACGAAAAGGCGCAAGTGCGAGTACACTCTCGCACATACAGTCCTGCGAGTATCCATACACACACACCCACGCGAGTACACTTACATTGCACCCGCACCCGCACCCGCACCTGCGCCCAGCCCAGCCCGTCCCGTCCCGTCGCGTCGCGCACGCGGACGCGGACGCGGACTCGGACTCGGCTCGACTCGGCTCGGCTCGGCTCGGCACGGCACGGCTCGGCTCAGCGCGCGCGCGCGCGTGTGTGGTTAATGACATAGATTAGAGCTATTGGCATAGCCCCCCCACAGGACCAAATTCACATGCCCCCTGAAAGGGGCTCAAGCCCTAGGCAAAAAGTCTATCATATAAACAAGAGAATTTCTCTTGTCAAATCCGATGTGGGACAAAACCAAGACCTCAAAAACACCAAAATTTAAATGTGGAGGGAAAACACCGAAATTTGAAAATTCAAATTTTTTAATATTATTTTAAAATAAATACAACAATCCCCCACATGTTTTAAAATAAAATGCTTTCGGATTAAAGCGAAATAGTTGTGCAATGGTGCCGGTGTCACCATAGACTTGAACCGACATTAGAGTAAGCAAGACAGGTCTACAGGAATCAGGTGACACCATAGTCTTGAACCTGAATCCTTTTAATGTAGATCGCAAATACATGCCACTCACACAACTCTTCCTCTGCAAGTGATTCTGTGGTTCGGTGCGTTTCGGCCATACACCATTACCTGAATTTCATGAGTGCTCTAGAGAATTCGCCTAGATTCTCATAGGAAGCGGCCTCCACCTCCACACCCATATAGGTGAATTCCATCAAGTGTATGCAGCAACTGTATACACCACTAAATATATGGCTATGGATCCATTAAGAGTTCTAAAATAGTGTTCGTTCTCTGATGATGAATTACACATTTTTCTTCCATACAAAAGAACTTTTTGATATAGATAAAAGAGAAATGAGAAAGGAATTCTCACAGTCATGAAAAACAAATACAAAACACCTCTTGATAGAGAACTGAATCCATCGTGAGAGCATAAACTCAAATTACAGTTAAGATTACCAGCTATTTGATTAATGCTACGGATCATACTACGGAATATAAACAACGAGTTGAAAGTAAAGGATTGCACTAAGAAATGTAATCTACTTGGCAAAAAAGTAAAAAGTGATTACACTAAGAAATGTAATTGGCTAGTAATTGAAAGGATAATTGAAATATAATTTTAGTTTTAATTGAGTTGGTATAAGTCAATTTACTTTGATGGATTCCTTTCCTATTTATAATTATCTTAATCTAACAATGTAGAACCTTTCCATGTTCTAATGGTTACTATAACTGCTTGACACTACTCGGCATTCTCCATTTCTTCTTCTCCATGTCCTGTAACCGCTTCTTCACGATTGCCCTTCCATCGACTGTTTAAACAATGACATGACATTATTTGATGTGCTTCATTTGTGTCACCCAAAATCCTCTTCGTATATCTCTACAGATCTTCAAACACACTACGTGGATCCATCCATATCACACGTAACCTAGTCTAATTGGTTCTCATGAGAAATGGTGACAATAGGGATGAACATTGCTCCCCTGCGTCGATTTGTTTTTGGAAAAAGGTGAAAGCGACATGCGATCCCTCATTAATGAGATATTAATTACCTACACGTGGCGACACCCCGAATCATCTTTAGCCGAATCATTGCAACACGTTAGTAGTAACTTTCGTTTATCGAAACGAGAGTCGAACCCCATTTCGACAAGTGTTCTTGTATCATTTCTAACAAAATCATAATGATGCCCTAATAAATACTCCATTACCTCGGCCGATATAAGCGTTGTCTTAGTATTCTTCAATCCATACTCTTTCCTTTTCCTTTCCGAACATCCAGATTTGAACTTCAATCTCATATTCGATCAATGGCTGCCTCATTGTTTGCCTCTCCATCATTCCTAGGGGTGCACACAGGTCGGTTTGGTCCGGTTCTAGGGTAAAATCAGAACCAAACCGTTCCTAACAGTTCCACAGTTTTTGGAATCGGAACCGGACCGTTAGCACCACAGAATCGAACTGGAACCGGACCATGAAAAATATTTCAGTTCCACAGTTCTGGTTATCAAATGGTTGGTCAAAAGTAATATTGTGAGTGATTTAGTTTCGAAGGGAAAATCAGATTATTACTATCTCAACATGATTTTTGAGCCATGATCCATCCACAGTTGGGTCCGTGAATAGAAACCCAAAAATTTTGTTTAGTCAGTGACAATGATACTTGGGTTTTCCAACTAGCAGTTTGTAACTTGGTAAAAGTGGGGACCACACTTCAGTAATGATGGAGTTCTGATGCAGCCAACCATGGATGGGTTCCTAATCTCTGGCCTTCTAATCATGTGATTGCAACCCATGTTGTATTTCTCTTCTCGGCCGTTGCAGGTTCCAAATCTTATGGATGAGATTCTTAGATCATACCCCATCTACAGAAGGTTGAAACAAATGAACAGTTTGGATCACTGAATCATGGCTCCCACTGTACAAACTAAAAACCTATCCTGGGCGCAAGTATCGTAGAATTCATCCATTGTTATTGCAGGAAGAAAGAAATCAGTCTCTGTACCTGATGAACGGTCCACCACACACACAGAGAGAGAGATGATTAGACTCCATCTGAGAGAGAGAGAGAGAGAGGTCGGACAGTCAAGGGAGGGCGCCGCACAGCTGCTGGTGTCTGGGACAGCGAGAGAGAGAAAGAGAGGGGGAGAGAGACAGAGAGAGAGAGAGAGAGGGCAGAGGGACAAGGGATGGCGAGATAAAGAGAGAGGGGGCAGAGGGAATGAGGAGGGGGGGTTTTCTTTTTACAGGGGGGGGGGGGGGGGGGGGGGGGGGGGGGCACGCTAAAGCTAAAGGCAGAGGAACTTTAGGATTTTATTTTTTTTTAAAAAAAAATGAATGCTCGGATCCACAGTTCAGATCTACGGTTCGGTTCTACAGGGCTCTAAACCGGAACCGATCCGTAATCAACGGTTTTGGGAATTTGGGAACCGGAACTGGACCGTTAGCATCCTAGAACCGGACCAAACCGGACCGATCCAACGATTCCAGTCCAGTTACATGGATCCAACGGTTCGATGTGCACCCCTAATAATTTCATCAAGACCATCTTGTCATAGTGATGGATGCCCTTTTTGAAAAATATCTCAATAAAACAATCTTCAAATTGCCTGTTGGAGATTATTACTACATGGGTGCGACATTTTCTCCCGCAGTAGACATTAATGATGTTAGCATGATGGATTCCCTGTCTCCCATCTTCCCTGGTAAAATTTTGTTGATTCAATCCGAATTCGTCCCTGAACTTACCAATGCTCTGAAGAATCCTCAGATATTGTTGAAGTCACTACCAGAATGGAATGCTTGGTTCGTTCGTGTTTCCTCTCAATACGATGCAACATGGAAAAATTTGAGCATTTATGAATGCATCAAGCTATTCGTTCATGATTATCCATCGGATCCCGCTCTTCTTACCGCAACTTCGACCTTTTTGAGTTCTTCTTTGGCTGCGCTCCCATTGATCCAACTATCTTTGACATCACGACCTTGACGCAACTTCTTCCCTTCTATGAAGCTATCTTCCCCAGTTTCGCATAAAAAGAAACAAAAAGCTTCACGAATAAAGCCGATAAAACCTATTTTCATTTTATGCGGGCTTACTGCAAACGCAGTAGACCGGTCAATTACGAAGAGCATATGACTTTTCTATTGCTATGGATTTGCCGACATTTACTCTATGTGAATGCTCTGCAAATCATAGATAAGTACATTCATCTAGCTGATCGAGGTACTTGCTCAAGGTCAGAAACTTGCTATAATGCCTTTTGTACTTGGCCACCGGTACAGAAGCATCTACGAAGTCGCCACCAAATGTCTATATCACCGATGATGACTACTGTGGCTTCTTCAAATGTGGATTTACAAATATTTTCATCATTCCCTTGTATATAATTTCATCCACTTCGAAACTGTTTATTCTTTCTATGACGAACACATCATCAACTTCCCTCAAGAAATTCGATCATTTTCTGTATATATGAGCATTTTATTCTTCTTTTTGGATAAAAGTAGGCGGAGTCGGTTGTTCATCCTATTTCGTGGTGGAGAATATGACATTGCTTGGTTCATTGGCCAAAACGAGCAAGAGGGTGATCAAGATATATCCCATATGCACCACGCATAGGAAAGCTACCTCACTTGTAGGGATCTTCCTTATGGTGGCACGATTGATTCTAGGAAGAATGCCAGAGCCGAGATCGAATAGTACTACTTGAGCTTGTTTGCTTGCCAATTTTGCCTGGTCCATTATATCTCCTTCCCATTCACCCAAACAACCTGCAATCAGCCTCCCTTCAGTCAGCCGGTCACTGATGACGCCGAGCTCTACCATTCTCTCATCTCTTCTTTTCAGGAAGCTAGTCTAACTCTCGATCTTCCCGATTATCCAAACTAGCATCAAGTGATGGACACTTTCACTGTCTGGTGGGATAACCATTGTAAGAAGTTGATTAATAAGCCTCCACAAGACATCATAGCTCAAATCTCTTTTATCATAGAGCTTAGAGAGAAGAAACTAAAGTATTACGGCCGCTAACCCTAGCAGAAGAGCAAATAAGCAAAAAGACCAAATCCATCGTTGCATCTTCACCGCAAACCTCACCGATTTACCAAGTGTATGAAAACTAAATGTCCCTTCGACTCGTGCACGAAGGATCTCCTCAAATCATGTTGAGCAGGACTTCGAGCATTTGCAATTGGCCCTTCCTGCAACTATCATGCACAAGCTTCCACTCATGCCAAAATGTCACATACACAAGATCCAGGCTGCTCATCAGCCGGGCCAACAATGAATGTTCCCAAGCTACACTAAGCAGTCCCACTTATCAGGAGGTCCACACGTGTAAGTTGAAAGAGTATCGTCTGTTATCAATTTCCAACGAACCAGATCTTTTGCTCATGTGCAGCCTGCCTGATCACTACTGGATTGGACCAATCTTGTCTTGGGCCCATTCATCATGGGACCCACCCTTCTAATGAATATACATATGCACCGGATCTTGCATGCGTCTACCAGTCTGACACACTTTGAATCTATGGGTGGCTTATTGGCTAATATTCCAATGATCATAGAGGATCAGAGGAGCTAAGCTTGTAAGATTTCCTTTCAGTGGGCCAATATAGATTAAAAGTTATGATCAAACAATATTGAATCTGAATTGATGAGCAATGTGGGTGGGCCCCACTTGATTGGTATCATGTAGAATGATTAGTGGATGCGAAGACCTGTTTGTTGTTGTTCCCTCCATGAAATTGAGATTAGATTACATGTGGTATCAAAGCACACATGCATTAAAAACAAAGTTTACACGTTGGAATAATCTAAGCTGTTGATCAACATCCACGATCATGGAAGGGTAATTGATTCATTGTCATCTCAAAGCAGCAAATCTCTCTCTTTTACTGTTGTGGAGCCCACCAAAATCTCAGCTTATATAATAATTGAAAAAGGTTTAATCGTTCAATTGAAGTCCAGAAAGATGAATGACCACTAAATCAATCAAATGAAATGGGATTTGATAACGTGATGTACATATCTTTTAAAGAGACGTTTGATCAAATCACAGCTATGAAATTCATTTATTTATTTTGTGTTCATAATCATGAAAATGTTTATGATCTTATTGTCGAGAAATCAAGTCCTTTGAATTTTTAAACTCAAATATACGATGCTGCTGCATAAATTTTCAAACTCAAATATATGAGGATGAACTCATTATCATTAAAAACAACCATCAATTCAAATTGTTCCACTAATCTCTTGTTTGGAGTTAGTAATCTCACATCTCCAAATATGATATTCAAACCAAAATTATAAATTATGCCACTATGATGGGGCCATGGATGATGTACGGTTTATTCTGGTTCTTTGTTTTAGATTGTTGCTGGTTGCCCTCTTGCATGCTTGAAACTAGTGTGCCTGTCGGGTGTCATCAGAAAACCATTCTAACTACTGAACGGTCTAGATCCATGGTACTAGTGTGGCTCACCTAAACAATAGGTGGGCTGGATTTTTAGGTCTTGGTATGTTTACCCTACAGCACATGTCATGAGTGGTTGAGATACTGCACACAAACAACATGTGTGGGCTGGTAGAAAATCACAAACTCCTAAATTTGATAAAATGGGTGCCTCTGCTTGCACAAACAGGAAATTTCTATTTTTCTACTTTCTGATTGGTCCACGTGAATTAAATGCAATGTGTGATGATGTGGCCCAATCAGATTTCAACAAACAGGGATCTTTTGTTTGTGGCAAGTAGAGGATTCACCCATTTATTTATATTAATTAAGGACAGGGCCAACGGGCTGTGCAGTTCATCACTGAAATGAAACCGGTTCGAATAGGGCAATGTGTACCTAGGAGCATGGGTCTAGATTTTGAATCCCAGTTCATAAAAGGGTAGAGCCCAGTTTCTTGGGCCATAGCTGGCCTAGGCCCATCATCATGTTATCAAGTGGGTATGATCTTGAAATTAGGCCCTGATTACTAACGGGCTTCACTGGATTTACTTTTAAGCCCATTAATAGTTTAGAAATGCTGATTCAGCTCGCCCATAACCTTTCTGCCATTGATAATGATAGGAAACCATTGCATTCTGCATCGAAGCTGTCCAAAAGGTTAGGTTCAGCTAGTAGATCACTTGGAGAAAAAAAATGTGAATAGAGTGGCTGGCCTTCATTGTTTTTGTATCATGTGGCCCACCTGATCATGATCAAATAGGCCTGCTGTTTCTGCTGGGTAAATCTCAAAGCAAGGGCCCAATTAAAGGGCATGCAGTTTGGATGCTGCATCGATGACGAAGGTGGACCTATTTGCATGTGTAAACATTCTTAGACTGAATTGTGCATTACAAGCTTCTAGATTCGACCCACTGGTCCACGTTAAGAGCCAGCCTTTCTTTAAGTGATGCAGAGAGGCTGAGCTGATCCACAGCATGGAATGGCATCCCTTGGTTCGTGTCATTCTCATTCAACTCCTTTTTGGGGACCCAGCTCCTCATGGGCTGAGTCGAGAAAAAGAGTGGGCTACGCCATTGTCATGGACAGTTGAGAATTTTTTAAAATTTATTATTGAGAAGGCAAGGAAAATATTTATTTATTCTAGAAGGGCACGCAGCCGAAAAAAATATATATAAGTGGGGCCACAACCCGGGCGAGGGAGGAAGAACACAAAAGAAAGAAAAATAAAGAGAAATAAAGAGAAGAAAAGAAAACAGAAAACACCTTCATCTTTAAAAGCAGGAGAAATAGAAATTGTTGACTGGCGGTGGTGAATTTCATCTCCTCTTTCTTGGCTGGTTGAATGTGACGAGCGGCCACACCATTTCGGCCCACGCCATCTGCTCAAGAATTTTCATTTTTTGACAGAAATGAAGCTCCCCACATGACTAGTTGTATTCCCGACACAACCTTTAAACCGGCGAACATCGACACTTCTAACGATTCTTTCTTTTAAAGAAATTATTTTAACTTCAGTAAAACATCTTTCTTCGGGATTGTATACAGCCCCTACAAGAATTTCTCCATCTGTGCCATGGTATAATGCATCCCATAGTCCGTACCACCTCCGAATTCTAGCTTTTGCAATCAAATTCTCATTCATATTCCATTCATTTATGAATGATTGATACCTGATCCGTCTAGTCCAAGACGCCTTCACATTGTAATCCTTCATTATCCAAATATTCATAAAATCCCGATTATTAAAATCGAATATTGAAAGACAATTATTATACGTTGTCAAACGCAACATTCTGTAATCCGTATTTGGGCCAAATTCTTCAGGCTGTGGGATCACACGAAACTTCTCATCCATCACATTCCATGCCATGATGAGTTTTACATAGGCTCCATTGAAAATACAGTCAGGCATCCAATGAATAGCCCCATTAAGGTTTACTGGCCTAATTCGATCCAAGTTGTTTGGTATTAATTGATATTCGTCCCTAAAGTGATTCGAATCCTTCAGTAGTAATAGATTAGGAACATTTCCTATACTCCTCCATACACCTGAACCGAGTGTGTAAACCTCAACCTCAACTTGGGAATCTGGTCTAAATTTCGTTTGATAAGTCATCCGTATTACCTTATAATCATTATTTATTGCATCAAAACCAAACCCAGATATAAAAAAGTTATTATCGGTGCATTGGGTTGATTTTGGTAGTGTAACACGATCTCCAGTGACCGGATTGCACACACATATGGGATTGTTGTTTATAGGCTCACATAAACATAATAAGCCATTGCAAGAAAATATGTTAGTGAATTCAATGCCTATGTCAAAGCGTATGCCAGTTGATCTTGTCGTTACCATGTCGAGTGTGTGATCTTGATTGTCTTCAGAATTAAAATCGACCAGACACAATTGGGATCGCTTACCTGACGAAGAGGTAGTGCCGTAGATGAAGCAGGGGAGATGAACTTGGTTTGCTCGAGTTAGGTGCATTTTAGCAAAGTGAGGATCGTGAAGAACTATTTTGCGCCAGGTGGTACATACGCCCATGCATTTGAAGAGGGGCTTGAGGGATAATCTAGAGAGGATGTCGACTACAATACCGTCCGGTAGATTCTCCATCTCAACGAGAGAGAGAGAGAGAGAGAGAGAGAGAGAGAGAGGTGTAGTGTATATAGGACTCGGTTTGTGTGGTGCTGCACACAGCACCCATATACAGCAGCAGGTGCGAACGGACTCTGATTCCGTGGTGTAGCACAATGCACAAGGTACGGTGTGCTGCTAGATTGTCTATGTGGGCACGACCGTGATGAATGTATTTTATCCGCTCCATCCATCCATTATGACGTATCAATTTAGGATATTGGCAGAAAAATGGGGTAGATCCAAATCTCAGGTGGACCACAACAGAAGAAACAATAGTTACTGAATGCCCACCATTAAAGACTTTCTAAGGCCCACTGTAATGTTTATTTGCCACTCTAACTTTAGGTCTCACATTTTAGGATGAATGGAAAACGTAAATAACAACTTGATCTAAAGCATTCAGCCCGAGGAAGTTTTTAATGATGGGAGTTCAGGCAACCCTGCTTCTCATGGTGTGGTCCACTTGAGATTAGGATGTGTCTCGTTTTTGGTATAAGTCGTTGAAATGAGTTGAAAAAATAGATGGAGAACACGGATGAAACACATATATCATGGTGGGTCCACCCAGCTTTTCGAGGAATACAGTAGGCGCGTGTGCTAAACGACCCAATCCGAGTCCGGTGGGAGTTGCTTTCCTGCCACCAGCGAATGGCTGATTGTCGGTGTTCTATGGGCCCCACAATGATGTATGTGTTTCATCCATGCTGTCCATCTATTTTCCTACATCATTTTATAATATGAGACCAAAAATAAGGTATATCCTGATCTCAAGTGGACCACATTACAGGAGACAGTGTTGAATGAACGTCGACCATTAAAGTATTTTTGGGGGGCCATAAAAGTTTTGGATCAAGATGATCTTTGTTTTTTCCCTTCATCTGAGTCTTTATGACGTAATCAACAGATTGGATTTTAAATAAACAGTACATTTTGCCTTAGGAGGATTTTAATGGTAGATATCCAATCATTATTTTTTTCCTGTGGTGTCGTTCACCTGAGAATTATATCCCTCTAAGTTTTGGAATCAATCCTAAAAATGATCTATAAAAATGGATGAACGGAATGGATGAATCACATACATTATGGAGTAGCCAATCCGCTTCCGTTCTTGAGGCGTATAGACCACAGGAATCACCCAGCAATTTTATTAGACGCAGTCACGTAAAGAAACCTTAACTTGGAAAAACTATTCTAGGTACGGATGAACCCAAAATGCCCAAAATACTGGTGCTTTCCAAAAGGTCTCGAAAGTTTATAAGGAATCGTACGGACTCGTCCGTTCCTCTAATTATTTCTATTTCCTTTCCTAATCCCAGTAAGACCAGGATTTCTGCTAAAGCCTTTCCGATGAACCAAAGTGAGGCTACTGTGATGTCTGTGAGAAATCCACTCCATTCATCTGTTTTGCGAGTTCATTTTATGTCATAATGAAATTTTTTTTTAGCAGTATCCAGTGCTCATGTAGGTCGAAAAGCTGAAGATTGGACGTTCACACTGAAAAATTCCATTATTACATTTTTTGCTTTCCTAATCCCAGTAAGACCCGGATTTCTGCTAATGGAATATTTTTGTTTTTAGTTCATCCCATTAGGAATGAAGTTATGAACGGTATGAATGGCAAGTAAATATCACTTTTGACCTGGGGAGTTTTCAAAGGTACGAATTTTCCTACTCTGGTGCGGCCCACTTGAGTTTTGGATTCTTCTCACTTTTGTTCTTAAGGCCTAAAATGATCTTACAAAACTGATGGACAGGGTGGATTTATCACAAACATAACGGTAGGCCCCACCTGGATTTCCAGGGCAGGAACTTCCTCCTCACGGGCTTTCCCAAGAAATCCACTCCATCCATCAGTATCTCAAGTTCAAAAATAGAACAGGTACCCAAATGTGAGGCAGATGATAATAATAATAATAATAACCTAAAGTAAATGTTATCATAGGAAACGGTGGGGATCGAAAGCTCACCATCGAAACATTAATGGGCCCATAGAAGCTTTGGATCTGGCTTATGCTTTTTTTTTTTTTTTCAAGTTGATCCCGTTAGTATAAACTTATGAACGGTTTGTTTGCAATATAAACATCATGGTGCACTTTAGGAAGGTTTCAACTATGTTTGTTTCCATTCTCACTGTTTCCTGTCGTGTGAGCCATCTTAGTTTTGGATCTTCTTCAATTTTCGGTTGCTGTCCCATTGTAAGCTTGCCAAACTGATGGACCGAGTGGATATCCAGCTACATATAGCAGTGGTCCCACATAAGTAAGGTGGGCTTCCCCCAAATTAATAACATTAGACGTCATTTTCTGCCTGAGGAGCTACGTGATACTCATGCATGAATGTGATTATCCTGTAACCCGGAGTTACGCGTATCGTTAGTGACCCCATATTCTGTGGGGCCTACCATGATGTTTGTGTATTTGCTTCCGTCCATCCATTTCTCCAGATCAATTTAGAGCATGAGCTAAAACATGAGGGAGATCTAAAACTCAAGTGGGCCATACCATTGGGAACAGTGTGGATGGAAATTTCCTAATTTAACTAAGGTGATGATGACTAGATACTGACTAGATACTGTTTTATACTAATTCAACAATTACATGCAGCCTTGCCTCTTTTGCTATCATGTCACGTGTATGGTATGTACAAGCCGTGTCAAAGGTGGGCCCCACCTTAAAAGATCACTTAACTAAAAGCTCGGTCTGCAATTCATGAGACGGATCACATGCAACGTCGAAATCATTGGTTGACTGAAATGTAGAGGTGTGGCCCACCTAATGAATTAGGTCACACTGGTGGATCATAATACACACGTGGCATTAGCATGGTACAAAATAGGCCACATGATACAAGCAAGGTCTAAAGTATCATTAATGGTTGGTATATCGCACACGGACAAAATGTGTGGACCGGTAGAAAATCACAGCCTCCCCAAAATTGAAAAATGGTTGCACCAAACAGGCCTTGAGTAGTTTCACCCATTTATTTCTATCAAGCAAGATGCTCGATTAAGGACAGGGCCAACGGGCTGAGCTGTTCATCACTGGAGTGGGTCCAACCTCATCAGTTATAAATGAAACCGGTTCGAATGGGGAAATGTGTACCTGGGAGCATGGGTCCTGATTTTGAACCCCAGTTCATAAAAGGTCGGGCCCAGTTTGGTGGGCGTGGACTGGCCTCGGCCCAGTCATCACGTTATCGAGCACGCACGATCTTGAAATTAAGCCGAAGCCCTGACCCAGCTCGTTTCGACCTTGTTCGAAATAAGTTAGCATATTGGGTGGATTGGACCGTAACTGCCCATACCCTTTCTGCCATTGATAAAGGAGTGTTCAAATCCACCTAAATGGATAGGAATCCATTGCATTGTGCATTGAAGCTGTCCAAAAGGTTAGGTCCAGCTAGTAGATCACTTGGAGAAAAAAATGTGGATAGAGTGGCTGGCCTTCATTGTTTTTGTATCATGTGGCCCACCTGATCATGATTAAATGGGCCTGATGTTTCTTCTGGGTAAATCTCAAAGCAAGGGCCTACTTAAAGGGCAGTTTGGATCCTGCTTCAATGGCCAATGTGGACATAGGTGCATGTAAACATTCTTAGAGTGAATTGTGCATTACAAGCTGGTTCGACCCACTTGGCCACCTTAAGAGCCAGCATTCCTCAAGTGATACAGAGAGGCTGAGCTTATCCAATGCATGGAATGGCAACCCTTGGTTCATGTCGTTCTCATTCGACTCCCTTTTGGGAACCCTAAAACCCTAAACCCTGAATGTTCCAGTGAATGGAGCTAGCCATTGTCATGGACAGCTGAGATTTTTTTATTATTTTATTGAAAAAGAAAAGAAAAATATTTATTTCTTCCAAAAGGGCATGCAATTATATATATATATATATATATATATATATATATATATATATATATATATATATATATAAAGGGGGTCACCCTGTTGTCAGAAGTCTTCAATATAACTTTGAGTTGCTCGACCGGTCGTGGGTCAATCATGACTAGTAGTGGGAGCCGCTCGAATAAAAGTCCAACGACTTATGTATTTTGGTGTCCAAGTTGCTTGACTAGTCGAAGGGATGGTACGACCGGTCGAGGAGGTCCCACGACCAGTCATAGCCTCGTCTCAACTAGTCCTAGTTACGCAGATTTATTTTCGAATTTGATGCGGACTGCGGAAATTCGAGTCTCCTTTCGCAAGGGTGTGAAAGGAAAGTTGCCTAAACTATAAATAGGTGTTCCTAGGGCTTTTCTAGAATATGAGAAATAATTCTAAAGCTTTCTAAAGGGGTTTTAGGATTTCTAAAGGGTGTAGTGAGAGTGAGATTCGAGGTTGTTCGAATCGGGTAAGTCCTCTCTCTTATAAGTTTCTTTTCATAGTGGATTTCTGTCGCTTTGTGCTGTGATTTTTTTTCACAAGGATTTTTCACATAAAACTTTGTGTTCTTCTGTGATTGTTTGTTACTATTGAATTGCTATCATAGATCTAGATCTGTGTGATTCGCAGTACAAATCCCTAACACACACCTCGGGCCAGGAGGAAGAAAACAAAATAAAGAAAAATAAAGAGAAGAAAAGAAAACAGAAAAGAGAAATTGAAATTAGTGACCAGTGGTTAGGAATTTCATCTCTTCTCTTGCAGCCACACCATTTTGGCCCACGCCATCTTCCCATTAATTTCCATTATTGACAGAAATGAAGCTCCCCACATGAGTATTTGTATCCACAACACAAGATCCCAACCAATAAGCAAAGACATCTCTACCGACCTTTTCTTCAAAGGAACCTATTTTGAGTACTTCAATAAAACGTCTTTCTTTGGTATTGTATACAGCCTCTAGAATAACAATAATTTCTCCATCAATGTAATCTGTATACTGGTTTGATGCATCCCATCGTCCATACCACCTCCGAATTCTACCTCTTTTAATCAAACTCTCTTATTCCTGACCTGTTTAGTCCAAGACTCCTTCACCTTGTAATCCTTCATTATCCAAATATCCACAGAATCCCTTTTATAAAAATCAAATATTGAAAGACAGTTATTATATGTTGTTAGACGAATCTGACTGTAGTTCATATATGGGCCAATTTCTACTGGCTTTGGTATCACACTAAAATTTCTCATCCATCACATCCCATGCCATGATGATTTCTTCATAGACTATTAAAAATTCACTTACCCATCCAATGAAGAGCCCCACAAACGTTTACAGGCCTAAAGTAATCCCAGTTGTTTGGTTTTGGTAGATATAAACGCTTAAAGTGATTCCAGTCCTTTTGCATTAATATATAAGGAACACGTCCTATACTCCTCTATACACCTGAACCGATTGTGTAAACTTCAACCTCAACTTTAGAAGATGGTCCACGTTTCTTTTCATAAATCATTCGTATCACCTTGTATTCATTATTTTTTACATCGAAAGCCAAACTTAGATATGAAAAAGTAATCATTCGTGTATTAGGTGGATTGTGGTAGTGTAATATGAACTCCAGTGACCGGATTACATATATATATATATATATATATATATATATATATATATATATATATATATATATATATGGGATTATTGTTCTTGGGCTCACATAAGCATAATAAGCCATTGCAAGATAATATGGTAGTGAATTCAAGGTCTATGTCAAAGCATATGCCTGTTGATACCATGTCCAGGGTGTGATCTTTTTTTAAAAAAAAATTATTTATTTTACGCACGCACACACTCCCCACACACTCGCGCCTTGATTGTCTTTAGAATTGAAATCGACCAGACACAATTGGGATCGCTTACCTGAGGAAAAGGTAGTGCTGAATACGATGCAAGGGAGATGAACTTGTTTTGCTCGGGTCAGGTGCATGTTAGCAAAGTAAGGGTCGTGAAGAACTATTTTGCGCCAGGTGGTACAAACGCCCATGCATTGGAAGAGGGTCTTGACAGACGATCTAGAGAGGATGTCGATTATAATACCTTCCGGTAGATTTTCCATCTCAACTAGAGAGGGAGAGAGAATAGGTGTAGGTGTGTGGATACTGGATACAGGACTCGGTTTGCGTGGTGCTGCACACAGCACCTTTGTACAGCGTCAGGTGCGAAAGGATTCGGTTTGCGTGGTGTAGCACACGGCACTGGGTACGGTGTGCTGCTAGATAAGCCATGTGGCCTTGATGCATGTGTTTTATCCACTCCATCCATCTATTATGAGTGATCATTTTAGGTCATGTTACAAAAAATGGGGCAAATAAAATTCTCAGGTGAACCACACCACAGGTACTAATAGTGATTGAACGCCCACCATTAAAGACTTTCTGAGGCCGGCTGTAAAGTTTATTTTCCATCCAACTTGTTGTAAGGTTACACAGACTAGGATGAATGGAAAACACATATATCATCTTGATCCAAGGCATTTTGTCTGATGAAGTTTTTAATGGTGGGAGTTTAATCACCACTGTTTCTTATGGTGTGGTCCCCTTGAGATTTGGATGTGCCTCACTATTTTGTCTAATTCCTTGAAATGAGTTGAAAAACTGAATGGACAGCATGGATTGGTCGGGTCCACCTCGATTAGAGGTGGGCACGAGCCGAGCCGAGTCGAGTCGAGGTGGGCCAAGCTCAGCTTGGCTTGTCCATGTTCAGCTTGGCTTGTCCATGTTGTACTCAAGTTCGAGCTCGAGCTCGGCCTCAAGCTCAACATTGAAGCTTGGCTTGTTTGCTAAATTTGTCGAGTCGAGCTTGAGCTTGTTGGGTGAGAGAGTAATGGATTCTTGATCCTCCACCGTTGATAAAAAATTCAAAAATCTTAAGAGAATTAAAGCAAAACCCGATGAAAAAATCACACAAAGCTTCGAATCGGATGAAGAAACTTGTAAGAACTGATCTGTTCTTGATCTTCTTCCACTAGTAGAAATCCAACTACTAAAAAAGAAACATAGTAGAATAATGATCAGAAATCTAAAGAGCTATAGCCAATTAGATCATTAGATTTCCTTGAAGCTCTAACAAATCTGAGAAGAACCCATCTTGAATTTCTTGAGTTTCTCGCCCAAGAAGTAGATCTCAAAAGATTGAAATCATACTATTGTGGAGCTAAAATGAAAACTGGTGGTGGTAGTCCGGGAGGGCGTACGGCTAGTAGCAAGTAGAAAAAGAGAAGAAAGGGAAAAGGAAAGAGAAAGGGAAAGGGGGTGAATGCGATCAGGTAGAGACTCTAGGTTTTTTTTTTAAAAAAAAAAAGTTAAAACTTATATATATATCGAGCTAAGTTGAGTCGAGTTGAAATACCCCCTGGTTGAACTTGGCTCAAACTCAACTCGAGCTTCAAATAATTAGCTTGACTCGGCCCGAATCGGCCATTCAATCCGAGCTGACTCGAGCGAGTTGTTCGAGTTAGCTCGACTCGTGAACAACCCTACCAGCAGTACACAGTAGGGACTCGATGGGAGTTGCTTTCTTAATCCGGACACGGATTGCATCGTACCCCACCCGTTTTAGCAAGGAATGGGCAGTGCTGTGGGTGGGCCCACCGTGATCTATCCATTTATCCATGCCATCCATTCATTTTCTCCTATCACTTTAAAATACGAGCACAAAAATGTGACGAATACAACACTGAAGTGAACCACACCACAAATAACTCTAGTATTTAATGGAATTTGCATTTAATGCTGTGTATTTAATATAACCGAGCTTATTATTTAGCGTGGTTCACTTGAGTGTTGTATTTGTCACATTTTTGTGCTCATATTTTAAAGTGATAAATAGATAGATCACGGTGGGCCCACCCACAGAACTGCCCATTCGTGGCTGGAGAGTGGAGACACATCTTTCTAATCCCAAGAGGCACCGTTATTACCTCCTCGAACGTGCGGCCGTGCCCCTCAATGAGAACTTCTCATAATCTTGAGTTATGTCGGGCCTACCTTAATGTCCATTGGATATCCACTTCATCCATCAGTTTCTCAAGTTCAAAAAATAGGACAGAACCCAAATGTGAAGCAGATAAAAAAACAAAAATAAACAAAAAAAAAAATAAAAACGAAAACTCTAAGTGGATCACATCACATGAAACGGTATGGGTTGAAAGCTCACGATCCCAGTGGTATAAACTAATGAATGGTTTGTGTGCAATGTGGCGTGAATTCACGGGACTCCTCATGTACCTCAAATTCGTAAGAAGTTTCAGATTTAAAATCAAACTCAAACTTGCAAAAATCGTGACTTCATGTTTTTGGCCTAGTAAGTGTACTATTTCGCTTAACCATATTATTCTCTTATTTTTTCAAAGCACTTTTCATGTTGGACACAACTCCTAAAACTCAATGGATTAAGAGTTAAGATCCAACTAAAACTTACTAAAAATGAAATTAAAAAGGATTTTGGATCATCAATTCGATGGAATCTTGCGAATTGAGCGTGGGCAACCCGGCGGGTTGGGTGATTAAAGAAGTTTCTCCTGCCCAAAATCATATATGATACGTAGAACTTTATATTATTCTGGTGCAAATTCCTTCATACCGTCCAGGTGGGCCCACCTATGATGCAGGGCTTCCTGTACATTTCACATGGCCCCAGAATCACCATGATCGTGCGATCATCGAATGGGGAATAAACAGTAAAAATGGTCATTCGTTTCGTAAGATTTCAAATGGCTTTATTTTCTCCGATCAAGATGATTTTAGGCCGTGAATTGCATGGCGGACATGTTATACAATGATCCAGCATGATCATAGATTAATCTGTAAGGTGTGAACAATCCATAGCGATCATTGATCATGTTTCTGGATCGAGACAGGCAGTTTGACATGATTCGACCATCAGCGTTTATCAATAGCTCCCAAGTTGGGCCTACCCCACCTGAAATTCGGCCAAGGACTGATTCATCGTACACTTAAATGTGCAGGGATGTGGGGTCTGGCCAGACATTCATCATACCAAATGTCCTCTCGAAAAAAGCATAGCGGGCGGACTCGAATTCGAAGCACGACTTCATGCGACCCAAACCAGCGATGTGGGTGAGACGCAACCCGTTGTATATCCACTCCGTACATCTGTTTTTTTAAGATTATTTTAAGCCAGGGTTCCAAGAAACAATGGTTATTCACTGCTCACCATTAAAAACTTCCTAAGATCCACTATAATTTTTATTGACCATCCCTTTGATAAGGTCCACTATAATTTTTATTGACCATGCCTTTGATAAGTTAATGCAGGCCTGGATAAAACAAAAAAAAAAAAAAAAAAAAAAGCACTTCCCATCTAACCTATTCGTAAAGTTAGAACCTTTTTATTTCCCATAAGGGATTTTTATTTCCCATCTAACCTGTTGGTAGAGTTAAATAAATTTAGATGAAAGGGAAATTTTAAAAATCAGCTTGATCCAAAACTATATCCCGCAGTAACTTTTCAACAATAAGTATTCAACATCCAATGTTTCTTGTAGTGTGATCTATTTGAGATTTGGATCTACCTTATTTTTGGCTTGATACTCTAAAATGAGATTTTAAAATGGGTGGATGGCGTGGATAGAAATCATACATCATGGTGTAGCCCACAGGAGGGTTACTATGGAATCCCGGAAACGGATCGGCTACTCCAACTTCCACTAGCCAATGGCTAGTGTCAGTGCTATGTGGAACCCAACATGATGTATATGTTTCATCCATGCCGTCCATTAATTTTTCCAGATAATTTTATGGTAATACCAAAATTAAGTAGATTAAAATCTCAAGAGGGCCACACAGTGTTGATTGAGTTCCCACCATATTAAAATTCTTGGGGCTACAAAAGTGTTGTATCACGCTGATATTTGTTTTTAGCTTCATCCAGGTCTTTATGACCTAATCTACAGGTTAGATGTCAAATAAACATTACAGTGGACCCTAGGAGGATTTTAATGGCAGACGTTCATTCACTACTGTTTTCCCATGGTGTTGTCCACTTGAGATTTTGATCTGCCTAATTTTTGGGATAAATAATTAAAATTACTTGTAAAAATGGATGGACAGTAGGGATAAAATACATAGATCATTGTGGGGCCCACACAACACTGACTACTAGCCAACTGGCTAGTGGCAGCGTCACTATCCAAAGCGAGTCCAGTCGTAGTTTCATTTCACACGGACGCGGATTTCCTGCAAAGCCTCGCAGGAAGTTCTAGCGCTGGGATGAAAGGTGAGATCAACCGTGTTGTTTGTGAGAAATCCAACCCGTCCAGCCATTTTTCGAGCTAATTTTAGGACATGCGACAAAAAACGATGAGTGTTCAAAACTCAACTGCGCGATACAATATGAAACAGTGGGGAAAGGAATTCCTACCATTGAAAACTTTCTGGATTGCACGGCGGACATGTTATACAATGATCCAACATGATCATAGATTAATCTGTAAGGTGTGAACAATCCATTGCGATCATTGACCATGTTTTCGGATCGAGACAGGCAGTTTGACATGATTTGACCGTCAGCGTTTATCAATAGCTCCCAAGTTAGGCTTACCCCACCTGAAATTCGGCCAAGGACTAATTCATCGTACACTTAAATGTGCAGGGATGTAGGTGTTGCGAGATGTCTTAAATCTGAGTCCTTTCACAACCGAGATGCGAAAGGGTCTTTTCGCAACTGAGATGCGAAAGGAAAGTTTCTTAAACTATAAATAGGTGTTCCTAGGGCTTTTCTATGACATGAAAAATAATTCTAAGGCTTTCTAAAGGGGTTCTAGGGAAATTGAAGGGTGTAGCAAGGGTGAGATTCGAGGTTGTTTGAAAGTCCTCTCTCTTTGTAATTTCTATTTTCATAGTGGAGATCTGTCGCTTTGTGTCGTGATTTTTTTCCCACAAGGATTTTTCACGTTAAATCTGGGTGTTCTCTGTGTTCTCTTGTGTGCTTGGTGTCATTGAATTGCTTTCCTAGATCTAGATCTGTGTGATTCCGCAGGTCAAAATCCCCAACAAGTGGTATCAGAGCGAAGTTGGGGCACAGATCTGAATCTGAGGGATTAGTAATAATGGCGAGTGCCAGGTATGAGTTTGAGAAGTACTCGGGGAAAAATAATTTTGAGTTATGGAAGGTTAAGATGATTAGCCTGTTAACTAAGCAAGGCGAGGATGGTGCTTTCAAGGAGCAAAAGTCTACTATGACTGATGCTGATTGGAATACTCTTGATAAGAAAGCTTTATCATCGATCCATTTATGTCTCATGGATGAGGTTCTCTACAACGTCATGAGGGAGAAAACTGCGGCTGGTTTGTGGACGAAGTTAGAGGATGTCTACGCGAAGAAATCCTCGAAAAATCGTCTACACTTGAAGCGGCAATGGTATAACTTCAAGATGGCAGAGGGTGGAGATCTTGAGGCTCACATCAGCAACTTTAATAAATTGGTTTGCAAATTGCTGGATATGGAATAAGTGATGAAAGATGAAGAACAAGCATGTATGTTGCTGAATTCTTTCCCGACGTCCTATGAGGCATTCAAGAACACTATGTGCAGCATGAATAAAATCCTGAGTGTCGACACATTTATCTCAGCCTTTCAAGGGAAGGCTATGAGACAACTAAACAGCGATATGGGGACATCTTCTGATGCACTGTTTACAGTGGATAAGAATTCTGGACAAGGTACAGGTTCTTCTGGTTCTAGATCCAAATCCAAGGGTAAGGGCAAAGGAAAGGTAAAGTGCTTGAATTGTGGGAAGGAAGGACATGTGAAGAGGGATTGAGAAAATCCTAAATCGAAGAGAGAAGATTCTGAGGCTTCATGCAGGGAGGCCAATGTTGTCACGTTAGATGGATCGAGTGGATGTGATGGTGATGTTTTATCTGTGTTTTTGCTCAGACGGTCATACGATAATCGTAAGGATGAGTGGATGCTAGACACAGGAGAATTTTTTCACATGACTCCTCATCGGAGTTGGTTCACCAGCTACAGGGAGTACGATGGTGGACAGGTATTTATGGGTAATGACATTGCCTGTAATGTTGTGGCTGTTGGTTACCTTGACAGATGTGAGGCACGTTCCTGATTTGAGGCAGAATCTGGTTTCTCTTAGTGTGCTTGAGGCAAAAGGATGCAAGTACACAGGTATTGATGGTGCTCTTAAAGTATCCAAGGGGGCACGAGTAATCATGAAAGCGCAACGACTCGATAACTTATATAAGTTGATCGGGAGCACTTCAAAAGGTGGAGCTACGGTGGATGTAGTGGATTCCACCTCTGCACGTGTGTGGCATATTGTGCATGGCCACATGAGCGGGCAGGGTAGGAAGGCTGAGACACAGCATGATCGTGGGATATCAGCGAGGTACATGGACGACTCCAATATCGCAGGAGTATTCATTTTCTATTCAAATGGCTCTAGGTGAGCCTGGTGCTGAGAAGTGAAAGGTGACTATGGGCGATGTGATGGATTCGTTGTAGCAGACTGATATATGGGAGCGGATGGAGCTTCCAGTGGGCTGAAAAGTGGTTGGATGCAGGTAGATCTTCAGGAGGATACAACATAGATACAGAGCGAGGTTGGTGGCGATGGATTATGCTCAGGGAGAAGGGATCGGCTTCTCAGAGATATTTGCGCCGACGGTATAACAAGTGTCTATTAGATCAGTGATTGGCGCTAGTTGGCCAATGTGATCTTGAGCTGGAAGGAAGGATGCGGATCTGCACTTCTGTCAGAAAAAGTGAAGAGCAGATATACATGAAGCAACCAGAGCGGTTCGAAGTGAAAGGAGCTGAGAAAAGACTTTACAGGAGGTCATTGTTCGGCTTGTCGCCTAGGCAGTGGTTTGATTCCTTCATGGATGAAGGATCAGGGGGCTGCAAAGATGGTTCTCGGTGTTGAGACTGAAGGAGGAGTAAGCTTTGGTAATCACAGGAGGAATACCTTGTGTGTAGGTATTGATCAAGGATGTAATAGGCCAGGTAAAGTCGGAGAGCATTCCCTACGTGTCTCTCTTCAAGTTTTCCTCAGGACATGTCCCAAAACAGATGAGGAAAAGTAGGATATCTTATGAGCCTTATTCGAATGCGGTTGGCAGTGTATGTCATGGTCTGAATTAGATTGTTTATTTCACAAGCTATCAGTGTTGTGAGCAAGTACCCGGGCAAGCAATATTGGGTAGTGGTGAGATGGTAAGAAGACTACGTCTTTTCTTTTGGAAAGACAAGAGCAAAGGTGGCTGGGTATGTGGATTTAGATCCGGCAGACATGATCAACAAGAATGTTCCTGCAGAGAAGTTCTAGTTCTGTGCAACTTCTCTAGGCTTGACTATGGCGTAAAAGGAAGACCGAGTGTGCAAGAGAAGCTATGATGTGATGTAGAAATAAGAGAAGAGCTTAAAAAGCTACACGGTTAAAGATTAAAGACATGGTGGAGATTGTTGCGAGATGTCTTAAATCTGAGTCATTTCGCAACCGAGATACGAAAGGGTCCTTTCGCAACTGGGATGCGAAAGGGAAGTTTCTTAAACTATAAATAGGTGTTCCTAAGCTTTTCTATGGCATGAGAAATAATTCTAAGGCTTTCTAAAGGGGTTCTAGGGAAATTAAAGGGTGTAGTAAGGGTGAGATTCGAGGTTGTTTGAATCGGGTAAGTCCTCTCTCTTTGTAATTTCTATTTTTATAATGGAGATCTGTCGCTTTGTGCCGTGGTTTTCTTCCCGCAAGGATTTTCCACGTTAAATCTAGGTGTTCTCTGTGTTCTCTTGTGTGCTTGGTGCCATTGAATTGCTTTCCTAGATCTAGATTTGTGTGATTCCACGGGTCAAAATCCCCAACAGTGGGGTCCGACCAGACATTCATCATACTGAATGTCCTCTCGAAAAAAGCATCGCGGGCGGACTCGAATTCGGAGCGTGACTTCATGCAACCCAAACCAGCGATGTGGGTGAGACGCGACCCGTTGTATATCCACTCCCTACATCAGTTTTTTTAAGATTATTTTAAGCTAGGGTCCCAAGAAACAATGGTTATTCACTGCTCACCATTAAAAACTTCCTAAGATCCACTATAATTTTTATTGACCATCCCTTTGATAAGGTCCACTATAATTTTTATTGACCATGTCTTTGATAAGTTAATGCAAGCCTGGATAAAACAGGCCTGGATAAAACAACAACGGAAAAAAAAGTACTTCCCATCTAACCTGTTCGTAAAGTTAGAACCTTTTTATTGCCTATAGGGGATTTTTATTTCCCATCTTACCTGTTGGTAGAGTTAAGTAAATTTAGATGAAAGGGAAATTTTAAAAATCAGCTTGATCCAAAACTATATCCCGCAGTAACTTTTTAGCGGTAAGTATTCAACATCCAATGTTTCTTGTAGTGTGATCCATTTGAGGTTTTGATCTACCTTAGTTTTGGTTTGATACTCTAAAATGAGATTTTAAAATGGGTGGATGGCGTGCATAGAAATCATACATCATGGTGTAGCCCACAGGAGGGTTACTACGGAATCCCCGAAACAGATTGGCTACTCCAACTTCCACTAGTCAATGGCTAGTGTCGTTGCTATGTGGAACCCAACATGATGTATATGTCTCATCCATGCCGTCCATTAATTTTTCCAGATAATTTTATGGTAATACTAAAATTAAGTAGATCAAAATCTCAAGAGGGCCACACAGTGTTGGTTGAGTTCCCACCATATTAAAATTCTTGGGGCTACAAAAGTGTTGTATCATGCTGATATTTGCTTTTAGCTTCATCCAGGTCTTTATGACCTAATCTACAGGTTAGATGTCAAATAAACATTACAGCGGACCCTAGGAGGATTTTAATGGCAGACGTTCATTCACTACTGTTTTCCCATGGTGTTGTCCACTTGAGATTTTGATCTGCCTAATTTTTGGGATAAATAATTAAAATTACTTGTAAAAATGGATGGACAGTAGGGATAAAATACATAGATCATTGTGGGGCCCACACAACACCGACTACTAGCCAACTGGCTAGTGGCAGCGTCACTATCCAAAGCGAGTCCAGTCGCAGTTTCATTTCACACGGATGCAGATTTCCTGCAAAGCCTCGCAGGAAGTTCCAGTGTTGGGATGAAAGGTGAGATCAACCGTGTTGTTTGTGAGAAATCCAACCCGTCCAACCATTTATCGAGCTAATTTTAGGACATGCGACAAAAAATGACGAGTGTTCAAAACTCAACTGTGCGATACGATATGAAACAGTGGGGAAAGGAATTCCTACCGATGAAAACTTTCTGGATTGCACGGCGGACATGTTATACAATGATCTAGCATGATTATAGATTAATCTGTAAGGTGTGAACAATCTATAGCGATCATTGACCATGTTTCCGGATCGAGACAGGTAGTTTGAAATGATTCGACCACAGCGTTTATCAATAGCTCCCAAGTTAGGCCTACCCCACCTGAAATTCGGCCAAGGACTGATTTATCGTACACTTAAATGTGCAGGGATGTGGGGTCCAGCCAGACATTCATCATACCGAATGTCCTCTCGAAAAAAGCATCGCGGGCGGACTCGAATTCGGAGCGCGACTTCGTGCGACCCAAACCAGCGATGTGGGTGAGACGCGGCCCATTGTATATCCACTCTCTACATCTGTTTTTTAAAGATTATTTTAAGCCAGGGTCCCAAGAAACAATGGTTATTCACTGCTCACCATTAAAAACTTCTTAAGATCCACTATAATTTTTATTGACCATCCCTTTAATAAGGTCCACTATAATTTTTATTGACCATGCCTTTGATAAGTTAGTGCAGGCCTAGATAAAACAAAAAAAAAAAAAAAATCACTTCCCATTTAACCTGTTCGTAAAGTTAGAACCTTTTTATTGCCCATAGGGGATTTTTATTTCCCATCTAACCTGTTGGTAAAGTTAAATAAATTTAGATGAAAGAGAAATTTTAAAAATCAGCTTGATCCAAAACTATATCCCGCAGTAACTTTTCAACGGTAAGTATTCAACATCCAATGTTTCTTGTAGTGTGATCCATTTGAGGTTTGGATATACCTTATTTTTGACTTGATACTGTAAAATGAGATTTTAAAATGGGTGGATGGAGTGGATAGAAATCATACATCATGGCGTAGCCCACAGGAGGGTTACTACGGAATCCCGGAAACGGATTGGCTACTCCAACTTCCACTAGCCAATGGCTAGTGTTGGTGCTATGTGGAACCCAACATGATGTATATGTCTCATCCATGCCGTCCATTAATTTTTCCAGATAATTTTATGGTAATACCAAAATTAAGTAGATTAAAATCTCAAGAGGGCCACACAGTGTTGATTGAGTTCCCACCATATTAAAATTCTTGGGGCTACAAAAGTGTTGTATCATGCTGATATTTGTTTTTGGCTTCATCCAGGTCTTTATGACCTAATCTACAGGTTAGATGTCAAATAAACATTATAGTAGACCCTAGGAGGATTTTAATGGTAGACGTTCATTCACTACTGTTTTCCCATGGTGTTGTCCACCTGAGATTTTGATCTGCCTAATTTTTAGGATAAATAATTAAAATTACGTGTAAAAATGGATGGACGGTAGGGATAAAATACATAGATCATTGTGGGGCCCACATAACACCGACTACTAGCCAACTGGCTAGTGGCAGTGTCACTATCCAAAGCGCGTCTAGTCACGGTTTCATTTCGCATGGATGCGGATTTCCTGCAAAGCCTCGCAGGAAGTTCCAGCGCTGGGATGAAAGGTGTGATCAACCGTGTTGTTTGTGAGAAATTCAACCCGTCCAGCCATTTTTCGAGCTAATTTTAGGACATGCGACAAAAAACGATGAGTTTTCAAAACTCAACTGCGCGATATGATATGAAACAGTGGGGAAAGGAATTCCTATCATTGAAAACTTTCTAGTCTTCACCTTAATGTTTATATGCCATTCAAACCGTTTATAAGGTCATTTTCACTGAAAACACCGAAAACTTAAACAGATGCAAAACTTTCTTGGCCATATAAATATTTCAACGATGGTCACTAAATCCCCAGGTTTTCCTCTTGTGTGGCCCATTTGAGCTTTGGAGCTGCCTTATCTTTGGTTGCATCTCCTTAAATGAACTCGAAAATGGATGGACGGGTTGGATTTCTCACAAACATTGCAGTGGGCCCCACCTCTGCGAAAGGCCTTCGTAGGAAATCCGTCTTGAAGGCCTTTTCCTCTCTCTCTCTCTCTCTCTCTCTCTCTCTAGGCGTTATTTTCTTGAAATGGGTTTGATGGCAGGATCAACCGTTGAGAACGACGGAACCCCAGACAACAACGGCAATCTGCAGCCCAGGCCCGAATACAGCGACGGCAACGATCCGCCGCTGCCGGACGAGGATTCCTCTGGCAATCCGCTGGAATCTGATGGGTCGAGGAAGAGAAAGTCGGCGGGGGTGCTGCCGCTCGAGGTCAGGACCCGCGTCATGTGCCGGTGGAGGGACGGGAAATACCATCCCGTCAAGGTCATCAAGCGTCGGAGGATGCAGTGTGGCGGGCCTAACGACTACGAATACTACTTCCACTACACCGAATGTGAGTGGACCCCATCTCGACCCATCAAACGAGCGTTAAGAATACCAAAAAGTGGGCCCCAACCATACATTTGATTGGTCAAACAATCATTGTTTTTCCTTCTGATCAAGCATTTGTACGATGCCTCTGTTTGGAGACAATTACATTAATGAATGCTAGGAGGGAATTCTGTCTTTTCGAGTGGGAGGCAGAAGGCTCATGCTCTTCCTTGTTAGCCGAGTTGCTTGACCATGCTTGCACCTGTGCCTTATTACGATGATTGATGATTTCAACTTCCTACCGGTGGAGGGATTTTTCACTAGATTTGTGCAAGGTGATTACACAGCTCCTGTCAGCAGATCATCTTCATCGTAGCAATCGCTGCTTCAAATTCAATATCTGTTTCCGAACAGGAATTCACCACTGCAACAATCACTGCTTTGGATTCTATATTTGTTTATCAAACGTAGCAGTGTCTTTTATTTTGCCATTTTGATTATTGTCTTCAAGGCTTTTACTCAGTTTGGTTAGAAATTTTCATTTAGTTGAAGAGAGGGAAAACTCTACATTTGCTATGTGATTTTGCTACTGAGTCAAGCCTCATTGGAGGAGAGGATTTGGGATTCCAAGATGACTGTAGTCCTCCCACAACAAGTGGATCAAGGCATGGCCTACCTTAAAAATGTGATGAAGGTGAGCCCTACATTCCAGCATCCAACAGTGTAGGACTTACAACCATCTTGGGGTGGGCCCCACAAGATGGTTGTAGTCCAATGGCAAATAGATCATGGCCCACCTTGAAAATGAAATGTGTGGGGCCCTATTTCAGCATCCTACTAAACAAGGCCTCTTCAATGAAATTAGCTGAATTGCTGAATTCTGGACATTTCCTCTCCAACATGATTGTAGGACATAACTGTATATTATTCTGGTGTAAATTCCTTCATACAGTCCAGGTGGGCCCACCTATGATGCAGGGCTTCCTATACATTTCACATGGCCCCAGAATCACCGTGATCATGTGATCATCGAATCGGGAATAGACAGTAATAATGGTCATTCATTTCGTAAGATCTCAGATGGCTTTATTTTCTCTGATCAGGGTGATTTTAGGCCGTGGATTGCACGACGGACATGTTATACAATGATCCAACATGATCATAGATTAATCTATAAGGTGTGAACAATCCATAGCGATCATTGACCATGTTTTCGGATCGAGACAAGCAGTTTGACATGATTCGACCGTCAGCATTTATCAATAGCTCCCAAGTTAGGCCTACCCCACCTGAAATTCGCCCAATGACTGATTCATCGTACACTTAAATGTGCAGGGATGTGGGGTCCGGCCAGACATTCATCATACCGAATGTCCTCTCGAAAAAAGCATCGCGGGCAGACTCGAATTCGAAGCGCGACTTTGTGCGACCCAAACCAGCGATGTGGGTGAGACGCGGCCCGTTGTATATCCACTCCCTACATCTATTTTTTTAAAGATTATTTTAAGCCAGGGTCCCAAGAAACAATGGTTATTCACTGCTCACCATTAAAAATTTCCTAAGATCCACTATAATTTTTATTGACCATCCCTTTGATAAGGTCCACTATAATTTTTATTGACCATGCCTTTGATAAGTTAATGCAGGCCTGGATTAAAAAAAAAAAAAAAAAAGCACTTCCCATCTAACTTGTTTGTGAAGTTAGAACCTTTTTATTGCCCATAGGGAATTTTTATTTCCCATCTAACCTGTTGGTAGAGTTAAGTAAATTTAGATGAAAGCGAAATTTTAAAAATCAGCTTGATCCAAAACTATATCTTGCAGTAACTTTTCAACAGTAAGTATTCAACATCCAATGTTTCTTGTAGTGTGATCCATTTGAGGTTTGGATCTACCTTATTTTTGGCTTGATACTCTAAAATGAGATTTTAAAATGGGTGGATAGCGTGGATAGAAATCATACATCATGGTGTAGCCCATAGGAGGGTTACTACGGAATCTCGGAAACGGATTGGCTACTCCAACTTCCACTAGCCAATGGCTAGTGTCGGTGCTACATGGAACCCAACATGATGTATATGTCTCATCCATGCCGTCCATTAATTTTTCCAGATAATTTTATGGTAATACTAAAATTGAGTAGATCAAAATCTCAAGAGGGCCACACAGTGTTGATTGAGTCCCCACCATATTAAAATTCTTGGGGCTACAAAAGTGTTTTATCACGCTAATATTTGTTTTTGGCTTCATCCAGGTCTTTATGACCTAATCTATAGGTTAGATGTCAAATAAAAATTATAGTGGACCCTAGGAGGATTTTAATGGTAGACGTTCATTCACTACTGTTTTCCCATGGTGTTGTCCACCTGAGATTTTGATCTGCCTAATTTTTGGGATAAATAATTAAAATTACGTGTAAAAATGGATGGACAGTAGGGATAAAATACATAGATCATTGTGGGGCCCACATAACACCGACTACTAGCCAACTAGCTAGTGGCAGCGTCGCTATCCAAAGCGCGTCCAGTCGCGGTTTCATTTCGCACGGACACGGATTTCCTGCAAAACCTCGCAGGAAGTTCCAGCGCTGGGATGAAAGGTGAGATCAACCGTATTGTTTGTGAGAAATCCAACCCGTCCAGCCATTTTTCAAGCTAATTTTAGGACATGCGATAAAAAATGATGAGTGTTCAAAACTCAATTGCGCGATACGATATGAAACAGTGGGGAAAGGAATTCCTACCGTTGAAAACTTTCTAGTCTTCACCTTAATGTTTATATGCCATTTAAACCATTTATAAGGTCATTTTCACTGAAAACACCGAAAACTTAGACAGATGCAAAACTTTCGTGGCCATATAAATATTCCAACGGTGGTCACTAAATCCCCAATTTCCCCCCCTGTGTGGCCCATTTGAGCTTTGGATCCGCCTTATCTTTGGTTCATCTCCTTAAGGGCGTGTTTGGCCGGACCGATTCCATGGGATTTGGAGGGATGGGATCAGTTTTAAGGTAATGATGGCGGTGTCAGTGGACGGTCAAACGTCCCATGGGATTCTTACATCCCAGGACAAAAACGGGGTCCTGTTTGGATATGCACAGGCATCCTGGGATGAGTAATCAGGACCCGTTTGGATGCACATGGGATTGCCATCTCTCCAATAAATGTTGACTTATTCAAAAGGCGTTGGTTACCCTCCTCTCAAAAGGCGTTGGCCCACTTAGCTGGCGGTCAGTGCTGTGTGGGACCCACTCAGATGTATGTGTTTCATCCATACCGTCCATACGTTTACATGGTTCATTTTATACCACTATAGTAAAAAATTGTGCCTAATCCAAATCCCAAATGGACCACGTTACATGAAATAGATTTTTATGGTTTTTATGCATTAAAAACTGTGTGACCCAACAGACAACCCGATCATCTATGGATCGGGTGGGGCCCAAAGGTTACAATAGTAGAATCATCCTATGATTGATTGATAAATTGATGGTCACAATTTGAATGATCTGTATTTACCAGAATGAATTTTTCGTATTAACTGATGTCCCCACGCGAGTGCATGAGCCGTACAAATATACACGCTTGGAGCATGTGTCAAATGGTGGCACGTGATTGAGATCTGACCTTTGCATAAGGTGAGTTAGACTGTTTAGATCTAAGGTGGGCCACAGACTGTCGAATGACTGAATGGCTAAGGAATAATAAAGAATTTAATGATTGATAAACATTGTACGTTGCAGCTGTTTGAAGAGTGAAATTGTCTGAATTTTTGGTTAGAAGATCTAAGCATCATTTCCAACTGAATGAAAAGCTCAAATCTAACACACATTTTTTATATTTGCACATGTGTCTGCGTTCAATAAGTATGGCTCTACACGCGCGGGGAATTAGGAAAGCTCATTATCAACTTAATGCCAACCGACAAGAGAAAGATCAAAACCCATCGCAATCCAAATCCCAAAGTTTTGGATGTAGCTGATCTTTGTTTTTTCCTGTTATCTGGGTCTGTTTTATGTACTAATCAACATATTGGGTATCATGTGAACAGTACCATAGGGATTAGATAATTTTAACGGTCGACATCCATTTCTGGCAATTTCTTTGGTGCGGTGGATATCATTGACATTTTTTGGTAAAAAGCCCTGAAACTGAAGTTGAAAATGGATGAAATGCATCAATTAAGATAAGTATACAAAATAAACGTGGTAAAGCCGGAATTGCATCCCACCTAACGTAGTAACATTGTATGCTTAATTAGTACTGAAAATGTTTACTAGAGAAATGAAGTGACTAAAGTTTGATGACAATATACAGAATAAAAAACACAACTACAATACTCGTTAGCAATGCAGCTAACGTTTCACCCCTTGACACGTGGGCACCATCTGTTGAAGTCGCTTGACAAACCACTGATCGGGTTTCTGTTGAGTCGACTCCCATGACGTCCTCCGGGAGGCGAGCCAATCCCTGGAATGGGATGTAGGTGCCTCGATGTGCGGCGATACTATACTTGCCTGAGCAATGGTGTCAGAATGATAACTCTCCCAATAAGCTGCAGGTTCTTTCCAGTTTTTGAAGGCTCGATACCTACTACCGTTGTATCCTTCTACTTCCAATCGGGCCTCTTCCCAGGATAGATAAATGCCCGCACAACGACCAACTAGAACAATGTAATATTTTTCCTTCTTCATCTACAGAAACAAATAACACTCAATCAATTCATGAGATTGCATAGTGAAATTAATATACCAGATTCAATAAGATATTAGTAGATACACTTACCTTGATCCCTCGTCGAATACCTGTATTAGAGCTTACATATCTCAAATTTTTGAATTTAAGATTTGGCTAATATCATGAATGTCTACTTGATATGATGATATGAAAGCATTATAGTTATCGATTGTAAGCAGCTTAATGTCATCCACAAAAAGTAAACCTATGTATATCAAAGCAACTCGAAACCAAAAAAGGAATCCACAAAACCAAGCAAAAAAAAAAAAACTAATAGTTATTACAATTCCAAAAGTATAAGTTGTATCTTCATGAGATAAAGCCCATCAAACGGAACCACTAGCACCATCACCAAATTTATCTCGGAGGGATTGTTTTAACCAATCGACACGGCGCTCAGGGCGTAGGCTGACAAAGAAGGATGTCATGTTCTCGTCTCTGCTTAAGAGTTGACCAACTTCAATGAACTTAGAGTCGGTTAGGCCATGCACCTCTTCGAGCACCTCCAGAACTTTGCTAGTTTGGTTGACCTCCTTTCCTAGCCCAAAGTCGCGCATAGCTGCCGCAACAGACCTCAGAGAAATGTCAAGTGCATCACATGGTCGAGGTGGGCGTTGTCGTTTCTTGGTGCTACTCCCACTCCCACTGCGGCCATGATCCGTATCAGATGTATGAGTGGGAGTGCCACGATAGGATCGATTTTGCATGCTCGCTGTGTCCGAGGAAAAATGACCACGCATGGTCCCTATAGAATCCTCTAACGTATCCTTGGATAGGTCAACATGATTGTCAAGATCGTCATCTAACTTCGTCCAAGTCTCATTCAAATCTCAATTAATCCTAGATGACGATGCAGCCATTGTCCTTGATCCCTTTACGTAACGTCCGGTCACTTGATCAGAGCCGACGATAACCCCTAGGTCATCCATTCTCTCGATCCTCTTATCCCGTAGTCTCGCAACGCGTGGGTGTGACTACAAAAACAGAACACTTTGCATCATTTTCATGAATTCAAATTTACATAATCAGAGGTTTCGGTTGAAAGCTAAGGGCCTGTTTGGCTCGTCAGTGGATGGTGATGTCAGTGGATGGCTTATATCCCGGGACAAGTTCACCGGACCTGTTTGGCTCGTAATGCCTATCCAAGGATATTGCCGATCCCATCCCTCCTAATACCATGGGATCTGCCCGGCCAAACAGGCCCTAATATATGGAATGGACAGATATAGAACAACTTGATTTAATAGTACCTTGAGATATTCTTCCCATACTTCATCTGGCGCAGTGACCACCATACGGTCATTGTCCCAGCCGAATCCACTAGCCACAAGCATGTCCCTGACATCATTGTATTCTCTTTTGTGATATCGGAGTCTGTTTTGTAAGTTCTGCCAGGTGACAGGCACCCCTGTTTGTCTTGTCACTTGCTCGACCGCAACTTGATATGCTTCTCTTTTGAAGTCATTGTCGGCTTTCCTTCCCAGTGCGATTTGTTCCAACAATGTGTTATATAAAATCTGATCCATTGGAGAGCTCCACTTGCTCTTTGCTGCCCGGAAGAGAGGTTCTGCAAGGGATTTGGCTGTCTTTTCTCGCGGTGAACATTGCGTAGGTAAAGCAGGGGACCGAACGGGTGACTGTATCGGTGTGGTAGTATCAAATGGACAATTGTCCGACATTTCACCTACACAAAACAAAATACAAAGTGCTCTATTATTCAAACCCATAAAGCACCCAAGTTCAATGCGTAAAGAAGTGGCGGAGTGTTTTAGGCAAATTATACGGTTGATTAACATGACAAGAATATTCCTTACTTGCTCCATTTAGTTACAACATGTTCGGTGTAATGCCATTCGTACGTCAAGGCAGAACTTGCAAAACGTAAGTTACAATGTAACGACTATCTATTGTGCTATCTTGTCCTACTATTACATTGCGCATCTGCCCACATTTGCTCTGCGATGGCATCGCGCGCCCTTATCCACGCTTCTTTCTCTATTTGATTCGATCGAAATAAACACTGTTGCTCGTCATGCGTGGAGACTTCGATGGGTGTAGGGTTACCCTCTACCTCGCTTACTGATATACCAGTAGCCTGTAGATCTTCACCACACTCAATATCAGATCGAATGAAATTATGTAAGACAAAGCAAGCAATGACAACTTTCACTTATGTTTCAAATGGATACTGGATCGCAGTCTTCAATATCGAAAATCTTCCCTTCACTAAGCCAAAACAGCGTTCAATTATATTCCACGCTTGGGCATGACGATAATTAAACAGTTCCCTCATGTTCGACGGTGCTCTGCCCCTTCGATATTCTTGCAAATGGTATCGAACACCACGGTAGGGAGCCATAAATCCTGACGAATGGGCATATCCAGCATCGACAACGAAAAATTTCCCTACACATTAAAACTAATGTTATATTCCGACTATCCGATTGTACCTTTAGATATCAAAATGTATTCCAATGTAATGACTTTTGTGTTCTACCATTTGGGACTGTCAAAGGATCATCGGTTCGGGTCAACGCATTGTGTAGCACCCTTGCGTCTGATGCAGAACCCTCCCAGCCGGTTGGCAGATACAATATCTTCATATCAAATGAGCAGGCTGCAAGAACATTTTGGGACAAATACCCTTTCCGGTTGCGGAAGCTAGCATGATCTGGTGTTGGAATGTATGCTGGAATATGTGTATCGTCAATTGCACCAACACAGTCCTATGAAGTGTCACATGTGAATTAAACATGCGTGTGGTTGTGAATTGATGGAGGAAAATGAACAGTACAGTAGTTAAGTGACCTTCAGAAATACTGTTACCTGGAAATACTCTGCCCAATTTTGATTTGTTTGGAGGTTGGTGGGTGGTTCTTGTCTGGCCTGTTTCACGTAAACAGGGTACAACGACACCACCGCATCAAGAACGCGATGAAAATACTGGCTGACCGTTTCACCCGAGCGAATGAAACGATGCCCTATGACACGATTGCGAACGTTGTGGCCCACCGTGTGAAGAAAAATAATGACTTGTTCTTCAAGACTGACATTTTGACTATCACGAAGAAGAGTCTTCTCACGGAGTTGAGAACATAACAAGAAAAATGCTTCTCGACTCATCCTGAGTTGGGTAACACAGTCCCGGTCAATGGCCCGAATAATCGAGTTGATGAACCTTGCCCGCTCATCATCCCCAAAACGTGCCGGTTGTTTAAACATGTAAGCTCGGCAGTATTCTTCAACCGCTGCCACCGCTTGAACGACCACGGTCCTACTGTTGTCCTCCTCCTCTTCACTACCCATTTGGCTGGGTCACCTACACCTAGACCAATTACGAAGATTATTTAATAAATATCTTCACAACTTCTACTCTATTTCTATGTCTATTGTTATTTGATATAGTTACTTATAACTAAAACAATTTTACGTATATTGAAACAATCAAACCACCCAAATTCAATGGAGATATCGATGACCGTCACCTTTCATCTGGTCTACACTAGGTATTAAATATCCATTACTCCACATTATCCTGGGGTGGATTCAAGAGAATTGGAAGTCAGGACCTTCCCTATGAAATCACAAAGTGAGTTGTCTCCAAACCTGAATTTGTTTATTTGGTCCGCGCATGTCCAAGATGCAGTATTGTCTTCTATTGTGTTTGGTAGGTATAATACAAAGTGCAATATGGCCCTGTAGGGTGTTTGGCAAGTATAGTACAAAATGTTGTTTGGCTTGTCATTTTGTTAGAGTTGGAATAGCATTAGATGCATGTTTGTAATCCAATCAGTGACCACCAAAATGGAGTAGCAGTAGTGTGCAAGGAAAACTCGAGGTTACTCATAAGTTGTTCTAGTGCTACTCCTACTTGCATTGGTTAACTTGAACACTCCAAATGATCAATCTGAATTGACCATTAAGTCCAAAACACATTTCATGGGCCACATACAAAATCACATTGTTTCAATGATCCAATCGATCCTTAAGTTGGCATTATTCTCTATAGATATCTTCTTTCCAGGCCATGGATGGATGGCTGTGAATATCAATTGCCTAATAAAAGTGATTCTTTAGAATAAATAGCAATCCATGATATTGTTTTTCACAACAAGATATATCAATCTAGGTTTATTTTTGGGTTTTCTATTTGAAGCTCAACCAAAGCTCCTTAAAATCCAAACGAAAAACAGTAATATCTGTGTTCGGGAGAATACTATTAAGCTCTTAGGAAAATAAAAAATCTCAAAAACCCAGTTCAATAATCAAAATTCAGAAATGAATTCTGCAGTCTTACACTTTTCTAACAGAGGTTATAGCAGCAGAACACAAGAAGAATAAAACAATAGATTTGACTTTTCTAACAGAGATTATAGCAGCAGAACACAAGAAGAGGAAAACAAAAATATCCAGATAAACGTGGATGATGAGAGATCATCCAGAGAGGAGGACTGAATCAGGCCCCATAAAAGAACAAACCTTTTCACATCCATACAACTACTAAGCTCAAATTTTCAGTTTTTTTATTGATTAAATTTCTCCTTAAGCTTGATAGAAATATGTTTTTACCCATTAATATCTGTTAATTTAAGCTGATTGTACTGATTTGTTTTACGTTCTGAAGGCTTCCATGAATTGGTGTGAGTGTGTAAAAAAAAGAATGTAGGAGGGCTTTTGGAAGCCCTTACTGCTACAATACGTTGTGGGAGGGTTTTAAAGTCAATGCAACAACGCTTAAATAAAGTTAATCACTATATACTGTTGTTGCAGTCATGAAGTAGCATCCATCGGGAGACCATTCGCTTTGTAATGGAGCATTTTGCCTTTGTTGTTACAAGCAACTTTTTCTTAGAATAGTCCCAAAAAGCCTCAAAAAACAGACTTAATATACAATAACAAAAGAAAAGAAAAACATTGACAGATAAATATTCTGAACTGAAAAGAATATCCACAGTTCAGCAAGTGACACATTGCAAATAAAATCCTATAACATATAAATAAGAGGGAAGACAGGCAGCTTTTGAGCAAAGATCAACTAATGATTTAGCACCTTCAACCAAAGGAAAATAGTACAAGGTTCACACATGGTGTTGTGGATGCACTCGCTGCTTGTTTCCATATCCCTCTTAAGAAGGCACTTTGGGTGACTAAAATGCCCTCTAGAAAGGTGATGTGGAGCTAGCAATGGGCATGCAAAATAAGGCAAAAGTATTGCCAAAAAACCTCTTGGCCAAAATAGAATGATACTGATTTTATAATGTGTCCAAGATCTGTGCAATAGTTAGGCAATATCCATTTCAGGTGTTAGGTAACAACAGAGAAATTTCAATAAAATGACTCAAAGCACACCAGGAAAACTGGAATTATATCAATTGGGCTCTGACCTCCGAGGCCTGTTAATGAAGAACTAATAGACTCAAATCTGCTACAGCGTATTCAGAAAAAGAAGGGAAAGAACTTTTTTTTGTTTCTGAAATCCTGCTGAGGACCTCAAAACCTTATAATCTCTACCTGAAAACTTGCAATCAATAGAATAATCAAATCGCTGTGAAAAGAAAGGAAGAAAGAGAAAAAGAAAAAGAAAAAGAAGAAAAAAAAAAGAATAACACAAAATCACAAGAAAAATGGAGCAACAGTTTGTAACAAATCATAGAGAAATGGATACACAATTCAGATTGTAGATATTTAAATTATACTAGAAAAATATCACAGGGAAGTAAAAAGAATATACTGAACCCATCCAAAAACTGATTTGAAGACATGTGTCTGCGTTCAAAAACAGGGCACAAACTCCACAGAGGTTGCAAAAACCCATTTTAGCATTTGATGGTTCGATTACCTACCTGCAAATGCTGACCGTCAACACCACTGCTATGAAAGATGGAGAAGACGAATGACCTGATCTCAACCAGCGAGCAGATCCCGTCAACACCCTGGCTACACGCGCGGGGAAGAGGACTCACATCTCGATCTCTTGCCTATCCCCACCAAGTAGCACAGTCCGATTTATAAGGCCATGCACGGAAGCTGTCGCTCGGAGTCGTCCCTTCCATCACCCACCTAGTCTCCTGCGCCTGCCGTCTGAAGACCGTCCTACCATATCCATTCGCGAATCCCATGGGATATGGAGGTATGACGAACCTGGCAGCGAGATTTGCCGAATCCGACTCCTGGATAACCCATGCGGATTACAAGGGCGACGCCAGGTGACTGTCCAAACAATCGATGGGATGAAAAATTTCCACATAACTTATAATTATCACCCATGGCAGGTATTGTCCTCTCTTGCCGTGGGATAAGATTAATGTCATGCTTTGTTGATAACATAGTGGTACATTGAATGGATATACCCATCATCATTTGAAATTATTGGGAATAACACACATGTTATATCTAAACTGTTTATTTGTTTTGTAACCTCATTTTATGGCATGGGCCTAAAAATGAGGTATTTTCAAAACTTATGTGGTCCCAAAGAAGTTTTCAACAATAAGTATTTAATCCCCATTTCTTTCTATGGTGGGTCCCCTTGAGCTTTAGATTTACATGATTTTTTGGCCCATGCTCTAAAATAATCTCGTTAAATGGGTGGACGGTGTGGATATAGCCCACACATCATGGTGGGACCTACGCAACTTGCTAATATTGAGTGAAATTGGCACAGGACCCAATGCAATTCCATTTAATGTAATTCCAAGCTTTTCCTTTCTTCCCAAACATGGCGTGGAATGCGCAATGGACCAGATGAATCCCATCCCACCTAATCCCTTCTAATCCCACCGCCCAAACAGGCCCTAAATGAACTCGAAAACGGATGGACGGGTTGGATTTCTCACAAACATTGCAGTGGGCCCCACCTCTGCGAAAGGCCTTCGCAGGAAATCCGTTTTAAAGGCTCCCCTCCCTCTCTCTCTCTCTCTCTCTAGGCGTTATTTTCTTGGAATGGGTTCGATGGCGGGATCAACGGTTGGGAACGACGGAACCCCAGACAGCAACGGCAATCTGCAGCCCAGGCCCGAATACAGCGACGGCAACGATCCGCCTCTGCCGGGCGAGGATTCCTCCGGCAATCCGCTGGAATCTGATGGGTCGAGGAAGAGAAAGTCGGCGGGCGTGCTGCCGCTCGAGGTCGGGACCCGCGTCATGTGCCGGTGGAGGGACGGGAAATACCATCCCGTCAAGGTCATCGAGCGCCGGAGGATGCAGTGTGGCGGGCCTAACGACTACGAATACTACGTCCACTACACCGAATGTGAGTGGACCCCATCCCTCGAATTCATTTCTAGGGTTAGGATTAGGGTTTGGATTGAATTTGAGAATTATGTTCATTATACTGAAGATACGTGTACTTATCCTTTTTCCCATCGATTTTAGCTTTCATTTGGGCGAGAAGGGTTTGATAGACTGGAAAATTAGGGGAATTGTTCTCAATTTATGTGTTTTCGTTTCTGATCTTTAGGGGTTTTAGGGTTAGGCTTTTTAGGTCGATAAGTGTTGAAGTAGCAGGAAAACTTAGGGCCTGTTTGGATGTCTATACAAATACATATTTGGGCTGATCTAGCATTTTCTATTCTTCTTCCTCTTTTCTTATTTATTTATTTATTTATTTATTTTAAATGGAATTTTGAAAGGCAGGTGCAAGGTTGGCCCACGTTCATGGTGTGATTGGATGCACTGCCGAATCAAGAAGGCACCAAATTGTGGTTGCCTTAGGGCTGTCAAAAGGCCAGGCCTGGGGTTGGCTTCGGTACAGATTTTGAACTGTTTGGGAATGCTTATTCAAAATTTTGTTTTTCCTTGGCCCAGGCCCAGCCCATTGAAAGCCCTAGTTGCCTTCCCTGCCATTTATATAGAGGATCTTTGCTCAAAATTTCAAGTAGGGCTTGTTTGGATTAATGGAAGGCATAGGAAACGAAATACTGTTTCTATTAGGAAACCTTATTTCTAGGAAACTGTGGTAAAGGAAACATTATTTTAGTTCTTTGTTTTTCAGCAAGATTTTCTAGAAATTTAGCATCTATTTTTAAAATTGTTGCTTGGGAAAAAAATTTCTTGGAAAATAATTCTAGGTAGTCATTATCATGTGCCAAATTTGCACGTGGCACATGTGGGATGCTTAAAGATGGATAGTGGCACAAATGGCATACGCTGCATACGTGGGTACTTGAAGCTGAATTGTGGCACATGTGGTACATCCGAGGGATGGCAGCACTTGTGCACACTGGCACCATTGGCACGCGTGGCATATTTGGAGCGATTGAAAATGGACTGGCACATTGGCGCATGTGGAGTGCTTTGCACATGTTGGGTGTGAGAGAAGATGAACCGTTCATGTGGCACATTAGCACATGAGAAGATGGATGGTAGCACAGGAGGCACATTAGCACATGAGAAGATGGATGGTGGCAATGCGATCGCATATACGCATATGCACATGATGTGGATCAAATCACATATGCTATAATGGTATATGTGATCTGGCAAGTATGCTATGGCATACATTAATATGTGACCAACATGCGATCGCATATGCAAGTATGTGATTACATACTGCATAGCGATTGCATATTTCCCAATAGTCAATTTTTTTTTCCAATTTGGTGCACTTCGATCTATAAATAGGTACTCATATCCCCTCCACTTTCACTATTCTTTACTCCAAAGCTCTAGATCTCTCACACTCTCTCTTATACCTCTTTCTCTCTTACTCTAATCTCTTTACAACTATTTCAAGTATGTTTATTTTTTATATTTTGTAAGTTGTAACTTGTGAGTGGTTTCAAGTCATCCATTTATCAATAAAATTTCTATGTTTGAAGTTTTTAATAATTAATTCTTTCTTAATGTAGCTTGTTGATTGTTTTATTAAAATTTATGTAAATATAATATAAGTAATTAAATATTTAACTTAATGAAAACACTCAAACTATAATGAAATAAGTAAAATAACCCAATCCAATCATGTGTACTAATTAGGTAAGTTTTTCCTATTTTTTAGAAAAATTTTCAATATTTTTTTTTTAAAATTTTTTTTTAAAAAAATTGTGATGACACATGCGATTATGCAATCACATATGTGAACAACATATGTTGTTCGCATGCGATCGCATATGCAATTTGACAACATTGATAGTGGCGCATGTGGGACTTTAGCACATATGGGATGCAAGAGAAAATGGATGGTAGCACATGTCTCTTTAGTACATGTGTGGCATAACCGAAGATGGATAATGGCTCATTTGGCACATTGGCACATGTGAGGTGATTAAATATGGATGGTGGCACATTTGGAAACCCTTGAGAAACCATTTTCCTTCCATTGTGAGAAAATGCATTTCTTAGGAGTGGAGGAGGGATTTTTTATTTTTTTTATTTTTTTTGAAGATTGGAGGTGGGAAATTAAATTTGTTTGTTTTCCAACAAAGAAAGTGGTAAATGTTGTTTCCCACAAATTCTCACAAAGATAGGTTTGACAAACAATGGAAAGTGAGTTTCATGGGTTTATGGTGTTTTCTTTACTTTTCTCTTTCCATGAATCCAAACAGGCCCTTACATTACTTTCCAGTCATGCATGAGGAAACTGGATACCCATTTCCTCTTTATTGATGGTATTTCACCTTTAACACTCTCAAAAACTGAAATGCTTGCTTGAAGCACTCATCCCAATAGTTTTTTCCACCACTTATAGCAAAGAAGTTGATTTCCGGACAGTAGCCACAACCATCTGCATACATTACACTGTGCGTTCTTCCGACATTTTTTTCCTTTTTTATGATTAAAATCAACTGCTCTTACCACTTTGTAACAACAAATTATTTCTTTGGTAACTGTATTCTTCTGACATGCCTTTCAACTGAACTATATATTGACCTCGTAAACCACATAATCGAATTCCTCTCTCTCTCTATCTCTCTCTCTCTCTCTCTCTCTCTCTCTCTCTCTCTCTCTCTCTCTCTCTCTTCTCTCTCTCTTAAATGTTTGCTATTTATAGTTGGGGTGCATTATTTTTGCAGTCAATAGAAGGCTTGACGAGTGGGTTAAGCTAGAACAACTTGATCTTGATACAGTGGAGACTGATGTTGATGAAAAGGTCGAGGATAAGGTATTGTTCTCCGTATCCATGCCAGTTTTATTCTCAGAATGCATGAGTAATGCTTCTTGCACTGTATACATGGGGGCCAGATATATGTGAGGTCTGGTCTGTTTATAAGGGCAGGCTCTTGATGAATTTGCTAGTCCAAAGGGCAGGTTGGTCCATTCATCAATTGGGCAAGATCTGCACGGACCCAATGGATGGTTTACCGGTGTTCACATTCAAAGTACATGTGTGCTTCTGATACATGGACTGGCCTGATATTGGACTAGGTACATTCACTTGTGTGCTACTTTGGCACATGAAGGGAGTTTGTGTGTCATGCATCTTCTTGTGCGGCTGCAAATGGCATTCCTCTGCAGATTATATTGCACTCGAGATGGTTGTATTTCAGCTACTTTTCATGCCATGAACCTGGTATAGAGAGTCCTCTAAACTTTCAAAAATTGAATAATAATTATGGGGAGTCTTCTCACTGGCGATTTTATATTGTCTATTTGGGTGGCATTTGAGGAGCACTTCCATGCCACACCACTTCTCTTTGCTGACTTGTGATTTATGAGGAAACACGTCTTAGTTAAGTTCTGCCATATCTATCTCCATTTGTTTTCTAGTTGTTTCATTATCAGTTTCATGCACCTTTGCTTTACATCTCATGGGTAAGTATCTTTATCTTTACAGCTTCGAAGAAATTTCTTACAAATGGTCTTTTCAGGCAACAAGCTTGAAAATGACGCGTCACCAGAAACGTAAAATCGATGAGACACATGTTGAGGTATGTGTAAATATGTGCTGCAGTTTAGTTGTGTTACTGTAGTTTACTATTTGTTATTGTGATGGCATTCTCGTCACCGATAAAAGAAATGTGATCTGATTCCATATCCGTTCTTTTACATACATTTCTACCTTTTCTCCTCTTTTCTTAATGGCATTTGATTTTTATTTTTTTATCTCTGTTAAATTTCATGCTTTTTCTTTTTTTCCCCTTGTTCTACTAAAACTACCAAGCCATACTTGCCAGTGTTGCTTGATGTTGTGTGAGATTTAGGGGTGTTTCCACTTAAGAGGGTTGTGTTACAGTTGGTTTAGTACATGGTTATTTGAAATATCGACACAGGACGAAAATATATGGTTGCAGAAATCAGATTTCCACACCGGCATCCAACAATGAAACACTACTTTTGGGCAACTTGAAGCTATCTGTTGAACGGTGGATGCTCAGTTGGTTGTTTGTTGGAGTTAATTTTGATTAGTTGGGTGTTACTTGTGATTATCAAACTAATCACAAATATTAGCAAGTTATAAAAAAGGTCTGTTTTGATTACATATTTGGTTTTTCTTTTTAATTGAATTTTGATAAGTTGTGAGGGATTTGAGATATGAGCTTGCTCTAGCCATTTTCTTGTCTTCTTAGGTTGATTTTGCGAGTGTTTGGACATCCCATTTTGTTGAATTTCCCTGATTCCCCTTGCCTTGAATTTTTCTGATTCCCCTTCCCTTCTTATTCCCTCTTTTGCTTGGAAAATCATACAGATGGGTTTTTTGTCAATTTGAGGATCCCGATCTACATCAGTTGGTATTAGAGAGGTCTTTGATGGAAAACCTAATCGTTATTAGCTTGATTCCTTGCAAGAGTTGCTTGTAAATGCCAAGGGTGGTCGAAGATCGCTACGTGGTTGAAGATCGCTGCGTGGTTGAAGATCGCTGCGTGGTTGGAGATGTGTTGTTTGATGATGGCGGCGTTCTTTCACACAACCTTCATGGATGGTCACCAAAGCATGTTACCATGCTTATATGGTGAAATTGCCTCTTGAGCGAGATAAATCTAGGGCCTTTCCAAATGGCAAGACAGTTTGAGTTCTGATGAAAATGATGCATGTATCGAGCTTGAGCAAGTCGGGTCTAGGGCCAGTCCAAATGGCAAGACGGTTCAAGTTTTGATGAAGACGATGCCTGTGTCGTTTGAGACTTCCAAGACCAAGTGCATTGGATTACATAGCTCGAGTCATTGATAATTGACCCAGTGTTATTGGTAGTGTTGGAGGTCTCGATTCAAGCCACCATTCGGTCTCATTTTCTTCATGTGGCATGAATATGCGGGAAATCTGTCTTGACCATGGATGTGAATTTCTGGAGGTTGTGTGTGGGATGGTACTTGTGAGCTATAAGTTTATCGGCAATTGTCCAAGGCTCTATCAGCCACTCATGGCCATCGTAATGCTGTTGGTCATTGGTATTATCCATCCATTTGATAACAGGGAGGAGACTTTATGGAGAACCCCGGTATGGTTGAAACAAGAGGTTATCCCTAGAAATTATCGGTATGGTTGAAACGAGATGTTATCCCTAGAAATTATCGGTATGGTTGAAACAACAGGTTATCCCTAGAAATTCTGGAGGGAAGGAGGGAGGGAGTGCAGTGAAAGAGAATACTAACAATATATACAGAAGAATCTCAAGCCATTAATGGTAGTGCTCTGCTATTTCCTACCTGTAACATTGTACTCGATCATTGTAGATCACAATCATGTAACTATTTTTTGATCTATTCATTATGATGTTTTATGTTCAACCTACTCTGATAAATTCCTCTTGATCTAACACCACCTTTGCCTAGCCAGGGCCATGAAGAGCTTGATGCTGCCAGCTTACGTGAACACGAGGAATTTACAAAAGTGAAAAACATAGCAACCATAGAACTTGGAAGATATGAGATTGAGACATGGTATTTCTCGCCTTTTCCACCAGAATACAATGATACTCTGAAGCTGTACTTTTGTGAGTTTTGCCTCAATTTCATGAAGCGCAAGGAACAGCTTCAGAGGCATATGGTGAGCTGCCCAATTTTTTCTAATTTTACTCTGTTTAAGAACTGCTTTATTATGGTATTGCATGGACCACTTCCTTTCTCATGAAATGTTATATTCAACTCTCGAGTCATTGCATTTCACATTGCGTGCATTTCTCACTTTCTTCTGAATAGCATCCATCAGATGTGTACTGGACATTGCACATCCCACTTATTGGGGGCACTAATGCTTAACACTAAAAAAAAAAAAAAAACACTGCAAATGTGGATCAGAAAAGATTAACATCAATGATGATTTTGGCCTTGTTAGTTTATATACACTGAAAGAAATTGGCATATCTGTTATTGTAGTTGAGCATGCGAAAGAGCATCTCTCCCAAAATAAAAGTGTAAGAGCATCTAGCCTGAATTTCTTCTATTTTATCTCTGAGTATCAATTAGGAGTTTAGGACCTAATTGGTTGTTTCCGCCTTTTGTTTAATATTCAGATGATTTATTTTTATACTTAAAATTTGGGTATTGAATTATGATATTTGAATCCTTCAAAAAGCTACGGTACCTGAGTCAGATGCTTGGATAATGATAAGGTTTTCGCGACTGGAACTCTAGATTTGCTAGTGTTTTGAACCTCACACCTAGTAATGTGATAGGAATTTATGATGAATTGTGCCAATTGGACTCAGACCCAACTTGCAATATTGCCATCAAATGCTTAGCGTGATTAGACACATTGGAACCAATCCTTTTCATACCCACATACTGAGAGTTTGCTTTTAGGGGATCCACTGTACTTGACTCGTGTGGTTGTGGAGTTTAATGGGATTATTGAGTTTCTTTGTTCTTTTTAAAATCTTGGGGTATTCTTTTGGCTATCACAAGGGTGTTCTTCTTAACCCAAAATGGTTTTGCTGTGTAGAGGAAATGTGATCTCAAGCATCCCCCAGGTGACGAGATCTACCGCAGTGGCACACTCTCAATGTTTGAGGCAGGTTACTCTTGTCCTTTATGAATTAATTTTACATGCAATTTCTTTTTCTTTTTCTTTTCGTTTCTTCTTCTTCTTCTTTTTAATTGAGTAGGGAAGGCTGGTATTAAGTTGTTATCTATTTTTGAACTCTTTCATTAATTTCAATTATTGCATGATATTACCTGTCCTTATGCAAGCTTGCATGGCATACCACCATTCTTCCCAAAAGAAAGGTATATTCACAATTTTTTTAGCTCAGGTGTTGGTTTTGATGCAGTCTTTAATACCAGTTCTGTTAGAATCTGCTGCTTGATATTTATTTGTAACCTTGTTATTTATCTTGTTTTGTTCCTGACTACTTTCTTCTGGTTGAATGTTTCAAGTACTATATCTGGTCATTTTACTGCTGTTTGTTTGAGACTGAATTTTAGCACCTTTGTTTAATTTCATGGAATTAATTTTCAACAGGTTGATGGCAAGAAGAACAAGGTGTATGGCCAGAATCTTTGCTATTTGGCGAAACTGTTTCTTGATCACAAAACACTTTACTATGACGTTGATCTGTTTCTATTTTACATATTATGTGAATGTGATGATAGAGGGTGCCACATGGTCGGATATTTTTCCAAGGTAATATGGTAGTGTAATTATGTTTGCTACTAAATAATATTGCAGTGTAATTATTTTTGTTACTAACTGTAAGGCACACCTATATAAAAATAAATTCACTGTGAAGTGTAAATGTATCCACATGTCTCTCTGGTTGTTGCTATATTTAACTTGTATTGTGTATCGATTTTCATTACATAAGATTCATTTTACACTATGTAAAAGATAATTTTGTTAGGAGTGGTACATAGAATTTTCTTTTTAAGCTTTTGTAAGTAAAGCCATACTTGAATTTGTTTTCTTCAATGCCCTAAATTGCTTGGTAGCCTCAGACTATTCATACATGTAAAAATGAACCGGTCACTTGTATCTTGTGTTGGAGAATAGTGTAATACTTATGATTTTCTGAATTGTTTAGATCAGCTTGATGGAATGATATGCCTCACCACAAGGTGTTTATCTTAATTTTGTTTTCCAGTGGAGCATCTTTTTTAGCTTCAGCATATAAGGTAGTGGGTTCATATAACTTTCTGACTATGTTCATAGGCAACATAGTTATACAAACGAGAATGAGAAGGATGAGTAACCAACATCTCTTGGTGCTGAAGTTCCATGCTAAACTTGAAACTATACGCTGTTTTTCAGTTTCCATTATGTGGATGGATGCAATATGAAAGACGGAAATATTTCTGAAAAACGAGATATGGAAGCCAGTGTGATATTTTTGTCTAGGAAACATGGGCTTTTCTATATCAGAATTAGCAGCAAATCATGGAACGTCTATGTAAAGAGATCACACTCTCTGTGACTTGTCTATCAGTATTGTATGTCTCAATTGCTTATGCTGAGAACTGGAAGGTGGTGTAACTTACTGCATGGATGATGTCAATTGGTTTCCTTGTCAAGAAATAAGTTTGGTGATAAGATGATGGAAGGTGTTTGCTTAGTCAATGGATAAACAAAACAAGTTAATGAATATTTTAGACAAATGGTGTATTCACTAGTTTGCTATCCATAAGATAAAAAAGCAAGAACTAATATTGAAGTGAGAGGAGAGCAAGAACTGAGGAAATTCAGCTTTATGACCATATGCTTGTGCTCGATCATGTGGAGGTGATTTGCATCTCTCTTCTTTTTGTTCTTTGTCTTTACACAAATGAGGTATTTGCTTTTTTTGATGGTTTTTATCAATTTCTTTTCATTATTTTTGGGTAGTGCCTGTTTGAAATATGATTTCATTTCTTTCAATGACAACTTTTTTATTTGTGGCCAACTATTGGGGGAATTTGAAGCTAGGGGTCTCTGATGTAAGCTGTCAAATATTGGGTTCTCTAGTTGTTTACTCTTCACCTATTCTCTGCACATTGCTTGATACAGATGTTTCAATTACTCTCAGTATCTTACAATTTTTTACCACTCGGGACTCATTTTTTTTTTTTTTTTCAATTCAGGTTATTTATGGGAATGCGCCTATATGTCCTATTTAATTCAAAATTTCTTCTTTTTAGAATGCAATAATTAAAAATAAAAATAAAAATCTTCTTTCAACTCTTCATCTGATTATGCAGGAAAAACACTCAGAAGAATCATATAATTTGGCTTGCATTCTCACTCTTCCCCCTTACCAGAGAAAAGGATACGGAAAGTTTCTAATTGCATTTTGTAAGCTCTCTCCCATTTTTCATCTCTTCTCCTTTTTCCTGTATGGGTAACTAATAAAGAATATTTAGGGCATGTTTGCACAGGAGAAATCTTTTCATTGTGTACAAGCAGGGCCCATGGTTCAATTATCTACACTGTTGATATGGCAGCCATCAGCGTGGATGACCCATGCACCAAGTCTCCAGATTGAAAGATTCTAGACCATTGTAGTTGAAAGTGAAGCACTCCTGTTTTTTCCTCTCTCGACCGTTTATTTGTTGACCACTATTGAATTGTTACAAATTTTCCAGTCTGGAGGATTTTTTGGTGCTTGGGCCATCCACAATGGAGGCCATAAAATCAACTATCTGCCCATAGTATCAACTATTCAATCACTGAATCATGGGGACCACTTCCCCCTACTTTTACAAACTCAAAACCCAAAGCTCAGGGACAAGGTTCCCCGCCACCCTTTTTTTTTTTTTGGTGCCAAAAATCAAGCCCATCTTTCTGGGGGCTCCTCCCACGTGGGAACATGACACGTTGGCACCCTTGCTAGAGATTACGGGTCTGTTTGGATGCATTGAAAAGTTCAAATGGGAAAGTTTCATTTCTTTGAAACATTTGGGAGCTTCCATGGAAACAGAATTTCATGGAAATTATTTTAGCCAGGCCCCATTCCGGATGTGGAAGATGCAATCTCCTCTCTCCACATAAACGCATTTCTGCAAATACTCTTCAATGCATCCAAACGGGCACTTAGAATTCCACTAGGATTCCTATCCAAAAGGCCCTTGATTATCTCTTTGAATTTTCTCTTGGTTTTAATGTGCCCTAGGACCTTGGTTAGCATAGCTTCCTCGTAAATATGATTATGATTCACAGATGCCATTTCTATAGTTTGCATAACCACTTATCCTTTGCCCTTTCTTTTTTTTGGAGTATCTACTCAAAGTGGCCACTGATGAGATGCTATTGTCAAGCAGCCTATGAGCTTTCAAAGAAAGAAGGCAAAGTGGGGACGCCTGAACGACCACTTTCTGACCTTGGACTTTTGAGCTACAGAGGGTATTGGACAAGGGTTCTTCTAGACATCCTGAAGAGACACAAAGGCAACATCTCCATCAAGGTAGGCACGGTTCAAACCTAAGACATCTCATAAGATGAATTAACAGCATCATCTTCTTGAAAATGTGTTAACTATTTGAATTAACTGCATAAATTTCTATTAATCATCAAAGGGAACTCTAGTAATGTTATCAAATGGGCTTAGAGATGGTTCCCCTGGAGGTTTGCTGATACGCTAGAAGAGGCTGCAGACATTTGCTCCTATTTTTGGTGACCTATTCCAAGATGCCCAGGTCTGCTAACAATGCTGCAGATTTCCTGGATGATGTGGGCATTTGGTCCTAAAATTCTATTTGGACATAGCGGGCCTCTTTTCCAGGTTGTGAGATTTTTGGGCTGCATAGTTTTCATTTATTCAGTTGCTTTTGTTTTTGCATTTTCCAATAATTTCCATTCATAAAATTGAAAATAAATAATTGTCTTCTTTCTTTTCCTGACAGGGAAAAAAATAAAAACCAACTACATGAATCATTAATACACGAATGCTTTAGTTCTTCCCATGCTGGCCTGCTGATGTAGCCACCCTCTTATTTTTATCTTTTCTCCTTTTCGATTTTTAAAATTTGAATAAAGGCATGTTGTTAACTACTAGAGGAAAAGTGCTCTCAACTATATGGGCACATGTGCAAGTGTGATACAAAGGTGAAGTCAATGACTGCTTGATGGCAGGGCTTGTATGACTTTGGGTGCATGTTAAGAGCGGGTTCGACCTATGAATGGCCCAAGATCCTATAAAATTGCGTGGTGTTCAAGTGTGTGCACAACATGCTCCCTGCATGGCATTTCACTTTTATACATATTGCCAACATCAGATCATCCTAATTTAGGATCACAACACATACTTGTTACTTTGGTACATTTTCATTATCTTTAGTACTTGCACTTGCCATTGATGCCTTGTTTCCTTAACTGATATGATATATGGGGAGATGGGTCTTCTTTCATCCTTGTGCAGGAACTCAGTGATATGACGGCCATAAAAGCTGATGATATCTTGAGCACTCTACAGAGTCTAGACCTAATCCAATACAGGAAAGGGCAGCATGTGATTTGTGCAGACCCAAAAGTCCTAGATCGCCATCTAAAAGCAGCAGGCCGGGGTGGTCTTGAGGTTGATGTGAGCAAGCTGATATGGACTCCTTACAAGGAACAAGGTTGATGATAACAACTTTGTTCAAGCTTTCGGTCGTCCTTCCGTGGACTGTAAAATGTAAAAGGTAGATTTGATGAAGGATAGTTTATGGACCACACTCCATGTCTTGTGATTGCATTTGCCAATTGAAGCCCACTTAATCTGCCCAAAATTCCAATTTGGTGAATATTGATGTATTCTCAAAGACAAGGCCGTGTTTGGATATGATAATCTGGTCAGATCAATTCCCGTTGGATATTGATGTATTCTCATATCTTATACCTCACCAAGCGGTTCCCCAGACTATTCATCTAGTGGGGGGATCAGCCATGTTGCAACAAGCCCACTGATTAGAGACTTTCACCACCATACAGAGAAAGGTCACTAAAACACCGTCTCGATGGTGAGGGCTGATAGTGAATGTGTCATGTGGCCCGTCCATGGGAGAGCCTATTAAAAGAATGACAGAGACTGCTGAGGCGCAACAGATGAGCAATGCCGATTGTATTTAAAGTCTGATTGTATTTAAAGTCTCAGTATCGTTAATACAGAAATATGTATTGGTGTGGGAAATTTATTTGGGGAAAGATTGGGAAAAATGTGGAATTTTAATAGAGATTAAAAGACATGCTTATATATGTAGGAATTAAAATATTGCAAGAAACAATTATACATAATAAGTTTTCATTTTATAGTGGCCATCATGTTTTGTTGAATATATATATATATATGAGGCATGCTCACCTAGGCACATGCGCACTTTGCACCTTTTCACACGTGTCATGGGTGTCGAATCCGAATGGTCCATAAGATGCATAATCCCATGAAACCTTAGGTGTTGAATTTTCACCCTGATTTAAGATTCCGGTGGACCATAGCAAAGAGAAATTCAAATCAAGAGAAGAAACTATTTGCATTTTTCATGGCCTACCAAAGTTTTGGTTCAAAGAAAAAATTGGTACCAAGGAAATTCAAGAGGTTCTTTTTCATGTGGACTGTTCAGATTTTTGAGACTCATCAAATATGATGAGTTCTCAAAAAAGTTCGTATGTAGTCCGTGCGAACTCGTTCGCAGGTGAGCGTTCCCCTATATATATATATATATATATATATATATAGAGAGAGAGAGAGAGAGAGAGAGAGTCATGCTCCCCTGCGCACCTACGCACGTGCGCACCTTTGCACACGTGTCATGGGTGTTTAATTTGAACGGTTCATGTGATGCGGAATTCCATAAAACCTCATGTGACAAATTCTCACCCCAATCTAAAATTCTGGTGGGCCATAGTAAAAAGAAATGAAAATCAAAGGAGGAAACTGTTTTCATTTTTCATGGCTCATTAAGTTTTAGATCAAAGTAAAACTTCGGTCTGGGAGGTTTCACGAGGTGCTGCTTCACATGAACGATTTAAATTTTGGATCCACATAACGTATAATGGGTCTTCAAAATAGTTCGTACGTAGTACGTATGAACCGGTTCTCATGTGAGCGTTCCGCTATATATATATATATATATATATGGAAATGGTACTATAAGGTTGACCTCATTTGAGCTTCCCATGAGGTTGAGCGGTGTGGGCCCCACTGCGATGTGCATTTAACATCTACCCCATTAGTCAAATGCACGATTCCGTGGTGGGCCATGGGATTAAAAACCAAGTCAATTCATTACTTGGGTGGGCCACACCATATACAACAGTTGAGAGGGGTTACCCTCTCATTAAAACATTCATAATCACTGAGATGTGGTTCACAAATCCAGACCATCCATTGTGCGTGTCCCAATCGGATGAGGGGTCAGACCAAATTTCAGCCACATCCAAAACTCAGGTGGGCCCCACCAAGTGCTTTTATATGTTTTATGCACATTTTCACATGATTTTATATGGTATGGCCCACCTAAGTTCCGCATGGGATATCCCATAACCTAAAGGGGACCCATCGAATGCACGGGCATTGATCTTATACATACATCACGTCCACCCTTGATTTTTTCTCTAGGCCCACCATGATGATTAAATGAAATCCACTCTAACCATTGCATGCAACACTAAAAGTTAGTCCTAGTGCCCAGAAATCAGTCCTATCTGTGACACCAATAATATGGCCAATATTTGAACATTAGGTGCTGTTGAGAGGGTCACTTGCTATGGGCCATGCTTCCCTTTTCTCCTTTTTTTTAAAAAATAAAATTATTTTCTCGCCATTCAATTTTTGTAATAAAGGATCTCAACTTCATACCACTCCAATTTTATTTTATTTTTAATGGCAAATTTATATTAAAAAAAAAAAGAAAAAAAAAAAAGAAAAAAGACAAAAAGAAAAGAACAAGCCAAATAACAGTGACGTACATGATTATAGGAAGAGTGCTGAATATCTCTTGCGGTCGCAGATCTACAGTATTCTTAACTCCATTCTTTGACAATGAAACATGGTATATGTTCAGAAAACAAAACAACAACTTACAAAACCGGATGGAAGAAACTGCATACAGACCCTGAGAGAGAGAGAGAGAGAGAGAGTCTCCATCAGTTGACAGTGGGACTGTCAAGATGGCAAATGTTGCTATCACCATCATGTGAATCGCCAGTCTTAGGCTTCACCACCTTCAGAGCTTCAACTGCTGATTTGACCCGCACAGCCAGCTTGTCCCGTGACTCCGCCAATGCAAGTAGTTCAGAGGTTCTCATTTCCAACAGCATCCCTGTTATCTTCCCAGCAAGCTCATACTATCACATAGAGAGAGACTGTCATTAGTAGAGCCAATCCCACATTACACAATCAAGTGGCCTACTGTCCCATTTACCTAAGATTAACAAATTAATCTTTCTTGAAGGGAAAATGATTTGGTATGGACAGGAACCTTCTCGTTCAAGATGGTTTGGAAATTGGGGTGTTTTTGCCAACCAGAAATAAAATTTTGCATTTAAACATTATTTCGTGAATTGAATCTGAGAGAATCACCTCATATTCCTGAACCAGCGGGTGAAGATAATCCCCAATAATTTTTTTATGCTGCCTAGGAGCCACTCCTGATAGCGTCTTTCTTAATGCCTCTGATCCTTTACTGGAAGGCCCTGTGGTTGGCTTTTTCACCCTACTCTTATAAAAGCATGACTTTTGATTCTCAAAAGGCCCACACCTTGGCTCCTGATGGTTTTTGCCACCAGCGTATTTCATTGGCTGTAAAATGAAGAAAAACTCTATCATTCCACAAAACCAGCATTAAACATGCAATGCGTGATTGGCTGCTTAAAGTTGATTTATTGTGTAACCATTCAACTGACACGGAAACCAATCGATGTCTTTAACTAGAAAAACACATAATGCACCTCCCGTTTTTGTCTGACCTTCATTTCCTCTGCCTCCAAATTCACTTTGATGGTAAAACTATGATTTCGCTTCTTCAAGGCCAGCCCATTAGACTAACATAGTTTTACCATTGAGTAGGGTTGGCCTGACCACTCCTGATCCATTGAAAGAGTTATTGATGACTGATTTGTTCGTCATCAGAAACTATAATCCTGTTTTTTGGACCTAGTCTGTATCTTGATTTTCCTACAAGGTCCAATTTCCTCAGAGATCAAAAGTTTTAAATCAGCAATTCGGGCAATGATTCTGCGTAGAAGTGAGAAGCTCTGCATAAGATTTTTCAATTGGGGTAGGATGGCCTCATGTTATATGGACAGTTAATGTGAACATAATTATGGTCCGGCAATTGTTTATTATGCTGTGAAACCAATTCCCAGTTACGTCGAAGAGAAAAGACCCACCTTCCCTGAATTTACTTGATGAAGCGGGGGTTGCATGTAAGTAAAAAGCGCGGCATGCTGAGGAATCTCAAGAAGTGGGAGCTCATTTACCCACTCGCTTGTTTGCCATTGTTTACTTGAGAGCTGCGGAGAAACAATAAACAATGTATATATTACCATTATTTATACTTGTGGATGAATCAAAGAGAAAACATTGACTGGTGGCTATGAATGACAGGTTAGGAATCAATAAAGTTTTTTTTTAAAAATACCATTGTGGGATAAATCGGTTTTCTTGGAGGAAGAATGCTTGGGCTCCCACCAAAATCCTGGCATATGATTGGCTGATACGGGTTGATCTGCGAGAGAGCACTCATGGGAGGAGGATGGCAATTTACTGAATAACTGGAGGGGGTAATTTCAGATGTGAAAGAGCATGGCAATGCAGCCATATGTTTGGCATACTGACGCTGCAATGTAGCTTGACGATCTTCTTTTCGCTGGGCTATAGCCACATACAGGGGCTTGTCATGGAAAATGGTTCCTAGATGAACAAGTTGGGCTCATATTAGTCAACTAAGAAACAGGTCCTATGGAGAAGGCTGCCAAAAAGAAGAAAACCGGATAAGCTACCATGAAAAGTAGAAATGGCCTAACCAGATAAGCTACCATGAAAAGTAGAAATGGCCTAACCAGATAAGCTACCATGAAAAGTAGAAATGGCCTTTTCCGCATCAGCAGGAGTGGAAAAACTCACAAAACCGAATCCCCTGCTCAATCCTTCATCATTGAGCATCACTTTTGCTGAACTTATTTTGCCTCAAAAACTGAAAAGTTCGCATAATTCGTTGTCATCAACAGAGGTTTTTCACGTACACATTCAAACCCTGCAGAGTACAATACATTTAAGATTATGACTTCACCATAAGTTTGACAACAATCACGGATCCATACAAATATTTTTTTTACCTGAAACTTCAGAAACCGTTGGCTATGCCTTACCTTGAACTGGCAACTTAGCATCTGCACTCGTTCAGCCTTCTTTTGAGCCCTTCCTACATAGAGATTCTTTGATCGTGACCAACAAACAAAGATCCTGCTGTGAGTATTCATATGAACAAATGATCCTGCAAATTAGAGAAATAGAAATAACTACAATGAACATAACTTACCCAGTTGCACACCATTCATGGCCTCCATAGCCTTCTTAGCGTCTTTTGGCAACTCGAAGCTAACAAACCCAAAGCCCCGAGACTTCCCATAATCATCCTTCATTACAACAGCACTGATTATCTTCCCAAATACAGAGAACTTTTCCCGAAGGAGATCATCAGTCCCATTTTCCAGATTCTTTACACATAGATTGGTGAACTTGGGTTCTTCACAGGCTGATTGCTTCTCAGTCTTCTTGACAAATTTAGACACGTGACTGAACAAGAATGCAAAATTTGAATACATGAATGTAATGACTTTCCCAGAACCAAAAAGAAAAATGTCATTTAAAACATGCAAGTCAAAACCCATTTCAGAAGAAGAACAAAGAAAGGAAAATTATCACGAGTCCAACTCCAGTGAAGAAACCAAATCATAGGACAGCATTCCAAAAGGAACATAGACTGAAAAGAATTCGGTAAATAAGGTGATCGTGAAATAAAGCAAACCCAAATGCCTAATGCTATCATGCAAACCAAAACCTATTTTAGAAAGATAAATAAATGATGGAAAATCTTCAAGCCTAGTTCAAATAGGAAAAATATAATAAAATGAAACAGGAGGAATGGTGAGAGTCAAATCAAAGTAGAAGCTAGTTGATAAAGAAATCCTTTGCAAAACAAAAGAATTCAGAAAGAGAAAATCAAGAAAATAAAGGAATTGCAAATTCCCATGTTAAATGTCAACATCCACAAAATCAATTAAACAAGAAGTTGAAGGAATAAGAAACACAACTCATGAATCAAATCCAGATAAAAAAGATGATGAATAAAAAGAAAGAAAACCCACCAACCAATTCGATAGGAAACAAAAACCTAAAAGAAGAGAACCATTAACCCAATTGAAGAAAAGAAAAAGAAAATAAATAAGAAAAAGAAAACCCACAAAACCCAATTCAAACAGAACAAAAGGGAAGAAAAGCCAACAACCTAACTAAAACATCGAAAGAAATCAAGATTGCTCACATTTTCTTTCCATAAACAAGACAACCATGAAGCGCCTCAACAGCAGATTGAGCAGCTTCCTCAGAATCGAACTGAACAAATCCGAACCCCTTATTATTTCCATTCTCATCTGTCACTTTACAGGAAAGAATGTTCCCAAACTTCCCAAATATCTTACGCAACGCAGCGCTGTGAATCGAAAGATCCAAATTCTGGGAAACAAAAAATGAGGGTAAGACAACAAAAGAACCAAAAAAAATAAAATAAAGAAGAAGAAGAAGAAATGGTACCTTAACAAAAAGATTGGCCATGCCGCTCTTCCTGGAAAGTGGGTCCCGAAACGACCACATGATTCGCATCTGCTTTCCTTTCAGCTGGGTGTGGTTGAGAGATTCCAGATCCTTGGAAGCTTCATAATCGAAACAAGCAATGCCATTCTTCAGATAATTACAGTCATCCCATTTTACCGTTAGAATAGAGATTGACGGAAACAAAAGCAATGGCATCATTTAAATGAATTACAATATCAACATTTCGCCGAGAACACAGAGAGGTAGCTCCGATCCGGAATCAAAACCAGAGCTGTTCAAATAATTTTGTTTTCTCTATTTTACTAAAGAAAGAAGATACGGAAACTGTTTGAATTTGTACGATTTCGCCGTTCTACCAAGAAAGAGAGAAATACAATCGGTCCTAAATCGAGAAAAAACAGAGCAGCAACATTCGGATGATAACGAATACCAAGAAAAGAAAGAGAGAAATACCGTCGGTCCTAAATCGAGAAAAAGCAGAGTAGCGTCGTTCGGATGATAACGACAATGCCATTTTACCAAGAACAGAGAGAGAGAGAGAGAGAGAGAGAGAGAGAGAGAGAGAGAGAGAGAGAGAGAGAGAGAGAGAGATAGATGGTTCGAATTATAACGATCTTGTCATCTTTCCAAGAAAGAAGATATAGAGAGAGAGATTTTACCGTCGTAGGGAGATAAGAAGTTGACGTAGCCGTAGCCGAGAGAGGCTTTGGAGATGGAGTCTCGGCAGACGCGGACGGAAACGACGGGGCCCACGGCAGAGAAGGATTGTATGAGATCAGAGTCGGAGATGGAGGGGTCCAGATCACCCACGTAGGGGGAAGAGCTGGGAAGAGAGGCCCCGGCGACGGCCATTTCCCTTCTCTTTTCCTCGTTTGGATCCAAAATCACAGAGTTAGGGCTAGGGTTTTCTTCTTCTTCTTGAGAGAGAGGGCAAATGCAAATGCGAGAAATGTAACAGAACCAACAGCCTCGAGGCATTTTGTACGAAATGAATTTGGGCGGGAAAGAATTATATGAGAGAGAGAGAGAGAGAGAGAGACTCATGTTAGTTACACAGCGCGAGCCTTGCGAACGGACTCGCGCATCAAGGCTTGCGAGAGGACACGAGTCACGTGACAGACTTGTGCGAGATCCATATCGCTTCTTGAGAGTGGCCCATCCTTTGATGCCCTAGCTGAAAAAGCTGATCCGTTCTCTCGTCGATCCGCTGCATATGGACGGTGACTTTTTTATACAGCTACTTGCGAACCGCTGCATGCAGGACTCGACAAATCGGTGGCATTTCTGGACCGCTGCTTTATGTTCCCTTGCGTGTATGTTTTTGGGCCATTGATTAGAGGGATGAGGAATTCACCATCCAATGTATGGACAATAAGATCAATGGCCTGGATGATCCAAAAAGGGGACCCATATATCTATGATGGGCCGTAGGTGACTCGGACCCAAAGCTGGCCCATTGCCACCCCTATTTGAACCTTTATTTCAGGAGAATCTATAAGCATCTTAAAATCTTTAGTGCATGTTTGGCTGCCACTCAATCAAGAGTTCAATTCATTTTACTTAATTGTAATTATGTATGACAGTTCAAAATGGGAGAGTTATATTTTTAATATAAAAAGAACCTATGGACAATGGAGCACATGCATCAGCTGAGCAAGTGATATCAATGGGCCAGGTTTGGGCTGGGCTAGGCTTGTGCCCTTACTGGCACTTAAGACCCAATGCCTGAGCTCGGCCCAAGTCTAAACCTTATAAAATTCCTATTTCCCACTTAACTTTCTTAATTAATTCATTGATCAAGTGGGCCATACCTGCACGATGGCCATTTTAAAGGAATGAAACCAACCGTCTGCATTCAAGATAGATGGGTTGCCCAACTGATTATCATAATGTTGGATTTGTAAGATACGGGATGTATACATATTTAAGATAGATGGGTTGCCCAACCGAGGATTATAATGTTAGATTCATATGATATAACAAGTATACATATTCAAGATAGATAGGTTACCTGACTGAGGATTATTTTTATGAATGATATATTCAAGTATACATATTCAGTTTTATTTGTGAATGATATACATATTAAGTGGTTTTTTTTTTTTTTCTTTTTCTTTTTTGCAACAATTGATATTAAAGTCAATGATTAAGAATCTTTCTAACACGAGTGATATGGGTGTTTGTATTGTAAACTTGTTCAGATGATTATATTGAGTTTTATCAAATTCGAAGTGCTGCAGTTTGATCATTTCAACGATTCATTGTGAAAACTAAAGATAAACATGATGCTGGTGAAGAACGACAATAAAACTACAATAAAGAGAAAAGATAAAGAGTTAATTGAAAAGATAAGTCTTATTTTTTATTTTCTTAACACATGTACTCATATCATAATGATTTTTTTCACTACAATGGATACTTGAATTCATGATCTTGTGTTGAAACTCCGGTAAATTTATCATTGAGTAAAGATTCTTAAAACACAGTTAAAGAGAAAACAAAATATAAAAGATAGAGATTTATATGAATTGACGATATACCTTCTTAACCTTATAAAGCTTTATTCTTTATTTAAAAAATAATTATAATACTCATCTCTTTCCTCCTCTTCGTACTCTTACATCTATCAATCCAAATAACCCCCAAGATATAGTATCTAAACAAGCCTGGGGATTAAATCAATGTCTGTCAGATGGCCCTCAAACATGCCACAAAACCCAACCCAATTTTGACTGTGCGTCCAAACAGGCCCTAAATAAGTAAAATCTTTTTACCGAGATTCAGCAGAGGGAAGCTTTTGAAAGGTTGTGAGGGAAACATCCTCTGCTATGTTTGAGGTACAGTCATGGTTGGATATCCTTCTTCAGAAATACCGACCTTTTCACGTCAGCCTACTTCTAGGATGGTTTCAGTACCCCTGCTCAAAGCAATCCGATAGTTGGTTTGGGACCGTTTGATGGAAAACACATGGCCCACTCAGGATAGAATCCCTGACAATAATGCTTTTCCAGATAGGCTACCTTTTCCAACGTGGCCTCATAACGTATCATCTGCATCATGCTTGCAAAGCAGTCCTGTGACCATGAGAGGACTTCATTGATGGATACTTGACATGTAGCAGGTGGGACAGCGGATCCAGAGCATCCATCCTGTGGATGCTCCAGATGGATGAACAAAAAAAACGGTTATCCTTTGAAGTGTGGGCCATTTATGGTCATGACCTACTACGTGGACGGCCTGGATCCACATTCCAGCCACCTGCCAAGTCTCAGCCGCTGGGCGACAAACACCCATCAATTTCAGCGCGATGGATTGGAGGCTTTAGTGCCGTTGGGACGTTTTTAGTAGCACGATGGATAGCGACGCCGCGATTCCTTGACACCAACATACGCTTGGACGATTGTGACTGAATTTTACAGACTGTTGATGCATGAGGAGGGGAAGATCGTCCTGATGGGCCCATTTTTTACAAGTATGGCCCACGGTTCATCGATCCAGTCCATTGATATTGTAGAACCGAATGCAGATTGGGGCTAACCTAAACATAGTCGTCCATCCTTAAAGATCCCATCCACTAAATATTAGGTATTTATTATGAACAATTGCTGTCTTTTCTTTCAACCTTCTATAGATGGGGAACTTATCAAAGTGGTCAGAAAGATCTAATCTCCAATAATCTTTAGAGATCCCTCGTCCATAGTACAAACCATAAGATCAACGGTCAAGATGACTAAATCGTTTGCCCAATTTGTGCAATATGGTGCATCAAGGCACTTTTCATGTTTGAGGCATCAACACCAATTATTCATTTTGCTTTGATTCTTGAGAAATTTCCTACTGTACGACCCATTTATGGCCCACAAACCTCTGAGAGACCACTTATTTTTAGCTTCCAAGAATAAGCCCCAGCTATACGGATGCACACTTACTAGACCAAAATGTCCTCGATTTTTCAGAAATGTGTCTCCCTATGGCTACGGATTATGATTATAACTATAGCTAGAACTATAGTCTATGCACTTCTTCTTCTTCTTCTTCTTTTGCATGGAGAACTTTATTCTACTTGCATTTTTCTCTAATACATATTTATATAAATATATATATAAGCATATAAAAAAAAATTCTCTCATTTTTTTTTTCATTTATTTCTTTATTCATTTAATAAGAATATCTTGTAAACCAAATTTAGTTACATAACGTACCATATGTGATTTTGGGGTAGAAGAAGCTACTTTAGCCAACCAACATGGTTATTTTTCAAAATTTCATCAGGTTGATGGTCGAAAATCCATTTCATTCACTTCGCGGTCAAATTCATTCACTTCGCAGTTAATTTCAATTACTTCACGGTCAATTCCCTTCATTTCACGGTCAATTTCGGCGATTCTCCTTCACTTCATGGTCAATTCAATTCATTTCACAATTAATTCCCTTCACTTCATGGTCAATTCAATTCATTTCACGGTCAATTCCCTTTACTTTACGGTCAATTCCATGCATTTCAAGGTCAATTCCAGCGATTCACCTTCACTTCGCGGTCAATTCAATTCATTTCGCAATCAATTCCCTTTGCTTCATGGTCAATTCCGTGCATTTCACGGTCAATTCGCTTCATTTCATGGTTAATTCTATGCATTTCACGGTCAATTCTGGTGATTCCCCTTCACTTCACGATCAATTCCATGCATTTCATGGTCAATTCTCTTTACTTCATGGTCAATTCAATGCATTGCACGGTAATTCCCTTCACTTCACGATCAATTCCATGCATTTACGGTCAATTTCCTCCACTTCATAATCATTTTCATTCATTTCATAGTCAATTCTAGCGATTTCCCTCCACTTCATGGTCAATTCAATGCATTTCACGGTCAATTTTGTGCATTTCATGGTCAATTCCCTTTATTTCACAGTCAATTCCGCACGATTCCCCTTCACTTCACGGTTAATTCAATTCATTTCCCGATCAATTCCCTTCACTTCACGGTCAATTCCGTGTATTTCACTGTCAATTCCCTTCACTTTCACGGTCAATTGATAAAGCACCGGCATTTTTGACCTGTGAGTGTATTTGACTGTAAGGGAGTGAATGGAACGAAATTGATAACGCACCGGATTTTTTGACCTGTGAAAAAACTGTCTGGACAGCTGTACAGCCCACTTATGGCCCACGAACATTTTCAAATTCTTCACTAAGGCCACTTTCAGTCAGTAAGACATTCATTTCGGACGTATATTTGAGTGTAAGGGAGTGAATGAAGTGAATTTGATAAAGCATTGGTATTTTCAACCCATGAAAAGCTCTCTGGACAACTGTACGACCCACTTATGGCCCACGAACCTTTTTAAGTTCTTCACTAAGGCCACTTTCAGTCAATAAGACATTCTTTCCGGATGTATATTTGAGTGTAAAGTAATGAATGAAGTGAAATTGATAAAGCACCAACATTTTTGACCCGTAAAAAGCTGTCCGGACAGCTGTACGACCCACTTATGGCCCATAAACTTTTTCAAGTTCTTCACTAAGGCCACTTTCAGTCAATAAGACATTCATTTCGGACGTGTATTTGAATGTAAGGGAGTGAATAGAGTGAAATTGATAAAGCACCGATATTTTTGACCTGTGAAAAGCTGTCCAGACAACTGTACAACCCACTTATGGCCCACGAACCTTTTCAAGTTCTTCACTAAGGTCACTTTCAGTCATTAAGACATTCATTTCACAATCAATTCCCCTTCACTTCACGGATTATAAGTCAAAGTAGTGAACTTATAGGGAATTGACTGTGAAATGCATATAATTGGCCGTGGAGTGAAGCGAATTGACCATAAAATGCATGGAATTGACCGAAAAGTGAAGGGAATTGACCATAAAATAAATGAAAATGACCATGAAGTGAAGGGAATTGACCATGAAATGCATGAAATTAACCATGAAGTGAAGGGAATTGACTGCAAAATTAATAGAATTCACTGCGAACTGAATGAAATTGATTGCGAAGTAAATGAAATGAATGAAATTGACCGCGGACTAATTGAAATTGACCACAAAGTAAATGAAATGGATTTTCGACCATCGACCCAATGGAATCTTGAAAAATAACTAGGTTGGTTAGCTAAAGTAGCTTTTCATACCCCAAAATCATATATGGTGCGTTAAGCAACTTATTCTAGTTTAAGAGATATGTTTATTAAATGAATAAAAAGAGAGGAAAAAAAATTATATGCTTATATATACGTATTTATAGAAACATGTATTAGAGAAAAATGTAAAAAGAAAAAAGTTCTCCTTGTATATATATATATATATATATATATATATATATATATATATATATATATATATATGCAAAGGTTGCCGCAATACTACCACAGGTACGATGGTATTGCTGTGGCAAGCTGCCGTTTCTTTTTTTTTTTTCCTGGTGCAATCCTCCACTGCTTTTGTGGGTCTCATCATGAGGTATGTATTATATCCAAACTGTTTATCTATTTAGCGAGCTCGTATTAAGGCTTGATATGAAAAATAAGACAGATCTAACTATCAAGTGGACCACACTGTAAAAGGCAGTGGGGGATTAAACATCTACTATTGAAACCCTTTTAGGGTCACACAAGTTTTGAATCATTATGAAAATTATTTTTCCTCTTCATTCATGTCTTTGTGACCTTATGAATAAATTGGATGAAAAATAAATGTTATGGTGGGCCGTATAAAAATTTTAATGATAAAAATCAATTTTCTCACTGCTCTTCGTAGTGTGGTCCAGTTAATTCGTGGATATGACTTCTTCTTTTTTTTGATAATGCTCCAAAATGATCTCGAAATATGAATGAACGTTATAGATGTAATAAGTACATAACTATGGGGCCATATAACTTTGATCTCTTTTGAACCATTCGTACAACTCAGAGTTCGAGGAGCGTCAACGCTCGTCTTCGAGCACTAGCTGATCCACTTGTGGAAAGAAAAGCAGGGGCAATTTCGACTTGAGAAAAGCTGTCCGTCCAGTTGGGCCTTAATCTTGGGATGTAAAAATAAGTGGACTCAGAAAGGTTATTGGGCCATAAATGGGTCGTACAGTAGGTAATTTCTCTTGATTCTTTGTAGATAAATATTTTGATACTCCGGCAGAGTATGATGGATGATGCGCAGGGAGTTAGAACTTACAGAGAAATTGTTTATATTTCGTACAGATAATTCAATCTGAACCGTCCAAATTATGGGTATCAGTTTAGATGTATATAATTAGATTGTTGGATATTTATTCGATAGTTAGAAATAAAAAATGATCCTATCATCTTATTAAAAAAAACAACTGTCCATAAATGAAAGGTAAGGATTGTTCCACCGACCTGAAACGACAGTGGATTCCACAATTTGCCGGTTTACATTGGGTTACTATGCCACTTGTACCATTTCACAGTCCCTGAATATCAAGCCCCATGCACAGCCAGAGTATCAACTAACTCCCGATCTTCATACTCTTTTTCCCTTTTTAGGAAACTATCTTGGGATAATGGATATGCAACAAATCATCCAAATGACGACTTGGGATGCCAATATTCCTCCATTGGCGGTGGCAGGGAGAGCACTAATGCTTCTCCGTTTCTTTGGACGGTGGCACGAATGCCTTTCACAAAGGAACCATTGTACGGTCCACGTTGGTTCTCTACAAGTGGGGTCCACGGCCTAATGGATCGTCGTTCGACTGGACGCAATTCGGCTAGTGACCCCAACACCAGCCACCTCGCTGGTCTCAAACCTTCGCGGGCCCATCATAATGTATTGTTTTATCAGTTGTCTGATCGGTCGAGACAGATCTAAATATCAAGTAGACCACACCATAGGAAATAATGGGAATAGACTGAAATAATTTAATGGTGGGCATCCAATAAACACTGTTTTCCTCTGGTGTGGTCCAATGTGCTTTGGATCTACCTTTTTTTTTGTCTAATGCCCTAAAATATGCTGAAAAAATAGATGTACGGTGTGGATAAAACACATATATCAGAGTGGGCCTACAGAGCTTTGACACCAACTAACTCTTTGGTGTTGGGTCACTCACCAAACAGCGTCCCCCTTGGGGCGGAAGCGGATTGCGTACTCAGTAACTCAGTACCCTTAGCGTACTGAGTAAACCTCGTGGGTCCACAGTTATTTATTTATTTTATCCACTACGTAATACATTTTAAAAAATAATTTTAAGTTTTAATGCCAAAATGGGAGCATAGCCAAACCTCATGTGGACCACACAATGGGAAACAGTGTGATTGAACCTCTATCATTGAAAAATTCATAGAGGCCACGGAAGTTTTGGATCAAGCTGAAGTTTATGTTTTTTCTTCATTCATGTCTTTGTGATTTTAATAAAAGGTTGAATGACAAATAAGCATCACTGTAGGTCCCAGGAAGCTTTCAACGGTGAAAATCATTATCGTACACTGTTTCCTATGGTATGGTACTCTCAAGCTTTGTATTTACTTAAAATTTTGGATCAACCCCTAAAATTAGCGGAAAAAATCGATAAACAGTGTGGATAAACCACATACATTCACGGTGGGCCCAACTGAGTTTACTCAGTACGATAAAAGCGTACTGAGTATCAATACGCAATCCGATTTCCCTTGGGGCTTCGACGGCTGCTTAGGTAGGACACATGTGCACAAACACGGTCACGTCCACCTGATGCATTGTTTCACTTCGACTCGTTTGTTTCCATGTCTCCTATCTGGACCGTCCATTCGGTTCGTCTGCTCTTTATTACGTTCATTAAAAATTCAGACCAATCACATGATCAAACCATACATTCAGTGGCATGCAGAAACAGATGGAGAAGATCATTCATAGGAGACATCTCACAGTAACTAATATTTCGGACCATAGAATGATTGCCGTGATTTTTACACAGCAATGGAAGAAGAGTGGACACCTAATGAATGGTCAAGATGTGTGATGCGTATGCCAAGGAGTTTAAATTCAACTAAATGCGTGGGAAGGCTTCCATACACACAGCCTGCTTGATAATCTGTTATTGCGAAATACCGGGTCCTCGGGGAGAAGCGGATTGGGTGGTGCCCCGACACGAGACAGATAGGTGATGTTGGCTGGGACGCGGATTGCGTCCTACCCACCGTCCGGGCAGGGTTCTGTGGGGCCCACCGTTATGTAAGTATTTTATCCACACTGTTAATAATTTTTATATGATCATTAAAATGTATGAGCTAAAAATTGAAGCAGATACACAGCTCCGGGGGACCACATCAAAGAAAGTTGCAGTGATAATGACATCTACTGTTGAAACCTTTCTAAGGCCTACCGTGATGTTTTTTCTTTTTTTACCACCCAACATATTAATAAGGTCATGCAGACTTGGATGAAGTGAAAACATAAATTTCAGATTGATCTGACACTTCTCCCGCTCCCAAGAAGTTTTTAATGGTGGACGTTCAATCCCCACTTTGTGGTCCACTTAAGCCTTGGAACTACCTCAATTTTTAGTTCATACATTAAAATGATCATATAAAAAGGAGTAATCGTGTGGATAAAATACTTACATCCGTGTCCTGTTGGGTGATGCGGGCCTCACCCTGATATACGAGTTTTATATCCACGGTATCTATCCATTCTCCTATCTCATTTCAAGGCATGATTAAAAAAATGCAGCAAATGAAGAGCTCAAGTGGACCATACGGCAGTAAATGGTGAGGATGATAACAATCACCGATGAAACTTTCTTAGGGCCCACTGTAATGTTTAATCGCCGTTACAAAACTCGTGGCTCCTAAGAAGTTTTTAGCGGCTGCTGTTCGATCGCTATTGTTTCTTGTGGTGTGGCCCACTTGAAATTTAAATCAACCTAATTTTGACTTTATGCCTTAAAATGAGTCGGCAAAGCGAATGTACAGCACAACGGACCTACAGACACCACCTGAGCCGCTTCCCTCTATGGGAGGCGTGGCCGATTCTGGCCCACCTGCAAACTGCCGCTCATCCAGTGGGTCCAATTGTAACACCCCGTACCTCAGGTACTCGGGTGTTACCCTTTCCTTTAAATCCACATTAACTTAAATCAAGTTCGGTAAGTCAACTAACTTGAACTTGAAAAATGTAGGATGGGAGTTGCGGTCGGGATTTAAGTCATCCAATCTCCAGGAGCCGGGACGCGCCTACCACAACCTATAAGGTGAGACAACCCAAACACCCTGATATTATGCCACTATGTCAACTTATACTGGTGCCTTGCAATGATCACCAACACTTGAGAAGTGGTTGATGACAAACGAAGCCTTTATCGTGACAAGTGCCCTATATTAGCCGTTGAAAATGAGTATCAGACCCATTGGACCAGCAAGTCTCATCATTTGGGCAAATAATGATCCTTAGAAGAGTGTAACGGCCCACCTGGGCCTCACTGTCAATAAAAAGTGGGTTGAAACCCTTAATAAGAGTTCCGAGTGTGAACGGACGGTGTGGATTGGGGCACTCAGCAGGACCCTACACAATGCGTGTGCACTGAGAGTGCATGTACACGACATGCACTGGATCCATGAGGTCGGTCAAACGGCCTATGACGACTCTCTCTCGAAAAATCACAAAATGACATTTTTCCCCGCCATTTTAAATTTTTGAACGTAGATCTTCAAGCCCCTAGTTGGCCCACCACGGCCACTTTTAATCCCATCCGAACCGTCCAATTTCTCCATGGGGCCCGGTTTAACAAAATCGTATAGCCTCTTGGGACATTGTAAACGGACGAGATAGATGGGTCTCCACCGTCCATTGTACTACACGTGGCAAAAATCCGCCGTGTGGAATCCATCTGGGGTCGCTCGAACGGTTCATGATCGGCCTGGTGGTGCCATCCTAGCCATCCATCTTCCAAGGAGAGGCGTGCTCTCTCTTATCCAGAAAAGGGCGGGCATAGTCTGTATTAGGAAAAGTAGTAGGGGGGACATTCCCGCTTCGGGAAACTGATGGGGCCGCGATTCCAGCCGTCCGCGTGGCCACGTGGCCTCATCCCTTCCCTCAGTTCTGGGCGGGGCGAGTTAAAGGCGAAAATGAGAGTTTTCTTGCGAGAATGGGAGGTTCTCGCGAGATTGTTGAAACTAACACTTGGGTCCCGAGAAGTGGACCCCACGCTGATCCTGGGTCCCATCTGGACGGACCAGAACATGCCCATGCACGTTAGATGGTAATCCGCCATTAAAGATCGCATCATCTTCCCCGTCGAAAAATCCACACGAAACGAAGAGATGGGCCCCACCAGGTCAGAAAGAGTGCTTTTTTGGTGGGCCCTGAGGCCATATTTTCATCCCAACGGATGGATAGGCCCCATGCACAACAGATCTTCGATCCCAGCCGTGCACAGCTAGGGCATTCCTAGTCGTTGGTGCCTTTTCTCACCCTTTATATAAAGGATCTTGTAGCATTGGGATTCGCACCTTCGAGTGAGAAAGAAGAAGGGAGTGTGAGAGAGACAGAGAGTGGGGAGCTGAGAGTGTGAGAGAAGACAACCTGGTGTCGGACTGCTTCAACCCGACCCATGCTGGTTGAGTCGAGTCAGTGCAGTCCGGTCGAGTCTAGCTGAGAAGGTGAGAGATAGAGAGAGAGAGAGAGGGAGTGACTAGCTGACGGTGGGGACTCGGTTTCCACTGCTCCAACTCAGCCCCTGTGAGGTAGGACCGAGTCGGATCAGTTGGGATCTCAGCTTCACAGGCAGTGGGGAGAAGAGAGAGGGAACTAAAGAACCCACCCTAGTGAGTTCGGTTGTAACCGATCCAGGGGAAAACACTCTCCCTGATGATTTCTTTTAGTTATTTTTCATTCCTTTTCCTTCCCTTGCAGCAGTTATTTTCCATTCATTTGTACCAGTTACCTTTAGTTTTCCTGTTTTCTTTTCTTCCTTTGTAGCAGTAAATAGCAGTGGGTGATGCTCACCGGTGGCTGAAACTCGGGCCTGAGATCAGCCAAATAATGGCTAAGAATCGGTCCTAAGATAGCAATGTTTGGAGGCCAAGGTCGAGCCAAGCCATGGCTCCACCTTAAGCTGCATCGGATGCCAGTAGGATGTTGTTTTGAGCTCTCAGTAGAGCCCGATACTAGCTCAGTTTGGGCTGAACGGATGGCAGAAAATAAACCGTGAGGACATTAGGATCAGAGGCTGTTCGCAGCTGAAAGCAGGCCATGCGTTTAGTCGACTGACATCTCCGTTTCAGGCTAGAGCCAAAGCCAAAACGATGGCTGGATTCGAGACTGAAGTTGGCCATGGTTCGTGGGACTGCTGCAGGTCTATTCGGGCCTTGGTCCAAGCTAAATCTAGCCTGGATGTGAGGCGGAAATCAGTTACAGTGCAACTGAAGTCGGGCTAAAACAGGCCAATGCAATGACATTTTTGGGCTGAGATCGTGGCCTGCATCTGGCCGTGTATTTGCCTGAAAACCCAGCTCTCACCAGGCCATGGTGACGTTGAAAACAGGCCCTTGATGGGGCCGAAATTTGGACAGGGACCGAGCCTTTGGTTTGGGTCCTTGCTGGGTCGAGCGACAGCATACCTGGGCTAACAAAGTGCAGGTGGACATCTGTAAGACCCGTATCTTAATCCGTACCATTCCATAGACTTCCGTGGTCTTACCGGTCGAATTACGGCAACCTTCGACCCTTAACCGATATTAACATGCGACCCTGATTCATATGACGTCAACCTGTTTTGACTCGACCCGAGTTCTGTACCATAGCGACCGCGCCGTCGCTGCGGTTCCGATGCCGCGACTCACGCGCTGAGGCGATACCCTAGTCGAGAGATGTAGGCCGACGTTCGGTGCGAGGAAACGCCGCGCGTTGAGAAATTCAAGAGAATTTCTATGAGATGTCACATCAATCCCATCAATCAATCAATCCATCAATCCATCACATGTCAAGTACACATCACTTTTACCTTCTCCCAAGCAAGCCACAAAAGTCTTTCATGCCCATACCTCTCTTATACAAAAGGCCACAAAAGTCAAGGTTTTCTTACACAACCATCACTCACCACATCCATCCATCACTCTCTCTCACTCCCTTTACAACTCTCTCTTTCTCTTTCTCATTTTAACTCAAAAAAAATCTCAAACACCTCCATACGTATGAGCTCTCCAAGCTCTTCCCAAGAAACAAAGGTGGCCCACTTTCCTACCCCATCATCTCTCATCCTAGTCATCTATTCCTCATCTCACCCATTGAAATTAAAGCTAAGGAGCTAAGGAACCCCTAGGAGCAAGAAGATCAGACGGTGGGTGCTTAATACTATTAGATTTTTATGTTTTTGAGGTGGGCCAAGTGAGGCCAACCGATCAATGGTTTGGATCTCACTTGGGACCCTAAGATGTGGCCGATGGCCCACTAGGATCATCATGATCATTCTATGATGGGGCCATTCTCCATGGACCCCATCATGATGTTTATTTCTTTAGAAAGGTCATCTAGACCATCCATATTGGTGAGGAAAGGATCCCCACCGTTGATTTTAAATTTTGATGGTCCCATGTGCTAAAGGACCCATTTGATTGTATGATTCATTGCAAGGGAGGGCCCATAATGTCGGGGTCCCTCCATCACAAGCGTGTCCCACCTTCTATCTCTCTATCTCTCTCTCCCTTTCTATTTCTTTTTATATGGTTGTGTGGCCACTTGAATGGACCCCACTAGGATGCATGTATTGGATCCAATCCATTTTTAGATGGGGCCCACCTTGTATGTGTATGGGATAGCCATGTGATGGCCCACCTAATCAGGGCCCACCTCAATGTATTTTTTAAAAAAAAAAAAAATTTCATCATCTAGAGTCTGAGACGCTGGACGTCTCTGCCAAAAGAAAGGAAAGAGGGGAGATTTTTGGTGGCCGGCTCCTGTAGGCCCCACCTTAATACATGTGTTCAATCCAAGCCGTCCATTCTCTTTCCCATATCATTTTAGGCGTTGAGCCAAGGAATGAGGTCCATCCGTTCAGTAGGCGAGCCATACGTCTCAAACAGCGACTCTCACCATTTAAATAAATTTTAAATTTTCTACAAACTTAAATGGGTTCAATAGCGGACTCGTTGGGTTTGTTTCAAGCCAGAGAAGCTAGTGGACGGAGTGGATTGATGCGATGTGGGCCCCACACTCAAAAATCTTCACACCAGCCTTTTTTTCAAAAAAAAATAAAAAATCAAGCATGAGGCAGAGCCTCTGCGTTCTGACGAGAGCAGCAGCTGCACGCTACTGCGTCCAGCGTCTGGGCGGGCGTCCTTTAGGGGACCCACGGCTCCAGCCGTGGACCCCACCATGATGTTTGTTTGTCATCCAACCTGTTCATGAGGTGGGTCCCCTCCTCGGGTGGGCCCCCTCCAAGTTTCAACTGGATCCAGAACTCAGGTGGCGCACACCACACGAAAGAGTGTGAATGAACATCTACCATTGAAACCCTTTCTGGGGTCCACTGAAGTTTTGGATCAAGACGAAATTTGTGTTTTCCTTCCATTCAGGTCCGTGGGACCTTACCAACCGGTCGGATGGAAAATATATGTTATGGTGGGCCCCACGTGGAGCCCACAGCGATGTATGCGTTTCATTCCACCGTCCAGGCGGACGGTGGAGCCCGCTGTATGTGTGTGCATGCGTGTGGGTGTGCGTGCGTGTGTGTGCAGCGTGTGTGTGTGTGTGTGTGTATATACATATATACATATATTATATTGTATATATATATATATATATATATATATATATATATATATATATATATATATATATATATATATATTATTGTATATATACTATATACGTTGTTTATATATTATACAATATATAACGTTCACGATGGTGGGCCTTCATGTGGGCCCCCACCATTGATGTAGGTATTGTATCTAATCTGTCCATCCATTTTAAAGATCATTTTATGGAACGAGTCAAAGCATGAGCCAGATCCACAGTCCAAGTGGACCCCATCTTGGCATGAATTGTGGCTCATCTTAATGTATTTGTGACATTTATTGGGGGCCCACTTTGATGTGGATGTAAGGCCCATGGGATTGGACCATTTTATATACCCCAAGGCCCTTAGGACCAAACCCACTTGAATTATATAAGGCCTATGGATTTAAGCCCATTTGATTTATATAAGGCCTAGGGGTTTAGGCCCATTTGATTTATATAAGGCCTACAGAATTAGGCCCATTTGATATGTATATGGCTCATGAGATTAGGCCCATTTGATGCAATCTAAGGCCCATGGGTTATGACCCATTGCAATGCACATAAGGCCCATTGTTACGGCCCATTTATGTGGCCCATTTGATGAATAAAAGGCCCATATAATATGGCTCATTTGATATATATGCAAGGCCCAATGGGATGAATCTAAGGTCCATTGCAATGTGTAATCCCAACACGGATTATGTAACGATGTTTACGACGATCGTGCCTTGGGAGCAATGTTGGTTTGACGTCCACATTGCGAGTGTAATGCTGGTTGGATGTCCACATTACGACTCTCCTTAGGGCCCATTATTAGTCTCGTACTTATTATGTATAGGTCGTCCAGGCCCATCTGCATTATAAGGATAGTTCATTTCATTATTACATATTTAGTGTAGTTCCATGACTCATGATCATACGCATCATATGTATGCTTGATATGAAAATTGACTGATCATATCATATGCCTTCGGGCAGGTTGTTTATGGGCTCCCAGTTAGGCAGTGTTGCCCTACATGAGCGCACGATATGCGCAGGATTTGTTGCATGACTGGATAGCGTGATTCATGCATTTCGTATTTGTGTGACATGGTTATTGTACACCCTAGCGACATTGGGGCCATAACCTCCACAGACACATCGTGGTTGGCAGGATTGGATACCAAAAATCTTGTTCTACATGAGGTGATATAAATATCCCTAGGTGAAAATCCCTAAACTCTTATGGTACCAAGAGGTTGCTCCAACGTCTAGATCGAGTGGGTAGATGAGCATTGAATGCCGATTACCAGACGGTTGCGCTCTCCACTGTGTCGTGGTCGATTGGAAGGGGGTGCGGACTTACCAGCCCGAGTGTAGGGGGCAATGCTAGGCTGAGTCTGACCAGCTCGAGGAATGGGTCCGCTATTGACGAGTCGTGTCCGATATTGGCAGACGGATAGTGAGGTCTCTTCCACTTACCTTATTATGCACGATGAGGCGACAATCTGGTTTAGAGTGTACTAGGCCCCGGTGATATCACAGATTTGAACTGTATTGACATGTGGACTTAGACGAAGATTGCATGCTTGACTTGTATCTTGCATTGCATAGCCTTGGTACGACTCATGATATTTATGGATCCATCTGCATATTCCGCATTACTCTGATACTGTATGATCATACTACTACCTTGTGCACACACTTTCACCACCCTCTAAGCTTTCTATAAGCTTATGCACGACCGTTGCGTGCAAGTGACGTTGGATCACAGCAGCGCTGAGGCTTGAGCACGTGGCAAATTACTCCGGAGTTTTTGTTCATCATCATTGTATTTCCCTTTATGCTCATTGTACTTGTAAAGTTTTTGATCATAGTGAAAATGTAATGGAATTCTTAGTTGTTGTTTGTAGGTTATGCCTTTGGTTATGCTTATTACGAATCAAACTGACGTTGAAAATTTTCCTCGTAGCATCCCAGGATCGGAACCTGGCGAATGGGAGCTGGGAGCCAAGAATGGGGTTCTGCGGAGGCTATCGGCGCCAGATTCGGCGATCGGGAATTTTATGAGACCGGTTTTCGAGTTTGGGGTGTGACAGGCATCACCGAATGCAGGTGGGCCTCACCAAATGCAGGTGGACTGGGAGCCAAGAATGGGGTTCTGCGGAGGCTATCAGCGCCAGATTCGGCGATCGGGAATTTTATGAGACCGGTTTTCGAGTTTGGGGTGTGACAGGCATCACCGAATGCAGGTGGGCCTCACCAAATGCAGGTGGACTGCACTGCAGACGGGCCTCACCACATGGAAAGACTACCGTGGGTCACTACCAAACAATGGTGAGCTACCCCGACTGGCATACATATGGACCGTCCATCAAATGACGGAAGAACATCGACAACCATCCAAGTGTTGGACGTCTTCTCCTTCTTTTCATATATTATTATTATTTTATTTACTATATATATATATATACACACACACACACACACACACACCACATACGTACAAGTATACAGATGTATGAATAATATGTATGCTTTGTACCTATTATTACATATGGAATAATGTGCATGTATAAATAGATGTAATACATATGAACGGACAGTGTGCAGGGATGCATGGTGGGCTCCATGTGGGTACCCACCATGATTTAAACTTCCATCTCCAGGCCATCCATCAAGGGATATCAGGCCCTGGACATGCATCCTATCTAAGGGCCACCTCTACGTGGAATCCACCAGTTGCTCATAATGTGTATACAACGCACATGACGTGTGCCTATGTGTATGAAATGCTTATACAAGATGTACACCCCTGCCAGGTGGTGCATATGCGACATATGGTGTGTACATAACATATATGATGTACACACATATGCCGGGTAATGCAAGTGTAATACATATGTAATAAATGTTATGTACATATAATATGTAATATAATTCAGTATGTACAGTATACACATATGTGCTATGTGACGATTGAGTGTAGTAAAGGTGGATGCTGATCGTGCACAGTTCACACTGAAATAGGTGGCACGAGTTTGGCAGGCTTGATTGCCTTTGGTTACAACCCAAACAACCTCGGTTGAGGGTCTTCCAACCCTCCATCTATCTTCATATAGTTAATTTGGTGACTCACTGTTTAATATGAATAAACTTGTGCAGGGAGTTACGTGAGTGGTAGAAATTCACCCATCTTCCCAAGGAAACTTGCCTCTGGGAGCATTCTACACCTTGACTGGTGATGATTCCCTCCCAATAAGCTTTCCATCCCTAACTAAACTAGAAATAACAGCTTTATTAGAGTAAATGGCTAACTTAACTAATGATAAGCTGTGCGTGGAAATAGAATGTATTTACATGATTGATCTGTTTAACATGAAAATTCTCAGGCTTACTACTATTTAATTCTTGAAACTGCCTAAGTGAATAATCTAGTCATTTATGTGAATCCAGTTAATGTGGTATATGTAATGTTCTTTATTCCTTTTTCATATTATGATCTATGATACACATATTGTTAAAACCTCTCCATGGGAAGTCCTAGTAAAGGAGAGTCCGTGTTTGGAGTGTAACTCGATTGGTTGTGGCATAAGTAGGCCCCTGACATGGAGGTTTTGGGTTATGGTGCTTGACCATGGGGTTTACCACCCATGTGTGGTTCCACCTAACTAACTTGGGATAAACTTTATAATCCTTTCAAAATACCGCTGTTTACTCATTTTTGAAGCATTTATGCCGACATTTTTTAATCGTCACTTTTGGTAATTTCAACATTTCATCCCTTGTCGGCATTGGTGGTAGCCCCTTTTTGTTGAATTGATTGACCCAATGTTAGTGGGTGCTACACACACGCCCTAAGACGGTAGTCTCATGGGCCGGGGATGGTGGTAATGGGACACTATGCCAGAGTTGGGCCCTGCGCTCCCCGTAGTGACCATGAGCTTATATAAAATGGCTAGTTGTAAATTGGACTAATAATGGGCTAGAAAATTCATGCATGCATAGCATTGTACGATGGCTTAAATCATTATGCCCATACGATTACGCCGCGTGTTGCGCTAATGACCAGCTGATCGTTTTATGATGATGACTTGGATCCTCATGCCCATGCGATTACTCTGAGTGTTGCGCTGACGACCAGTCACATCCATGGGTGACGACCCCAATATCTGTCTGGATATTTTTCCCGGGACATAGGTCGTCTGGATTTTTTCCTGGGCGAACGTTGCATTCATACATTCATGCATTAAATAAAACTGCATATACTGTGTTTTGGATTACTTGTGTGCTTTTATGTTATTCCTTGTTTGGGGTGGCGGTGTGTAATCTTGAGGGGAGATCACACTGAGTTGGCCACTCATTCATCGATGTTCAACCGTACAAAGGACGCAAGTGCAGGAGATGTCGCGTATGCTGTACATCCGGAGGCGACCGAGGAGGAACCTTATGACAGCGAATTGCTGCAAGAGGCAGCAGCCTACTATGGGCTAAATCAGTAGTTTAGTTATGTTCTCTATTTCAATACATTCGGAATTTAAAAAAACTTAAGGTTTTATAGGTGGCCCCCAGCTGAGTGGGCCCGAATATTGTTCATATTTTGAGATCATATCTATGTCATGGTTTATTTTTGCTATATCGCACTTTGATTCATTGGTTGACCGTCATTATTAATAGTTAACCCCTGAGTTCTTGGGATTCAAGTCGTGTACTCGGGTTTCGAAAATCGGGGCTTACACCCATCTCAGATGACCTGAGTGAACGGTTTTTACGATGTGCATGCCTTGCCAGCCTGCCTAGGGTGAGACCTTCTAGGCGAAGGTTTGTATCAACATGATGTTGGTGTTCAGATGAGGCAAGCTTCACCGCCAAAACTCTCCTCCCATCATGCTCGGAGAATGTTAGGCGTACACGGATGATTCCACGCGATTAACATGCATAAGTTTTCCAATGGGACACGCTGCATATCTACCCATGGTCCTCGTTCGTCCAGCAGGCCTACTATAAATGGGTCATGGCCGAGAAACTATGCCAGCTAGAGGATCCCTACGACCATCAAATCAGGTCACCCTAATATGGCCTTCAGGCGATCTCCCAGTCTTTTCTGATCTCATTGATGAGTGACCTGGATTTGTCCAATACGAATCCATTTTCAAGCAGATCATATCCTTCTATTCCGATTTGGGCATGGTTGTGGACCCAACCCAGATGATGTATCCATCTCTCTTGATATATGTCCGAGCCATGATTAAGTTTGCTTGAGCACCAGTCCAATCTCTAGATCTTTGGTATCTTTTGGAATGCTTGGAAGATATCCCATTTGGTAAGGAATGTGAGAAACAACTTCGTGGAGAATATCATCACCAGATTTGTGATAAGATCTGTTCTCTTAACAGGTCTCTTATAAACATGGTGGGCACATTGCTTTATTAATGAGCATGATAATCATGGGCAATGGCTTGTGCTAATTTCACTACGTGAAAAATGGAAAAAAATGACAGATTTAGAGATGGTTCTGGACCGTCTCTAAAATTGTTTGGTTTAAAGACGTTTTAGAAACGACTGTAAACCGTTTCTAAAATTTTAGATGGCCCCTGACCGTCCTTAATATTGTCTTAAAAATTTGAACGTCCATAAATAATTTAAGACGGTCATTGACCGTCTTATATGGGTCATCTGAAGTGGTCATTGGCCGTCCGTATTAGAGACGGTCTTTGACCGTCTTATATGCCATCATTTGAGAAGGTCATTGGCCGTCTGCATTAGAGACGGTCATTGACCGTCTTTTACTTGCAATCTGACACTGTCAAAGACCGTCTCTATTAGAGACAGTCCTTAGCCGTCTTATAACCCTGTCTAACACCGTCTCTATTAGAGACTGTCAAGGACCGTCTCTATTAGAGACCGTCCCAAACTGTCTTACATCCCTGTCAAAGATCATCTCTATCAGAGATTGTCAAAGACCTTCTCTAATGCTCAGGTAAAAAATGAAAAAGCTCAAAAAAATTATGAATTTGAAAAAAAAAAAAAAAAAGTTGAGAAACTTAGAAAAATAATTAGCAATGTTTAAGAAAAAATTAAATTTTGAAAAAAAAATTGTAATTTTATAAAAATCTAGATTTTGAAAGAAAAAATTAAGAACTTTATATAATGTTGATAATTTTGAAAAAAAAAAAAATCAATAAAAATATGATATTTTGAAAAAGAAAATTTAAAAAATTAAACAAAATTGTGAAAAAATTGATAAAATGTAAAAAAATATATTTAAAAAAAAAAAACTAGATATTGTATTTTGACAACAAAAATTGAAAAATTATATAACAAAAATGAGATTAAAAAAATGATATTTTGAAAATAAAAATTTAAGAAATTAAACAAAATTGTAAAAAAATTGACAAATTGTAAAAAAAAATATATTTTAAAAAAGAAAACTAGATTTTGTATTTTGACAAGAAAAATTGAAAAGTTGGATAACAAAAGTGAGATTTTGATGATGTGTTGTACATCTTTGCCGCCCATACGTTTCTCCAACCCATTTTTGGGCCGAATATAAAAAATTGTGTAGATTTAAATCTTAAGTGGACCACATCATTGGAAAGAATGATAATATAGTACCTCACCATTAAAAATTATAAAGAGCCCATCATAAGGTTTTAGTAATGTTTATTTGCAATCCAACTTGTTGATAATGTAAAGGAGATCTAGATGAAGGTAAACTACAAAGATCAAATTGATCCAAAACTTTTGTGGCCTTCAAAAGGTTTTTAATGGTTATTCATCATTGTTTTGATTGGTATGGCTCACCTGAGATTATTGAGTTCTTGTGATTTGAAATCACATCCTAAAATATGATGAAAAAATATATGGACGGTGTCGATATAAATAAAATATATCAAGGTGGGCCCTACACGGTTAGAGTAACACCCATGAAGGAGTTACCTAAATAGTGAAATGGTACTATAAGGTCACCTTATGGAAACTTCCCATGAGGTTAATCTATGTGGGCCCCACTATGATACGTGTAGAACATCAACACCATGCATTTGATGTCCCCTTTAAGTCCAAAAATCAGTCATATACGAGACTTAGGTGGGCCATAGCATCTAAAACTATGTGAAGACATCCCTAAAACATATCAAAGCATTTGGCGGGGCCCACATGAGTTTTGGATGTGTATGAAACTTGGTCTGATTCCTCATCCAAGTGGGACAAACATAATGAATGGGCTGGATCTATGAACTACATCTAGGTGGGCCCAATAAATTATTATGAATGTTTTAATGGGAGGGTAACTCTCTCAACTAGAGCATGTGGTGTGGCCCACCCAAGTCATGGATTGAGGCTTACCATGGAATGGTGCATCTGATTGACGGGGTAGATCCAAAGTTCAAGTGGACATACCATAAAAAAGAGTGGGACAGTGACACCCACTATTGAAACCTTCTTAGGGCCCGCCGCAATGTTTATTTGAGATCCAATTTGTTTATAAGTTAATACAGACATGGATGCGGTTGAAACTTGGTCTGATCCCTTATCCAAGTGGGACACACATAATGAGTGGGTTGGATATATGAATCACATTTAGGCAGGCCCAATATATGACTATAAATGTTTTAAGGAAACCTTTGTCTACTACATTTAAGTGAGTTACTCATTACCTCTACCAGAGTAAACTCTGTGGGGTCCACTGTTATTTGTTTATTTTATCCACTCCATTTATCCATGTTAACAAATAATTTGAGGTCTAAAGAACAAAAAGGAAGCATATCCAAAGCTCAAGTAGACCACACCATAGGAAATGGTGTGATTGAACCTCTACCATTTAAAATTTCTTGGAGGCCATAGAAGTTTTAGATCAAGTTGATGTTGTTATTCATTCATATATTTTTGATATAATGAACAACCTTTAACCGTTTTTGGATAATCTGATCAGTCTAGATTGAAGAGTAATAGCTTCAGATGTTTAAATCAAAATTCACTCAAATTGTCAATCAATCTTGTTTGCCCAATATCTTTCTCATATGTAACATGATCGGGGCGAGTAACTAGTCAATTTAAGGGTAATGAGCAGTAAAATAGAGTGAATGGACCAAACATGTAAAATGGATTAAATATTCTAGTCAAAATTGTGACCCAACTTATTGACACCCTGAGACTCTAAGAATTAATGTTAGTAAGTTTTGTGTGGCCTATCATCATGTGTGTCGATCATCAACACCGTGCATTTGATAGAAGTTTTGGATCAAGCTGATGTTTATGTTTTCGCTTCATTCATTTCTTTTTTATATTATGAACATGTTGGATGGAAAATAAACATTATTGTGGGTCCAAGGAAGGTATCAACGGTGGAAATCATTATTCCACACTGTTTTGTGTGGCATAGTCCACTTGAGTTTTGGATTTATGAAAAATTTCGGATCAACACGCACCGTTCATCCATTTTTCGAGATCATTTTATAAAATTGTCTAAAAAATGAATCATATCCAAAGATTAAATGGACCACGCCACAAATGAGGGGAATAGATTGACTACTCCCCCTAGACCATCCAATGGATGGTGGTTGGTGTTGTGTGGGCCTCACCATAATTTATGCCCCCACAAACCCTTTTTTTCTTTTTTTTTTTTTCTTTTGAACCAGTTAGATTTTAAATAAACATTACGATGGGTCTTAGGATAGTTCCAATGGTGGGAATCACCCTCCCGTTGCTTTCTGTGGTGGGGTCCATTTTCTCTCCAAAAGGTAGATACAAGGGCTGATGCCTTTGCACCTATGACAGAACGTGTATTGCCAGTCAGGTGTTGTCAACATGTGCCGTGCCAAATATGAGTGTAAACATGTAATATATATATATATATATATATATATATATATATATATATATATATATATATATATATATATATATATATATATTAATGATTTGGCCCAGCGAATGATTGAGTTTGATGGATTTTTAGTCCATATGATAGTCACGGTGAGTTACATTTGTTCAACCTATTAGATGTTAGGCACCTAATTCTCGATTCACCACATTTTTTTTTGGGTAAAAAAATAAATAAGAGAGACGTGTATGTAATTGCAACACTCAAAAAGCACTGTCCGGAATTTTGGTTCCCTAGGCAGCAATTAGTAAAACGATGCCATTCGGTCTTGCAAATATACTCCAACAAAAAAATATTAAAATTGTATTCGGCAATTTTTTTAAAAAAAAATTTCTTTCTATCTTATATTATTGTAGTGAAATAGTACTCTTAGTTCCATCCTTTCACTTGGACCATCCAATCGTTCGATCTGAATTCTCTATTATGTCTGAAACGGATTTCATGGACCATTCTAAAAAAATCATAAATCAAAATATTGCTTTTAAACCAATAATAATAATAATAAAAGAGAGCTGGAGTATATCACTTTTAAAAAATATTTAATATATTCCTAGAAGGGGCATTTACATTAAAATCCCACCAAAGTTAAGATTTTACCAAATAATAACTCTACAAACATAAACGTGCTTTTTAAGCAGAGAAATTACCATGATTGTATTTTTGCATATAGATGTAATCTACCGTGATGCTAACCAGTCCAATGGATGTAATCTACTGTGATGCTTTGAATAACAAAATAATAATAATTAATCTAAATATAAAGTGCCACACTATAAAAAATAATATACATCACTTGAATATATCAAAATTCACGTGTATCCCAAAAATCTGTGGCTATCATGGATGGGTGTATATGGATTATTCATGTACGTACATTCGAAAGAAGAAGATTTGAACTATTTGTCGTCACCAATTCAAAACGCGTTTTGGATCGTCCATCACGTCACGTGGACACCCTGCGAATGTGACACTCGTTACACGTGCATAAGGTCCACTCTTAAGGAGGGCCATAGAATACGTAGGATGTGGACGTTGGCTGTCATTGGCTTTACAGTATGAGCATGGCCCACTTGAAGAATGGATCGACCCTGGCTTTTCTCTAAGGAAGATCTATCATGGGACCCTGATGAACTGACTAGATCTAATATGCCGAATTTTCAGATAAGGAGGCGCTTTTGTTAGGCGATCTGTTAGATATGCCGTCTCCAAGTAAGGTTTAAATATACAATGTGATGGTTCATACCCCTGTTGCAAGAAATTTTACAAGTAGAATACATACGACTCAATTTGAATCGTCCATATCGTGAGGCCCACCTTAGATAGGCCATAAATCCAATTATTAGAATGCAGGGATGTCCTAATGGATCGATCAACGGTCCTGATTCAACAAACGTCGACTAATTGGAGGCTATTATTATTCAATCAATCTAATTTTCGCTTATGATCTAACCGTTGGTGGGACCCACGATCTTGATGGTTTAATTTGAGTTATGAACATGAAACCTGTACAATCACTGAGCGGATGCGTATTAATCACTATATTTATGAAGTATCAAGTGGAGCTTGGGAGAAACTATGTCACTCTGGCAGAGTGTGATAAATGATACGCAGACAGTTAAAAATTATTCAGAAACTGCATAAGTAGCATCAATTAAATCAATTTAAACTGCTCAAACTATTATTCCCTGTTCAGATGTTTCATAAGTAAAAAAATTATGTTTTTTCGATTAAGTGACTATTAGATTGGTGTACATTTATTGGACGGTTGAAAATGAGAAATGCCCAGTAGTCCTATTTCCATGAACCATCCAGAATCGAAGGTTAGAATGGTTTAACCACTCTCGTTTTGAGACTTGACCTCTGAGTCCATGTATGCCACGTGTACAAGTTATAATCTCCTGCGTATTAGGGATCATACGCCGCCTGAGTATCATAAACTCACCAAAGAGGTTTGCGAAGCCGAAACGCTAGGGCAGTCGATGGGCCGGGCCTGGGTAGTCTCGGCCCGGTTTTGCAAACTCTCTCAAAATTATGTTTTGAGGCCCGAGCCCGGCCCATTGACACCACTACTAAACGCGTGTACGAGGCATACCGTCGCCACATGCGCCAGAGTGGCAGATGGCTGCGACATCCAAGCCGTTCATCAGATAGGACCAACAGTGATGATGCTTTCATTCAAAGATGGACCTCGATTTTAAAATCAGATGGACGGCTTAGAGAACTTCGGTCACTTTTCTTTGAGCCGTATATTTATTTTGTAGAAGTGGCCCAGTTGATTAATGCATCCACCTGATTCCCGGGCCAAAGCAGCAACATAGAGTGTCCCTGTGATGGGGATTGTGTGCGAAGGGCTTTGGCAGGAAGTTCCTACGCTAGGAAGCTAGGTGGGGCCAACCATGAGGTTTGTGATAAATCCACTCCATCCATTCGTTTTTACCGATCATTTTAGAGCACAAAATGATAAAAGGGGTGGATCCAAACCTCAAGTAGGCCACACGAGAGGAAAAAATTGTTATTTAACAACTAACGTTGAAACATTCGCATGGCCACAGAAGTTTTGTATCAGGCGATGTTTTCTGTTTTTTCAGTCCATCCCAGTGAGTATGACCTTATAAAGGGTTTGGATGACATATAAACATGAATTGGACCCCAGGAAGGTTTTAACCGTAGGAATTTCTTTCCCTACTGTTTCCTCTCGTGTCGCCTCTTTGAGTTTTTCATACTCCTCATTTTTCGTCTACAATCCTAAAATGAACTGTAAAAACGGATGGACCGGGCGGATTTATCAGAAACATTACAGTGGGCCCCACCTAGCTTCCCATAAAGCGTTTCGCCGGCAATCCGCGTCCCTGCATGTTACACGCGTGTGGGCATTGAACAGATCGACTATAATGCTTGGTAGGATTTCGGAATCTGGGCAGAGAGAGAGAGAGAAATGGGGAGGAGCGGAATCCTCGAGGTCCAGCTTGTCGACGCACGAGGCTTGGGAAGCACTGATCTCTTTGGTATCTATCTCTTTCTTTCTTCCTATTTTCGAATTCGAAGGAGAACAAAGCTATTTTTGTTTTTTTCATTTTTATTTTTATTTTTATTTTTTGTTTTAATTTAATTTATTTTTCTAAGAACCCGTCACCTACAACTGGTCGTATGGTACAACATCGCCTACAACGGAACGTAGGCTATGTTTTATTACCTTCGTCTTCAAAAAACAAAAAAAAAAAAAAAAAAAAAAAAAACGGGTTCGTAGATAACCGGCGGTTTGGTGAGGTTATCTTAAAGGGCAAATGGGTCATATTATAAAGTCCGGGGATCTTTTTTTTTTCTTTCGTCGCGCTGGATCAGGGGATAATTTGTCGCCCAACACCTGATCTTTGACCAGTGGGGAGATGCATCTGGGCCGTCGAGCTAGTGTCCACTATCCCTAGATGGCTCTTGTATAGAAATCACGCCTGACGGATGATATGGCTTCCTCAGTTTTAATAGGGCACGGTGCCATCGTAACACAGTGGAACGATGGCAGGTTTTCGTTCCCGGATTGCATCCGGAGAATTATCTGAACCGTTCATCTTCTCGTTACTACCCTACAGAAGCTATGATCTTGTAATCTTTCTTCACTGATAATCCTGACCTTTGAATCTTGGATTTGAATATGACCCATTAAATATTAATCTTCACACTCAATTACCAGTTCAACAAATGCTTCTTATCGTGTCCCGGGTTGCGTAGAGTCCAGAACATGAACGGTTCAGATCATCAGTTAAGAAGCAATCCGGGGGAGGAAACCTGCCACCGTACCCTATCAAAACCCACCTTTCATGCCGGCCGTCCATATGATTTGGAATTTCGGATCGTCCGTCCCTTCTGTTTGGATTCAAGGAGATGATATCTTGAGCCGCTAGAACTGGGATCTGGTATCATGGTACTGTGTTTGGAGGGCAGAATGGTTCAAAATACACAGCCATCACGTGATCTGATCATTTTCTAATATTTCTGATTTTTTAAGACAGGTTATTAATGATAAGTATCTCTAGATGGACGGCTCTGATTACTGCATCACCCTACTAATACTCTGGATAGATGGGTGTGCCATGTTCACTTTTTTAGTCCTGCTCTGTAGTCTCATCTTGCTTGGATTTCAATCGTGGGCCGTTCATTGCAAGGGTCCACTAGATGCATGATCTGATTCACACTTCCAACTCCCCTTGTTTTTGCCTATTCATCCCATGTCTTCATGTGGACTGATTTGGCCGGCGTTGCCATCTGACCCCTGTCCACGCACACCTTTACACGCTCCACACGTGCTAACTTTGATATGGCGCCCGCCGTAAAATCATGAGGTGGGCCACCCGAAAGTATAAGAAATCGCCAACCGTCCGTTTGGCTCGCCTAGTGAGAGGACGGACCTGACTTTTGCGTAAGGTCGTTTTCACGATAGGCCCACCTTATTCACTGCTCACATTTCGTACGGGAGTCGCCTATCTGTCAGCTATTTTGACCGTTCATCTGTTGGGTCCACCATCGATAGGCAATAGATGGGGAAGGCCTCCATGTGACGATCCCAGATCTGCTTGGGCCTGGGCCTTCACCAACTGGATATGGATCCAGCAACAACAAGACCGAATCTGACCCGTTCATGGCCATACCCTTTACACGACCGCACACGTGTAAATATTTCGAGTTCTTTGAATAGGGGAGCTTTACATGAGTTGGACGGCACTCCAAACATGACCATGCCGCAAAATAAGGGCGCTCAACTAATCAGGCAGACCATGCGTGTGTGCCAAACGTGGACAGCTGGCAGTTTTATGTAAACCGTTCGATCTCTTCGAACAGGATGACCCACCTGATGAAATGATTCGGGTCCTTTAATCGGTTCGGCCTTCTAGCGTAGGACCCAGTTCTTCGCTTGTACGTTATAAGTTTGATGCAGATTGCTATCCTGACGCAGTCCTCTTCCTTTAAAAAAATCCCACCCGCCCTTATATAATAGACTCTTATATAGGTTGAATTCTATCAGACGCCAGATAATACCTATCATGTAGGTTGATTACGATCCACGAATTCAATTTCCAAGGCGGAAATTCAAACGGCCTGTATTTGCGTGTACGCCATCGCTGGATCCCCGGATCCACCTAGGTGGGTGGATCTCTGACTGTGGGGCCCACTGTGATGTATGTTCCTTACATCCATGCCGTCCATCCATTTTGAAAGCTCATTTTAGCCATGATCCAAAAAATGAAGTGAATCCAAATCTTAGGTGGACCATACCACAGGAAACATTAGTCACTGAATCCCAACCATTAAAAGCTTCATGTGGGCCACTGGAATTTTTATTTTACATACAGCCTCTTGATAAGGTCAAAAAACCTGGATGAAGAGACCACACAAATATCACCTTGATCAAAAACTTCCATGGCTCACGAGAAGTTTTTAATGGTCGATTACTACTATATCCTGTATTATGGTCCACCTGACATTTGGATCTACTTTAGTTTTTGTATCATGCCCTGAAATGAGTTTTAAAAACAGATGGACGGTCGGAATATAAGAAACATATATCACAGTGAGCCCCACGGTCATCGATCCACCCATATTAGACCTACTGTGGCCAAGTTGCAATCAGAAAATTAGATTGGTCCAACGCTCCTGACCTCTGATTGGTGGACACTTGTCTACTTTGAATTACGCATACACCATCTACGTATGCAATTTCTCAGTAATTTACTGATTTGATAATTTACGTAAACCATCAACAAGCATCGGTAACGATGGCTATAAAGGTCACCACCGTTACTAATACGTATATCGATAGTAATGGCTGATACTAGAGCGTAACGATGCCCTTGTAACGATTCAAAAAAAATTTACCCAAAAAATTCTAAAAAATTATTTAGAAAATTTAAAATAATGTAAATATTCTAAAATTGTATTTATTTTTAAAACATATTTATAGTAGCTTAATGGTCCACTCTTTCGTGAGAGTGTTGTATTGAGTTGTCTGGTGAATTTATGAAGATGATTATATGTCTCTAATGTTTACACATTACAATCAAGCATTAGAATTAAAAATTGAATTTTATGCATATATACTACTTTTTCCGACTTTATGAAAAAAATGGCCATGTAGGATCCCCTGCAATGCAAAAATTGGAATTAGAAATAGGGATGAGCAATTGTAGGATTCGGTTTGCTAAGACTTTCAGTTTGCACATGTGGGGGCCATGGTTAATGATCCAGACCATTGGATTGTTGTACCCAACATGCTTGGACCACCATCCAAAGATCTCCTCAACAAGACAATGCTAACCTTGAACTTTCTCTATGGAAAGTAGACAGCTAAGAAGAGAAATACAGCAACAGTCCCCATTTAACTGAAAAAGATCCAAAATGGGTGGCTAGGATCTCCTAATACGGGATATACATGGGGAATGGTCCATCCACAGTGAGGTTCAAGAAACCAATCGTAACGAGTACCATGGGTCCCACCTTGTGCAAACTGCAAGCTAAAAACCTGCTTATAACTTGCATATCACCGAGTCAAGAATCCCTGACACAGCACCATTGCTCAAGAGTGAAAAGAGTTTCCATTTTCCCACTTTCAGGAAAATGCAGTTGAGATGGTCCCAAAATCCTCTCACCCATGAGCTACAAAACGGAGGAAAGGGAAATATGTGGAAAGGAATCCACATTAAGCTATTTGTTTTAGCACATGTGATTTCCATGAAAATGTTAAAGGGTCATCGGTCAAAAAGTGAGAGTTGTCTCTTGGAGTCACGCTCACTTGTGCACCTTTGCACATGTGTCCTGGGCACAAAATCTGAACCATCCACGTGATGCGGCATCAAAGCCTTAGGGCCACTCAACTTTCACCTTGATCCAAAACTTTGGTGGGTCATAGCAAAGAGAGAGGAGAAATCAAGGAGGAAACTGTTTCCTTTTGCCATGGCCCACCAAAGTATTGGATCAGGATGAAAGTTGGGCCCTCGGGATTTCACAAGGTGCGCATCACATGGACGGTTCAGATTTTGTGCTCATATCACGTGAGATGAGTTCTCAAGAAGTTCTCACGAGTTCTCATGAGAACTGATGCACAAGTGAGCATTTCACCTCTCTTGTAAACATGGAAATCTAGATTTAATAAGTTGTTTTGAGGAAATGGAAAATAGCATTTTTAGGAAACCACAAAAATGGAAATCAATTTCCACAGACAAATTTCGCAAACAAGGGAAAATGTCACATTTGTGTACATTGATTGCATTTCCATGGTTTTCCAGATGATTCCACAAATCCAAACAGCCCCAAAGCAAACTACATACATGCATGCCCAATCAACTTAATTAGTACAAATTAAACAGAGAAATGCTCTAAAGAAGCTTAGATTAGAGAAGCTCTATGCAGTACCTTCCTCATGGTACATATGGCCAGCATCTCTGTAGATGCAGCCCATTTAGGTGGGCCACAACATGGATGGCTATAGGCTAAATATCTCAGTATGGAACAACTCTGACCCATCACTTAGTTGTTTCTGTTTCTCTTTCAGGCCACTGATTGGATGGCTACACAATCCAATACCCTTGCCCTTGGGATATGTTCTGCCATTTTGCAGCCCATCAAATCAACAGTTTTGAACATCACACATATTTTCCACTTGTATCGCAAGGAGGGAGGTGCATAGAAGTTCTATGCATGAGCTGGATATAATAGCATTTATCAACTAAATACATAAAAGAAATGCTCATCCTAAGGAAGAAAATTAATCTCATGCACTGAAAAAGGGACATTAAGAACATATGTGAACCATTAAAAGACCAACTACACTTTGATCTACTTCAGAACCTGGAGGTCTAAGAAGCCAAAAAACTGTAGGTTAAAAATGGAAAAGATGGAGTGGATTAAAAAAAATCCATATTCCATGTGTAACACAATAACACTAGATGGAGTAAATCATATTCTCCCCCTTCCAAATCCAACCAACCCCCCCACCCCCCCCCCCCCCCCCCCCCCTTCCTGCATGTGTCATATCCCTAGTTAATCCATGAAGGAGATATGAAGGCATGAAATGGTATTAGCATAAAACTCGGCAAACACTTGCTGAAGATTATGTAAGTAATTGTCACAATCCCCTCACACAAGGCGACCACATACAAAATAATATCCACTGGTTTGTCCTAAAATCTATTGAGTGGTTATGTTATAAAAGGTTACTGAGATCCATGGACCGCAACTCTCCCTTTGTCAGTGACCTTTGTGTCTAATCTCAAGCTCTCGACAACAACAACCCATGTTCATGTACGTTTATGATACTGGCATATATTAACTATGGCATTATCACGAATCCAACTAAGCCCCATGATCATCATGATCTTTGGCTAAGATCATCTATATCATATCCACTTCGCCAATGAACAAAGTTCACATTGGTTTTATAGGGCACACCTCCAAAATCACTCCCCCCTATATTCTCTCTCTCTCTCTCTCTCTCTCTCTCTCTCTCTCTCTCTCTCTCTCCTAATAAGAGCTAGGGTTACAGTTTCTAAAGGGTGACACATAAGGTTATCTCCTAGAGGGAGCAAAGCTCTAAGAACTTGGGGTGGTTAATCCTTGAAGGCTAGAGATCTTGGAGAATAGTTATAGCTTGACGAGCAAAGTGTAGAGAATGATGTTTCAAACAACGGTCATAGCGTACACTACATAGTGCTATGTAGCATAGCTAAATAGCGTAAATCTCCTGTAACGTACGCTATAGGAGTCATAACATATGCTACGACTATGTAGTGTGCATCATTTGTACCATATGCTGCAATGTATGTTTTTCTTTAAGTTTTGGTTGTTAAAAAAGGTGTAAAACTCATATTATTTTTAAAAAACTTAAAATGTAAAGTTAAAATAAAACTTTTTTTTGGTTTACTTACACTTAAAATGGTGGTAATCCTTTGTTAAAGTTGGTGAGAAACTCACACACTTAGAAACATTTAAAATAAACTAAAAAAATAAAAGGGTTTTGAAAACCCTTCTTTGTATTGATGATATCTATATTGTACTTAATACTCTTAACTCATGGGATTTTTATTTCTTTTTCATATGTGAGTTGTGACTTCTGGTTTCAATTAGAAATTATTAATTTAAGTGAGTTACTTAGAAAGTTATTGATGTGATCATTATTTGATTTGATTTATAACTTTATATATGTGAATTGGCTTTAGATAAATGATAATTAATAAGTTGTTTGAACATGCTTATACTTGAAAAAATGAATAATCTTTTAGGTATTTTTACAATTTTTTACTATTTATCATATTTTTTCTATTTTAAAAATTAAAAAATAGAAGTATCGTATAGCTTACGCTTCACGCTATGCTATTTACATTGCATGCTACAAAGGATTGAATGCTACACAACACGGTACCGCTATTTAAAACATTGGTAGAGAATATTCATCAATGAAAGATGATTGATGAAGGCTTAGAGATCTTAGAGAATAGTTATAGCTTAACAAGTGAAGTTGTTGAGACTCTTCATCAATCAAAGTTGTATGCTCTAGTATGGACATTCTCCTTATTCTTTTTCCCTTGCTTGATTCTTCACAAGTGTGGTTGTGTGGTGCATGAATTGAAAACCCAACACATGGTTCATCCATGGTGGAGCCCAATATCAACAGTTTGCATCACAAAGGCACTAGCCTACCTGCACTTATGATCAAGGATGGTATACATATCCTACTTTCTGGTCTAATTTGGCTGATTTATCATTCAAAACAGCAGGTTGTGCTAAATAGTATAATGATCATAGGCAAACCTAAAAGAACAAGTGTGCTAGCAATAAATTCAGCAAGCATTAACATGTTCACAAATCTTTTGGGTACCTTTTATCAATTGTATTCAATACCTCAATATATATATATATATATATATATATATATATATATATATATATATATATATATATATATATATATATATATATATATATATTGAAGTAGTCTACTCTTTACAAGGCAATTACAGGGAATCAAACCAAACTAGGAAACTATAATCAACCTATTAATTACAAAATATTTACGTATTACCAAAATCATGCCATAATTATAGAGAGACTAATTATGGCTAAATATATCTGACTGACTTCCCCCTCAAATTGATGTTGGGCGATCAAGAAGCATCAATTTGCCTACAAGAAACTGATGATGCTAGCGGGTCATGGCCTTTGTAAACATGTTAACTATCTGAAGATCAGAAGAAACATGCGGAAGAGAAATAACACGACTGTCCAATGCCTCCCTAATAGAATGACAGTCCACCTTAACATGCTTCGTACGCTCATGATAAACGGGATTAGCAGCAATCTGAATGGCACTAGTGTTATCAGTATGAAGATGAGTAGGATCAATTTGAGAAAAGCCAAGCTCAACCAGAAGCCCACGAAGCCAAACAATCGTAGAACAAGCAGCAGACATTGCACAATACTCAGATTCAGTCGAAGATTTAGAAACACGAGCTTGTTTCTTACTTTTCCAAGAGATCAAAGAATCACCGAGAAACATGTACCAACCCGTAACAGACCGCCGAGTGTCAGGACATCTGGCCCAATTCGCATCACTATAAGTAATAAGACAAAGTGACGAGCCAGTGGGAAAGAACAACCCACGATCAAGTGAACCTCAAAATATCGAATGATACGATGCATGGCGGCTAAATGGAGATGGCGTGGAGTTTGTATAAACCCATTAACTTGCTGGACAGAGAAGGAAATATCAGGTCGAGTAATAGTCAAATAGTTCAGGCTACCTACCAACTGGCGAAATACAGTGGGATCAGAAAGAAGATCACCCTCCGCACTACGATATTTCACGTTGACCTCCATAGGAGTATCTATCGAGGGAGAATCCTGAAGACCAGCCAAACTAATCAAATCCTGGGTATATTTGTGTTGATTCAAGAATATACCCGAAGAATCTGTGTGCACCTCTAAACCCAAAAAATACGTAAGAGGACCAAGATCCTTCATGTGAAAAGAAGTCTAAAGATGCTGCTGCAGGCGATTAATTAGACTAGAGTTAGTCCCAGTAATGACAATATCATTCACATACACAAGTAAAAGAACAAGGCCAGTCGGGGTTTTGCAAAGAAATAAAGAGGAGTTATATTGGCTTTGGACAAAGGAGAAGCAAAGCAGAGTGAACTTAAAATTTTCAAACCATGCCCGGGGAGCCTGTTTTAAGCCATAGAGAGACCGCTTCAACTTACACACAACAGAAGACGAAGAGGAAAACAGACCCAGAGGAGGAGTCATGTAAATATCCTCTTTGAGATCATCATCAAGAAAAGTATTTTTTGACGTCCATTTGGTGAAGAGGCCAACCTTGGGAGGCAACGATAGAGATAATTGTACGCACCGTAGTCATCTTTGCAACCGGAGCAAATGTCTCTTCATAGTCCACCCCATATTCTTGTCGATTCCCAAGAGCAACTAATCGTGCCTTATACCGGTCTAGAGTCACATCAGAGCGGAGTTTAATCGAGTAAACCCATTTACAACTGATGGCTGCAACATTAGAGGGACAAGGAACCACGTCCCAGGTAAGATTATCTTGGAGAGCCCGAAGTTACTTATCCATCGCTTTCTGCCAACATTCATTTTTAAAAGCCTCGGAAAAACATGTAGGAATAGGAATAAAAGTCAAAGTAGCATTAAAGTCATACCAATCAGGAGGACGGGATACTCGGGTAGATCGCCAAAGACCCGGCGTAGAAGGCATGTCAGGCTTAGCATCACTGAGTGGAATGATCTCAGATGACAGGTTATCTTCAGGAAAAGTCACCAGAACAGTCTCAGATGAAGGGTCAGTGATGTAGGACGACCTAATCTAACCTCAAATGATCATGGTATTTGAAAAGGGGCAGATTCATGCAATCTTAAAAAATAAATAAATATCAGCCTGATTCATACATCATAAACACAAGAAATAAACAAGGTCAATATAGCAGTGATTAGGGTCATCCATCACAAACACGAAGTGTTGAATCTTAAAATTTGAATTTAATTGGATCCGGCGAAAGATAGAACTTTCGTTCTGCAATAGGTCTGTCTAATGATCCAAGTGGATTTTCTAATCTGAAAAAATAAGAAATTTCTAGATTGAAAATCTGAAAAATTCAGAAAAAAAATATATGGTGATTCTTCAAATGTAGATTTGGGTGATGTGTTTTATGTGGGGATGAAAAGGGAATGAAAATCTTTTGAGATTAGGAGAAAAAGAAGAAAATGGATTAAAGAAAAGAATATCTTTAAAAAAGAGCAAAGGAGAAACAAGTAGGGGATGAAAAATCGTTTACCTGGGCCTTACGCCCTCTTCCAACACTGGAAGTTGAAGACAAGATCGTTAGAAGCAAAAAGCTCTCCTCTTTTTTCTTTCATCAACATAACATAATGTGCTTTGGGTTTAGGGTAACCCTTATAAATTTTGTAATTACATGAAATTACGAAAATACCTCTACTAAAAAAAAGTTTCAAAAAAAAGAAATTCGCACAAAATTGTGCACAAACTATCTTAAAATATAAGTAATTCAAATGTTCATAAACTAAATGTAAATTTAAGATACCCAATGGGCCTCGATGATAGTGCCGTGACGGTGGTTTAATAAAGGTGAGCCGTGACGATCTAACAGTCCGATCACACCCTCCTCGCGATCCAATGGTCTAAATGTCTCCTCCAAGTAACTTACACATGTCACGAACACATGTGTAAGGTCTTCAACCTCTTGAGATCCGACCCATATCCGTCATCGAACCACATTGACACAGGTAATGCACGCTTCCTACGTTGATATACTTTGAATGGTCTGGTGTCCGCATCAGTTAGTCTCGGAAGGAGGCAAAGTCAGTAGACGTCAAGTATACACGAGTCTAGGTTTGAACCGTGCAGGGAGAGGAGTCAATTCATTGAAACAAGGTAGAATACTAATCTTAGGTAATGAATCAATATGGGTAGAAAAAAAACATTGATTTTCAAAGAAAACAACATTACGAGATATACGAAATTTGTTAAAAGAATGATCATAACAAACATAACCTTTGTGAGAAAGACTATAACCCATAAAAACATATTTAATAGACTGGGCAGAAAGTTTGTGACGTTCATGGGGTGGTAAATGAACAAAGTAGACACATCCAAAAGTATATAGAGTAAGATAGCTAGGATGCTGATGATACAAACGATAATAAGGAGAATCAAGATTCAAAACTTGAGAGAGCAGTCTATTAATTAAGTAAACTCCAGTAGATAATGCCTCAACCCATAATTTAGAAGGAACCTAGGACTCAAGCAATAAGACACGAACCACATCCAAGAGATGTCGATTCTTTCGTTCGGCCATGCCATTTTACTGAGGGGTATAGGGACAAGACTGTTGAGAGACAATTCCTTTGTGTTGTAAAAATTCATGAAAATTGTGGGACATGTATTCCCCACCAGAATCAGACCTCAAAATCTTAATACATGTAGAAAATTGATTCTCAACATATGCGACAAAGGTTTGAAAGACAGACAATACCTCAGATTTAGATCTAAGAAAATAGACCCAAGTGTACCAACTGAAATCATCGATGAATGTGACAAAATATTTATACTGAGCATGAGAAATGATGGGAGAAATGCCCCATACATCACTATGCACAATATCAAAGCATTTTGCGGCACGACTACCATGAGAAGAAAATGAAAGAGTCTTACTTTTACCAAGTTTGCAAACAGAACAGTCAAATGACAGATTGTTAGAAACTTGTTCTTTATTGCCCAACGAACTAGAATTTAACAAATGAGACAGAACCATGAAGTTTGGATGACCTAAACATTTGTGCCTATCTTCACTCCGATTGTTAACTGTCATACAAGCCAAAGATAAACTACTAGGAATTGAAAGAGTCTGACAACTTTAGGCCCCTTCGCGAGTATCTTCCCCAACCCCTGATCCTGCACAAGACAACCATCATGAGAGAAATGTACATCACAGTTATTATCAACTAACTGGACAACAAAAATCAGACTGGTAGACAGGTTAGGAGATACATAAACATCTTTGAAAGAAGAGTTAATATCTCCTACTTCATTAATAGCTAAACGACTCCCATTAGCTATCTGAATTTGGGATGAACCATGATATGGACAAACATTGCACAGAGTATCAGACGATCTGGTCATATGATTGGATGCACCAGAATCAACCAGCCAAGATTTAGATGAAGTAATGTCATTACCTTGGAGCCCTAAGGCAAAAAAGGCTGACATAATCATCGGTTGAACCATTTCAGGAGTAAGAACAGATGGTCCAGCCGCAGAAGAGGAAGCTGAGGATATTTTGGGAATAGAAGTATTCATTACAGCCTGATGAGCATTAGCTTGACAGTTCTGAGGTCGAGTGAGACATTCTTTGATGAAGTGGCCTAGTTTCTTACAATAGTTGCAAGACTTCTTGGTACAGTTGGCGGCAATATGACCATACTCCTTGCAGCCGAAACACTGAACCTTACGCATATCCTTTCCTTTCCCATGGGCTGCATAGGCGACTGGATGCGGATTAGAATCTTGCTGGAACGTAGCCTGTGTGAAAAGACGCTGCTCCTCGCGAAGTAATTCACTAAAACATACATCCAAGGATGGAGAGGGATCCTGGTTCATTAAATTTGAGCAAGCAACCTCAAATTCATGATGCAATTTCATCAGGGATTGATCTCTCTTACTCTACTCATGCACAGCTTGAACAACAGAAAGAGAGGTAGCAGGTACCTTTGCATAAACCATATCAGAAAATTCTCCCCACAAATTCTGAAAATTAAAAAAATACTCCTGAATAGAGAGATTACCTTGAATGTAACTAGCAATCTCATATTCTAACCGAAAACGGCGTGCAGTATTATGCTAATGATAAACCTTCCGCAAATACTCCCACATAGTCTGCACAGTCTTATAAGGCCTTAGATTAAACACAATAAGAGGATCAACAGATCCTAAGATCCAGGACATCACACGTGCATCATTGACCTTCCACGTACCCAACTCCTTAGATTCCGTAGGAACAAGATTGCTACCATCAATATGACCCCACAATTCTTTGCCCATAACAAACAATTTAAACAGAAACTCCCAAGCACAATAATTTTTTCTAGTAAAGCAAACTCCGAAAGATTCGCTAGAAGACATGATGAAGCTAATATAAATACCCGAAATTACTAGAATGCACATATCCTATCGACAACCACTAATCACAACACAATAAGGTTTCGTGCAAGACAAAAATATATCTTACCCAACACAAGAGCACCAAAAATCTGGACTAATCCAACCTGCAGATCAGTTCTCTCCACATAGCTCCACCGAAAATCTGCAGCACCAACGAAACGTTATAGCACCGAAAAGGCCAAACCTAATATGGATGGGTTTGGCTCTGATACCATATCAATTGTATTGAATACCCCAATGTAAGGGTTCCTCATATATATATTGAAGTAGTCGGCTCTTTACAAGGCAATTACAGGGAATCAAACTAAACTAGGAAACGATAATCAACCTATTAATTACAGAATATTTTACAGAATATTTACATAGTACCAAAATCATGCCATAATTATAGAGACTACTTATGGCTAAATATATCCGACTGACACCTTTAAATGTCAATTTTTTAGTCATCAAATTTGGACGTTATATCGGGTGATAACCATGGGATAACCTGCGATACTTCCAACGACACAAATGGTATCCTTGGGTTTTCAGCTTGCACAAGTAGGTTTCAATGATTCTGACTATTGCTGACTCACCACGGTTGGACCATACCTCAAGAGCTCATTGAGGAAACAATCCCAAAACTCCAATTGATTGGCCTGCAATAGATGGTTAAGAAATGAAATATTGCAAAAGTTCCACATTCAACTGAAGAAAGGCAAAAGATCAGATTGCTAGGATCTTCCAATCTAAAAGTTTCTAGGGACATGGTGCATCCACTGTGGGGCCCATAGATCAACAATTTAGATCACTAAGCCAAAGGCCCTACTTGTATAAACTGAAAACTGAACGATGCTATGGATATCTCCTTAGGTCAAGGATCATATAATTCCTCTCAGAAATGTTTGTCTGGTTGCCTAGAAATTCATATAGCGAGTGATGCCTGTATGCGTCAGGGGAGGAGATTCCCAAGCAAATGCAATGAAGAAGAGCAGCCAATGACTGGAAGAGGATTTTTTGAAGTTTTGAAAGCATCTACAAATGAAGGAAATTCTCCACAAATAAATACCCAACTACACTTGCATAAATTCCCTCACCTGGCCCTTCTACAAGTAGCTAACCAACCAATTTAATCAAAATGCCTTAGTACATGCCCTTTTGGTAGATTTAGTAATCCATTTCATTTTGGTAGATTTCCTAGCCCTGCAAGCACCTTTACTCGCAGTATACGTGCCAGCCTGGCAAGTTTGTGGGACATCAAGGTAGTGCATGAGGAGCCCCTGCCATGAAGAAGACCATATGAAAAGATTGGGCCGGTCTGTTCATCTGGTAGGCCACCCTTGTATGAAAATAATTGATGGGTTAAATAAAATTACCAAAGGTCCAAGTTCAACTTGCACATGTGAGATGGTTGGCAACAGTCTGGTTGGGATGAGGAAGAGCAGCATGGAAAGTGGGGTTCGCTAATATGTTGGTGGCTTTGCTTAGAAACAAAAAGGGTCATCATTCTAGCTCTCTCGAAGTACTTAATTTTCAGACCATGTTGGCATGGGAGTATTAGGTAGTGTCAATGTGAGCCTATGCAGTGCCCAAGTAAAAGAGGAAGTCTGGTGTCTGGTGGGCCAATCGATAGGAGAACTGCCATCCTAACATTCAAAAGTTAATCCCAAATTGCAAAGAGAAAGGCTAAGGTGATGATGATGATGACGAGAGACCTGAATTTGTTTGGAAGTCTACTTTTAGTGGGGTGCTATTGCTTATCGCTCAAGTCACAATTTAGACCTAGAGCAGGAAAATCAGGGAAACCAAATTGTGACCTAGAGCAGGAAAAGCAGGGAAATCGAATCTGGGTTACAGAGAGATGGACCCGAATCGTCTTTTACGCAGCGCTCAAGTTCTGTGTGGCCCACCGTTATTTAAATGCAAATCTAGTCCGTCCATCAGGTGAGAACTGTTATTTAAACGGCAGATACAAATTATTAGGAACGATATAAAACTAAACGAGCTTTGCTAAGCGAAGACACGTGTGAATGAATCTCATGCACACGTCACATGTGCATGACACATAATTGCGAATTCCAATCCATCCATCGGTTTCATTCGACCTTCTACATGATTGCCTGAAAATAAATCTACTCCACTCATCATGAAGGCCTTGAAACTAGGGTTGAAAGTCGGGCGGGTTGGGTAGGGTTGCTGCTCAACCCTAACCTAACCCAAGGTTCTTATAGCTCAACCCTAACTCAACCCAACCCAATCTCGAGTTGGGAATTCTCAACCCAAGCCCAACCCAAGCGGGCTCGGTCGGGTTGATCGGGTTGGTCGGGTATATACGTGCTAATATTTTCATTATTACATTAGCTTATTATATTTCAATATAAGGCTTATTTTTTGTATCTATAATTTTATTAATTATATATGTGATTATTCATTATAAAGAACTTCATTTTTTTCTTTAAAAAAATAAGCTAAATATAAGACAACTACTTTAAAAGTCATGTAGCATAGCACAAAGTCTATTTGGGAGAGAAATCTGGCATATCTTGTTAGCTTGAGTCCTTGGAAATGACATGGACAAATGAGACTCAACATCACTAGTGTGCCTTCGACACAAACGATCAACACTCAATTATAATTTATAAGTAACTTATATATTATGATCGGGTTCGGGTTGGGTCGGGCAACCCGAGACCTCAACCCAAGCCCAACCCAAGTTTTGTCGGGTTAGGGTTTGTATAACCCAAGCTTAAGATCGAGCCTGAAATATCCTGCCTGAGCCCAACTGATGTAGAGCGGGTCGCGGACAATTTCATGGCCAAGATGGATCAGAAAAGGCACGGTTGACGACAGAAGTGATCCGGACCATCGGACCTTAGATCGGGCGTATCTCACAATCCGGAATGAGTTATCCGACGTAAAATATATGATTTTGGGGTAGAACGAGCTACTTTAGCCAACCAACCCCGCTACGTCGGGTTGCGCAGCCCGGATTTGTGAGAAACCCCCTGATCGACGGTCGTTTTCTCGTTTTAATTTTGTTTTTACTATAAATAGTAAGTTTTAGTTTGAGTATAACTTTTCATCCATTGGGCTTTAGGAGTTGTGTCCAACATGAAAAGTGCTTAGGATAATTAGGAGAACGGTTTGGTGAAGCCAAATAGGACACTTACTATTTTTGGCCGAAAACCTTGCGCACTAGTAGACATCATGACCGTCTATAAATAGTAAGTTTACTATTTATAGTAAGTTGCGAATTCTAGGAGTTTTAGTTGTAATTTGAGTCTGATTTCTTTCTTATTGCTTGGTTTCCTTATTTAAAGGGTTGTGAACTCGATTTTGAGAATTCATCAATTAATTTTGAATTTATTAGAATTTATTTCTATCTTCCTACTTTCTTTCCTCGTGGATTCGAGAAGTCTCTGTGAGGAGTCCAGAGAAGCTCCGTGGATTCGGAGTAGTTATCCTTGAGGAAGACGGTGATCGACCTCATCACGTTCATCCCTGCGTCACCAACCCAATGTCGGGTCGGTCACAGGTCGGTCGGGTTGAACCCGCCCAACTTTCAGCCCTACTTGAAACAGGTGGATGCGTCAAAAGACTTCAGCAAGTTTTCAGGGAGCGGATTAGTGAGTCCTCGGATCCACCAGTGGGTGGGACCCGTTACTGTAGGGCTCACAGTGATGAATGTTTCTTAAATCCACACCGTCCAACCGTTTTGAAAGATCATTTTAGTGCATGAGCCTGGAAAATGAAGCATATTCAAATCTTACGTGGACCATACTATAGGAAACAGTATTGATTGAATTCCTCATCATTAAAAACTTCATGGGGCCCACCGGAATGTTTATTTTCCATCCAACCTGTTGATAAGGTCACAAAGATCTGGATGAAGAGACCCCATAAATATCAGCTTGATATAAAACTTTTGTGGCCTATGAGAAGTTTTTAATGATCAATAACCACCATTTCCTGTATTATAGTCCACCTGAGATTTGGTTCTGCTTAATTTTTTGGATAATTCCATAAAATAAGCTTTCCATACGGATGAACGGTGTGGATGTGGTCTCATACGTCACAGTGGCCCCACAGTCAGGGTCCACCAAATCCACTCCCAAGTTGGCAGATCCGTACATTTGTTTCGAGTGGTCCATGTGACCATTGGATCAAACTGATTATTGGGCTAGAATATCAATGTAGTGGTTCCTTTCTAATGGATGGATTGGATCTGGGACCTAACGTGCCATGCTGTCACATGTGTGGCATTTACACGAGGGTTATTGCACACGAGTCCTGGTGAGTTACACCTGATTAACGGTTTTGATAAAATTTCTAAATTTTTCCTTCATCCTGATGAGTAGCAAATCATTAACGGTTTTGATGAAAGATATACACAGTCGTTGCCTATTACACGATCCCCTGGTTGGCATGCTATCCGTTCCTTATGGTGTGGCCCATCTGAGTTGTGGATCTCTCTGATTTTATATCCAAGGTACTATATTCAAGGATAGAACCTGATGGACGATGTAGATTTTGCATATGTAACATGATGAACCCCATAATCGGGTATATTTTAGGTGTGATGTGGATTCCGGTTGGGGAGATAAACGGCAGAAACGGAAGAACCGCTGCAAAGAGAAGCGGATTTGCAGGTGTACCACACAACACCGACACCTGGCTGATGTGGGTACGTGCCGTGCGAAGACGAGCGCTGACGCTCCTCGAGCTCCGAGTTGTAGTAACGGTTCATAGAAGATCAAAGTTATATGGCCCAACCGTGGTGTATTTATAATATCTGCACCGTTCATCTATTTTTAGAGGTCATTTTAAATGATTATCCAAAAACTGAATCATATTCAAAGATCATCCGTACAACACTAAATAACAGTAGAGGTAATGATTTTCCACCGTTAAAACATTCGTAGGGTCCAGTATGACGTTTATTTTCCATCCAATCTGCTCATAAGGTTAAAAAACCCTAAATTAAAAAGAAAAACAAATTTCACATTGATCTGAAATTTCCATGACCCCAAAAAGGGTTTCAATGGTATATGTTCAATTCCCCACCGTTTTTTTCAGTGTGATCCACTTGATAATTAAACCTATCCTATTTTTAGTCTCAAGCCTTAATACGAGCTCACCAAATGAATGAACGGTTTGGATATAACACATATCTCATCAAATCCATAGATTTTGTTGACATCAAAACATCAGCTGTAGCTATTGTGAGGTACGCCAGCAAATTCCCTTCCGCGAAGAGGAGCGCCAACGCTCCTCGAGGTCTGAGTTGTGCTAACGGTTTAAACGACATCAAAGTTTGATGGCCGCCCAAAAAATATATTTATTATATGGCGAGATCTCTTTAGGGCAATAGCCGAACAATGAATTATATCCAAAGCTCAAGTGAACCACACCAAAAATAACAATGGGACAAAGATTCTCGTGGTTAAAACATTCGTAAGCCCACCATAATTCTGTGACCTGTGACCTGAAGAGGAAAAACAAATATCATTTGACCCAGAAGGGTTTCAATGGTGTACGTTCAATCCCCCACTACTTTTCGCAGTGTGGTCCACTTGATCTTAGGATCTGTCTTATTTTTAGCCTTAAGCCTTATGATTAGCTCGCCAAATAAATGTACGGTTTGGATATAACGTATATCTCACGGTGGGACCCACAGAACTTGATGACGTCAACTCACCAATGTGGGTCCCTCACCCGTGTGAGGCGAGGGAACTTTCGTGCGGTGCATTCGGCAGCGGATCCGAATCGTCCACAAACCTGTTTTACACCGTTGCGGAAAACATCCAAGCTACGTGGCGTCCAAAATATTTTATATGTGAATCCACTCCGTCCATCAAGTGAGAGCCATTTTTTTAACTGTGCATAAAAACGATCTAAACAAAAAAAGATTCTTATGGGCCAAAACTTTGCTAAAAAATTAAAACTACTCACAAAACATAAAAGTTCATACGGTGTGGGCTACAAGATAAATAGATAAAATGAATTTTTATCATTTTAAATTCATCCTGATGTTTTGCACCTGATTAATGGGTTCGATGAAAGAGATACACCATGGTGGCCACACACAAAAACCTATGGGTGGTATCTCCTTTCCACTGTTACCTGTGGTGTGACCCACAAGAGTTGTGAATCTCAATGAATTTTCTGGTATAACTTATAATCGATCCTAGAACCTGATAGACGGAGAGGATTTTACATATTACAACATGGTGGACCCAAAAGCTCGGGTGTTTTAGGCGCTGCTTAAAACAAGTGTTGTAGAGTTTTCGGTCCATCGGTGATGTTCGTGTTTTACAGACATTCAGACCCACCAGTTTCGAAAGCTTCCCTCGCATTTGCAATCTGCGCATCCAAACGCCTTAAAAAAAAAATGTAGGGTTCCTGATGCCGATCTCTCTCCGATCCTTCGATTGGCCTTACCCAGTGTTTGTTGTAGTAGATGTAGGATCTGTAATTAGGGATGGAATCTGCTACAGACTCTTGTAATTCACTTCATCTACACTCCAAACATCGGAGACGGGATTTTCGAGATCTCGTTTTCTTCTTTCTCGGACATGGATCGGTTTCAACAGAGGAAGAAATCATCGGTCGGAGAAGGTCGGTGGAAATCGCTCTTATGATGATTTTTTCACCTTTGGATTTTGGTGTTTTGATGAGGCTGTATGTTGAATTCTAGGGTTTTTAGGGTTTGATTTTGTTTTCTTGTTGAAGATTGTTCGATTCTGCTAGTAGTGTTTGGATACTAACCTCTGATTGATTTGATTGCATTTGGGAAAAATTCTGTCTGTTTCAATGTCTTGTGTTTCTGCAAGTTCTAGGGTTTCTGGTGAGATTTATGTGCTGTGTTTTACTGTTTTGTAGTCCTTGAAGCTAATATGTTGGGGCCCACTGTGGATGGGTGGTGGGCTGGGAATGCCTTTCATGGAACAATCTCTGCCGCCTGATTGGTGGACTTGGTACGATTGGATGGATGTCGGTTGTCCTCTTTTTCAGCATCACCTGTCCAGAGTGGGGCTGACCACAGGAAGTACCTGGGTAGCTAGAAGTGGTCCACATGCTGTCTCAGACTCTGAATGGGACCACTTCCAGCAAATGGGACTGTTCATGTGGTGGCCCCAACATGTATGGGTGGTGGGCTGGGAATGCCCTCCACCAAACAATCTCAGCCACCTAAATGGCGGACTGACTTTTAAATTAAAAAAATAAAAAATAAAAAATTAAAAAAAATATGCTGTGTGTGATTGGATGTATGTCTGTTGTTTGATGGGTTTCTCTTTTGCGGCATTTCCATCTGAAGCAGGGCCTCCATTGTATGAATTACCTGGATTGCTGGAAGGTGGGCCCTGTGTTTATGCCTCATTGGCTACCCAAACTGAAAGGCCACTGTTTTGAGCTGATCTCTGTCTCTCAAGATTCACTTGCGTCTAGGGGTGCAGCCCAACCGGAGAGTGAGACGATACTGTGTCAACCTGTGGGTGAGCCTAACCCATCTTGGGTTGGTCGGGTTAAGTTGGTCATAATCATGATTTTTATTTTTAGAGAAATTAGCAGAGAGAATCCGGATTGTAAGCGTAATACCCTCATTAGTGGGGGTCAGGAATTGTTTACAACGGCTGTTTTATGTAGCACATAAAACACCCAATTCCACGCTCATGATGTCGTATATGTAAAATCCACTTTGCCCATCTGGTGAGAACCCTTTTGTTAACTGTACAAAGAAAATATCAGCCTGATGAGAAGCTCGGATGGGCCATGCCAGTGGTAACAACTTAGGGGGTCATTTGGATGCCTGTAAAGTCATTAAGTGGGAATCTGTTTACAGGTAATCAGATTACAAGGGGCTTTTGGATGCGTATGTTTGCCTGTAAACAGATTACAAGCTGTAATCTGAAACATGAGAAAAAGTCATGTTTCAGATTGCAGATAAAGGGATTTCAGGCGACAACTATTATTTTTGAAAAATCTCAAACCAGTGCGAGTTGTGGATCCATCTTCCAATGACTACAAAGACCCAAAACGAAAAAAGAAGAAGACATACCGTGGATCTAGGCTCTCTCTCTCTCTCTCTCTCTCTCTCTCTGTCTCTGTTAGGGTTGAAACCTTTCATACGTTGGGATGCTGTCAAATCCCTTAAACGATGGTGTTGTGTATGAGGAACTAGAAACGAGGGAGCGGATTAGGTGAGACCCTGGATCCATCAAGGTGGGTGGGATCCCTGACTGTGTGGCTCACAGTGATGCATGTGCCTTAAATCCACACCGTCTAACCATTTTGAAAGCTCATTTTAGGGCATGATACCAAAAGTGAAGCTGACTCAAATATTAGGTGGACCACACCACAGGAAACAGTCGTGATTGAATCCCCACCATAAAAACTTTAGGGATTCCACCATAATGTTTATTTGCCAACTAACCTATTGATAAGGTCACAAACACCTAGATGAAGAGTCCACACAAATATCATTTTGATCCAAAGCTTTTGTGGCCCACATAAGTTTTTAATCGTTAATCACCACTGCTTCCTGTACTATGGTCCATTTGGGATTTGGAACTGCTTCATTTTTTGGATCATGGCCTAAAATGAGCATTCAATATGGATGGACAGCTTGGATGTAGTCACATACATTACAGTAGGCCCCACATTTAGGGGTCCCACCTACCTCGGTGGATTTGGGGTCTCACCTAATCCACTCCCAAAAAACGAACCTTTCGTTGCTTAAGAAAGGAGATGAAATCAGGGATGTCCTTCAATAAAGAGTTTTTCATGACTGACTTAGATCTAGCATGGTCCATTCTTTCCCTCTATATAGATCGAGCATTATTCATCAAACAAAGGGCTTCTTAAATCCAATGGCTAAGATAATTTCAAGCCTTAAATTACCTAATTATTTGTATTCAATAGTTTTTTTAATCATAAAAGGGATTTCGAATTAGTGGGCCCACTTCTGAGCTGGGCTTATTCCAATGATATATCTTAAATGAAGATTTTATATGTCATTTGATTAATTTTAAAGGATTTACCATTGCAAGCTCTATCGTACGTGAATGCCTAATTATAGGCTGTAAATAGATTTCATTTTTTCTTTTACACACACTCACACCCCACACACCCATGCACTCACACCACAATGGGTACTTGAACCCATGACCTTGTGTTGAAACTCTTGTGAGTCTACCATTGAGGCATGAGTATGGACTCGCTATAAACAGATTTCAAGTTATCTAAACATAGACAATTGTTTACCTGTAATCAGATTACAACTTATAGCTAAACAGGACAAGCTGTAAACACTTTATACCTGTAATCGGATTACCTGTAATTAGATTACTACTTAATGAATTTACAAGCATGCAAACAACCCCTAAGATTGCTACTAAAGCCTAAGTCCGTGCAGTGTGGACCCCCTAAGTTTGGATCAGGCTGGTTTATTGTATCTTCTATTAATCTTGGTGAGTTACACCTGATTGATGGGTATCATGAGAGAACACACCATCGTGGCCCCACATGCAAACCTATAGTTTTCATCCTATTCCCATTGTTTCCTATGGTTTGGCTCACTTGAGATGTGGATATGGCTGAGTTTTGTCATGAGGGCCTAACATTGAGAAGAGCTCCTGATGTATGGAATGGATTTTTGCATATACAACATGGTTGGTCCCACAGGGATTAGGCTTTTATGTAGATCGTAAAACAGGTGTTCTATGATTGGAGAGAAATTGAGTCACAATCTAAAGCTGGGTGAGGAGTTAAATGAAGAGCTCCTAATGTATGGTATGGATTTTTGCATATACAAGATGGTTGGTCCCACAGGGCTTAGGCTTTTATGTAGCTCGTAAAACAGGTGTTCTATGAGTGGAGAGAAATTCAGTCACAATCACAACCTGGGTGAGGAGTTAAATGATACTCAGGCAGTTTATTTCGTCGATCCACAGGCACATTGAAATTGTCCACATGGGCAAGGCTAACTCAAAATTAAACTGACTATACTGTGGAACCCACTGTCGCTTGGTCACAACCCAAAAATCAGATTGTTTGAACGATCTTAACCTCAGATTAGTGGACACTTGTTTGTTGAAATAAAGACCATTGGAGAGTTTTCATGTGGTGTGGCCCAGCTGAGAATAGGAATGGTCCGATTTTTGCCCCCAGGGCTTAAAATTGAACGAGCCACCTCACTGGCAGTGTGGATGTCGAACATGCATGTGACTTGTAATCAAAGTCATCCAACCCTTATCCCAACTAATTGGGGTCAGCTACATGAATCCTTTTATACCATTCCACCCTATCAAGGACCACAACTTCAGTTAGACCATATGTGACTATACATGTAATACAATTATTAAAAAACTACAATATCGTAATATAGGTTCCAGTTCGGCTTGCCTGAGGCCTCAATGCAAACCCAAATTGAACATGGATTGGTTTGAGAATTTCCAGCCCAAGCCCAATCTGATCTCGACCCAACACAATCCAACCCATCCAAAATTTCAGTTGGTCTAGTCAGGTTCGGGTTGAGCCCGACCCAATTTGGACCCTACTTGCATCTTCTTTCTTACCAGTATGACACTGCTAGTTTCTTTTTTGTCCATGCGATGTTTAGATTACATATAAACTCCCCTGTTAAGCATGGTGTTTGAATGCTTATGTTTGGTTGGACTCTCGGGTGTTGAAGATTTTACTTCATATTCTTGTTTAGAACTTCTGTATATGATGATTCTTTTTAATATTAATATTGGAGTTTTTTTTTTTTTTTTTTGTTTTTTTTTTGTTTTTCCTTCAGGAAATAGTCAAATTAAGAAGCGAATGCGTACATCAGATATGGGACTGGATTCTAGTTTATCTAGTAGTGCTAATAAGGAAAATTTGGTAAGTGGCCCTTTTCTATTTCTTAGAAAATCAGGAGATTTGATTTGCCTTATGGAGACACGGATAAGAATGGGACCTGCTGGGATTTTGAGACTGGAAAACGGAATCATGTGTTGTTGTGTTCCTTGCCACCCCAGACACAGTGGATGGGTGCTGCTTAAATTGCAGAACTGGTCACCAGGTGCCTGTCCTTCTGAACTGGCCCAAGCCTTCCAATTATTTGTTCTATTTTCAGTTCTGTTTTTCGGTCTTACTTTCTCACATACTTTTGGATTCTACTTTCAACTACTATTGTTGCGACATGTTTTCGTGTTTTCCAGTCTGCCTTTGAAGTGAATCAAAGTTCTTCGAAGAGTGTCAGTGGAACATCCATGAAAAGGCTACTAGCTGATGAAATGTCAAAAGAACTGGAATTTAAACGGCGTTCACCGAGTGTAATTGCAAGATTGATGGGTCTTGATGCGATTCCAGCTCAGCAGGACAAACAGCCAAAAGAGATCCCTAAAAATTATTTGCGAAGAACAACATCAGTAGGGTCTCAAGGGAAATCTCCATCACACGAGGACCGTTCATTTTGGACACATAGCAATGAGCAGCAAGAATTCAAGAAAGTCCTGGAGACATTGAAGCTTGAGATGCGCAATAACTGGCCGGTTCAAAAGGGAATCGGGTTCCAGAATCCCAGTGAGGCAAAAATGGCTTTCATAAGGCAGAAGTTTATGGATGCCAAATGCCTCTCAACTGATGAAAACATTTGGCAGTCCAAGGAATTTCATGATGCATTTGAAGTTTTTTCTCTAGAATCGAATAAAGATCTCTTCCTGAAATTTCTCCGAGAACCTGATTCTTTCTTCACAAAGCATCTCAATGATCTTCAGGCCATTCCAACTCCCCAATCTAGGCACAGAACTGTCATAAAAGCATCAAAGGGTACTAAGTACGAAAACACCAGAATGAGTGGGAAATCGGAGAGAAAGATGGAAGGACGCATGCAGATGCAGAAGGATATGATAATCTCTCCTCAGGAACATGGAGATTTTCATGACAGCCATCACAAACACACTGCTTACGTTTCACCTAACTTGTCGAAGTCATCATTTGTAAGGAAAGACTGACACTAGCCCTCTCCCTACAAGGATTGTTGTTTTAAAGCCGAGTCGAGGAAAGGAACAAAACACAGCCAAAGTTATTTCATCGCCAAGCTCCTCAACAAGTTCTCATCTTGGCTATAGAAGCATGGAGAATTCCAACGAACTGATAACCGGCAGTTGTTTCTGGAATCAAGGCATCGGGTGAAATCAGTTAATAATGTGGAACTTGTGAGGAATAAAACTAAAGGTTCAAGAGAAATTGCTAGGAAAGTCACTCAGAAAATGAGACTGTGTGTAACCAGCAATGGCTCTATAAATGTGGCAACCATCGGACTGAAAGGATACTCTGGGGATGAAAGCTCATATAGTACATCAGGAAATGATTCTGCAAGTGACTCTGAGGCATTGATATGGACACCTAGTCACTTCTATGGCTTGAATAATAGGTATATCCACTCACCATCTTATTCAACCGCACATCATGACAGTGATGTGCTTGAAACCGCAACAATGACAATGGAACAGTGATAGAATCGGCATGGCATAGTCGGGTTTAACACATCATCAATGAAAGGCCGCGAGTTTCTTAGCAGGTTCAACTTTAACTTCAAAATCCAGCGACTTGGGGAGATCAGATGGCTTCTTCATTGTAGTCTCTGGAACATGCGGATGCTTCATGTAGAGAACATGTCCAATTTTCAACTTCAAAAGAGAGTGATCTACGAGCGACTCGGAGGGATCACATGATTTCCTTTTGTGTGATCGGTCAAATGTACTCAAGCACTTGGGGCGATTGATGTTTACAATGGATGAAATTAAACGGGTTTGAGGGCTGGACACATGATTTTGAGGGTGGAAAAAATTGGAGAGTTAGGAATGGCTTAGTTGCTTTTAGGAAAGTATCTTGGATGGGCTATTGTCTTCAGGAGTGTAAAGTTAATGAGCGGGAATGGCTGCACATTTGGGGTTTGGATTGGATTTAGAGGAAATGATTTGGATTGCTGGACATGAGCAGCAAGGACTAAATGATGGAATTTGGATGGTCTCTTTGGGACAACATGTTTGGATGGTTGATGTGTGGTTGCATGCTATATGATGGGGACTGGTTGTTAGGACTCTTGCATATGTAAAGAGGCAGGGGTGATTAAGGTAAACAAGCTGACTTTGAGGCTGGGGGAATTAGGTGGTCTAAGGGTTGTGAACATAAAGATGCCTTGGACCGTTTCTAATGATACTACCTTTAAGGGGAATGGGTGGCTAGAAAAATGAAGCTGGAGGTGTTGAGAGGTAAATGGCGCTGGGTGAGTGCTATGTATGACTTGGACTTTTTTTTTTTTGAAAGATAATGATAATTTTATTAAAGAGCGCCAAATGCGCCCAAAAGCTACGAGGAGCACCCTAAAGGTGGCTAAGAGAACCAATCTACATTGAAATTTAGATTAGAAGCCCAATCTTTTGCCTCTCAAGTCTCAACCATTGTAGACAAGCTTGCTGCTTATGTAATTACTTCTCAATCTTCAATTTGTAACCAATGATTGTGAAATACTTACAAATTAAATTGGTTTGGAAGAAATTACAAGTTGATACTTGGAAGAGGTTACAAGTTGGTACATGATGTGCGGTTACAATGGTTTTACAAGGATTGAGTTAGAAGAGGCTAGAAGTAGTGAGTCAGTAAGTGAGCTCTGCCTTTATTCTTTGAAAAAAAAGTTCTTATATAGACTATGGATTCTAGTATGGTTGAAGTTCAAAAGTTACTAAGAAGGTGCTGCGGATTTGAACTTATTTGAAGTCCGGAAATTGCTTGGAAGATGCTTGCAGGAGACTATTTTGTCTTTGGTCGCTATAGTAATCTCGTGCTTATACAGTACTTTTGTCTTCTTGTGAAGATGACATGCTACAGTAATCTTGTGCTGCTGCAGTTGACTACTACGGTAATCTTGTCGGTTTGTCTTTTTTGTGGTGCCGACATTGCTACAGTTGTTCCCGTTACTGCTATTGTAATTTTGTTTTGTTGTAGAACTGATATGCTATTGAATATTCTTGGTAGATCCTTGATGCTGCTACCGGTGTTTTAAATATTGGTAGCGTGATGCGTAGCGCTCAGGCCTCTATAATGTGTAGCGTAAATACGTAGCATGTAATGTCACGCCCCAGACTCGGTAACCAGAATTCTAAGGAACCCGATGGCCGGTTCTGGCCGTAACAGCCTCTATAGTGCCTCATTTTCAGCTCCTGAGTCAGGTTCCGATCCTGGGATCCTACAAGGAGGATTTTCATAATCGTATAATCATTATCAATCGAGCATACCCAAGATCACAACAAGTACATCTGAGAATAACAAAGGTACGTCGCAAAATCCACTATAAATTTGAACTTTTACAATCATCCATAAGGTCCAAAAGGATATACATGAGATAAAAAGGAAAAAAGAGAAAGGTCGGCAACACTGAAGTCCTCAAATGCTCAGCTCTACTCCACGCTCTGCTGCTACGACGCCTGCCTTGAATATCCTGCATGCATCAATCGTGGATAAGCTTATAGAAGCTTAGAGGGTGGTGAAAGTGTGTGACAATGGTGCGCAGAAGAATAGTAGAAGATGCAATAAGTGAAACATGCTCAATGAGAATATCATTAGCCTTACCAAGGCTTATCATGAATATGATGCGACGAGTACTAGACGCCATACCAAGGCAATGCATGAAGGGGCTTGTACAGCCAATGTTAATGCGATGCAAGTAATGCTAGTGCTCATATTCAAACCACAAGTCGAGTTCATTTCCAATCATAAGGAAATCACCTGGGTCCATTACACTGCTGAATAACTGCCGCTCTACAGACCCCGCACAGTCAAACGAGCGTAAGAGATCTCACTACCAGCCTGTGGACAGCCAATCACCAGCAAGGCTTGACGGTAGCGGACCCATTTGTGAGCTGGTCAGACTCAGCCTAGCAATGCCCCATACATAACAGGCAGGTAAGGCCACACCCCTATCCAATCGACTCCATGATAGTGGAGTCGCAGCCTAATGGTATAAGGCCCTCGTGTACTCATGTATTTCACCCGGTCATGGCGTTGGAGCAGATCCTTGGTACCATGAAAAATTTAGAAATTTCACCCATGGGCATTCTATGCGCCCGATATGCTTAACTAATATTTTCGGTGTCCAAACATACGACCATCCACGAATATCCCAGTGGAGGCAAGACCCTGATGAAGCAAGGGCAGATATCCACTATGCAATGCCAGATGCATGAATCACACAATCACCCATGCATCAATCCCAAACACTCATCATGCTTCAGAGGGAAAAACTCCACCCCTCAGGGAGATACCAACATGTCCTACTCAATGTCACAACAATGGCCAATCATGCTTCAACCAAGTATGCATATGATGCGTATGGGAGTGGGCCATGAAATGAATAGGGGTGCCAATGGTGTGAAGATGAACTCTCTACCTAACCATGAAGGGTCTAAGTACTTAACCAATTTTTCATAAGGAATACAACCTCTAGTGGGGGCCCCTTTACCTGGGGTAGCTCACGAGACTAAGCATACAAGTTACGAGCTTAAATAATATAGAGATGGGCCTAGCAAGAGATTAAGGTGGGCATTCAATCACACTTAAAGGGGTCCTTAATGGGGACATTCAACCACCATTTCCCCAAGGCAAACCAACCATAATCCATATAGCTGCAAGGCTCAAGGCTTACATCCAAACCACATACATAAGCCCCACAAAAAGGCATGAGAAAAAGGGTCCAATACTACCTTCAACAATATGGGCCCAAGGAGAGGAATCAAGGCCCAAGCTCCAATGGCCATAGGACTCATACATTTAGTTGAACTTAATGGGCAGCCCATGAACACAAAAACACGGCTTAAAAATAAGTTTAAGTTGGGTGAAATGGGCTCCACTACATCAGCCCAACAACTGACAATCTAAGTGGGCAACCAAGGGCCTAATACCACATTTATCTCAACCCATAAGTCCATCAAAATATTGGAAGTCAGCCCAACATATGGCTAGGCGAAGATGGGACGTTCCAGCCCAATCTGGGCCCACTGGGAAGTCCCAAAATCTGGTTTATATTTGGGTCCCACAAATGATCATCAATGGAGACCCAAAAAAGCATTAATTAAGCCCAAGAATATTCTAAAATATAAGGGAACAATAAATACCCAATTTCCTCAATACGGTGGGCCCCACAATCATAGCCCCAATGGGCCCTAGAACATCAAGGATGGGTCCCCAACTAATCATACATAAAGCCCAATGGGTTGGGGCCTAAAAGTTCTGAAATAACAAGAGAATAATATACAGGAAATTTCTGCAATGTATGTTGTTGTCCTAAATTTAGGCACTCCATTGGAGTGGGTCCAGGGCCTCTAACATTCTGAAAATTGAGGGTCAAGGTCCGTCATCATGCATACAATAAGAGGAAACCCAAAAAGGTGGCCTACCATCAGAGGAAATATTTTTAAATTATGGTTTTTATCAAGGCATATTGCTGGACTGCACAACAAAAAAATCTGGCAGTCCAACTATCTTGGCCCATTCTTTTGGATGACCAAATGAGGTCATTTGGGGTTGAAATTTTACAGAGTGACACTTTCATAGGTGGGCCACACTCCCACAAAATTTCAGAATTTTTGGATATTTCTAAGTATTTTAATTAATTTAAACAAAATAGTGTCCAGAAAATCGGACAGACCTAGACGTCCCAACGTGGTGGGCCAGTTCGGCCCTTGCCACGGTGTGTACAGGGGTCCATTGGCCCTGAAATTTGGTAGGTGGGTTCTACCATGAGTGGACCACACCCCTATAAAATTTCAGAATTTTTTGACATCTATAAATATTTTAATTCATTTAAAGAAATCAATGTCCTGAAAATTGGACTGATTTGGACACCATATTATAGTGGGCCGGTCCAGCCACCACCATGGTGTGTATAGGCGTCCATTGGCCCCAAAATTTTGTAGGTGGGTCCTACCATGGGTGGACCACCTCTCTGCAAAATTTTATAATTTTTGGATACTCATAATATTTTAATTAAATTAGAAATTTCAACCTATCCAGGAAGAGATGTCGCTGTCCATGCATTGTTTAACCAATAAGGTGGGCCCAAACTTCATCCAGGAGGGGAAAATGAAGGTTTAGTATTTTCTCCATAAAATGCAGTAAGGTGGGGTCCACAAAAGTGGCCCATCCCTCAGAGAAACTAAGCTAAAGTGTATGTTTTCCCTCCATACTTATGGGCTGGACAGCCCAACAAGGTGGACCGCCCACCCTTGTGGGCCTCCTTTTTGTGTACCATTTCATGGGCCATCTAAGGTATGACCCACCACACCTCAAGGTGAGGTCCACACCTTATTACACCCCATAATCATAAAGAAAATAATGAAAATCATGATCCAAAAATCTATGCCAAAGATTGAACATGACAGTCCATGCAACAATCCAGATTTTTGGACAACAATACATGGCTGGACACATCAGCCTATATCTCAATAATCTCAGCCATAAAAAGGGTGTGTGACCTTTTTCAGTGAGCTCCACATAAGTCCAGATCACAAAGTAAGACTAGGACACTTGCATGCATTGATTAAGGTGTCTAAAGATCATGGAGTTGGGTGGTAAGGGCGTCCCATCTTGTTGGATTTTTATTTTTATTTATTTTGGGACATTCTAGGCCCACTAAATGGGCCACACACATCATCATCCACACATCAGAGAAAAGAGAGTAATCCGGCCATGGGGTTAAGGCCCCGCCACTAATGGGCCCTCCCAAGAGTCAATCTCAACTATACAACAATGTTACTTGAACATGCAACACTATACCAATGCATGCATGATCTATGACTAGAATGAGTGGTTGGGATGCCATCCCAACATGACTTATAGGGTCTAGATGCCCTTGAAATAAAGTAGATGATACAATACATCATGATAGGGTCCATGGAGAATGGCCTCATCATGTTTCATGATATACATGTAGGATGGGCCAAAAGGCCACATCCATGAGGTCAAATGGGGTCCCCACCTTGGATTGGTGGGTCCCATATGATCCATCTAGAAAGAAAAAATAAGATTAAAGGGTAGAAAAGAAAATTAGAAATTAAAATCACCCACCTTAATGGATCCCACTCCAAAGTTACATCATTCTACTCTTTATGCTCTAAGGGACGTGTTTCAATGGATGAGATGGATTGTTGAAGGTTAAATGAGAGAGGATTAGAGGAAGAAGGGACTGGAGAAGAGAGGTAGATGGAAGGGAAGTTGCTGAAAATTCTATCAATGAAGGGAAATGCCATAATTATTTTGTAAGAAAATTCATCATAGCATAGGGAGGAGATTATAATGTTTCGGCCTTTAGACTAGGTTTGAGTGGTGTTTGTTAAGATGGGTAGTGTTTCCATAGGATGTGTGGTGCGTGTAGTGTGTATGGGGACTTGTGTCATGGGTGATGATGGTCCACATGCATTCCACCCAAGTGGGCCACATGATCAATGGTCATATAATGAAATGTACACAACTTTTGATCTACATATCAGATTTATGCGCGAGGCGTATTTGGAACCGTAACGACGAAGCGGACAAGATGACATAGGTCTCAGCTCGATCCGAGTTGGGTCTACGTGACTGGACTCAAGGATGATCGCCAGCACAATTCGAAGGTTGGGGGTCGTCGAAATTCAGCCGGTAGGACCACGGGACCACAAGAAATGAAATGCACACATGCGAACTCGGGTCGGGTCTCATAACCGGGTGATTGAAGCTCAGCAGATGTCGGAGGCTATTGATGTTATCAGGCAGAGGATGCACACAGCTTAGAGCCGGCAAAAGAGTTTTGCTGATCGTTGGCGTCGAACTCTCGAGTTCGCAGTCAGGGACATGGTATATCTCAAGGTCTTGCCTATGAAAGGCATGGTTCGCTTTGCTGTGAAGGGCAAGCTCGCCCCGAGATTTATTGGACCTTTTGAGATTACCGAGCGCGTGGGCGCTGTGGCCTATAGGCTTGCCTTACCCCCTGAGTTGTCCACGATCCACCACGTGTTCCATGTTTTTATGTTGCGGAAATGTGGGTCGGACACTATTCTCGTGATTGATTTGCAGCCACTTGAGGTTCGTGAGGATGCTTCCTACATTGAGCAGTCGATTCATATTCTTGATCGGAAGGAGCAGGTCCTCAGGACCAAGGTCATTCCCTTAGTGAAGGTGCAATGTGGTCATCATTCGGAGGTCGAAGCGTCTTGAGAACGTGAAGCCGAGATTAGAGAGCGTTATCCCTATTTGTTTGATGATTGATTGATACATGATTGTTCGTATTACCTTATATGATGATTGTTATATGATGGTGGTGTTTTGTCTTTTATTTTATTTTAGATTGGTCAATTTTGAGGACCAAATTTCCTTGGTGGGGAGGGTTGTGAGACCTGACCTGAGTTCGCATGTGTACATGTGTATGTGAGTGTGCATTTCATTTCTTGCGGTCCCGCGGTCCTACCGGTAGAATTTCGGCTACCCGCGACCTTCGGATTGTGTTTGCGGTCATCCTTGAGTCCGGTCACGTAGATCCAACTCGGATAAAGCTGAGACCTATGCCATCTTGTCCGCTTCGTTGTTGCGGTTCTAACGCCGTGTCTCGCGCATAAATCTGATATGTAGATCAAAAGTTGTGTACATTTCATTATATGACCATTGATCATGTAGCCCACTTAGGTGGAATGCATGTGGACCACTATCACCCATGGCACAAGTCCCCATGCACACTACACACCACACATCCTATGGAAACACTACTCATCTCAACAAATACCACCCAAGCCTAGTCTAAAGGCTTAAACATTGTAATCTCCTCCCTATGCTATGATGACTTTTCTTACAAAATAATTACGGCATTTTTCTCTCTTAATTTTTTTCCTCCCTCTCATTTCCCTCCATTGCTAGAATTTTAAGCAACTTCCCTTCCATCTCACTCTCTTCTCCAGTCCCTTCTCCCTCTAATCCCCTCCCATCTAACCTTCAACAATCCATTTCACCCATTGAAAAATGTCCCTTGAAGCATGAAGAGTAGATTGATGTAACTTTGGAGTGGGATCCATTAAGGTGGGTGATTTTAATTTCTGATTTTCTTTTCTACCCTTTGATCTTATTTTTTCTTCTTAGATGGATCATATGGGACCCACCAATCCATGGTGGGGACCCCATTTAACCTTATGGATGTGGCCTTTTGGCCCATCCTACATGCATATCATGAAATATGATGGGACCATTCTTCATGGACCCTATCATGATGTATTGTATCATCCACTTTATTTCAAGGGCATCTAGACCCTATAAGTCATGTTGGGATGACATCCCAACCATTCATTCTAGTCATAGATCATGCATGCATTGGTATAGTGTTACATGTTCAAGTAACATTGTTATATGATTGAGATTGACTCTTGGGAGGGCCCATTAGTGGCGGGGCCTTACCCCATGGCCGGATTACTCTCTTTTCTCTGATGTGTGGATGATGATGTGTGTGTGGCCCATTTAGTGGGCCTAGGATGTCCCAAAATAAATAAAAATAAAAATCCAGCAAGGTGGGACGCCCTTACCACCCAACTCCATGATCTTTAGACACCTTAATCAATGCAAGTGTCCTAGTCTTACTTTGTGATCTGGACTTATGTGGGGCCCACTGAGGAAGGCCACACACCCTTTTTATAGCTGAGATTATTGAGATATAGGCTGATGCATCCAGCCATATATTGCTGTTCAAAAATATGGATTGTTGCATGGACTGTCATGTTCAATTTTTGATATGGATTTTTGGATCATGATTTCCATTATTTTCTTTATGATTATGGGGTGTAATGAGAAGGTGTGGACCCTACCTTGAGGTGTGATGGGTCATACCTCAAATGGCCCATGAAATGGTATCCAAAAAGGAGGCCCACGGGGGTGGGCGGTCCACCTTGTTGGGCTGTCTAGCCCATATGTATGAAGGGAAAACATACACTTCAACTTGGTTTCTTTGAGGGATGGGCCACTTTTGTGGACCCCACCTTACTGTATTTTGTGAAGAAAATACTAAACCTCCATTTTCCCCTCCTGGATGAAGTTTGGGCCCACCTTATTGGGTAAACAATGCATGGACAACAACATCTCTTCTTGGATAGGTTGAAATTCCTAATTTAATTAAAATATTATGAGTATTCAAAAATTATAAAATTTTGCAGAGAGGTCGTCCACCCATGGTAGGACCTACCTACAAAATTTTGGGGCCAATGGACGCCTATACACACTATGGTAGTGGCTGGACTGGCCCACTATAATATGGTGTCTAGATCAATTCGATTTTCAAGACATTGATTTCTTTAAATGAATTAAAATATTTATAGATGTCCAAAAATTCTGAAATTTTGTAAGGGTGTGGTCTCCTCATAGTAAGACCCACCTACCAAATTTCAGGACCAATGGACCCCTGTACACATCGTGGTAAGGGCCAGACTGGCCCATCACGTTGGGACGTTCAAGTCTGTCCGATTTTCTGGACAGACTGTTTTGTTTAAATTAATTAAAATATTTAGGAATATCCAAAAATTCTGAAATTCTGAAATTTTGTGGGGGTAGCCCACCTATGAAAGTGTCACTCTGTAAAATTTCAGCCTCAAATGACCCCATTTGGGCATCCAAAAGAATGGGCTAAGATGGTTGACTGCCAGATTTTTCTGCTGTGCAGTCCAGCAATATGCCTTGATAAAAACCATAATTCAAAAATATTTCCTCTGATGGTGGGTTACCTTTTTGGGTTTCCTCTTATTGTATGCATGATGAGGGACCTTGGCCCTCAATTTCTAGAATTTTAGAGGCCCTGGACCCACTCTAATGGAGTGGCCAAATTTAGGACAACAACATGCATTGTAGAAATTTTCTGTACATTATTGTCCCTTGTTATTTCAAAACTTTTGGGCCCCAGCCCATTGGGCTTTATGTATGATTAGTTGGGGACTCATCCTTGATGTTCTAGGGCCCATTGGGGCCATGATTGTGGGGCTTACCATATTGAGGAAATTGGGTATTTATTGCTCCCTTATATTTTAGAATATTCTTAGGCTTAATTAAGCCTTTTTGGGTCTCCATTGATGATCATTTGTGAGACCCAAATATAAACCAGATTTAGGGACTTCCTAGTGGGCCCAGATTGAGCTAGAACGTCCCAGCTTGGCCTAGCCATATATTGGGCTGACTTCCACCATTTTGATGGACTTATGGGCTGAGATAAAGGTGGTGTTAGGCCCTTGGTTGCCCACTTAGATTGCTAGTTGTTGGGCTGATGTAGTAGGGCCCATTTCACCCAACTTAAACTTATTTTTAAGCTGTGTTTTTGTGCTCATGGGCTGCGTATTAAGTTCAACTAAATGTATGAGTCCTATGGCCATTGGGGCTTGGGCCTTGGGCCTTGATTCCTCTCCTTGGGCCCATGTTGTTGAAGGTAGTATTGGACCCTTTTTCTTATGCCTTTTTGTGGTGCTTGTGTATGTGGTTTGGATGTGGGCCTTGGGCCTTATAGCTATATGGATTATGGTTGGTTATGCCTTGGGAAAATGGTGGTTGAATGTCCCAATTATGGACCCCTCTAAGTGTGGTTGAATGCCCACCTTAATCTCTTGCTAGGCCCATCTCTATATTATTTAAGCCCATAGCTTGTATGCTTAGTCTCGTGGGCTACCCCAGGTAAAGGGGCCCCCACTAGAGATTGTATTCCTTATGAGGAATTAGTTAAGTACCTAGACCCTTCATGGTTAGGTAGAGAGTTCATTTTCACCCCATTGACACTCCTATTCATTTCATAGCCCACTCCCATACGCATCATATGCATGCTTGGTTGAGGCATGATTGGCCATGGTTGTGCCATTGAGTAGGACATATAAGTATCTCCCCGAGGGGTGAAGTTTTCTCCTCTGGAGCATGATGGCCGTTTGGGATTGATGCATGGGTGATTGTGTGATTCATGCATCTGGCATTGCATAAGCACGTGCATATCTGCCCTTGCTTCATCAGGGTCTTGCCTTCACAGGGATATTCATGGATGACCGTATGTGTGGACACCGGAAATATTAGTTCAGCATACCGGGCGCATAGGATGCCCATGGGTGAAAATTTCAAAACTTCCATGATACTAAGGATCTGCTCCAACGTCGTGACCGGGTGGAATACATGAGCGCACAAGAGCCTTATACCTTTAGGCTGCAACTCCCAGTATCGTGTAGTCGGTTAGATAGGGGTGTGGCCTTACCTGTCTGTTCTGTAGGGAGCATTACTAGGTTGAGTCTGACCAGCTTGTAAATGGGTTCGCTACCGTCAAGACTTGTTGGTGATTGGCTGTCCACAGGCGGATAGTGAGGTCTTTTACGCTCGTTTGACTGTGTGGGGTCTGTAGAGCGGCAGTCATTCAACAGTGTAATGGACCCCGGTGATTTTCTTATGATTGAAAATGAACTCTACTTGTGGTTTGAATATGAGTACTGACATTACTTGCATCACATTAACATTGGCTGTACAAGCCCCTTCATGCATTGCCTTGGTATGACGTCCAGTACTCGTCGCATCGTATTCATGATAAGCCTTGGTAAGGCTAATGATATTTTCATTGAACATGTTTCGCTTCTTGCATCTCCTACTATTTTTCTGTGCACCATTGTCACACCCTTTCACCACCCTTTAAGCTTCTATAAGCTTATGCACGATTGATGCATGTAGGAGATTTTAGGCAAGCGTCGTAGCAGCAGAGCGTGGAGTAGAGCTGAGCATTTGAGGACTCTAGTGTTACCGACCTTTCTCTTTTTTCTTTTTTTATCTCATGTACGTCCTTTTGGACGTTATGGATGATTGTAAAAGTTCAAATTTATAGTGGATTTTGCGATGTGTGCCTTTGTTATTCTCAGATGTGCTTGCTGTGATCTTGGGTATGCTCGATTGGAAATGATTATACAGTTATGAAATTCTCTTTGTGGGATCCCAGGATTCGAATCTGTCTCAGGAGCCGAAAATTGGGTAATATGGAGGCTGTTACGGCCAGAACCGGCCTTCGGGTTTCTTGGGATTCTGGTTACTGAGTCTGGGGCGTGACATGTAGCGTAAGCTATACGATACTTTTATTTTTTAATTTAAAAATAGGATAAATATAATAAATAGTGAAAAAAAGAGAGGAAAAAAATATAAAAATGCCTAAAAGATGATTCATTTTATCAATTATAAGCATGTTCCAAGAAGTTACTAGTTATCATTTATCAAAAGCCAATTCACATGTATAAGCGAAATCAAATAATTATCACATCAACAACTTTCTAAGAAAACTACGTTAATTAATAATGTTTGATTGAAACCACAAGTCACAATTATGAAAAGAAACAAAAATCCCATAGGTTAAAAGTATTAAGTACAATACAAGTGTCACATTTCTCAACATTGGAAACAAAGAAAACTTGAAAAAAATAATAAAAAACTAAAATAGTAAAAAAATACATTGTAGCTTACACTACGAACGTTATACGCGCTACGTAGTTGTAGCGTACGCTACAACTCCTGTAGCGTACGTTACATGGGATTTATGCTATTTGGGATGCTACATAGCGCTATAGCCATGCTACGCTACGTAGAGTATGCTATTGCTACGCTACGAGCGCTATTTAAAACATTGGCTGCTACTGATGAAATTACTATTACATTTATGAATAAATTAATTATTAATGCGATGTTATTATTACAATTGTGGTATAAAGTCTATTCCATAACAATCATCTTCATTTTGTTGTAAATAATGAGTACTTGATACTTCAAAGTCTTCTTCTAGTCCTAATGCTGATGCTGCTTCATTTAATATTGTCATATATTGTTATATATTCTGCTTTTGTCCGAGCTGCTGCTAGTATTGCTTGTATTGAAGTCTTCGAGACTAAGAACTGCTGGTCTTATGTAGAACTTGATTGGGATTTTGAAAGATAGGGAATATTTTGAAAGGATTTTTGAAGGGTGGATAATAGAGTTAGTGAAGTTTTAAACAATTTAATATGCCTAACTCTAAAAGATTTTAAATGGTATAAAGATGTATTTATTAGTAATGTTAAGAACAGGTTGTAACATGTCATATTGGATAGAAAGATTCATAAAAAAAGATTCATATTAGGACTACCCAAATTATTTGCTGATAGACTAAGACAAATTATTAACTTTCTATAATCACAGTATTCCATATGATAGATTAACTTATGGAGATTTAGTATCATTTATAACAATAAAATGATTAGCTTTATGTAATGAAGAAAGACTAAGAGCAAAACTTAAAAAAGAAAAATGATTAAGTAAACTAGAATTAGGACATTTTTGTGAACAATTCGGATATATCCCTATTATAGCACACCTTCGTCAAGAAAAAGATTTAAATAAAAAAGTAATTACTCTAAAAAGCATTTTAAATGAAATTTTAACAAACTCTACTCATGGAAACAAAAATATCCCTATAGAAAAAAGACCATTGACAAAATCTCCTTATTACAAAAAAGATAACAAAAATAGAAATAAATCTAATTCTACAAACATTAAGAATAAACACCAAGATGTTATAAGTGTGGTAAAATAGGACATTATAAAAACAATTGCCCATTAAAATCCAGAATAAATAACCTAGATTTAGATGATAAACTAAAAAACAATTTATATACTATTTTAAAAGAACATTCAGACACCTCTGAACCACAATCAAAATCAAGTATAAATGCTACACCGGAAATATCTGATAATGAACTAGATGCAATAGAAATAAAATCAACAATCTCAGAAACAAATAATAGTATAAAAAGGTATAGAAGCAAATTACAACTATGCTACATGTTTAGGATGTAATAATAATAATAAAGAAAAAGAAATTTATGTTTTAACAAATGAATAACAAACTATTTTAGATTTTGCAGAACATATACAAGACATAACAATTAAACAACAATATTTAAAGACCTTACAAGAATCCTTAATTAAGACCTTAGAAAAAGAGAAAAAAGAAACAGAAACTTAATAATATAAAACATATACTAGATAGATTTCAAGAACTAACCACTAGACCACCAACTCTACAAGAATTACAACATGAAATGAATATTATAAAAAGAGAAATTCAAGAATTAAAATCACAAATAAAAGTTCTAAATACTAATCAATCTTTTATGCAAGAACAGATAATTAATAATATCAAATTAACAAATTCAACAGAAATACCTAGCACTTCTAATACCTCGTTAAATCAAATAGACATAATCACAGAAATAGAACCTAAAAAATGGCACATTTTTATTAACAAAATAATAAATCAAGAATTCATATGAACACTATAGCTTTAATAGATACCGGAGCAGATATGAATTGTATATAAGAAGGATTAGTGTTGCCACGATACTTTGAACCAACAACAGAAGAATTAAGAACAGCTAGTGGAACAAAATTACAACTTAATTATAAATTATCAAAAGCACAAGTATGTAATAAAGGAATATGCATAAAAATAGATTTTCTCCTAATTAAAGATATTAATAAACCAATCATCCTAAGAATACCTTTCTTAGAGTTAATAAAACCTTTTAGTGTAGTCTATAGATAATAAAGGAATACATACAAAAATTCTAGACCAAAATATTACTTTCGAATTTATTAATCCTCCCTAAACGAGAAGAATAGAAGAATTAAAATTACAAAGATACTCTAAAACTATTAACCTTTTACAATATAAGAAAGAAAAAATTATATATTTAAAATCAGAAATTAATAATCTAAGAATAGAACAAGAATTAGAAAAAACAGAATTGAAAAATAAAATAAAAGTATTTCAAGAAAAACTTAAACAAGAAGTTTGTTCAGATTTACCTTTTGCTTTCTGGAATAGAAAAAATCATATAGTCAATTTACCTTATGAAAAAGAATTTGATGAAAGAAAAATTCCTACTAAAGCACGACCAATACAAATGAATCAAGACTTACTAGAACATTGTTAAAAATAAATACAAGACTTGCTAAATAAAAATTTAATTCGACCCTCTAAATTACCATGGAGCTGCTCAACTTTCTATGTTAATAAACATTCTGAAATCAAAAGAGGAGTTCCTAGATTAGTTATAAATTATAAGCCACTAAATAAAGCTTTACAATGGATTAGATATCCTATACCCAATAAAAAAGACTTATTAAACAGACTAATTAATGCCTCTATATTTTTAAAATTTGACATGAAATCAGGATTTTGGCAAATACAAATAGCCGAAGAAGATAGATATAAAATTGCATTTAATGTTCCATCTGGACAATTTGAATGGAATGTTATGCCTTTTGGATTAAAAAATGCACCTTCAGAATTTCAGAATATTATGAATGAAATATTTACTCCTTATACTCACTTTACAATAGTATATATAGATGGTGTCTTAGTATTTTCAGAAAATATAGACCAACACCGGAAACATCTTAAAATATTCCTCCAAATAATAAAAAATAATGGACTAGTTTCTGCAACAAAATAAACATTATTTTAAACAAAAATCAGATTTTTAGGACATAATATATATAATAAAACTATAATTCCTATAGAAAGAAGTTTAGAATTTTCTGATAAATTTCCAGATGAAATAAAAGACAAAGCAATTACAAAGATTTTTGGGTAGCCTAAATTATACAGGAGATTTTTAGCAGAATTTACATAAAATATGTAAACCTTTATATGATAAATTAAAAAAGAATCCTTCTCCCTAGTCACAAGAACATACTAATATAGTAAAACAAATTAAATTAAGAATTAAAAAATTACCTTTACTAAATTTAGCACATCTTCTATACTATAAAATAGTAGAGACAGACGCCTCTGATATTGGCTACGGAGGCATACTTAAATAAAAATCACCAGACAATAATCAAGAACAAATAGTCAGATATACTTCAAGAGCATGGAATCAAGCTCAAAAGAATTATAGTACAATAAAAAAAGAAATGCTTTCCATAGTTTTATGTATCACCAAATTTCAAAGTGATATTTTCAGCCAAGAATTTTTATTACGAATACATTGCAAAAGTGCCAAGTATATTTTAGAAAAAGATGTTAAAAATTTAGTTCATAAACAAATTTTTGCTAGATGATAATTTATTTTATCAAGTTATGATTTTAAAATAGAATTTATTAAAGAAGATTCCAATTCTTTACCAGATTTCTTATCCAGAGAATATTTACAAGGCAATAATGGCTGAAAGACCAAAGCCTACAAGCAAACAAGATTATGCTATGCCATCACCAATCAATTCAGGACCAGTTTCTCTTTCTCCAACAACACCTTCTCCAACAAAGACAAGATTAGGAAGTCCTTTTGGAGGACAATTAGGATTTACAATAGGAATAAGATTAAGGCCTAGCATTCCCTTTTCACCAAATCCTTTTAGTCCATTAACTTCTTTAGCCTCTTCCTCCTCATCTACCCCTCATACATTTGCAAGTAGATTAGTTAATACCAATCCAGGACTACAAGATAATCCCTCTTTCCAACTTATTCCTCACTCTCCTCCATCTCCCACAAATATCTTTAATTTAGAACCACAGTACTTTTACAAAATTGAAGTTTACCCAATAATTCCCATAGAACCAGAATTCAAAGATAAGCCCATTTCTCTTATTGTCTAGCAATGTTTTCCTCCGCAATGGCATTGGCTAGCAACAATAGGAAGTAAAATACAAAAATACTATGAGTTTATTTTATCAGATACTGATTCCTGTATTTTTACTCATATAAATGATAGATAAGATAATACAAAAGTAGCTTATTTAAAATGTCAGATTTTAAAAGTAATTACTTTTTTAGAATGGGGGCCTAACCCCAACTCAACATGCCAATTTTCTCAAGAATTTAATCCACAAAATTTTACATACTATGATTATCAAAAGGCATGATTATATACATTTTTCTACTAAAACCAAAATCTTTCTCATTTATGGTTTTTTCATTTTCATCAAAAAACAAAATTAAAATTTCCTTGGTTTCACCAAATTTGGAATTACTTTGGACTAGATTCAAAATTTTTACCTCCTCCAGTACAAGAAGAATTTTCTTATTTATTAGAAAATTACAAATTTTCAGAACAACAAAATCAGTTTTCAAAATTATTAACCTTTTTCTCCCTATTTTCTGTAGCATGGATTAGTACTTGGGAATACAATATTCAAGGAATTGCTTTATCTTCAGCATCGTATTTAGTTAAATGTTTTAAAAGTAAATGAAGGAAACAATTTAAACTAGATAGACTTTTAAAATCCACCCTTCAAAAATTCTTTCAAAATAATCCCCATCTTTCAAAATCCCAATCAAGCTCTACACAAGACCAACAGTTCTTAGTCTCGAAGACTTCAATACAAGCAAGATTAGCACCAGCTTGGACAAAAGCATAATATATGATAATATTAAATGAAGCAGCATCAACATTAGGACCAGAAGAAGACTCTAAAGTATCAAGTACTCATTATTTGCAACAAAATGAAGATAATTGTTATGGAATAGACTTTATATCACATTTGTAATAATAACATCGCATTAGTAGTTAATTTATTCATAAATATAATAGTAATTTCATTAGTAGCAGCATCAAGGATCTACCAAGAATATTCGATATCATACCAGCTCTACAACAAGACAAAATTATTGTAATAGTCACGGGAACAACTGTAGCAATGTTAGCACCACAAGAAGACAAACTGACAAGATTACTGTAACAATCAACTGTAGCAGCACAAGATTACTATAACATGCCATCTCCACAAAAAGACAAAAGTACTATAGAAGCATGAGATTACTGTAGTAACCAAACACGAAATAGTCTCCTTCAAGCACCTTCCAAGCAATCTTTGGACTTCCAACAAGTTCAAGTCTGCTACACCTTCTTAGCAACTTCCGGACTTCAACTATACTAGAATTTGTAGTCTATATAAGAACCTTTCTTTCAAAGAAGAAAGGCAGAGTTCACTTATTGACTCACTATTTCTAGCCTCTTCTGACCCAATCTTTGTAAAATCATTGTAACTCCACATCATGTACCAGCCTGTAACCTCTTCCAAGTATCAGCTTGTAATTTCTTCCAAACCAATTTAGTTTGTAAGAATTTTACAATTATTGTATTTCGTTTTATAATCTTTCAATAAAAGTTCTATTATTCAAAAATTTAGAATGCCTCTTTATGTTCCTTTAATCATTTTCCTTTTTATTTTTATATTTTTAGCATATAGAATTTACTATTGTTACAAAAAATGATATTTTTCTTAATAGTCATTTTAATTTTATTATTTCCCATCACAATACCCATAGGATTAATTATTTTATTCAAAATAATAGATATTTTAGATATTATTATTTTCAAATTACTTAATTAATAAGACATAAAAATGAGATACAAATATATTTTTAAGTTTCCAAAAATACTAGTTTTAGAAAATACAGAACCAACAATTACACTTCGCACAAGATATTATACTGCTTATGAAATCATACTAGCACCGCCTGGGCTGTCCTGCTCTATCTCTGAAGCGTTGATTGTTTTGTTCGCTGAAATATACTGTAGACCCTCTAACAAGGAAAGCCTCCACATCGCCCTCCCCTCACCACAACTGCCTTCATGCCATGCTCGCATCAACCCTTCAATCAACCTGGCATCACCCAAGTGATCTTGAAAACCCCCACTAGGTTCTCATTTACCACATTAGCTATCGGACAATGAATAAACAGGTGTTTCACTGACTCCACATCACTAAGGCATATGGAGCACATACTAGGGATGATCATTGATTTCTTTTGAAGATTGTTAATTGTGATTGGCGAGCACTTTATTTTTGCTCACCAACCAAGTGAAAGCCCACAATCTTGGGAGGAGTGTCATATTGTTGAACAAATGCTAATGGATCCAACTCCAAACATAGGGATTGAACTTACCAAACTCTACTTTCCAAATCATGGCATCTCTCACCCCGAGAGGGACATACACCTTGAAGCATAGCTGAGGCCCTTCAAAACTCTTCAACCTTGTCATATGTCATATTTCTTCTATAATGCCGAGATCACACCCACTCCCTCTACTTGGATTAGAGGAGCAGTTAGCAATAGTGATACTGCTATCCAAAGCAATCATCACCAAGCTAGGAAATTCGGATTGCGGGCTCCTATCTGCTGGCCATACTTCGTCCATAAGTGCATCATTTCTCCATCTCCAACTGCAAGCCCAATCCCTTAATCTAATCCCTCTACATTTAACAGTAGAGGGATTAGATTATAGTTAGGTGCAAGTGAGAGGCAGATTGATGGGCTTCCTTCACAGTAGGGTATACTAAAGTTCATAGGGTAGTGGAGCACCATTCTGAGTGCACCTTGACCCAATAATTGATTTGGTTTGGTCATAATGAGGTCCGACATCAGTTGCAGTTTCTAAAACTCTTTGGATCACATCACGTATAGTGATTTCTTCACAACAAAAAAGGCTAGCAGCTAAAAGCTAATTCATATCTGCAGCTGGTATGTATTGGTATGGAAGCACCCCAAAACGATGGAACATTAACTTGCTAAGCAGTCTTGCAGTGTGTCTCGTTTCTTCGATGTGAAAGGGGAGAAAGTTATCCTTTTGGTTCTGTATTCTCCCATAGAACTATATCCAAAGCTAAGAATTTGTGAACTTGTTTGTTTGGACCATGATTTGAGAACTCGTTGTCCATTTCTGTGCTAGTTCTGGCTTGTAGTCCAGCCATGTGGTGGCCCTCCAAACCAACAGTTCATCCACCAAACATGTTTGCCATGTGGATCCTGAGGAGGTAGCTGCAAAGAACTTCTATGTCTGAAGCTGCATAATAGCGTTGTCTGGAAAAAAAAAAAAGATGGAAAAAAAAGAAGATGATTGCTGGATCTGTGCAACATGTCTGTGCTGTGCATGAATTATTCAGATAATCTTGTGTGTGTGTGTGTGTGTGTGTTTTTGTACAATGTAACATGAAAAACTGTGTTCAAGAGTATACTATATTATTTTGTTTGTTTGTTTTTATGTTCAGGCATCTTTGAAGATGGATTGTGAGAAGAAAAGCGAAATGTATTTTCCGTTGAGGAAGTATGCCATCAAGGTGTAGGGTAAGCACCTAATCTACTTATCTTTTCATCCCTTTCAGAACAGTGACTACTGGATGATGAGTTTTGACATTTGATTTCTTTGAATCTGCGATCGGATACAGTGGCTTATTTTATTCTAAGTTTACACATAGGGGAATGGGCAGTTACTGTTGAACCTGTAGACGTTTGTTGGATCTGTTTGGCACACATGTTTATGTGTTTTATTTTGGTTACTTAAGTCAACATATCATTGCATCGATATACTTGACCTAGGCATGGCCTGGTCTTCATAGGATCAGAAGATCCTAGCCACTGATATCGGGCCTTTTTTTTTTTTTTTTAAATAAAAATAAATTCTTTCTTTCCATTGAATGACTGTTATCATCTCTTTTTAGCCCTTTATTTGTATTTCAGGTCAGAAATCGGAAGATTGTGTTGCCCTTCAAATAGGTTATTGGGTAACAGCAGGCCAATGGTATGGAGTACTGAACCATGGGTCACGCTTGGCATAACTGAAACCCAATTGTACTTTTTGAAAGCCTCATCCCATGGATGCTATGAAGAGGACCCTATTTTATTTTCAAAACAGCTGTCCTTCCTCTTCTCAAGGGTGATTTTGGAAGTTACTATATTCAATGTTGTCAAATCGCATTTGTGATCACATAATTGCATATGCGATCTTTTTTTATTTTTATTTTTATTTTTTTTATTTTTTTTTGGAAAAATAAAAATATGAAAAAAAAAATGGAAATTTGATTTTTATTATTTTTTTAAAAATAGTTAATGATTGCCTAATTACCATTGGCAGGGCCATTGTGTTTGTTTCTTCTATTTGAAGAAAGGCCTCACCAATTGAGTTGGTTAGGTGATTTTCTCTATTCTATTCATTGTAGAAAGGGGTCTCCACATTTTCCAAAAGTGCTTCCACTAATTTGAAGTTCAAAACTATGATTTTATGGAGGGTGAAGTGGCCAAACTACCTTTCGGTTATTTTCCCCCTGTAAAGCGGTGGAGCTTTTGGGACTGATGTATTGTGTATGACATGTAGCTTGTCCAATAGGAACAACACATCATGATCATTAGACAACCCAAAAGACAGGCTGATCCATTTAGTAGGTGGACTACACTAGTGTGGACCACCAAAAACCTTCAAATTCATGTGTGTCCGACCTGATGATTGGATCAGCCTGACTTTTAGTTTGTTTGATCTTCATCTCAGGGTGCACCTTTTGGATGAGTTGGATGACACACACACACCCACACACACACACACCTTTTGGATGAGTTGGATGACACACACACACACACACACACACACATGCACACCACCCCCCCAACAACCACCCACACACACACACTGATGTATGTAAAAACCCTTCCAAATAAAGTACCATTTTCAAGTGAGCAGATTTAATCTTCGCACATAAGTCAATTGCTCCCTTTTCCAAACATAGCGCTTAAGAAACATAAGCATAAAATTTGTAATTGTGGATTTGAGATGGCTATCTTACTCTGACTATCCACATTCATCTTGAATTATTCAAGGCCAGGTTTTCTCAGGGCACCCTATGCTTCTAGGTTACAGTCGAATGTACAAAGTGCATTGGATTGTGAACATTTAGTACAATCAAGAAGATCTGACAAAGAATCATAGCCTTGAAAATTCATTTATACATTCATTTCAAGTTTGACCTGGTTTCTTTTTCCAATTTCTACAAAGATGTCCTAGGTCCACCGGTCTGAAGCTTTTATTATTATATAATGGGCCTGTTATAAGGACTGACATTGGAGCCCCTGTGATGTTTGAAGGATTGTGACTGATGGTGGCACAAATATAGTAACTTTTGCATTATTGGGTAAGGGGGGGAAAATGGGTTAAGTTTTGCCAAAGTCTAGCTTGAGCTATGCACCCTTTAGCAAAGCCTTTTCTTTTAGTTGGTCATCATAGCTGTGGGTTTGCTCCCCACAAACGCGAGTTCGAATTCCTTCCCTAAGATTACCCGATGCACACGGTTTGCAAGTGATTGCGTGCATTTGCAGGGAATAGTCTTGCCTTAAAAAGGGTCAGGGATACCCTGTTGTCAAAAAAAAAAGAAGGAAAAAATGAAAAAAGGAAAAAAAAATCAACGATTTTGATTGATTGGATCAGATTGAATGTAGCAGTTGGATCATAGATAATGAGCATGCAGGTGATGCCCACTGTGGTGTGATCAAACTTAACATGATATTGTCCGATACGAAAGTTTATTTGATGCAGAAAATCGGACCAATTTGGTTGATCCGCATGCTGTGGAGTTGGGTTGAGTCACCCTCTATTCTTAATCTCGATTCCTGGTGCCAAACAGCATCAATCTTGACTGAGTTTGATTCAATTCGGACAATTTGTCAGTCTTGTCCAACAAATCCTTCACTTGATCATGTGGTGAAATCCTAGTGAGTGTCGACTTTCTACAAGTGTGGAGACTTAGGGGCAATGACTCTTATGGGTTCAACATTTTTCTGAGTCTTATGTATATATAGAAGACTCGGGCCCTAAGATTCTTTCATGTTTGGGGCTACTTTCCTATCTTGGGAGTGCCATAAAGGAGAGAATGTAGAAAGAATAAGGTTTTATTTGAAGCTTCATCAAAGTTGGTAGCATAAAAATTTGTGATTTCAATGCATATCCTGAAAAATTGTAAATCCGATTACATTTGATTTCGGAGCAATGTATGCACCAGAATATGTAGTTTTCAATTGATCTTGGTATTGTATTAAATTGTTATTGGCGAATGAAATTGGAGGTCCTGTGGTGTATGTGTTTGCAGATGACATAGTTTTGATTGACGATATGTGGAAAGGGGTAACACAAGGCGAGAACTATGGAAGGATGTCTTAGTATCTGAAGGTTTTAACATCAATCGGATGAAAATAGAGTATGTCAAATGCAATTTTGGTGAGTGTACATGAGGAGTTGGTTAAGATTTCTGTCCACGGAGTACCCCAAAGTGTTAATTTTCAATATCTTGGTCAATAATCCATTAGAGTAGAGAGTTTGAGAAGGATGTTACTCATAGAATTGGAGCTAGGTGGATGAAGTGGAGGTGCATTTGGAGGTTTATGTGATCGCTGCATACCAGTCAAATTGAAAAGGAATACACACACACACAATAGAGTGTCCATGCCCCCTTTTAAGACGAGACTAATCACTGCGGATGCACGCAATCACTTGCAAACCACGTGCATTGGGTAAATAATGGGGAGGGGAACTAAACTTGCGTCTGTGAGAGCAAACCCTCAGCACTATCCATGTACCCAAACCTTGTATGGGTGAAGGGGAGATTTTATGTGATGGCTAGCTTTATGAGATAGAATGTTGGACATTCAGGAACAACATGTTCATAGGAGCATAGCTGAAATGAGGATGTCAAGATAGATGAGTGGCAACATGAGGAGTTGAGGAGGCATAGAATTGGATACGAATGCATTTGAGGGAACATAGAAGTGATACCATTGGGAGTGTGATGAGGGGCCTAGCCATGTGCAACAGAACCTACACTGGTTAGGACTGGGTTTGTTTTTGTTGAAGGCCCTAGAAGGGCAAGGGAATGACCCAAAAGGACGTGGGTGGAGGTATAAGAAAAGATCTGATGATTTGTGGTTTAACCGGGGATATGGATCTTGATAGAGTGAAATGGCTCAACAATGTTTGTGTAGCTGAGCCTAATTAATTGGGATAAGGTTAGATGATGATGATGATTGAAATTCGGCCATGGTTTGACGATAATGGCATTGAGTTTTGACTGCTTTTACAAACACTAATTTAGATCAGTCAACTACTATCAAAAGGCCATTTAAGATCTCGATTCTGTAGCAAAATTGTTTCTTGTGGTAATAGTTGAAAACTGTTCATGACTGTGATCAGAATTGATTCGGTGTTGTGAACAGCATTTGATTGTTGTGTCTTGGCTATCACTGATAGTGGTGGTGTTGGTTGCTTGGCTATGCATGAGTTCAATCCATGATTTTTATAATAGCGGCAAATGATCACTATTGGCTGGCTATTCAGATTGCTATTCCTTTCATGATCTATTCTCCATTTAGAGTCCCACTCAATCACTGTTTCTAGCAACCTTGAAATCCCTTAGGCATGAATGAGTTCCAATTTTAGCACGATTACTTATTTGGCAAGATGGGGCTTGGCAGCCTGGTTGTTATTCTTATAAAGTATATTGCTATTATTGAATTTAATACAAATGAGAGCATCAAATCATGCTCTCAAATCATCTACAAGTGATTTATTACCAAAGTGGCTTAGATAAATAGCAAAATGGCCTAAATTTGCGTAGTTATACTGACAAGAACGCATACTTAGATCATCTGTTTTAGTTGTCATTGTTGTACGTTTGATGATGCTTCAAGATGGGCTTGTTCTTCCCCATCTTCTCTAAGGCGCTCTCAAGATGGAGAAAAAGTGCAAAATGTGAGAGGGTTGAGGACCAAGATTTCTATTTATAGATGAATGTTAAGAACCTTAAACCCATTAGGACTCCTTAGCCCTCAAGTCTCCACACTTTTAGAAAGTTTGTACTTGCTACGATCCATCACATGATCAAGTGGAGAGTGTGTAGGCCCTTATCGTGTTAAGTTTATTCACACCACAAGTAAGCTACACTGTCATGCTCATTGCTTATAATCAAATGAGAAGATTTGATTTTGTTTGATCAAGACAGTTGATCTAATGATTGTTTATTAGATGGGAAAATCTTACATTCTCCCACCTGGGAAACATTGTTCAACGTTTTAATTGGACAATGAGACTGAAGTAGTTTTACCTGAGAAGTAATTTTCTCAGATTGAATACACATTAGAAACACTTAATGCATGCACTAAGATTTTGTAAACCATCGCCGTTAGAATAATGAGTGTCACCTCTTGGATCTCATCCAATGAGAACGCTATTACTAGATCATGGTCATGGCATTTGATTTGGGGAAGTGGGACCGATCATAGTCATGAAAACTAGCATGTCAGCTACATTGGTCTCAAGTGTGGTAGTATGGTAAGGAATTACATTTCAAATGCGTTCATAGAACTTTTTGGCAACACCATGCACTTATCCATTTGATGTGGCTCATGATCATAATGTGCTTAGGCGTCAACTCGACTTTTGTTGTATCAATCCATAGAGTAGAGTAAACACTTGGTTTATGAAAAGGATACATGATCCTTTTCCACACTTGCACCAAAGTCCTACTCCTGCAGGTAGATGACGTAATCGTCTGGTATGTTCAATCCTCTCCTTGTGATCTTCGAAATGGTACATCCTCCAGATTTGATGTAATTGTCTGGTATGGCCAATCCTCTTCTTGAAGTCTTCAAAATGGTTCATCCTCTTGATTTGCTGTTTCTTCCACATTTGAACCAAACTCGTGCTCATGCAAGTAGTCAATATCCCACGCAATGATAGGTGGAAGTGTCGGGTCTTTTAGAATAACTAGTGTGGGATAGATGTTTGCAAGCATGCATTCATGGGTAATGCATGCGAAATCTTTTCAACATCTACCTAGAATTTGGCATCTTGGCTCCCATCATCCTTGTGTTATATAAAAGGCAATAAAATGGAAAATTCCCTCCATCCTTATGAACCAACTGACAGTTCTGAGACGTGTTGTTGAGTCTACTAGCGTGAGCTGTCATAGATGAAAGTGATAAACTCTCCCTTGGCCACTCTTGAGAAACCATAGGGAATGGGTCCACATGTATCAACTTTCATGAGACCTTGACTCTTAGTTGCACTTTACATTCGGACTCTTGTTCACTTGCACATAATATTGGCTTGTATGGACTATAGATCTGTGGAGACATGGAGGGCCAAAAATTCCATCTGCTGCAAGCCTTTCCATTGTTCCTGGTTGGAGAAGCTATAGATCGAAATGTGTAGGGTGTCTAAGCTTGGCAAATATAAATCTAGAACTAAAAACATCAGAACCATTGTAGATGTTAAAATTCATTTCCAAATGAAAAGTGATAATCGAAACTATCCGAATGAAGAATAAAAACTAAATTGTGCCTCCAAAGGCACACAGGAAGTATCTACAAGGTCTAGACAATGTCAAAGTCTAATCCAATCTATGAACTTTTGAGTACCTAGACACCCGGCTTTATGCCATTGCTCAAGAAGACAGTCTCCACAAAACTCACCTATCGGCTCTTTACGAGACCTTGAATAGAGTTGCAAGTGCATGGCTTGTAGTCACTGTGTTAATTTACTTTGTAAATGTTAGTGCATCAACTATACTTGAGTTGAACAGAGCCAAGATTGAGACTTGTACCTTTTTTCCATGAGCCATCCTTTTTACTTAGTGGACTCTAGATTCACTTGTGGACCTTTCTAAATATGAAATAGCCTTACCCTGCTACCCCATGCTTGTGAGTGGTCACCATGTGCAGCCTTTCTACTTATTCCCATAATCTCCTTTCCTCCTTCAGTTTCCCTTCTTTCGTTAATCAGAAATTCCCAATTGAGCTCGTTCCTGTCTCCTTTTTGTGCTCATAAAGATTTCTGACTGCCATTCGTTATGGAAATGAGTTTCCCCGAAGCACACATGTTCTGTTAACCAATACCATCAATCGGCTCTCTATTTCGATCAGGGACACCTTGGGATGCTTATTTTTAGTCCAGGTAATATTCATGGTATGGATCACCATTTTCATGGTTTGAATTTTCCACCTGAGGGTCACATTGGTGGAAGGTAGAAATGATTTTAAAAATTAACACATGGTTGTAAACCAGTTGCAGGTGATTATGTTTCTTTACCAAATTTCTAACAACTCTGTTCATTGATCAAAGCTCTATGACCCACTTCAGCTACAGGAAAAACAACTGCAACAAAGGAATAACAATAGCAGCTGTAGATAACCAATCTCCATCTTACCCACCCATTTTTTCGCCTTGAAATGGGCACTTAAAAATAAGTGATCTGCAGTTGTTGTTCAGCTGGAATGTGGCTGGCCTGACCTGACCACACCCAAGAAAAAGGCTAACTACAAGATCATCCCAATATATGGAATCAAACCCATTAAAACCAGGTTGGGTCCATCAGATACCTCTGTTTGGCCTTCTGAGTGCCTGAGCATCAGGCGTCATTCACAGCTTGACTATCGTACAACTCCTCTTTGTATGAGGAGTTGGATAGACCGTTCATAAGGTGGGACGCACCCAGAAAGTAGTAGAAGGCCAGTGGTTTTATTAATGTGTAGTACGGCTCATATGATCTATATGATCCGCCCTGATTTTTGTGCCTAATATTAATGAAACTGGCGCCTATCTTGTCAGTGGCTTGGATTTTGCATTACACTTGATATCTTTGGCTTATATATTATTGAGTGCTATTTGTGGAGTCCACTGCGATGTGTATCCCCCACGTCCCAAAAATCAGTCTGATTCAACCATCATGTTGGCCACGCATCTGGATGTCTGCACATTTAAACTGGAGTGATCTTGTCTTGGGTCAGTTCATCATGGGACCCACCTTTGTAATGAATGCACTGGGTTTCATGGGCTCTGTAAAAATCAAGGCAGGCAACTTTATTTATTTATTTTATATTATTATTATTATATTTAATTGTGTACAGTACTGCCAAAAATCAAGTCCGGCATCCCTCTCCCCACAGCTATGTTAGCCCCCATGATTCTGGTGGGCCACACCAAAGTAAAAAGTTAGGAGAGAGACGTCCACCTTTGAATTTTACTGGGCATACTAATTCATTCCAATCATTAGATTTTAACACCAACATCCAGAAAATCATACCCATTTGTGAATCATGTGGGCCTCACTAATGGAAACAGTTTGGAGGGTGGGCATTGCCTTGTAAACTTTCCAATCATGTGGCCCACCTGAATCATAGATGGAGCTAACTTTTGGGTGGCCTTTTGGCTAATATTTTATAGGAGCTAAGCTTGCCAGATTTCCTTTCAGTTTGCCATTATAGATATGATCAAAGCGATTTGAATCTAGCTGTTGGATAGAAGTCCATATGTTGGAATAATCTCAGTCGGTGATCAATATCCATGATCATGCAATTGTCATCACAAAGTAGAAAATCTCTCGCTTTAACTGTTGTAGAGCCCCCCCAAAACCTTAACTTATATATTAAAAAGAAGTTTTTTTTAGTTCAATTGAAGGCTAGAAAGATGGACAACAACACCACACCCAAATGGGATTTGATAGCCTGATTTAACATTTTTGTGGGCATTTATTGAGACATTTGAACAAATCACAGCCAAGAAATTTATTTATTTATTTTAGATTTATGATTCTATCACATCTGTCATTCTTGCATGTTAGAAGATCATCGAAGAAATGTAAACCAAGTAATCATAAAAATATCTATCATCTTATTTTTGGGAAATGATGTCCCTTGAAATTTCAAACTGAAATATACAACGCTGCTGCATAATCCACAACGTGTGTTTAGTAATCTCACACCTCTAAATATGATATTCAAACTAAAATCATGTAAGTCTATTTTTGCGACTATTATGGGCCATACATGATGTACGGTCGATTCTGGTTCTTTGTTTCACAATGTTGGTGATGGCCCTCTTGCATGTTTGAAACTGGTGTGCTTGAGAGAGAGAGAGAGAGAGAGAGAGAGAGAGAGAGAGAGAGAGTCCTTGCCACTTCAGGAAATATTCTGGTGTCACATCGTTAGAACCGACTTTACTAATTCTATCAGTAAATATTCTCTCTACCTGAAAATTGTATTTTAAGAGGAACATTAGCTAGAAGTAGAGCTGAGCACAGGATGACTCAACTCGTTCGGATCTGACTTGATCCGAACGGAGTGGGTGAGTCGATCCGAATCGAGTTGGCTTCGTCCAATCCAAACTCGAACAAAGCTGAGTTCGAGTTAGCCCCTAATTTGACTTGACTCAATCCGAAATCAAACCTGGTACTGACTCAACTTGATCCAAAACTCGAGAGGCAATAATTTTGGAAAGTGAATCTAGATTTTGAGTTGTGATTTCAACCCGTGGAGACCAGCTGTTTCTTCATTTCAATCCTAGCGTGAGCTTAGAAACTTATTTCAGACTAGAGATTTAGGCTTATTTTGGGAATCAAAATACAAGAATGGATCATTTTGTCAAAAATTGGAGGAAAAAGGAAGAAGTAAACATCACCTTTTTTAATTTTTAATTTTTAATTTTTTTAAATTTCAATATAATGAGTCATATCCACCAATTCTTACTGGATTTGTGTGTGATAAGAGCCTATTTAGCTGACTTTAGGTAGGTTACGCCAACAGACAACATTGTTATCAAAGAATAGTCTGATAAACCACCAAATACACGTTAAAGAAAAAGAAAAATAAAGAAAAGAAAATGAAAAGGACTGATTCTAATGTTTTACATTTTTCCAAAAATTGTGGTAATTTTTCCAGAAGTTTTGGGCCAAGAAAGGGGGATGATACAGACCCAAATCACCCAGTACGATACACCTGAACCTGAAACTGATATTCAAGACCTTGCTAATCTGTGATTTTGGAATGACATTTTTACATGGTTAGTTAAGTATTGAAATTCAAATGTTATAATCATATGTCATGAGAAACACTATAAGGAAATCCCATGCCATGCAATCTGCACACAAACATACCAGAGGAATCCATTTAAACAGTAAATGATTGAGAGATGATGGGATATTACTTGCTCTAACAAGAAAATCAAAATCCATTTCTGTAATAGGCTTGACAAGTGATGAGATACAATGCTGAAACTAATAAAAGATTTGACTGAAAGTGTTCTGCGATCATATACTCCAAAACCTCAGCTTATTAAAAAAAATGGTTTATAGTTCAATTGAAGTCTAGAAAGATAGTAACGAACACAAAATCAAATGAAATGGGATTTGATAAAGTGATGTACATATCTTTTAAAGAGACATTTAAACAAATCACAACCATTGAATTCATTTATTTATCTTAGGTTCATAATCATGAAAATGACTATAATCTTAGTTTTGAGAAATCATGTCCTTTGAATTTTTAAACTCAAATATACGATGATGCTGCATAAATTTTCAAACTCAAAATATGTAAGGATGAACTCATTATCATTAAAAACAACCATCAATTCAAATTATTCCACTAATCTCTTGATTGGGGTTAGTAATCTCACATCTCCAAATATGATATTCAAACCAAAATTATGAATTATGCCACTATGATGGGCCATGGATGATGTACGGTTTATTCCGGTTCTTTGTTTTAGATTGTTGCTGGTTGCCCTCTTGCATGCTTAAAACTAGTGTGCCTGTTGAGTGTCAGCGGAAAACCATTCTAACTCATTTTTATTTTTATTTTTATTTTTACTGTGCCTTTTGGATGGTAGCTACTGAACGGTCTAGATTCATGGTACTAGTGTGGCCCACCTGTAGATTCAACCCTGTAGAATGTTATAGTCAATGGAGTGGGCCACGCCATGGTCATGGACAGCTGAGATTTTATTTTTTTTTAATTGAAAAGGCAACGAAAACATTTATTTATTCCAAAAGGGCACGCAATTATACACACACACCCCGGGCCAGTGAGGAAGAAAATAAAAGAAAGAAGAACAAAGTAAAATAAAAAGAGGAGAAATTGAAATTGGTGACCGGCGGTTAGGAATTTCATCTCGTATCTTTCTCTCTCTTGGCTGGTTGAATGTGATCATTTCAGCCAACGCCATCTGCCCAGGAATTTCCATCATTGACAGAAATGAAGCTCCCCACATGATTAGCTATATTCATGCCACAACCTATTAACAACCAAAGATCGACGTCAATAAAACATCTTTCTTCCGGATTGTATACAGCCTCTACATTGATATCTCCATCTCTTCCATGGTTTAATGCATCCCATCGTCCATACCACCTCCGAATTCTAGCTTTTATAATCAAATTCTCATTCATATTCCATTTATTTATGAACCGATTCAGATTCTTGACCTGTTTAGTCCAAGACTCCACATGGTAATCCTTCATTATTTAAATATGCATATTGTTGATGTATTTTTATGGGATGGCTTCCCCCGAGTCGGATTTCCTTCCTCCTGCACAATTAACAATATCAAGGGAACCTTGGCTAGAGCTGGGGAACTTTCGATGCTTAAGTCAGTCGTTTGATCAATGATAAAGGATTTCTTGAGTTCAGCATCGCGTACCTGCTTCTGTAAAAAGCTTGGATATTTATAGATCTTAGGAATCCTCATCGTACGGGGATTCTTCTCCTGATTATTCGGAGATTTCACTGATTGTTCTCGATTCCGAGAATCTCGGGATCGAATACCCGTATTCCTGAATTTTCGGAGCGGTATTTGTATTTATACCGCCTTCTCTTGTCTCGGCTCAGTCGCTACCAACTCAAGGGCAGTCTTGGCCGAGTCGGGAACATAAGTTTTCTGCCTTCTCACGGATGGAATAGTCTCGGTGATTATCCGTCGTCCTTCCTTACTCCGTGGCCGACAGAGCCAACTCGTTAGGTCGGTTTTATTCTATCGGTCGGATGGCTTATAATATACTCGGCCTTCTGTAGGCTTATGCAGATGAGATTATCTCTCCGACAGAATAACTTTAATCGTCTCTTGCTTATGCCTCTCGGCCTATCCCTTATTCTCTCGGCTTTGGCCGTTGTCTCGGAATCTTCGGGCATTGCCAGCGGAGCCGACCTACTTGAAATTCGAGTCTCCGGACTTAACATATTTTTTCCCAACAGTAAGCTCCCCTTACTCTTTGTGTCGTTCACGGCATCAATGGGTAATGAGTTTTTAGGTCGGTTCGTATTAGAGTCCGAGGTCATGATGAGGCATTTAATGCTCTTTGCGTCGTCCCTAACGTGTGACGGTACGTCTCCCGAGGCCGCACGTGCGGCAAGCCGTCAGGTCGTTTCGTCCGCTTATGGGAATTGGATGCGTGGCGAAGGCGTTACCGCTGTCAGTCGGCGTGCGCCACGTGTCGAGTGAGGGAGTCAAGAAGAGCGCCCTTTTGCCTTTTCATTAAACGCCCTGCCACGTGGCACGACTATAAAAAGGCTGGACGGGAGGAGCATATGAATTTTATTTTCGCCTTCCTTCCTTCCGTCCTTGTATTCTTCTCTGAACTTTCTTTCTTCATCTTCTTCCTTCCCTTGGCTGTCGTTTCCTCCTCCGTCAACTTCTTTTGCATCCGCTGTCATCTTCCCCGGTAAGTTTTTTTTCTCTACTCCTATAGTCGTTAATGGCTGCACGTGGTTCCCAAAGCCCCCTGGAGGGGATGTCCGGAGATGAGGGTGTGTCCCAACATCTTTGGAATGTTGCGGAACCACCCTCCCTACTGACGGAGTTTTCCGTCGGCGCTGATGCCGCATTCCTGCTTGTAAGGGGAGCCGACGACTCATCGGCTGAGCGCCCCGCTCAAGCCGGTCCGTCCAGTGGTGGAGTGTCTCTGGTGACCCGTCCAGGGAGACCTAACCTTGGGATGGACCAGTTGGAGGAGGAAGAGGGAGAAGATGAAATAATTATAACCGACGGGGTGGCTGTCTCGGATCCTTTAAACCGAACCATTGAAGCCTCTGAGTCCTCTTCCAAGGGAAAAGGGGGCGAAGACGATCCGAGCGGTCTTGTCAGCTCAATTCTGACTGCGTCTGACCTAAATCGAATCCGAGCTGGATTTCATGTCCCTGACTCGGTCGTACTCCATCTCCCTCGTTCGGGAGATTTGCCCGACCATCCCCTGTGGGGATGGTCGCAATTTTTCAAGTCGCGATGTAATGTGGCTTGCGCTTGCCACTTCAGCCCATTGCTCGTGATTTCTTGTACCGAGTTAAACTAGCTCCGGGCAAATTGTTCCGAACGCGTGGAGGAATTTGTTTGGATGTGCCGTGCTATGGGCCGAGTTAGAACAGCCTTCGCTAACAGTTGACGAGTTCCTTTACCTCTATCAAGTTAAACCCAACCCAAATTTTTTTGGTCTATACTTCCTGAGTGCATGGAGAGGCAAAGAGGGGTCCTTGATAACCGACCCACCCACTTCTAACAAATATTGGAAGGAGATGTGGTTTTGGGCTTGCGGACAGTGGGAGTCGGCTGATACGTGGTCGTACGAACCTCGAGTCTCTCGTTCGTTTCGAAAAGCAGGTGACCCGGTGACTTGCCCCGATAAACTTTTTTCTTCCTCATCATCTTGTGCTAATCCTGACCTCACAATGCCTTGTAGATATTTTGAAGAAAAGGGAAAAGCTCAGATCCGGTGCTCTAGCTCGGATCAGAGAGCTGAGGAAACTGAGCGTAGAGGAACGGTCTTGGAAGTTGTTGCTGCAACCCGAGCGCCTTCATCTCACGGGTCTAGACTCATTCGTCTCAGGTAACTTGTCCTGATCTGTTTCATTCTTTCGGTTTCCTGTCTAACTCATCTTCATTCTTCTTTTCAGACCTTCCCGAGGCTCGCCCCTTTCTCAGGTCGGCTTCCGATAGTATGGCCGAGTCTCGCCCATCCCTGAAGCCAATATCCAAAGTGAAGGCTCCTCCGAGATTGGCTCTGTTGTCGGGGTCTCGTCCTTCGAAGCAGAAGAAAACTGCTACGAAGGCTAAGGAGCCGACTGCTCCGTCTGCTCCTGTCCCTGCTACCCCCAAGTGGTCGTGCTTTTCGACCCTGATGAGAAGGTGGAAGAAGTGGAGCTGAGACTCCTGGTGTCTCAGTCGGCTCTCGAGCTGGGACCCGTTGTAGAAGAGGTCCCGAGGCCGAGAGAGGTCCCGAGCGGAGAATTTTCAAGAGGGGAGATGACTCAACACGAGTCTCCCTTCTCCAAGGTCATCTTGGGGATGATCCCTTGGGCCCTCGCTCACGGGGGCGAGAAGGACTTCGCCGGCTTCTATAATGCCCAGACTGTGCAGACCCTCGGGCATACGGCGAGGTTACTCTTTGAGGTAAAATCTTTTCTTTCTACTTTTCCGTTATTTTTGACTAAGTGAGCTGACCCTCGGGCCCACTTGAGACTTAGATGTACCAAAATTCCACCAGTACACGGTACGGACGTAGGTGCCGTGTGCTAGACGACGCAATCCGAGCCTGGTGGGAATTGCTTTCCTAATCCCCTGTGGCGCCGTTACTCCATCCTCATTAGGCGCGCGGCGTGGCCCTCAACCAGGGGAGTTACGTGATATTCGCGCATGGATTTGATTTTATCCTGTACGTGTCGTCAGTGGGAAGCGGATTGCGTAGTAACTCACTACGCTTATCGGTAGTGTACTGAGTAAACTCTGCGAGGTCCACCATGATTTATGTATTTTATCTGCTCCGTCCATCCATTTCCCCATGTAATTTTAGAGCTTGAGCCCAAAAATGAAGCATATATAATTTTCGAATGGACTACATCACAGGAAACAGTTGACTTTAACTTCTACCATTGAAAATTTCTTGGGGGCCACAGAAGTTTTGGATCAAGCTTATATTTGTGTTTTCTGTTCATCCATGTCTGTATGATCTTATGAACAGGTTGATGACAAATAAACATCACTGTGGGGCCTAGCAAGGTGTCAACGGTGGAAATCATTATCCCCACTATTTCCTGTGGTATGATCCACTTGATCTTTGGATATGCTTCAATTTTGGGCTCAACCCCTTAAATTAGATGAAAAAACGGATGGACTGCGTGGATAGACCACATGCATTTAAGGTGGGCCCAACCAAGCCTACTAAGTAACATCGTACTAAATCCGATTTCTCGTCAGTGACCCCTTGTTATGTGGGGCCCATTGTGATGTTTTTCTATTTCCTTACATCCATCCATTTCTCGGGCTCATTTTAGGGCATGATCTCAAATACAGAGGATTTCCAAAACTAAAGTGGGCCATACCATTAGAAACAATGTGGATGGAAATTTCCTTATTTAACTAAGGTGATGATTAGATATTGTTTTATACTAATTGAACAATTACATAATTCTGCATGTAAACTTTACATGCAGCCTTGCCTCTTTTGCCATCATGTTAGGTGCATGGTATGTCCAAGTCATATCAAAGGTGGGCCCCAAGATAGATTGGCCATTCCATAGTCATTCAATCGATTCAAGTTGAACATGACCAACCGGCAGTAGTTAGACTATGCGGGATGCTTACACCCAATGTTGATTGTACCGTGGTTCACCCAGTCAACCGAATTGGTCTAATAGCCATCTAATTATATACGTTCATCATGTATAGTAATGATTGTTTGAGGCTAGAATACCCCACACCATTCAAAGAGTCTAATGATAACCATTAGTGATACGATCCATAAGTCTCATGAGCTGAGCATGGTAGCATGGGACATCGTGTTCGTGCTGTAGGCCTACACTGGGGTGATGAGCCTCCCTATAATGACAGTGAGCAATGTCATTTACAACTTGCTGATTACATGTGTACAACCACGAGTGATGAACCCAAGCAGATCAAGGAACACAAGTAAGGGATCGCCATGACCGTTCCAAGCCTGGTGATCCAAATGAGACAAATGGCTAATGTGGCGGTATTCTAGTCTCCTTAAATATCCTAGGTGAATAGGACTACTAACTCCTCAGCTAAACATAACTATCTATCGCATTGCATTAGACTAGGTTGTGGCGAATTGGTGTTGTAGTCACATGATGAGTGATTGTTGGCATTCATGAAATACGTGTCAAAGCTTAGGATTCAACTACGTTAATCATTTCAGGCAATTTAATCCAAACTGCCCAATGTTTATTTCTTGATCAAACTTTTGTTTATACGTTAGTTTGAATATAATTATAATCTTCACTAAGAAAGTGAAAATTAGCTTATAGTTTGAAAGATTTACCTTGTATAATTTGTGAGATTTAAAAAATATATATTTTTTGTTAACATATATTTAATTATTATATCAACGTTCTTCCTAAGATTGCTTTTAGATGGAGTTGTCGATCCAACATGGACAGGTGACAATATAGAATTGGGTATCATATATACAATCAAGTTTTGATGAAAATATAAATTTTATATATTTGAGATTTGGATGGTACATCTGATTTTGATTTCTTCCACTTCCTTTGTTTGACTTACCTTTTGGCTGGTTTAGGCTTTTGAGAACATGTTTCTTAAATAGGTTTGTATTTAAGCTAGTTATGGATGTGTGAACTGATTAGGCGATCCATTTCCATAAAAGAAATTAACCTTCGCACTGTTTTTTAGCATGCAAAGTTGGATGAGTACCATCTGTTATCAATTTCCAATGGACCAGATCTTTTGCTCATGTGCAGCCTACCTGATCACTACTGGATTGGACCAATCTTGTCTTGGGCCCATTCATCATGGGACCCACCCTTCTTATGAATGCACTGCATCTCACATGCGTCTACCAGGCTGACACACCTTGAATCCATGGGTGGCTTATTGGCTAATATTCCAATGATCATAGAGATCAGAGGAGCTAAGCTTGTAAGATTTCCTTTCAGTGGGCCAATATCGATTAAGATTTATGATCAAACAAAATTGAATCTGTCCGTTGGATCTAATTGATGAAAAATGCTGGTGGGCCCCACTTGATTGGAATCATATAGAATAATTAATGGATGTGTTGACCTGTTTGATATTGTTTGCTCCGTGGCACTGCATCTCACATGCGTCTACCAGTCTGACACACCTTGAATCCATGGGTGGCTTATTGGCTAATATTCCAATGATCATAGAGATCAGAGGAGCTAAGCTTGTAAGATTTCCTTTCAGTGGGCCAATATCGATTAAAATTTATGATCAAACAAAATTGAATCTGTCCGTTGGATCTAATTGATGAAAAATGCTGGTGGACCCCACTTGATTGGAATCATATAGAATAATTAATGGATGTGTCGACCTGTTTGATATTGTTTGCTCCGTGAAATTGATGTGCACAGCTCATGCGTTGTTGTTAAACATTAGATGCATTAAAAACACAGTTTACATGTTGGGATAATCTAAGCTGTTGATCAACATCCACGATTATGGAAAGAGTAATTCATTCATTGTCATCTCAAAGCAGCAAAACTCTCTCTTTTACTGTTGTGGAGCCCACCAAAACCTCAGCTTATATAAATTTTTTTTAAAAGGTTTAATAGTTCAATTGAAGTCTAGAAAGATGAATCACCACTAAATCAAATGAAATGGGATTTGATAACGTGATGTACATATCTGTGGGCATTTAAAGAGAGATTTGAACAAATCAAATCCATGAATTTCATTTATTTACTTTAGGTTCATGGTTCGATCATAATAATGAAAATGTCTATTGTTTTTGAGAAATCATGTCCCTTGAATTTTTATACACGATGATGCAGCATAAATTTTCAAACTCAAATATATGAGGATGAAATCATTATCATTAAAAACAACCATCTATTCAAATTAGTCCACTAATCTCTTAATTCGGGTTAGTTATCTCACGGCTCCAAATATGATATTCAAATCAAAATTATGAATTACGCCACAATGATAAGCCATGGATTAATGTAGGGTTCAATCGGGTTCTTGTTTGTGGCAAGCATAGGATTCATCCCTTTATTTGTATTAATCAAGATGCTCGATTAAGGAAAGAGCCAATGGGCTTTGCTGTTCATCACTGGATTGGGTCCAACCTTATCAGTTATAAATGAAACCGGTTCAAATGGGGGAATGTGTACTTGGGAGCATGGGTCTTGATTTTGAACCCCACTTCATTAAACGTTAGGGCCCGTTATGGTGGGCCTGGACTACCCTAGGTCCAGTATCATGTTCTCGAGTGGCTATGATCTAGAAATCAAGCCCTGATTACTAAATGGGCTTCGCCGAATTTACTTTTAAGCCCATTAATAATTCAGAAATGCTGACCCAGCTCACCATACCCTTTCTGCCATTGATAGTGATATAAAACCATTACATTGTGCATCGACGCTGTCCAAAAGGTTAGGTCCAGCTAGTAGATCACTTGGAGCAAAAATGTAGATTGAGTGGCTGGCATCTATTGTTTTGGCATCATGTGGCCCACCTGATCATGATCAAATAGGCCTTATGTTGTGCTGGCTAAATCTCAAAGCAAGGACCCACTTAAAGGACAGTTTGGATGCTGCATCGATGAGGACGGTGGACGTATGTGCATGTAAACATTCTTAGAGTGAATTGTGCATTACAAGCTTCTGCGATACATATTTATTTCTTCTAAATGGGCATGCAACTGAAAAACAAATACAAGGGGGCACAGCCCGGACAGGGAGGAAGAAAATAAAAGAAAGAAAAACAAAGAATAATAACGAGAAGAAAAGAAATCAGAAAACACCTGATCTTTAAAAGCATGAGAAATTGAAATTGGTTGGTTGGGAATTTCATCTCTTCTCTCTCTTGGCTAGTTGAATGTGACCAGCGACCACACCATTTCGGCCCACGCCATCCGCTCAGGAATTTTTATTTTTAACAGAAATGAAGCTCCCCACATGAATAGTTGTATTCATGACACAACCTTTGAACCAGTGAACACTGCGACTTCGAACGACCTTGTCTTTTAAATAAATTATTTCCACTTCAATAAAACGTTTTTCTCCGTGATTGTATACAGCCTTTACAATAAATTCTTCATCCGTATCATGGTTTAATGCATCCCATCGTAAATACCACCTCTGAATTCTAGCTCTTGTAATCAAATTCTCATTCATATTCCATTCATTCATGAGCGTTTTCTGACTCCTAATTTGTTTAGTCCAAGACTACTTCACATTGTAATCCTTCATTATCCAAATATTCATAAACTCCAAATTCTTAAAATCGAATATTGAAAGACAATTATTATACACCCTCTGTAATCCATATTTGGGCCAAATTCTACAGGCTGTGGGATCACACGAAACTTCTCATCCTTAACATCCCATGCCATGATGAGTTGTACATAGGCTCCATTGAAAATTCGCTCAGCCATCCAATGAATAGCCCCATTATGGTCTACGGGCCTAATGCGTTCCATGTTGGTTGGTATGAATTGATCACCGTCCCCAAAGTGATTCCAATCCTTTGGTAGTAATAGATTAGGAACATTTCCTATATTCCTCCATACACCTGAACCGAGTGTGTAAACCTCAGCCTCAACTTGGGAATCTGATCTAAATTTCATTTGACAAATCATTCGTATTACCTTATATTCATTGTTTATTGCATCAAAACCAAACCCAGATATAAAAAAGCCATCATGGGTGCATTGGGTTGATTTTGGTAGTATAACATGATCTCCAGTAACCGGATTGCACACACATATGGGATTGTTGTTTATAGGCTCACATAAACATAATAAGCCAATGCAAGAAAATACGTTACGGAATTCAATGCCTATGTCAAAGCGTATGCCAGTCGAGCCTTTTGATACCATGTTGAGTGTATGATCTTGATTGTCTTCAGAATTAAAATCGATCAAACACAATTGGGATCGCTTACCTGAGGAATAGTAAGTGCCGTAGATGAGGCAGGGGATATGAACTTGGTTTGCTCGAGTTAGGTGCATTTTAGCAAAGTGAGGATCGTGAAGAACTATTTTGTGCGAGGTGGTACATACGCCAATGCATTGGAAGAGGGGCTTGAGAGACAATCTAGAGAGGATGTTGACTATAATACCCTCTGCTAGATTTTCCATCTCAACGAGAGAGAGAGAGAGAGAGAGAGAGAGAGAGAGAGAGAGCAGCAAGTGCGAATGGATTCGGATTGCCTGGTGTAGCACACGGCACAAGGTACATTGTGCTGCTAGACAAGCTATGTGGGCGCTACCGTGATTTATATCTTTTATCCACTCTATCCATCCATTATAACTGATTATTTTAAGGTATGGGCCGAAAAATGGGGCAGATCAGAATCTCAGGTGGTGGTTTTAAATGGTGGGAGTCGAGTTCAGTCAACCCTGCTTCTCATGGTGTGGTCCACTTGAGATTTGGATGTGCCTCGTTTTTTGAATATTTCCCTGAAATGAGTTGAAAAAATGGATGGACAGTATAGATGAAAGGTCCACTTGAGATTTAGATGTGCCTCGTTTTTGGGTCCAGCTAGCTTTTATAGCAATACACAATATGGGTCCACCTAGCTTTTATAGCAATACACAGTACGGACGTAGGTGCCGTGTGCTAAACGACGCAATCCGAGCCCCGAGCCCAGACGCGGAACCGGACTGTTATTCGACCGGGAAGGGATCTGTGGAACCGAAAGTGATTTAACTGTTTTATCCACGCCGTTCAACCCTTTTATCAGATCATTTCAAGATACGAACCAAAAAATGAGGCAGTTCCAAGGCTTAAGGGACCACACAGTGGGGATTGAACGTCCACCATTAAAAGATTCTTGTGAGCTTGAGAAGTTTCGGATCAAGCTGATATCTGTGTTTTCACTTCATCCACGCCTACATGACCTTATGAATAGGTTGGATGGTAAAAAACACATCACGTTGGACCTTAGAAAGGTTTCAACGGTGGCTGTAATTATCAGTGCAGCTTCCTTTGGTGTGGTCCACTGGAGCTGTGGACCTACCTCATTTTTGGATGATACCATAAATGATCGGAAAAAAGCGGTGAACGGCGTGGATAAAATACTTACATCACGGTGGGCCCCACAGATCCCCGCGTCCCTGAGCCTCATGGGAATTGCTTTTAGAGCTGGGCATCGGACCGAGTCGGATCGGATTTGGTCTAACTCGACCAGGTTCGAAATTTGTGGGTCCCAATCTAAAATCGATCCGATTTAGGATCGGATCCGGGTCATTTAACCCGAACAGATCCGAATTTCTTGTAGCCTGAATCGATCCGATTCCGACTCGGTCAGGAAAATCGAGTCGGATCGGATTAAGACAGGTTTGGATAAAAAACTAATAGACGGTGTGGATCAACCAAAAAAAGTCCAAGACAGCCCCACATAATTTACTCGGTTGGAAAAAAAAGGGCGGTCAGCTTCTGGAAGAAGCTTTACACCACTGAATTACGAAGCTGTACACTACCGACAGTAGCTTTGTGAGGAAGCTTTGTAACTAAGTGGCTAGTAGTCAGTGTTCTGTGGGGCCCATTATGATGTATGTGTGTCATCCATGCCGTTCATCTATCTTTATATATCATTTTATAACATGAAAAAAAAAAGATCTTAAGTGGACCACATTACAGGAAACAGTGTTGAATAAATTTTGACCATTAAAAAGGTTTTGGACAATAAAAGTTTTGGATCAAGTTTATATTTATTGTTTCCCTTCATCTGGGTCTTTATGACCAAATCAACCGATTGGATTTCAAATAAACAGTACAGTGGGGCTTTAGAGGATTTTAATGGTGAATATCTATTCATTATTATTTTGTTGTGGTGTGGCCCACCTAAGATTTATATCCCCATAAATTTTTTTATCAAGACCTAAAATGATCTATAAAAATGGATGAAACACGTCCATCATGGTGAGGCCCACAGAGCACCGACCATCAGCCATGGGAGAGTAGCCAATCTGTATCCTGAAGTACAGGTAGCAGCATGTAGGTAGCTGAGCTAGCTACGTGTCGTTCGAAGACGAGCACTGACGCTCCTCGAGTTCCGAGTTGTACGAACGGTTCAAAGGACATTCACATTACATGGCCCACGGTGACGTACTTACTATATCTACACCGTCCATCTATTTTTAGAGATCATTTTAGGCATTATTCAAAAAATGAATCATATCCAAAGATCACCTGGACCACACCATGAATAGCAGCGGAGATAATGATCTTCACCATAAAAAAATTTGTAAAGCCCACCATAACGTTTATTTCGCATCCAATCGGTTCATAAGGTCACAGGTACCTAAAAAAATTTCAACGGTTGAAGTCAATACTTCCACCTTTTCCAGTGGTATGGTCCACTTGAGCTTTGTACATGCATGAATTTTGGGTTGAACCCATAAAATTATCTGGCAAAACGAATGGACGGCGTGGATGAACTACATTCATTCGCAGTGGTCCCGACTTAGTTTACTCTCTATGATAAGAGCATAGTAACTCAGTGCGCTACAAGCCTAATATAGGCTATAGCCGATATAGCTAACGCCAGCTAGAGCTGGGCATCGGACCGAGTCGGATCGGATTTGGTCTAACTCGACCAGGTTCGAAATTTGTGGGTCCCAATCCGAAATCGATCCGATTTAGGATCGGATCTGGGTCATTTAACCCGAACAGATCCGAATTTCTTGTGGCCTGAATCGATCCGATTCCTACTCGGTCAGGAAAATCGAGTCGGATTGGATTAAGACAGGTTCGGATAAAAAACTAATAGACGGTGTGGATCAACCAAAAAAAGTCCAAGACGGCCCCACATAATTTACTCGGTTGGCAAAAAAAGGGCGGTCAGCTTCTGGAAGAAGCTTTACACCATTGAATTACGAAGCTATACACTACACTACCGACAGTAGCTTTGTGAGGAAGCTTTGTAACTAAGTGGCTAGTAGTCGGTGTTCTGTGGGGCCCATTATGATGTATGTGTGTCATCCATGCCGTTCATCTATCTTTATATATCATTTTATAATATGAAAAAAAAAAAATCTTAAGTGGACCACATTACAGGAAACAGTGTTGAATAAATTTTGACCATTAAAAAGGTTTTGGGCAATAAAAGTTTTGAATCAAGTTTATATTTATTGTTTCCCTTCATCTGGGTCTTTATGACCAAATCAACCGATTGGATTTCAAATAAACCTTACAGTGGGGCATTAGAGGATTTTAATTGTGAATATCTATTCATTATTGTTTTGTTGTGGTGTGGCCCACCTAAGATTTATATCCCTATAAATTTTTTTATCAAGACCTAAAATGATCTGAAAAAATGGATGAAACACGTCTATCATGGTGAGGCCCACAGAGCACCGACCATCAGCCATGAGAGAGTAGCCAATATGTATCCTGAAGTACAGCTAGCAGCAGGTAGGTAGCTGAGCTAGCTACGTGTCGTTCGAAGACGAGCACTAACGCTCCTCGAGTTTCGAGTTGTACGAACGGTTCAAAGGACATTCACATTACATGGCCCACGGTGACGTACTTACTATATCTACACCGTCCATCTATTTTTAGAGATCATTTTAGGCATTCTTCAAAAAATGAATCATATCCAAAGATCACCCGGACCACACCATGAATAGCAGCGGAGATAATGATCTTCACCATTAAAAAATTTGTAAAGCCCACCATAACGTTTATTTCGCATCCAATCGGTTCATAAGGTCACAGGTACCTAAAAAAATTTCAACGGTTGAAGTCAATACTTCCACCTTTTCCAGTGGTATGGTCCACTTGAGCTTTGTACATGCATGAATTTTGGGTTGAACCCATAAAATTATCTGGTAAAACGAATGGACGGCGTGGATGAACTACATTCATTCGTAGTGGTCCCGACTTAGTTTACTCTCAATGATAAGAGCGTAGTAACTCAGTGCGCTGCAAGCCTAATATAGGCTATAACCTATATAGCTAACGCCAGCTAGAGCTGGGCATCGGACCGAGTCGGATCGGATTTGGTCTAACTCGACCAGGTTCGAAATTTGTGGGTCCCAATCCGAAATCGATCTGATTTAGGATCGGATCCGGGTCATTTAACCCGAACAGATCCGAATTTCTTATGGCCTGAATCGATCTGATTCCGACTCGGGCAGGAAAATCGAGTCGGATCGGATTAAGCCAGGTTCGGATAAAAAACTAATAGACGGTGTGGATCAACCAAAAAAAGTCCAAGACGGCCCCACATAATTTACTCGGTTGGAAAAAAAAGGGGGGTCAGCTTCTGGAAGAAGCTTTACACTACTGAATTACGAAGCTGTACACTACCGACAGTAGCTTCGTGAGGAAGCTTTGTAACTAAGTGGCTAGTAGTCGGTGTTCTGTGGGACCCATTATGATGTATGTGTGTCATCCATGCCGTTCATCTATCTTTATATATCATTTTATAATATGAAAAAAAAAAAATCTTAAGTGGACCACATTACAGGAAACAGTGTTGAATAAATTTTGACCATTAAAAAGGTTTTGGACAATAAAAGTTTTGGATCAAGTTTATATTTATTGTTTCCCTTCATCTGGGTCTTTATGACCAAATCAACCGATTGGATTTCAAATAAACAGTACAGTGGGGCTTTAGAGGATTTTAATGGTGAATATCTATTCATTATTATTTTGTTGTGGTGTGGCCCACCTAAGATTTATATCCCTATAAATTTTTTTATCAAGACCTAAAATGATCTATAAAAATGGATGAAACACGTCCATCATGGTGAGGCCCACAGAGCACCGACCATCAGCCATGGGAGAGTAGCCAATCTGTATCCTGAAGTACAGGTAGCAGCATGTAGGTAGGTGAGCTAGCTACGTGTCGTTCGAAGACGAGCACTGACGCTCCTCGAGTTCCGAGTTGTACGAACGGTTCAAAGGACATTCACATTACGTGGCCCACGGTGACATACTTACTATATCTACACCGTCTATCTATTTTTAGAGATCATTTTAGGCATTATTCAAAAAATGAATCATATCCAAAGATCACCTGGACCACACCATGAATAGCAGCGGAGATAATGATCTTCACCATAAAAAAATTTGTAAAGCCCACCATAACGTTTATTTCGCATCCAATCGGTTCATAAGGTCACAGGTACCTAAAAAAATTTCAACGGTTGAAGTCAATACTTCCACCTTTTCCAGTGGTATGGTCCACTTGAGCTTTGTACATGCATGAATTTTGGGTTGAACCCATAAAATTATCTAGCAAAACGAATGGACGGCGTGGATGAACTACATTCATTCGCAGTGGTCCCGACTTAGTTTACTCTCTATGATAAGAGCATAGTAACTCAGTGCGCTGCAAGCCTAATATAGGCTATAGCCTATATAGCTAACGCCAGCTAGAGCTGGGCATCGGACCGAGTCGGATCGGATTTGGTCTAACTCGACCAGGTTCGAAATTTGTGGGTCCCAATTCGAAATTGATCCGATTTAGGATCGGATCCGGGTCATTTAACCCGAACAGATCCGAATTTCTTGTGGCCTGAATCGATCTGATTCCTACTCGGTCAGGAAAATCGAGTCGGATCGGATTAAGACAGGTTCGGATAAAAAACTAATAGACGGTGTGGATCAACCAAAAAAAGTCCAAGACGGCCCCACATAATTTACTCGGTTGGAAAAAAAAGGGGGGTTAGCTTCTGGAAGAAGCTTTACACCACTGAATTACGAAGCCGTACACTACCGACAGTAGCTTCGTGAGGAAGCTTTGTAACTAAGTGGCTAGTAGTCGGTGTTCTGTGGGGCCCATTATGATGTATGTGTGTCATCCATGCCGTTCATCTATCTTTATATATCATTTTATAATATGAAAAAAAAAAATCTTAAGTGGACCACATTACAGGAAACAGTGTTGAATAAATTTTGACCATTAAAAAGGTTTTGGGCAATAAAAGTTTTGGATCAAGTTTATATTTATTGTTTCCCTTCATCTGGGTCTTTATGACAAATCAACCGATTGGATTTCAAATAAACAGTACAGTGGGGCTTTAGAGGATTTTTATGGTGAATATCTATTCATTATTGTTTTGTTGTGGTGTGGCCCACCTAAGATTTATATCCCTATAAATTTTTTTATCAAGACCTAAAATGATCTGTAAAAATGGATGAAACACGTCCATCATGGTGAGGCCCACAGAGCACCGACCATCAGCCATGGGAGAGTAGCCAATATGTATCCTGATGTACAGCTAGCAGCAGGTAGGTAGTTGAGCTAGCTACACGTCGTTCGAAGACGAGCACTGACGCTCCTCGAGTTCCGAGTTGTACGAACGGTTCAAAGGACCTTCACATTACGTGGCCCACGGTGACGTACTTACTATATCTACACCGTCCATCTATTTTTAGAGATCATTTTAGGCATTATTCAAAAAATGAATCATATCCAAAGATCACCTGGACCACACCATGAATAGCAGCGGAGATAATGATCTTCACCATAAAAAAATTTGTAAAGCCCACCATAATGTTTATTTCGCATCCAATCGGTTCTTAAGGTCACAGGTACCTAAAAAAATTTCAACAGTTGAAGTCAATACTTCCACCTTTTCCAGTGGTATGGTCCACTTGAGCTTTGTACATGCATGAATTTTGGGTTGAACCCATAAAATTATCTAGCAAAACGAATGGACGGCGTGGATGAAGTACATTCATTCGCAGTGGTCCCGACTTAGTTTACTCTCTATGATAAGGGTGTAGTAACTCAGTGCGCTGCAAGCCTAATATAGGCTATAGCCTATATAGCTAACGCCAGCTAGAGCTGGGCATCGGACCGAGTCGGATCGGATTTGGTCTAACTCGACCAGGTTCGAAATTTGTGGGTCCTAATCCGAAATCGATCCGATTTAGGATCGGATCCGGGTAATTTAACCCGAACAGATCCGAATTTCTTGTGGCCTGAATCGATCCGATTCCGACTCGGTCAGGAAAACCGAGTCGGATCGGATTAAGCCAGGTTCGGATAAAAAACTAATAGACGGTGTGGATCAACCAAAAAAAGTCCAAGACGGCCCCACATAATTTACTCGGTTGGAAAAAAAAGGGCGGTCAGCTTCTGGAAGAAGCTTTACACCACTGAATTACGAAGCTGTACACTACAGACAGTAGCTTCGTGAGGAAGCTTTGTAACTAAGTGGCTAGTAGTCGGTGTTCTGTGGGGCCCATTATGATGTATGTGTGTCATCCATGCCGTTCATCTATCTTTATATATCATTTTATAATATGAAAAAAAAATAATCTTAAGTGGACCTCATTACAAGAAACAGTGTTGAATAAATTTTGACCATTAAAAAGGTTTTGGGCAATAAAAGTTTTGGATCAAGTTTATATTTATTGTTTCCCTTCATTTGGGTCTTTATGACCAAATCAACCGATTGGATTTCAAATAAACAGTACAGTGGGGCTTTAGAGGATTTTAATGGTGAATATCTATTCATTATTGTTTTGCTGTGGTGTGGCCCACCTAAGATTTATATCCCTATAATTTTTTTTTTTATCAAGACCTAAAATGATCTGTAAAAATGGATGAAACATGTCCATCATGGTGAGGCCCACAGAGCACCGACCATCAGCCATGGGAGAGTAGCCAATCTGTATCCTGAAGTACAGGTAGCAGCAGGTAGGTAGTTGAGCTAGCTACGTGTCGTTCGAAGATGAGCACTGACGCTCCTCGAGTTCCGAGTTGTACGAACGGTTCAAAGGACATTCACATTACATGGCCCACGGTGACGTACTTACTATATCTACACCGTCCATCTATTTTTAGAGATCATTTTAGGCATTATTCAAAAAATGAATCATATCCAAAGATCACCTATACCACACCATGAATAGCAGCGGAGATAATGATCTTCAACATTAAAAAATTCGTAAAGCCCACCATAACGTTTATTTCGCATCCAATCGGTGCATAAGGTCGTAGGTACCTAAAAGAATTTCAACGGTTGAAGTCAATACTTCCACCTTTTCCAGTGGTATGGTCCACTTGAGCTTTGTATATGCATGAATTTTGGGTTGAACCCATAAAATTATCTGGCAAAACGACTGGACAGCGTGGATGAACTACATTCATTCGCAGTGGTCCTGACTTAGTTTACTCTCTATGATAAGAGCGTAGTAACTCAGTGCGCTGCAAGCCTAATATAGGCTATAGCCTATATAGCTAACGACAGCTATACCAGTACATGTCGTGCGAAGACGAGCACGGACGCTCCTTGAGCTCCGAGTTGTACGAACGGTCCAAAGTAGATCAAAGTTACATAGCGTATTTATCATATCTATACCGTTCATCTAGTCTCAGAGATCATTTTAGAGCATCATCAAAAAAAATGAATCAGATCCAAAGATCATCTGGACCACACCATAAATTGTAGTGGAGATGATGATTTTCACCGTTAAACAATTTGTAGGGCCACCATAATGTTACTTTTCCATCCAATCTGTTCTTAATGTTACAAAGACCTAAATGAAGTGGAAAAACAAATTTCATGTTGATCCAAAACTTTTGTGAACTCAAAAAAGGTTTCAACGGTAGACGTTCAATACCCCACTGCTTTCCATAGTGTGGTCCACTTAATGGTTAGTTCTGTTCTATTTTTATCCCAACCCTTAATATGATATTGTCAAATGGATGGACGGTTTGGATATAACACATACCTCGTGATTAGAGCCACAGATCTTGCTAACGTCACACAGGCCAATCCGCTTCTATCTTTTGGTCTAACCGTCGAGACAGCGCTGCTTCCATCTTTTGTTCTGGCCGTCAAGACGACGCCTGTAAACAGGCTACCTTCGATTCTTTCTCTTTCTCTCTTCGATCCACAACTATCCAACATCCTTCAAAATCTAACGGCCGAAAGAGAGGTATTTGATCTACTCCATGCTTAACTAGTCTTCTACTCGCCTTCATCTTTAACAGAAAGGGAGAGACGATATAAAGAAAGAGAGACAAATATAAAGAGAGATAGAGAGAGAGTTGGGAGCTCAAATGTATGTTGGGCGGGTTTTTTTGGCACCAAATGAAAAGCCCTGTACAGGGATATTTTATAAAATATAGAGATATTTACATCCTTGGGTCGGGTCGGTTCGGACCCTTTCGGTTCGGATTTTCGGATCGGTTCTGTCCGGATATACTACTATCCGAACCTGATTCGAAAACGATCGGATCTGGATGGACAAAATCGATCAGGCCGATCTATGCCGTCAGTTCTGTTCAGAACGGTACCGAGTCGGGTCGGAACGGGTCGGATCCGCCGGATCGTGTCTAACATGCCCACCTCTAGTTCCTTTCCTAATCGCTGGAGGACACGGATTGCTGCTGCAGTAAGTTCTTGGGCTCGGAACCTATGTGGGGCCACCGTGATGTTTGTTAGAAATCCGATCCATTCATCCATTTTTTGAGTTCATTTTAGGACATGATGAAAAAAAATGAGCCGGATCCAGTACTCAAGTGGACCGAAAAAGTGAGGAATGAACATCTACAGTTAAATATATTCGTAGGTCAATAGAAGTGTGAAATCAGGCTAATATTTGTGCTTTCAGTTCATCTCATTAAGAACAAAGCTCTGAACGGTATTGATGGCAGGTAAATATCACTGTCGACCCAGGGAGGTTTCAACAATATGAATTTTCCTACCCATCTTTTCCTTAGGTGCGGCCAACTTGTGTCTTGAATTTTATTATCTTTTGGTCTTAAGTTCTAAAATAATCTCACAAAACTAATGGAGGGGGTGGATTTCTCACAAACATCACAATGGGCCCCACCTAATTTTTCCTGTTGAAAGCTTTTCCACGAAATCCGCGTCCATCCCAGAAGTTACTAAAGAAATAGTTACGTGGGGCCTACCTTAATGTTCATGGGATATCCACTCCATCCATCAGCTCCTCGAATTCAAAAATAGGGCAGGAACCCGAATCTGAAGCAGATAAAAAAAGAAAAAATAAAAAAACCTTAAGTGGATTACATCACAGGAAACGGTGGGGATTGAAAGATCACCATTCAAACATTCATGGGCATATAGAAGCTTTGGATTGGCTTATAATTTTATTTTTTTCAGTTGATCCCACTGGTATAAACTTACGAATATAAACATAATGGTGCATTCTCACTGTTTTCTTTCGTGTGAGCCATCTTAGTGTTGGATCTTCCTCAATTTTAGGTTGCTATCCCATTGTAAGCTTGCCAAACTGATAGACCGAGTGGATATCCAGCTACATAGCGCTGGCCCCACATAAGTAAGGTGGGCCTCACGTAATGTGGATGGAAATTTCCTAATTTAACTAAGGTGATGACCAGATACTGTTTTATACTAGTTCAACAATTACATGCAGCCTTGCCTCTTTTGCCATCATGTCACATGCATAGTGTGTCCAAGCCGTATCAAAGGTGGGCCCCACCTTAAAGATCAATGAACTGAAAGCTCGGTCTGCAATTCATAAGATGGACCACATGCATTGTCAAAATTATCATTGGTTGACCGAAATGTAGAGGTGTGGCCCATCTAATGAATTAGGCCACTGGTCGATCGTAATACATGTGTGGCATGTGCATGTCACAAAATAGGCCACATGACACAGGCAAGGTCTAAGGTATCATCTCATAAATGATATGTGGCTGAAGAGGCCCACTTGGATCCATTCCAACAAACCCATATGGTTTAATGACCCACCATCATCTATTGGATCCTCGCGCGGCCCGGTTGCCCGATGAATCCAATCGGTGATTGATACAAACATTGGTGTGTTTGCGGGATGTGTGTATAATATGGGTCCCACTCCTATAGGGGATAACCCGGTGCAAAGATAGAGCCTCAAATGACACATCGTCATCTACTGGAATCCTTTCCTTTCCTTGCATGCAAATTCCTGTTTTCATGCCTGATTGATCCATGTTACCAGTGAGGTTGTCAGCACCACTACGCTTAAATGCAGTGTGTACTGATGTGACCCAATTATATTGTAGCAAACATGAATTTTTTGTTTGTGACAAGCAAATGATCAAAATTCCAAGTATGAAGGTTGGCAAGCTCTTTTCACCTTTCATTGTTCTTGTCTATTTTTAACCTGCATGATTAATGGGCCGCATAGCCCAAGATTCTGGGAGAATCTCGAACCTCTACTTGATACAAGCAAAAATATCCTGCTTGTTGCAATCTAATTGGACTACATCATCACATATTTCATTTAATGCAATAAGTGTCAACGACATTGGTGATGATGTGGACCATCACCATGCCAAAAAGTCAAATTTTCTTACTTGTGGCAAGCAAAGGATTTGAATTCTAACACATAAGTTGTGATGAGTAATCCAAGCTTTCTCTGTAACCTAACTTAATAATTTATGAGGGAGCACTAACTGAAATATGGGCCACAAATTACTCTTGTCTTGTCCCAATCATCTCTCTAGTCATGGGACAGGGTCAACACAAGGCATGGTGTAACTTTTGGCCGGTTAAGATAGTGTCAGGTAGAGGGTCACTCGAGCCAACCTCATCTCAAAACCTTGGTCAATCCGTGGCAAGACCTAACCCGAGCTCCCCAACGTGAGTCAAACCCAATGTACCATGTCTTTACCCCTGGACTATATGGGTTGGGTCGGGCCTAGAGTACTTGGATGGGACACTTCTAATACTAATATAGTATTTCATATTAGCCAAATTGTAGGGGCTGGCTGCTGTGGCATTGACCAAGTTGAGGGCATGTAATGTATTCATGACATCCAAGCCATTCATCAAGTGTGTGACCTCAATTAATCCACCGTAAACAAAACTCAGCCTGATCCAAAACCCAGGTGGGCCATCCATCAGGTGTGTGGCATCCATCAGGAACATGTTGAGAAGGGATGCTTATGCTTTGATTTGAATAGGGTGCGCAGTGTAGTGTATCTGCAATCCACGCCATTCAGGCGCTTCATCTGGCGTGGATAAAGGGTTAGGCCAAAAGCAGGCCGTATTGTAACTAGGGTGAGTTCCGGTCCAAATTAAGAGTTGGAGTTGCTACACATCTTCATTCAGCGTTTTTAATTTTTTTAAAATAAATTTTAAAGACCGGGCTAACATTATCCCATGTATTGGATACATGAGATAGACCGTTGAAGAACCGATCAGGTGAGACACACGGAAAGCCCTATATGGCCAATGGTTTTCCCGAATGCATATGTACTGCTTATCTGATCTATTATTGTTGCTGTTTGGTTCTCCGTGGTTGTAATGCTGCCGGTCAGAATTGAATTTGTGGAGTAACTATGACCCCTAGTATCAAGATAGATTGACACATAAGTCTAGCTATTCAACCACTCGCTCAATGTTTAAACATGATGAGGCAATATTTAAATGGAAGTGTTCGTCCTTTGGTAATAGGTTATACATTTATCTTTTATACAAAAAGATTTTTCAATAACATAATAATTTTTATAATTAATTGGAAAGAAAAGTTACAAAACACCTCTCCTGATGCAGAACTGTATCTAGAGTGAGAGCTAAGATTAATAGGTACTTGATTAACACTACGGATCATACTACAGAATATAAACAATGAGTTGAAAGTAAAGGATTACGCTAAAAAATGTAATCTAATTGATAAAAAAGTATAAAGTGATTACACTAAGAAATGTAGTTGACTGATAATTGAAAGTATAATTGAAAGATAATGTTTGGTTTTAATTGGATGGTTATGAGACGATTTGCTTTGCCGAATTTTATTGCTATTTATAACCTTTTTTTAGCCATATAGATCCTTTTCACATTTTGACAGTTACTATAACCACTCAACACTACCTGGTCTTCTTTGTTTCTTCTTCTGCTATCTATTGTGTAATTGCTTCTTCACGATCGCCTTTCCATCGACTGTTTAAATAATGACGCGGCATTGTTTGATGTGCTTCAGCTGTATCACCAAAAATCCTCTTCCTACATCTCTGTAGGTTAGATTATTGTTACTCAGGATGTTGAATTGTCCTATCATTGATGCTGAATAAGACGGCAGGCGCTAATATTGGAGCGTATCAGTAATCATAGTATGACACCCTCAAGGTGGTGTACCATGGCTCGCGGTCACGTGGGCTGTTGAGGCGCCTTTTCGATGCTAGGCATATAAGGTGATGCGTGGGTCGTGGAGTCGTGTGGCGAGTGAGAGCGCTCCACGTGTTGAGATGGGAGGGTCAAGGTGTCGTTTCGGCTGCACATTGATTGTGAGCAATAAATGCTCGTACAAGCGACTTCACTATAAAAGAGGATGCCCTATTGTCAAGCAGAGTTATCTACCATTTTGCTCTCATGTGCTCCTTCTTCCTTAGAGTCAGGCGATTCACGACAAGTTTCTCAGGAGACTTTCCGACATCTTCTTAGGCGATTTGTTTTCTTTGGTGAGCCTTGCTTCTGCTTCCTTACTCCCCTCTTTTTTCTTTATTTTATCTTCTTCTGATTTTTCAGCGTTTTTGGGCCCACAGCCATGTCAGAAACCTCGAGTTCATGGGAGGGGATCTTAGGCCGTGATGGTGGGGTAGATGACTTTTGCCCCATGTCAAACTTGCCATCACCACTGATAATGATGAGCGATGTTGATTTTTAGGCGTCTCACAAGTTGCGGGTGGTTAAATGGTCCCCGACAGAGCGGCTAGAAGAGACAGAGGAGACTTTCGTGAATCCCCGTCAAATTCGGAGGAAAGGTGGCTAGTAACATTAAGGAAACCGACCTAGTGAGGATAAGGTTGGGATACCACGATTCTAATGAATGCACCGGATCTCGCATGCCTCTAGTAGCCTGACACACTTTGAATCTATGGGTGGCTTGTTGGCTAATATTCCAATCATAGAGATGAAAGGAGCTAAGCTTGTAAAATTTCCTTTCAGTGGGCCAATATAGATTAAAAGTTATGATCAAACAAAATTGAATATGAATTGATGAGCAATGCCGGTGGAGCCCCCCTTGATTGGTATCATATAGAATGATTAGTGGATGCATTGACCTGTTTGTTATCGTTTGCTCCATGAAATTGATGAGCATAGCTCATGCGTTGTTGAGCAACATCAGATTACACGTGGTATCACAGCACACATGCACACACATTAAAAACACAGTTAACGTGTTGGAATAATCCCAGCTGTTGATCAACATCTATGATCATGGAAGAGTAATTGATTCATTGTCGTATCAAAGCAGCAAATCTCTCTCTATATAACTGTTGTGGAGCCCACCAAAACCTCGGCTTATTATATATATATATAAAAAGGTTTAATAGTTCAGTTGAAATCTAGAAAGTAATAATGAACACTAATTCAAATGAAATGGCATTTGACAACGTGATGTACATATCTTTTAAAGAGACTTTTAAACAAATCACAGCCATGAAATTCATTTATTTATTTTAGGTTCATAATAATGAAAATGACTATAATCTTATTTTCGAGAAATCATGTCCTTTGAATTTTTAAACTCGAATATACGACCATGCTGCATAAATTTTGAAACTCAAATATATGAGGCTGAACTCATTATCATTAAAAACAACCATCAATTCAAATTAGTCCACTAATCTCTTGATTGGGGTTAGTAATCTCACCTCCAAATATGATATTCAAACCAAAATTATGAATTACGGTTTATTCTGGTTCTTAGTTTTAGATTGTTGCTGGCTGCCCTCTTGCATGCTTGAAACTAGTGTGGGTGTCATCAGAAAACCTTTCTAGCGCATTTTTTTTTAACCGTGCCTGTCGGATGGTCGCTAGACTCGCTACGGAACGGTCTAGATTCATGGTGCTAGTGTGGCTCACCTAAACAATAGGGTTCTGGATTTTTAGGTCTTGGTATGTTTACCCTACAGCACACGTCATGAATGGTTGGGATACTGCACACAGACAACTTGCGTGGGCTGGTAGAAAATCACAGACTCCCAAAGATGATAAAATGGGTGCCACCAAACAGGGTTTAACTAAGTTGAATCCGGATTCTCTGCTTGCACGGACAGTAACAGTAAATTTCTGTTTTTCTACATTCTAATTGGTCCACGTCATCATTGACCTTCTGTTTTTATACATTCTAATTGGTCCACGTCATCATTGACCTTATCAGCACTGCTGCATTAAATGCAGTGTATGATGTTGTGGCACAATCAGATTGGAACAAACCCGAATCTCTTGTTTAGGGAAGGAGAGGATTCAGCTTTATCAGTTATAAATGAGACCGGTTCATACCTGGGAGGATGTGTCCTGATTTTGAACCCCAGGGCAGGGCCCATTGTGGTGGGCCTGGACCGCCATTGGCCCATTATCATGTTATCGAGTGGCTATGATCTTGAAATCAAACCCTGATTACTAAATGGGCTTTGCCGAATTTACTTTTAAGGACATTAATAGTTCAGAAACGGCGACCCAGCTCACCCATTCCCTTCCTGCCATTGATAGTGATAGGAAACCATCGCATTGTGCATCGACGCTGTCCAAAAGGTTATGTACAGCTAGCTAGTAGATCACTTGGAGAAAAAATGTGGATCGAGTGGTTTTTGTATCATGTGGCCCACCTAGCTAGTAGATCACTTGGAGAAAAAATGTGGATCGAGTGGTTTTTGTATCATGTGGCCCACCTAATCATGATCAAATAGGCCTGATGTTTGTTCTGGGTAAATCTCAAAGCAAGGGCCCACTTAAAGGGCAGTTTGGATGCTGCATCGATGACGAAGATGGACGTAGGTGCATGTGAACATTCTTAGAGTGAATTGTGCATTACAAGCTTCTGGGTTCGACCCACTGGTCCACATTAAGAGCCCGACTTCCTTAAGTGATACAGAGAGGCTGAGCTGATCCACGGCATGGAATGGCATCCCTTGGTTCGTGTCGTTCTCATTCAACTCCTTTTTGGGGACCCAGCTCCTCATGGGCTGAGTCGAGAGCAAGAGTTAGGCTGACTTCTTCAACCCTGAATGTCATAGTCAATGGAGTGGGCCACGCCATGGTCATGGACAGTTGAGATTTTTCTTTTAATTTATTATCGAAAATGCAAAGAAAAATATTTATTTATTCTAGAAGGGCACGCAACCGAAAAAAATATATATCTAAGTAGGGCCACAACCCGGGCAAGGGAGGAGGGAAACAAAAGAAAGAAAAACAAATAAAAATAAAGAGACGAAAAGAAAACAGAAAACACCTTATCTTTAAAAGCAGGTGGTGAATTTCATCTCCTCTTTCTTGGCTGGTTGAATGTGACGAGCGGCCACACCATTTCGGGCCATGCCATCTGCTCAAGAATTTTCATTTTTTGACGGAAATGAAGCTCCCCACATGACTAGTTGTATTCCCGACACAACCTTTGAACCGGCGAACATCGACACTTCTAACGATTCTTTCTTTTAAAGAAATTATTTTAACTTCAGTAAAACATCTTTCTTCGGGATTGTATACAGCCCCTACAAGAATTTCTCCATCTGTGCCATGGTTTAATGCATCCCATAGTCCGTACCACCTCCGAATTCTAGCTTTTGCAATCAAATTCTCATTCATATTCCATTCATTTATGAATGATTGATACCTGATCCGTTTAGTCCAAGACTCCTTCACATTGTAATCCTTCATTATCCAAATATTCATAAAATCCCGATTATTAAATTCGAATATTGAAAGACAATTATTATACGTCGTTAAACGCAACACTTTGTAATCCGTATTTGGGCCAAATTCTTCAGGCTGTGGGACCACACGAAACTTCTCATCCATCACATTCCATGCCATGATGAGTTTTACATAGGCTCCATTGAAAATACAGTCAGGCATCCAATGAATAGCCCCATTAAGGTTTACTGGCCTAATTCGATCCAAGTTGTTTGGTATTAAGTGATATTCGTCCCTAAAGTGATTCGAATCCTTCAGTAGTAATAGATTAGGAACATTTCCTATACTCCTCCATACACCTGAACCGAGTGTGTAAACCTCAACCTCAACTTGGGAATCTGGTCTAAATTTCGTTTGATAAGTCATCCGTATTACCTTATAATCATTATTTATTGCATCAAAACCAAACCCAGATATAAAAAAGTTATTATCGGTGCATTGGGTTGATTTTGGTAGTGTAACATGATCTCCAGTGACTGGATTACACACATATATGGGATTGTTGTTTATAGGCTCACATAAACATAATAAGCCATTGCAAGAAAATATGTTACTGAATTCAATGCCTGTGTCAAAGCGTATGCCAGTTGATCTTGTCGTTACCATGTTGAGTGTGTGATCTTGATTGTCTTCAGAATTAAAATCGACCAGACACAATTGGGATCGCTTACCTGAGGAAGAGGTAGTTCCGTAGATGAAGCAGGGGAGATGAACTTGGTTTGCTCGAGTTAGGTGCATTTTAGCAAAGTGAGGATCGTGAAGAACTATTTTGCGCCAGGTGGTACATACGCCCATGCATTTGAAGAGGGGCTTGACGGATAATCTAGAGAGGATGTCGACTACAATACCGTCCGGTAGATTCTCCATCTCAACGAGAGAGAGAGAGAGAGAGAGAGAGAGAGAGAGAGAGGTGTAGTGTATATAGGACTCGGTTTGTGTGGTGTTGTACACAGCACCCATATACAGCAGCAGGTGCGAATGGACTCTGATTCCGTGGTGTGGCACACTGCACAAGGTACGGTGTGCTGCTAGATTGTCTATGTGGGCACGACCGTGATGAATGTATTTTATCCACTCCATCCATCCATTATGACGTATCAATTAAGGGTATTGGCAGAAAAATGGGGTAGATCCAAATCTCAGTTGGACCACAACAGAAGAAACAGTAGTTATTGAATGCCCACCATTAAAGACTTTCTAAGGCCAACTTTAATGTTTATTTGCCATCCTAACTTTAGGTCACACATTCTAGGATGAATGGAAAACGTAAATATATAACAACTTGATCTAAAGCATTTAGCCCGACGAAGTTTTTAATGATGGGAGTTCAGTCAACCCTGCTTCTCATGGTGTGTGGTCCACTTGAGATTTGGATGTATCTCGTTTTTGGGATAAGTCATTGAAATGAGTTGAAAAAATAGATGGAGAACATGGATGAAACACATATATCATGATGGGTCCACCTAGCTTTTCTAGGAATATAGTATGGACGTTGGTGCGTGTGCTAAACGACCCAATCCGAGTCCGGTGGGAGTTGCTTTCCTAATCCCAGTGAGACACGGATTTCTGCTAAAGCCTTTCGGATGAACCTAGGTGAGGCTGTCGTGATGTTTGTGAGAAATTCATTCCATTCATCTGTTTTGTCAGTTGATGAATTTTTTTTTAACAGTACACAGGTAGGTTGAAAAGCTGAAGATTGAACGTTCACACTGAAATATTCCATTATGAATATTTTTGTTTCAGTTCATCCCATCATGAATGAAGTTATGAACGGTATGGATGGCACGTAAATATCACTTTCGACCGCAGGGAGTTTTCAACGGTATGAATTTTCCTACTCACCTTTTCCTTTGGTGCGGCCCACTTGAGTTTTGGATTCTTCTCACTTTTGGTTATAAGGCCTCAAATGATCTTACAAAACTGATGGACGGGGTGGATTTATCAGAAACATCACGGTAGGCCCGACCTGGTTTTCCAGGGCAGGAACTTCATGCTCACGGGCTTTCCCAAGAAATCCACTCCATCCATCAGTTTCTCAAGTTCAAAAATAGTACAGGAACCCAAATGTGAGGTAGATGATAATAATAATAATAACCTCAAGTGAATAACATCATAGGAAACGGTGGGGAATGAAAGCTCACCCTCGAAACATTCATGGGCCCATAGAAGCTTTGGATCTGGCTTATACTTTTTTTTTTTTTCCAGTTGATCCTATTAGTATAAACTTATGAACGGTTTTTATGCAATATAAACATCATGGTACACTTTAGGAAGGTTTCAACTGTGGTTGTTTCCATTCTCACTGTTTCCTATCGTGTGAGCCATCTTAGTTTTGGATCTTCTTCAATTTTGGGTTGCTGTCCCATTGTAAGCTAGCCAAACTGATGGACTGAGTGGATATCCAGCTACATAGCAGTGGTCCCACATAAGTAAGGTGGGCCTCCCCCAAATTAATAACATTAGACGTCATTTTCTGCCTGGGGAGCTACGTGATACTCACGCATGGTCGTGATTATCCTGTAACCCGGAGTTACACGTATCGTTAGTGACACCCTATTCTGTGGGGCCCACCGTGATGTTTGTGTATTTGCTTCCGTCCATCCATTTCTCCATATCAATTTAGAGCATGAGGTCAAACATGAGGGAGATCTAAAACTAAGTCGGCCATACCATTGGGAACAGTGTGGATGGAAATTTCCTAATTTAAATTTAGTAATTCAACAATTACATGGAGATCTAAAACTCAAGGTGATGACTAGATACTGTTTTATACTAATTCAACAATTACATGCAGCCTTGCCTCTTTTGCCATCATGTCACGTGTATGGTATGTACAAGCCGTGTCAAAGGTGGGCCCCACCTTAAAAGATCACTTAACTAAAAGCTCGGTCTGCAATTCATGAGATGGATCACATGCAACGTCAAAATCATTGGTTGACTGAAATGTAGAGGTGTGGCCCACCTAATGAATTAGGTGACTGGTGGATCATAATACACACGTGGCATTAGCATGGTACAAAATAGGCCACATGATACAAGCAAGGTCTAAAGTATCATGGATGGTTGGGATATCGCACACGGACAAAATGTGTGGACCGGTAGAAAATCACAGCCTCCCCAAAAACGAAAAATAGTTGCACCAAACAGGCCTTGAGTAGTTTAGCCCATTTATTTCTATTAAGCAAGATGCTCGAATAAGGACAGGCCCAACGGACTGAGCTGTTCATCACTGGAGTGGGTCCAACCTCATCAGTTATAAATGAAAGTGGTTCGAATGGGGCAATGTGTGCCTGGGAGCATGGGTCCTGATTTTGAACCCCAGTTCAAAAAAGGTAGGGCCCAGTTTTGTGGGCCTGCACTGGCCTAGGCCCAGTCATCACGTTATAGAGCGCGCACAATCTTGAAATTAAGCCCTGACCCAGCTCGTTTCGACCTTGTTCGAAATAAGTTAGCATATGGGGTGGATTGGACCGTAACTGCCCATACCCTTTCTGCCATTGATAATGTTACGAAGGAGTGTTCAAATCCACCTAAATGTATAGGAAACCATTGCATTGTGCATTGAAGCTGTCCAAAAGGTTAGGTCTAGCTAGTAGATGACTTGGAGGAAAAAATGTGGATAGATTGGCTGGCCTCCATTGTTTTTGTATCATGTGGCCCACCTGATCATGATCAAATAGGCCTGATGCTTCTGCTGGGTAAATCTCAAAGCAAGGGCCCACTTAAAGGGCATGCAGTTTGGATGCTGCATCGATGAGGAAGGTGGACGTATGTGCATGTAAACATCCTTAGAGTGAATTGTGCATTACAAGCTTCTGGGTTCAACCCACTTGGCCACGTAAAGAGCCAGCCTTCCTCAAGTGATACAGAGAGGATGAGCTGATCCAAGGCATGGAATGGCATCCTTGGTTTGTGTCGTACTCTTTCAACTCCCTTTTGGGAATCCTAAGCCCTAAAACCCTTTAACCCTAAACCCTAGAAGGCCGATTTCTTCAACCCTGACTGTTATAGTCATTGGAGTAAGCCACGCCATGGTCATGGACAGCTGAGAATTTTCTAATTATTTTATTGGAAAAGTAAGAAAAATATTTATTTCTTCCAAAAGGCACGCAACCTATATATATATATATAGAGAGAGAGAGAGAGAGAGAGAGAGAGAGAGAGAGAGAGAGAGAGAGAGAGAGAGAGAGAGAGAGAGAGAGAGAGAGAGAGAGAGAGAGAGAGAGAGAGAGAGAGATGGGGCCACACCCGGCCAGGGAGGAAGAAAACAAAAGAAAGAAAAATAAGGAAAAATAAAGTGAAGGGAATTGACCACAAAATGCATTGAATTCATTGTGAAATGAATTGATTTGACCATGAAGTGAAGAAAAATTGCCGAAATTGACCATTAAATGCATGGAATTGACCATGAAGTGAAGGGAATTGACCTTGAAATGAATTGAATTGACCGTAAAGTGAAGGGGAATTGCCAGAATTGACTGTGAAATGCATGAAATTACTATGAAATGAAGGGAATTAACCATGAAATGAATTGAATTGACCATTAAGTGAAGGAAATTGACCGTGAAATGAATTAAATTGATTGTGAAGTAAAGGAAAATTGTCGGAATTGACCGTGAAATGAAAGGAATTAACCGTGAAATAAATTGAATTGACCGTGAAGAAAATTGATCGTGAAATGCATAGAATTGACCGTAAAGTGAAGGAGAATCGCCATAATTGACCATGAAATGAATGGAAATAACCGTGAAGTGAAGGAAATTGACAGTGAAATGCATGGAATTGACCATGAAGTGAAGGGAATTGACGGTTAAATGCATTGAATTGACCATGAAGTAAAGGGAATTGACCGTGAAATACATGGAATTGACCGTGAAGTGAAGGGAAATCATCGAAATTGACCATGAAATGCATGGAATTGACCGTAAAGTAAAGCGAAATTATCATGAAATGCACGAAAATGACTGTGAAGTGAAGGGAATTGATCGTGAAGTGAAGGGGAATCGCTGGAATTGACCATGAAGGAAATTAATTGTGAAATGCATGAAATTCACCGTGAAGTGAAGAGAATTGACCATGAAATAAATGAATGGAGTTGACCATGAAGTGAAGGAAAATTGCATGGAATTGACTGTGAAGTGTAGGGAATTGACCATGAAATGAATTGAATTGACTGTAAAGTTAAGGGGAATTGCCGAAATTGATCGTGAAATGCATGGAATTGACCATGATATGAAGGGAATTAATTGTGAAATGAATTGAATTAACCGTGAAGTGAAGGGGAATCGCCGAAATTAACTGTGAAATGAAGGGAATTAATTGTGAAATGAATTGAATTGACCATAAGGTGAAGAGAATTGACCGTGAAGGGGAATCATTGGAATTGACAGTGAAATGTACGGAATTGACTGTGAAGTGAAGGGAATTGACTGCGAAATGCATGAAATTTACCGTGAAGTGAAGGTAATTGACCAAGAAATGAATTGAATTGACCATGAAGTGAAGGGGAACTGCTGGAATTGACTGTGAAATGAAGGAAATTGATCATGAAGTGATTGAAATTGATTACGAAATGAATGAAATTAAGCATAAAGTTGATAAAATTCACCATGAACTGATTGAAATTGACTGCGAAGTGAATGAAATTAAGCGCGAAGTGAATAACATTGTTCACGAAGTGAATGAAATGGATTTTCAACCATCAACCCCATGGAATCTTGGAAAATAACTAGGTAGGTTGGCTAAAGTAGCTTCTCCTACCCCAAAACCATATACAATACATCAAGTAACTAATTTTGGTTTAGAAAATATTTTTGTTAAATGAATAAAAAAAGAAATGAAAAAAAGAGTGAATTTTTTTTATATGCTTATATATACATATTTATATAAATATATGTTAGAGAAAAATGCAAGTAGAATAAAGTTATCCATGCAAAAAAAAAAAGTATATAAATTGCCGTGGCGTTACTGTTATCGCTATGGTTATCAGCCGCAGCAATAGGAGCCTGGCATTTTTGACCTGAGAAATGGATCGTACAGCTGGGCCTTATTTTGAAAACTAAAAGGCAAGTGGGCTTAAAAGGTTGGTGGGCCATATGGGTCGAGCAATAGGAAATTTCTCCTTTCTTAATCTGGACGAGGATTGCGTCTTACCTCAACCGTTTTAGCTAGGAACGGGCAATTCTGTGGGTGGTCCCACCGTGATCTATCCATTTATCCATGCCATCCATTTATTTTCTCATGTCACTTTAAAATACGAGCACAAAAATGTGACAAAACAACACTCAAGTGAACCACACCACAGATAACTCTAGTATTTAATGGAATTTGCATTTAATGCTACGTGTATTTAATATAACCGAGCTTATTATTTGGCGTATTCCACTTGAGCATTGGATCTGATTCATTTTTGCGCACGTACTTTAAAATATCCGATAGGACGGATGAACGGTGGCGTGTATAAACAGATACATCATGGTCGAACTGCCCGTTCGTGGGTGGAGACGCGTCCTACTAATCCCAAGAGGCATCGTTATGACCTCCTCGGACGTGTGGCCGTACCCTTCAACCAGAGGTTCCTATAGTCTTGAGTTATGTCGGGCCTACCTTGATGTCCATTGGATATCCCCTACATCCAAATAGGACAGAACTCAAATGTGAGGGAAAAAAAAAAAAAAACTCTAAGAGGATCACGTCACATGAAACGGTGGGTTGAAAGATCACGATCCCAGTGGTATAAACTAATGAATGGCTTGTGTGCAATGTGGCGTGAATTCACGGGACTCCTCGTATTCCTTGAAATTCAATTCGCAAGTTTCAGATTTAAACTCAAACTCAAACTCGCAAAATTCATGACATCATGTTTTTGGCCTTGTAAGTGTACTATTTCACTTAACTATATTATTCTCTTATTTTTTCAAAGCACTTTTTATGTTGGACACAATTCCTAAAACTAAATGGATCAAAAGCTAAGATTCAACTAAAACTTTCTAAAAATAAAATTAAAAAGGATTTTGGACCGTCAATTTAATGGAATCTCACAAATTGAGCGGAGAGTTGGGTGGCTAAAGTAGTTTCTCATACCCAAATGACAGGTGGAACAACTTATATGGATTCGTGAGAAACGTCTGTTTCAAGGTACTGACAGTCTAGATCACTTAGGCCTTTGTTAAGGTTTTCTCTAATCCATCTTTGCCATGAAAGTATCTACGACTCACTTTACATCTATCCCCACAACTTTCTAAAAACTCATACTGTGTTCTCCTCCCGCTTTAGTTCATTAATATATCGTGTGACAGGTGCATGGTACAAAATAAGCCACCTGATAAAGGCCAGGTCTAAAATTTCATCTCATAAATGACGTGGCCAAGAGGCTGGCAAGTGCATGAATACAAAATAAGCCACATGATAAAGGCAAGGTCTAAAGTGTCATCCCATAAATGATATGTGGCCCAGGAGGCCCACTTGGATCCATTCGTACCCATATGGCTCATGATCCACCAGCATCCATTTGATCTTCACGTGGGTCGGTTGCCAAACGAAAGCACTACAAACATTGGCAGGTCCGTGGGCATTTAATGCAGCGATGCTGACAACATTAGTGGTGATGACCAGAAAAGGATTTGGATTCTGCCGTATTAGTTGTGATTACCCAACCTCATCCAAAAATATGACAGTGACTAAAGGAATCAAGCTCTCTCCGTCATCTAGATGTAAGAATGTACGTAAGAATTTATGAAGGGGAGTATGGGTCACAGATTACTCGCCTTATCCCAATCCTCTCTCCAGTCATGGGGTAGGGTCCGCACATGGGCATGGTGCAACTTTTAGCCAGTCAGATTGGTGTCAGGTGGAGGGTCACCCGAGCCAACCCAAGTGGGCCACACAGAAAAAGTTGAGAGGGAATGTTAATGCTTTGATTTAATAGGGTATGTATTAGTATGAATTGCCTAGTATATTTACAATCCAGGCAATCAAAACCCACATTTGACGTGGATGAAGGGTAAGGTCAAAAGCAGGCCATATTGTAACTAGGGTGATTTTTTATAATACTCTGATTCTCAAAGCCTGAATGCATTACTCATTTTTAAAAAACCTAAGTGTTAATCTTTAAAGCTATCCAAATTCGATGTACATTTTTTTTTTTCCTTTTTATCATAGTAGCAAAATATGAGCAATCAAATATAAGGAGGAGTTTCAATATATATAACTGAGATTTTAAGTGGTTACCCAAAAACTTATACAAACCAATGTCTTAACTTTTACAAAACATGTAATTAAATACAAATGAAGTTAAGAATGGAGAGTCGCAAGATTATTTGGCTCCTCTCATTCCACATGAGCATCAGTATACACATAATCTACATCTCCTGCACACCGAATATGGTTTGATAGTATCAATAGCTATCGTAGTAAGATATAACCCCCAAGATTTATCCAATCATCAAGATAATTAAACATAGTTATCGGAGACTATATAACAAATATTCACAATGATTATCATAGGAATTAGATAAGGTTCATTAGATACGTAGTCATTAAATAAATCACCCAAGTTAATCTTGTTTAAATGCATGGATGCATGCACATGCTCACAGACCTGGAGATACACATCTAGCTGGTAAAAAGTCTACTAAGGAGAACTAGCCACCCAGAAAATTACTCAAATTAAGGTACGCTCAAGGAGAACCTGTCACCCGAAAAAGACTATGATATATACATCGCCCAAGGAGGACTAGTCACCTGAAAAAGTATTCAAAGGTACGCCCGATGAGAACTAACCACTCGAAAAAGACCATAATAATATATAAATCGCCCAATGAGGACTAGTCACCCGAAAAAGTACATAAAGGTACGTCCAAGGAGAACTAAATACCCGAAAAAAACCATAACAGTATATAGATCGTCCAAAGAGGACTAGTCACTCGAAAAAGTACACAAAGGTACGTCCAAGGAGAACTAACCACTCGAAAAAGATCATAATAATATCTATATCGCTCAAGGAGGACTAGTCACTTGAAAAGGTACGTAAAAGTACACCCAAGAAGAACTAGGCACCCGAAAAAGATCGCATGCCATGAAAATGCATGATTAGCTCAACCATTATTATTCCAATTTCAAACGATCGTTTTAAGAAAACTCAAAGGTCACTATAAGAGGTTTGTCACCCAGTATAAACCGACAGCTTAAGCATAGTATCCCATTCCACCATCCTTAATTCATAAGACTTACAAATAAGATGTTTAAAGGTAACCTACATAACTAGTGACCAATTTAGTCCAACCAATGAAACTTACCATCGCAAAGTTATACAAAAACAATCCATTAAAGCCACGTGAGGCAATTGTTCCATAAAAGCCGCAAGGGCTGAATAATCCTTTTAATGGTACAATAAGAAGAGATTATTTCCCAAGAGCCATATAGGCATAAATGGTCTACAAGATGATAAGTCCACCACATAAATTTATTTAATTCATAACACAGATGGCCACTAGTTCGAGAACTTGCTAAAAACACCATCAAGTAATCATAAATGATAAATTTTGCTACGTGTAATGTTGATAATACATCTATAACTGAAGTGTTGATCTTAAAACAGGATAGATATAATTGAAAATCATCACATATTCAGAATTTGACTTTAAACTCAATCCATCAACTATTTATAACATTCAAATTCAGTATGAACAACTAAACATATTAAGTAATTGATAAGATACATGAATGAAAGCAAATACACAAGCCAATTATCTAGATGTATAAAAGCTTGAAGGGTAATCCTCACCTTGAAGCGTGGATTCTCTTCTTGTTGGATTAGAGGTCTCCCAGGGGTTAAAAGAACTCGGTCTATCCTAAAATACCAAACATGGATGGTTAGGAATGAATAGATTCAAATATTCCTAACCGGTTATAGATCCAAATGGAAAAGATTTGGAAAAAAAAAAAAAAAAACTAATTTCCTATATTCATATATATAGATCTACATTAATTGAATAATGTTAAGTTTAAAGGAAGGGGCTAAGAGATCAATTTACCTCATTAGCTTGAATTGACTTAATTCAACTCTTAATTGAGTCCAAACTCGGGTTCAACACATTGGACTTGAACGTCTCACGATGTTTCTTGATTTGGACCTGATGGATCTTACTTGGCCCAATTTAACCCGATCAACACACTCCAAATGAGTCCAGAAGTCATAGAACAACAATTTCATGCTGGGCAAATGATCAGATTTAAGATTTAAATCAAAATCAAATCTCAGCAAAATACTCACCTTGTTAGCAAAGATGTGTCATCCTTTGGGTCAACTCGACTTTAAATCGAGTTTTCTTCAATTCTTGCAACATCAGCAACAATAGCTCCACTCCTTACAAAACAGAATTCATCCAGTCGAGCAAGGATGCACCAGCAATGGGCCAGACTCGGCCAACTCAGTGGGTCACTGAGTCAACCCGGTATCCGACCAGACCATCATTTAAACTCGGCTCCAAACCTGAGTTTGAACAATGGCTATAACAACCCTCCATCGACATAGCTGAGTTGATCTAAACTCGGTCTGAGGAGGAAAATACTAAACTTAGGCCAGGTTTTATGCTGAACTCGTTACGTGACTCGCTGAGTCAACCCAAGGATGAGTTACACAACCCGATCACCACTTGGATTCGGACTAGCAACCTAACCAGTGCATCTCCTTCCTTTCCCTCTTCTTTCTTTCTTCTCTTAGCTTCTGTTAAACCCATCATACTCTGGACTTGACGTAGGGATGAACGTGATGAGGTCGATCATTGTCTTCCTCAAGGATAACTACTCCGAATCCACGGAGCTTCTCTGGACTCCTCACAGAGACTTCTCGAATCCACGAGGAAAGAAAGCAAGAGAATATAAATAAATTCTAATAAAATTTGAAATTGATTAATGAATAATTGATAATTTTCTAATGTGTCTTCTTATACCATTAATATAGAAAAAAAATAAAATTCATAATTACTAAAAATAGCAAAATTCTAACTCTAATAAAAATCCTAATTCTAATAAAACTCTTTTAAGGCCTAATTTCTAAAAATAAAAATTACAAATAAAATTTCTCTAGAAGAGTCCTAGTATAACTAAAAGTTATTTCTAAAAGGAAAGAAAATCTAAAACTCTAAAAATATTAAAAAATCAGAATTACTAAAAATATTAAAAATTTTCTAAAAATTCATTTTTGAGCTCAAACGCGCATTTTCTGATGAAACGGATAGATACAACCCACGTTGTGGGTTGGTTCACCTCAGATGGCCCGTTTCAGTAAAGATTGATAGGTTGTACGCCCTATAATGATACTCGGATCAAAAGTTATGGTCAATTCACGATCCATCTTCTTTTGGCTCAACCATGCTAGGAATATCTCTGTGACATGTTCTACATCAGACCCCTTCACTTGAAAAAACTCGTCCACGAGTTATTCAAGGGACTTGGCTCATGATTCTAAGATAACTTTGAGATAATTTTTGACGCCGATGTTTATTAGCCCTTTTTTTGTACTTGGCATTAAGCTCTTGAGCTGACATAATACATATACTCATGCTTTCCTTGACTCGACTAATATTGATCAGTTCCTTCCTATCTGTCTTCAAGATCTTATATTTTTTCTGATAATGTGGGCAATTAGGCGGACTTGCCCCTAAGACGGGATCAACATGATTTTGTATATCTCGTATGGGAGGCAATTTATTAGGGGTTCATCGAGCACAATCTCCTTGAACTTCTGCAACATTGGCTTCAAATCTTTGGGAATATTCACAAGCTCCATATATTCTTTCTTTTCAACTAATGGATATATATCTCTTGTTTTCTCATATTGTTTAACAAAAGCCTGTTCAGTTGTGAGAGACTGTTCCTCAACTTTAGAAGTCTTGGGTTGGTTCTCCCTTCCCATAGTGGCAAGGATAATCTTTTTACCATATTTAATAAAGATAAATAGGTTATCTCGATCCCTATGTGTAGCATTAATATTATTTTGCCAAGGTTGACCAAGTAACATGTGACAAGCTTCCATGTCAACCACGTCACACATTACTTCATCCTTATAATATTTACCAATGAAAAAAGATATACAATATCATTCAGTTATCTCTATTTTGTTGACCTCCTTGATCTATCCAATCATGCATGGAGATAGGTGTCTTTCTGTTTTCAGTTGTAACTTTTTCACCATTATTTTCAACACAAAATTCTCATTGATCCTGACATCGATGATCACATTGCAGACTTTTTTGTATGCAGTGTATCTTGTTCGAAAGATGTTATCTCATTGTAATTCTATTTCTACCTTTAGCATGTATAACAGCTCCCTCATAATCAAAGTGGTGGCCTATGATTTACCATCATCTGATGGTGCTTTGTAGAAATTGGGATTGTGTCGTACAACGGCTACAAGCGGTTGAGCATCACTTTGAGCTCGGGATAGAATTAACACATCCACAATAAAGTTGAGGGTTGCTTGTAGCCCTTGCATGGTCAACTGACTCTCCCGGTGAAAAGCTTCTATTCTTTCCAAAAGATAATGAATCCTTGAATCACCGTCCACAGGATTTTGATTCATACCTTCATTATTTGTCATCGACTCGAGGGGAATCCTCGCTCTGATACTAATTGACATAGGGATGAACGTGATGAGGTCGATCACCGTCTTCTTCAAGGATAACTACTCCGAATCCACGGAGCTTCTCTGAACTCCTCACAGTGACTTCTCGAATCCACGAGGAAAGAAAGCAAGAGAATAGAAATAAATTCTAATAAAATTCGAAATCGATTAATGAATAATTGATAATTGTCTAATGTGTCTCCTTACACCATTAATATAGAAAAAAACAAACTAAAATTCATAATTACCAAAAATAGTAAAATTCTAACTCTAATAAAACTCTTCTGAGGCCTAATTTCTAAAAATAAAATTGCACATAAACTTTTTCTAAAATAGTTCTAGTATAACTAAAAGTTATTTTTAAAAGGAAAGAAAATCTAAAACTCTAAAAATATTAAAAAATCGGAATGACTAAAAATAGTAAAATTTTTCTAAAAATTCATTTTTGAACTGAAAGCGCGTGTTTTCGGATGAAACGGATAGATACAACCCACATTGTAGGTCGGTTCACCTCGGATGGCCCGTTTCAGTAAAGATTGATAGGTTGTACGCCCCATAACGAAACCCGAATCAAAAGTTATAGTCAATTCACGATCCATCTTCTTTTAGCTCAACCATGCTGGGAATATCTCTGTGACACGTTCTACATCAGGACTCCACTTGACCGAACCTGACCAAGTCAGCGACTCGACTCAAACCGAGGTGGTGTAATAAACTAGTGCACTCTCTCTCTCTCTCTCTCTCTCTCTCTCTCTCTCTCTCTCTCATTTTCTTCTTCTTTGCCTCTTCCATTTTCTTCTTTTTTCCTTCTTTTTCTTTCTTCTCCTCCTCTCTTTCTACAACTCGCGTCCAACAGTGAGACTCAGAAGCACTCGACCTGATCGAGTTTGGACACGATTGCACTAGTTGCGGCGTTGCATTCTCTAATGGACCCTTTCTCTCAACTTTCCTTTCCTGTTGCTTTCTCGAAGTTCACCCTAAAATCCACCTATTTATAGGCTTTCCCTTTTATAGAGCTTTCTACGGCTAATCCCAGGGATTAGCGCACTATTAACAAGAGAAGATGTTTGAGAGATTCATCATAAGGTTCTCTCATCTAACTGATCTTCTGCATGGGTGTTGTTCGCTTGTTTTAGATGAACCTTTGATGAGGTAGGACGCATGTTGGATGGTTTAGATTCACCAATAGACATGTCCCAAGGTTTTGGATTTTTTGGTCGTTTAAAGGAAGATGATTTGACGATCATAGTGTTTTCAAACTGACCGGTTGTTCTGTTGATCAGAGTCATCTGAACAGTTTAAATATTTATCAGAGGACATGTGGGGTCCATCTCATGGTGGATGGAAGGTTGAGGATTAGTTGAGTTTACCCGCACAGGGACTTATGCGCCGATCCATTTTCTTGTTGGCTTCTCATGATAATCTTGTCCAGCTATGAGATTTTCAATGAACCCTAAGGCCAACGTCCGGGATTTCTCGAGAGAACCTTTCAGATGACAAGACACGGTTGAGATTTTTCAAACCCAAAACAGAAATATTCTCTCCGTCTTTTGGTTGGGAGTGGGAATTTTCAGAAAACTAGTGACTTGGCTCCTACGGAGCATGCAGACATGGTTCTAATTGCTGCTGAGGCGAATGAAACTGCCAATAGAGCAGAATGACGTGGCTTCTCTTTCCAGTGGGGATTTTCATGCAAAGCTGATTGGGGTGGGTTATCGTGCATGTGAGCGTGTGTCCACACGTGTAAGGAGGACGTGGTTACGGTCGGTGGACCTCGCCGATCACGATGGACGGTCTGGATTTCGGAGATGGTCCCTGATGGTGGGTCATTTCCTGATGAAGAACGGTCGGCTATTTTGAATGGGAGCATGGCGGGAGATCAGGTGGAATTCCTAATTTTTGAATTTTCATCAGGTCAAACTCTATTTGACCGTGAGTTTGGCTCGGTGCTCTGTGGTTATGCACAGGTTTTGTGCACACTCCATATATTTGAGGCCCACCATGATGATTTTGATGAATCCAGTCGATCAATTCATTTTTTCAAGACCATGATATGACAAAGGATTAAAGATGAGGGAGATCCAAAGCTTAAGTGGGCCATAACAATCGATCTCTAGGTTTTAAATCACGAATATCTATCAATCCGATGGTTGGATCATCTCTAATCTTATCTTCAGGGTTCCTTAGTAGATTCTAGAGGAATTTTAATGGTTTTTACATTATCATATAGTGTTTGTTTAAGGGATGAATTCTTAAGTGTTATGATATGTTAAATGACAATTTGATGAATTGGGTTCTGATTTTAAGATCAGGGCCTGCCATAGTCTATGTTGAATATTTTTAATAGTTTCTAGGGTTGTCTAATTACAACCTAAAGGTTGATTTAAGGTTGATTTCCATAATGGATGGTTGGATTAGAGAAATGAAGTGTTAGGTTGATCGACGGAACATTGAGGCTACAATGAGCAGTGGGTTCTGGTGATTCGGACTTCTAGATCTAAGGTAAATTATTATATTTACCTATTCAGGAGATGTCAATATGAAAGTGGGTTTCCCTATTAATGTAAGGGTCCATCTTAAAGATCAATCGGTTCGATAACTTGACATATGGGTGAACAGTGCCCTACACAATTAGATTGATGTATAATTGTATTCATAAACCAATCTCGACATTTAAGCGTCCATTGTCATAGCGGTCCAATTCAATTGGTCAAGATGGGGGTGGTGATACGTAATGTATGTTATGCGTGTTCCCATCGTGATAGATTTAATATAAATAGTAACACTCGAGTACTAAAAAGTACGGGTTATTACAATCTAACCCCCTTAAACAAAAATCTCGTCCTCGAGATTCGGTAATGCTTATACCAAATAACATTATTATAAGTAATAAAATCATACAGATTGTGTACTTATCTATCATTTGTAGCAATACGAAATCACATCCTATATTGTTGACAAGATACATCTAAATCTACTACAACTCTTAATTCTCTAGACCAACTAAGTGTCTAATGTACAAGATTCCCTAAAATTTTAGATCTCTTTTCGGTACTTTCTAAGACCATGGATATATTCCAATGCTAGCCATGTCAAATGTTTTTTTTTTATTATTATTATTATCATCATCATATTATTATGATTATTATTTATAGCATTTGTTAGGTTTATAGGTTCATTCCGGTGACAACTAATAATCATATTATTTCTTTTCATATTTTTTCTTACTTTTAATGATAGTTTTCCATTTTAAGTGGGATTCAAAATTCTTGTGCTTATGTTCAAATGACTCGTCCTAAAAATTTCGAAGGAGGCTAAGGTTTCAAAAATTTATTGAATTTATCATAAATCCGAATGGCATTTCTAATAAATTTTCTAAGGAGACCTAGTGTTTGGTTACTGAGTTTAGATAATCAATAGTTCATAATGGGAATCTAAATTTAATTTTTACGTTCAAACAACTAAAATCAAACTTTCATGCGGAGCCTAAAGTTTGGCATCTCTATGTTCACAATTTTCATAATTCCTAAGTAATTCCAACCAAGTTTGAATGGTTATCCTAATGATTTCAAGGGAACTTAAGTTTGGTTATCTACATTCTTAGACTTTCCTGATTCTAAGGGAATTCCACATGCATCCAAATGGTTAAATAATTTCAAATGGGACCTAAGTTTAGGTCTATACATTATTGAAATTTCTCTAAATCTATGTAAGATTCACCCAAGTTCAAGTCTCTAATCTCCAACTTTTAACTTAAGACATTTGAGGTTTGCATAAGTTTCTTTTCCAAAGGCAAGGCTTGTCTAGACTCTCTCTCTGATACCATCTTATAACACCTCGATTTCCGAAACCCAAGTACACTGCTCGTTTTCTAAAAACCTGAGTGTTCACCTTTAAAGATACCCAAAATCCATGTACATTTTTTTTCTTTTTATTAGAGTAACAAAATATGAGCAATCAAGTATAAGAGGTAGTCCAAATATACATAACTGAGATTTTAAGTGGTTACTCAAAAACTTATACAAACCAATGTCTTAACTTTTACAAAACATGAAATTAAATACAAATGAAGTCAGGAATGGAGAGTCGCAAGATCATCTGGCTCTCTCATTTCACATGAGCATCAACATATGCATAATTTATGTCTCCAGCACACTGAATACGATTTGATAGCATCAATAGCTATCGTAGTGAGGTATAACCCTCAAGATTTAACGCATCATCCAGATAATTAAGCATAGTTATCGAAGACAATGTGTAACAAATATTCACAATGATTATAATGAGAATCAGATAAGGTTCAAGAGATACACAATCATTAAATAAATCACCTAAGTTAATCTTGTTTAAATGCATGGATGCATGCACATGCTCACAGACCTGGGGATACACATCTGGCTGGTAAAAAGTTACTTAAGGAGAACTAGCCACCCGAAAAAGTATTCAAAGCTATGCTCAAGGAGAACCGGCCACCCAAAAAAGACTTTGATATTTAGATCGTCCAAGGAGGACTAGTCACCCAGAAAAGTACATAAAGGTACGTCCAAGGAGAACTAACCGTCCGGAAAAGACCATAATAATATATAAATCGTCCAAGGAGGGCTAGTCACTTGAAAAAGTACACAAAGGTATGCCCAAGGAGAACTAAAGACCGAAAAAAGACCATAATAGTATAATGATCCAAGGAGGACTAGTCATCCGAAAAAGTACACAATGGTATGCCCAAAGAGAACTAACAACTTGAAAAAGACCATAATAATATTATACAGATCACCCAAGGAGGACTAGTCTCTCGAAAAAGTACTCAAAGGTATGCCCAAGGAGAACTAGCCATCCAAAAAAGATCACATGCCACGAAAATGCATGATTAGCCTAACCATTATTATTCCAATTCCAAATAATCATTTTAAGAAAGCTTAAAGGTCACTATAGGGGGTTTGTTACCTAGCATAGGCCGACAGCTTGGCATAGTTTCCCATTCCACCATCCCTGACTCATGAGATTAACAAATACGATGTTTAAAGGTAACCTACACAACTAGAGGCCAATTTAGTCCAACCAGTGGAACTTACTATCGTAAAGCTATACAAAGACATTACATTAAAGCCATCAGAGGCAATTATTCCATAAAATTCACAAGGGCTGAATAATCCATTTAATGGTATGATAAGAAGGGATTATTCCCCAAGAGCCATATAGGCATAAATAGTCTACAAGATGATAAGCCCACAACGTAATTTTATTTAATCCATTATACAGGTGACCACTAGTTCGAGGACTTCTTAAAAACACCATCAAGTAATCATAAATGATAAATTTTGCTACGTATAATGTTGATAATACATGTATAACTAAAGTGTTAATCTTAAAACAGGATATAGATAATTGAAATTCATCACATATTCAGATATTTAACTTTAAACTCAATCCTTCAACTATTTATAACATTCGAATTCAGTATGAATAACCAACCATATTAAGTAATCGATAAAATACATGAATGAAAGCGAATAAACAAGCCAATTATCTAGATGTAGAAAAGTTTGAACGGTAATCCTCACCTTGAAGTGTGGATTCTCTTCTTATTGGATTAGAGGTCTCTCAGGGTTTAAAAGTACTCGGTTTATCCTAAAATAATAGACATGGATGGTTAGGATTGAATAAATTCAAATATTTCTATCCGATTATAGATCCAAATGGGAAAAATTTGGAAAGAAAAAAAACCAATTTCCTATATTCATATATATAGATCTACATTAATTGACTAATGTTAAGATTAAAGGAAGGGTCTAAGAGATCAATTTAGCTCACTAGCTTGAATTGACTTAAGTCAACTTTTAATTGAGTCCAAACTCGGGTTCAACACATTGGACTTGAACGTCTCATGATGCTTCTTGATTTGGACCCGATGGATCCTAATTGGCCCAATCTAACCCGTTCAACCCACTCCAAATGAATCTAGAAGCCATTGAACAGTAATTTCATGTTAGGTAAATGATTGGATTTAGGATTTAAATCAAAATCAAATCTCTGCAAAATACTCACCTTGTTAGCAAAGATGTGTCATCCTTTGGGTCAACTTGACTTTAAACTGAGTTTTCTTTGATTCTTGCAACATCAGCAACAACAACTCCACTCCTTACAAAACAGAATTCATCCAGCCAAGCAAGGATGCACCAGCAATGGGCTAGACTCAGCCAACTTAGTGGGTCACTGAGTCAACCCGGTATCCGACCAGACCATCATTTAAACTTGGCTCCAAACCTGAGTCACGAACAATGGTTGTAACAACCCTCCATCGACATAGTTGAGTTGATCTAATCTCGGTTTGAGGATGAAAATATTGAACTTAGGCCAGGTTTTACGCTGAACTCACTACGTGACTCGCTGAGTCAACCCAAGGACGAGTTACACAAATCAATCATCATTTGGATTCAGACCAGCAACCTAACCAGTGCATCTCCTTCCTTTCCCTCTTCTTTCTTTCTTCTCTTAGCTTCTGTTAAACCCATCATACTCTTGTCTCCACTTGACCGAGCTTGACCGAGTCAGCGACTCTACTCGAACTGAGCTAGTGTAACAAACTAGTGCACTCCCTCTCTCTCTCTCTCTCTCTCTCTCTCTCTCTCATTTTCTTCTTCTTCTTTACCTCTTCCATTTTCTTCTCTTTTCTTTCTTTTTCTTTCTTCTCCTCCTCTCTCTCTGCAACTCGCATCCAATGGTGAGACTCAGAAGCACTCGACTCGATTGAGTTTGGACACGATTGCACTAGCTGCGGCACTGCATTCTCTAACGAACCCTGTCTCTCGACTTTCCTTTCTTGTTGCTTTCTTGAAGTTTGCCCTAAAATCTGCCTATTTATAAGCTTTCCCTTTTCTAGAGCTTTCTACGGCTAATCTTAGGGATTAGCTGTAATGCCCTAAATTTCGAGGGTCGAGCAATGCTCGACTCTCAAGATTCCGAACATCACTTATGTCCTGTGGAAGATAGTTTTCTGATTTCTCTCATGTTGTTTGATTAAGCATGCATGAAATTTTACTAAACGGTGTATCATACTCCAGATTTAATAAAGTAAAGCAAGTACGAAATTTTAAAACATGTCTATGTAAGTATACTGATGTTTCACAAAATTTCTTCCAGAGTATGAGTACGTGTCCAAGTTCAATATATACATGTATAATTTTAAAAGGTACAAAATGTGATAACGTAAATGTGTTTAACTAAGTCTTAATGTCCAGTGTTCCCTACGTAATGGTACGTAGCTTAGGTCGGCCTGCTCGAGAGTTGGAAGTAGGAGAATTCCTCCTCCTCATCCAAGAAGTCCTGCTCCAGAGTATAGATGTCATCTATTGTTGAGGGTCAAATATTGCATATCAGAGCCCAGTTATTACCTAGATTTACGAGCATGATACTATTTAATGGCTCGTTTTATCGTGTTTGTGTTGCAGGGTGACTTTATGAGCATGGACTGAAAAAGGGAGCTTAAAACATGGATTTAATGATCTGAAGATACCAAAGGCAAGGGACAAACTCCAGGGGACCAAGATCGACAGAATTACATGCTAGAGATTCAAGAAAATCGAGAAACTGAAGCTCAAGTGGCTTAAAATTGATCCAGAATGTAAGATCATGGGGTTGCTACCATCCGTTCAGCTCGAAACCTCATACATGACCTGAAGACTATAAATTAACTGTACACATTGAATTTCAGCCATTTGATCCTAGTGAAAGTGTCCCAATGGCTAAATCAGCCCCTTAATTCATTAAATGAGGCCTACCTAAGATCTGGATATGCTTCAAATTTGGTCTCAACCCATTATATGACGAGACAAGATAGATGGACGGAGCTGATTTTTTAGAAAGATTATTATGGACCCCACCTGAGTTGGGTGTGCATAGTGCACAAATGCACTAGCCGAGCACGGAAATGCAAAGACGGTCAAACCGTCTCTTGATCGAACACTCCCTCTCCAATTCAAATTCCACCCAGTGAAAGAAATAGGGACTTGCGGTTTTCGTTTGTGGGCCACCATCGTCATTTGAAGGTTCGATCTGGACCGTCCATTAGACTCCCACAGCCCCACTAACCACTACCTAGGTGACCTTTTGACACCATGCATATGATTTTAAGATCTCTACCATCAAATGTAAGATGGACGGTGAGAAGATCTAGTATAATGGGCCACACAAAACTAGAAACAAACTCATCCTTCCTACTTAGTTTTTCATCACGAATCTAATGGACGAATTGGATTTGCCTGCCTGCATCAATCATGGGCCCATCAATTATCATAGCGCAGGGACATGCGTGCTCTATTTTGCGAAAGGGACTTGCGGTCGACGTCCGGTGGGCCACCGTCATCACACATTTTGATGATCTGCATTGTCCATTCGCACAAGGAGGACAAACCGACCGTAGATTAGTTGTGGCTCGATACTCTCAGACATTGCATGTACAAGATGGTTTTAAATGCAGAATGGATGGCAGGAATGGAAATCCGGTGGGCCGCATCACCAGACAGCCGAAATCATCCATACTCAACCGATTTTTCGTCATGCATCTAATGGACGGTGTGGATTTCTCATCAAAGCTTGATTAAGGACACCACCGAGCTTCACAGATGAAAATGCAAACTGAGTTGCGGTTTCCTTCGCACGCCGACTCTCTGCTGCGAAAGCTCTCCACCTGACTTCCCTGGCACCTATAAAGAAGAAAAAGAGAGAGGTGAGGAGACATTCAATCCACGATCAGAAGATTCAAGTTCTGGACGTCAGCAAGAGAGAAGTCAGAGATAGGAGAGTGGTTCTTTTAGAGTTTTCTTTATTATTTTATTCTATTTCATTCTATTCTTCTAGCCTCATCATGTCTGGCTAAATCCTCTTAGATAGGGCTAAGAGGTGAAGCCTGTAGTGTGATGGGAGACTCTTTTCTTATGCCTTTTGTTTAAGACTGAATTGAGGTTGATTATGGTTTATTTAAGGGAAATGTTTTTAATTTTTAATGGTCTATTGTGACTAACATTACAATGGGTCTGCGATAGCTTTGAGCATCTTCTTTTCATTTGTGTTTATGACGTCAGGAAGTCCTGTTGTTCACCATAGTCTCTTGGGCATGGTTAGATGTCAGTACCCTTCCTAAACTTCATAACATATTGATTGGTTGGTAATTTGTTTAATTTTGTTGTTTGCTTTGTCTCCTGGGCATGGTTTGGTGATGGAATCCATTCTAATTCATATACCTTTCATCTCTTTGAAATTATATCAAGTAAGTTCAGTTTGATTTCTATGGTTACATTCTTCAACTGGATGAAGATGGACTCTAAGTCCAGTTGAGTTTTTGATGCAAGCATAAGATTTTCCTGATATTTATAAGTAGATCCTCTGAATCCCTAGTTTCTCTCCTCTAAATTCTCTTAAGTTTTAGATAATTATTTCACCATTATTCCTTAAATTTCATTCACTTTAGATTTTATCTTAGTCTAGTTCTAGTTCTAGTTAATTTCAGATAACGTACAGATTTCAGTCCCTTGGGATTCGACCTCGGTCTTATCGAGTTTATTACTACATCACAACCCTGCACTTGGGGAGTGAACATTTGTACTTGCATCTAAATCAGAGTCTGGTTGGTGTTTTAAAATACCGTCCAAGAGTGGGAGTGAGTGATCAACTCAATGGTTCTATAAGACAAAAGTTACACATGTTATCAAGTCAATCAAAGTAGTAATGATAAAACAATCATAACAATCACTTCTTAATTACTCTTTTTAATGCAAGAATGGAGTGCAAGAAATGATGTATGCCCTCACCCATCAATGCTCCCTTAACACAGGACTCCGACCGCCTGTTTCGCATATGACAACACTTCCTCAATGTGCAACTTCAATGCCTTTTTGACACGTCTTAACTAATGTAGTGTGATGCATGGTCGTGTTAGCTAAGTGATTAATTATGCTCATCATATAGTATGTTTGGGAAGCTAGAGTACCTCCCTTTTTAATATCGACCCAAATCAAACATTAGGCATCAGACAACCACAATGGTCCTACTCTTAAGTTCTGGATCCATTTAGGTTCGTCACTCCTAAATAAACGCATATGATAGGCAAGTTGCAAGAAGTGGTGGTTGCGATCACTACGGGGAGGCTCGTCACCCCAGCGTCGGCCAACAACACGAAAACGGTGTCCCATGCCACCATGCCCGACTCACGAGTCTTGAGGATCGTGATAACATAGTTAAAAGTGATCTTTACATTGGTGAAGGGTGCCTTAGATTCGAACAGTCGTGTCTATACATGGTAAACATGTAATAAGTCAACTAGTTTGTTAGGCAAGCTCGATTGGTACGGGCGTACGTTGACTTAATCGACATGGAGCACATAAGAGCCCCTCGTGGCCTAGCCATTGTCGGCAGTCGTTGTACAACTCGTATTCATCGAGTTTACCCAAGGTGGCAAGACTAATTCGGCCACCCAAACATGGACGTTTACTCATTGCCTGGAGTACGTTTGTAGCCTCAATCTTATCCAAATGCTGCTAACAACCACGCATAATATTTATCTTAGCATTCAACAAACAATCCATATGGATTTCTCATTTGGGCATTTCATCAAACACATAACCATATTAACTACAACTTGCATTTTATCAATTGATTACATAGAGAAAATTATACATATCCATAAGACAAAAAAAATCCCATCTTAATACTCTTAGTAAATACAAATCATCAACATTTTTTCATTTAGACAATTTATCAAACACATAGACTACGTTAGTTATAACATATGTTTTATCAATTCTTTATACAGAGAAATCTATATGCATATGACAATGATGAATCATAAATTAGTATTCATGGCAAACACTAATCATTTTCCATTTCTCATATAAACATTTCAACAAACACATAGGTTGCATCATTTACTTATCACAGTTCATAGGTATATCTCATATAGAAATTGACGTATCTATGACAATACAGTAGCAATCAAGGTAAGTATAAATCATTAGCTGACATGAAAGCACTGATAAACCATAACCTAAGAGTTTATAGTCTGCACCTTTCATTAGTACACTCGACTCGGACTCAGTCTAAATTTTACGTTTCTAAAAATGAAACGTCGGGCACATAAATGATGAAACTGGTTAGCTAGGTTGATGAAAAAACTATTCAGGAGCTCTACATCGATATTAGGGTAGGTATTTCTTACCCGAAATTGTAGCCGAAAGAGGTTTGGTAGTGGAAAGGGGCGTTGATTAGGCACATGGATTTATGGGAGAAGGTTTCCTGTAGCGATCTCCCAAACTTCCTCTTCTCTATTTTCTCTTTTCTCCTCTCTCTCTCTTTAAGGTTTAGGAAATTCGTATATGGGAGAGAGGGGGTGAGTTGGGAGCTAATTATAGCTCCTGATGGGTATAAATGGCCCCAAGGCCACCTTATACATTGTTTATACCCTGTGGGCGGCCGTTTTTGACGAACAGGGCTAATAAGGAGGCCCATGACTCATCTACGTCATAGGGTACGCTCCCGGACAATGGATCCATGCTAGGACATGATTTGGATGCAATTGGATAAGGTAATCGATCGTGGAGAGCCTGTGTCAGATTAGTGGTCATACGTGTCTAATCGGGGCCACGGTTATATGGATAGGTGTAGGAAAATTTTATTTTCCCATGGATGAAGTTTGGTTACAAACTAATGGTCCGAATTCTTCAACTTTGCATGAGCGAACGACCCAATTCACTTAAGTTTCAGTTCGTTTTCTAAGGATGTTCGCATTTCTCATACTCTTAATGTACGACCCAAGTTGGGTGTTTCTGGACACAATCTGGGCTTAATTCCTGCGCTGGTTGTCAAGCCTAGCAGGACGGACATCGTCCAATAATTTCAAGGTCATTGGACCTCCAACGTGCGGTGTAAGTCTATTATAGAGTTTTAATATACTCCCGAGAGCAACAGGCCCTTGGGATTTCCCCTAGGTCTTAAGATGGTATTGAGTCAGTGGTACTCATAGTTTTAGGCCTCCCCATTTCTGAAAATAGTGGCCCAAGCTTAATCCATCGATTACCTAACTTTTTAACTAAATCCTGTCTAAATTATACAACTGGGTACGGTCCTTGGGTTATTCCGCTTGAGGTCGTACTCAGGTCTTTGTACGAATTTTTCCAGGACATTACATTAACGCACTATTAATAAGAGAAGATGTTTGAGAGATTCATCATATGGTTCTCTCATCTAACTGATCTTCTGCATAGGTGCGGTTCGCTTGTTCCAGATGAAGGTGGGACGCGTGTTGGACGGTTTAGATTCACCAATAGACGTGTCCCAAGGATTTTGGATTTTTCGGTCATTTTGAGGAAGATGATATGATGATCATGGTGTTTTCGAACTGACCAGTTGGTCCGTCGATCAAGGTCGTCTGAACTTTTCAGATATCTATTAGAGGACATGTGGAGTCCATCTCATGGTGGACTGAAGGCCGAGGATTAGTTGAGTTTAGCCGCACAGGGACTTATGCGTCGATCTGTTTTCTCGTCAGCTTCTCATGATAATCTCGTCTAACTACGAAATTTTCAAAGAACCCTAAGGCTGACGTTTGGGATTGCTCGAGAGAACCTTCCAAATGACAAGAAACAGTTGAGATTTTCCTAGCCCAAAATAGAAATATTCTCTCTACCTTTTGGCTAGGAGTGGGCATTTTCGAAAAACTGGTGACTTGGCTCCTACGGAGCATGCGGGCATGGTTCCAATTGCTGCTGAGGCAAATGAAACTGCCAACAGAGCAAAATGACGTGGCTTCTCTTTCCTTTGGGGATTTTCATACGAAACTGATTGGGGTGGGTTATCGTGCACGTGAGCGTTTGTCCACACGTGTAAGAAGGATGTGGTTAATGTTGGTGGGCCCCATCGATCACGATGGACGGTGTGGATTTCAGAGATGGTCCTTGATGATGGGTCGTTTCCTGATGAAGAATGGTTGGCTATTTTGAATGGAAACGTGGCAGGAAATCAGGTGGAATTCTTGATTTTCGAGTTTTCATCAGGTCAAACTCTGTTTGAGCATGAGTTTGGCTCGGTGCTCCGCAGTTGTGCACGGGTTGTGTGCACACTCCATATATTTGAGGCCCACCATGATGATTTTGATGAATCCAGTCGATCAATTCATTTTGCAAGACCATGATATGACAAGGGATTAAAAATGAGGGAGATCCAGAGCTTAAATGGGGCATACCAATCAAAATCTTGGTTTTAAATCGTGAATTTGTATCAATCTAATGGTTGGATCATCTCTAATCTTATCTTCAGGGTTCCTTAGTAGATTCTAGAGGAATTTTAATGGTTTTTACATTATTATATAGTGTTGTTTGAGGGATGGATTCTTAAGTGTTATGATATGTTCAATGACAATTTGATGAATTGGGTTCTGATTTTAAGATCAGGGCCTGCCATAATCTATGTTGAACATTTTTAATAGTTTCTAAGGTTGTCTAATTACAACCTAAAGGTTGATTTCCATAACGGATGGTTGGATTAGAGAAATGAAGTGTTAGGTTGACCGACGGAACATTGATGGTACGATGAGCAGTGGGTTCTCGTGATTCGGACTTCTAGATCTAAGGTAGATTATTAGATTTACCTATTCAGAAGATGTCAATATGAAAGTGGGTTTCCCTATTAATGTAAGGGTCCATCTTAAAGATCAATCGGTTGGATGACTCGACATATGGGTGAACAATGCCCTAGACAGTTAGATTGATGTATAATTGTATTCATAAACCGATCTTGACATTTAAGCGTCTATTGTTGTCACGGTCCAATTCAATTGGTCAAGATGGATGGATTTTAAAATTTTGGGTGGTGATGTGTAATGTATGTTACGCGGGTTCCCACACACATTCGTGCTAGATTTAATATAAATGGTAACACTCAAGTACCGAAAAATATGGGTTGTTATAGTTTCAGTCCAAATCAAGGGTAGGTTGGAGTTGCTTCACATCTTCATTGGGTGGTGTTGTTGTTGTTAGTTTTTTTTTTAATGGCCAGGATAACATGATCTCATGTATTGGATGTTGTATTTTAAATTATTTTAAAATAATTTAGTGTTTCAAAATATCCGTTGGGATGGACCATGGTTGTGGCCATAAGTGCGCATGTACCCTACGAATGTGTCTTTTCACTGAAAGGTTATATCCTTCCAATTTTTATTTTGAAAAGTTGTGTCTTTTGAAGCCTAAGGGTCGCACCACTTAGGTTTAAACCCAATAGTCACAACCCTTTGTGAAAGGGTGTCTTCACAAAGTCTATAAATAGACTCTCTCATTTGTTTTAAAAAAATTAAGAAAAAGTTTATTTTATATTAAAAATACGGTTTAAGTGTTTTCTAGTTCGGGTTAAGACTACAAAGTGGTTCGAGCCCGTGTACAGTGAGTGCACCGCTGAGACCGGGTCATAGTCGTTATATCCTGGAGGTCGATTGCTCTGGAAACTTGTTGCACTTGGGACGTTATGCAAGAGGAGCAAATTCAATTTCAAGCCGAGTGACTCATGTCACGCCTTGAATTCTATAAATTGATAAGTTTTCTCTTCTTCTCAATTTAAATTTATTTTATTTAAATAGTTTTTCAAACTCCACCATATCCCAACAATCTTGAAATCAAAATTTGTTTGAAAAACTATTTAAGAATTATGGTTGCATCTATTTGGTTGGAATAGTCCAAAATGAAACCACACCAACCCGATTTGTGGGTCATGACTCATATAATTTAGAGTTGTCATATCTCACCCAATAGTCAAGATCTTGTACATACTTCTTATGGAAGTTCTTTGATCCACATGTACAAAAGTAAACGTATGCACCGACTGAGAATGGTTAAAGTACTAAATCCGGAGAAAGAGTTTTCCACCAGTGAAACTGTAACACCCCGAATTTTGGCCAATCTGGGATTTGACGTCCTTAAGCAATGGGTCAACTAAAACACCTGAAAAATCGCTCAGAACCCAATTTCATAGCCAAAGAAACCACTTAGGATTAATTCCTTTAGAAACTAAGCATAAGTTAGCTAGCGCAACGTTGGAGTAGCTGGGAAACAGTCCCTGATCACTTTAAATACGTTCTACAAGACCCAAATCGAGTAGAACCAATGACTCTATAATACTCTATAACCTTGGATTAAACTTTAAGCCGGTTTGTTCTCTGGACCACTTTGAAATTTTGTATTGGATCTAGACCACGCGTCGAAAGTCCGATACCTCCTATCTTAGACCATTAGAACTGCCTAGCTGGACTTGACAATCATTTCGAAAATCAAGTCAAACCGATAATCACAGACTATTTCATTGAGCCCGGACCGAAGAGAGTGCGAATAGGGACAGATTTGAAATTTCAAATTCAAATCTGGCATACGACTTGACGCGTCAGTATTAGGCGTTCTGACCGTCAGAATTCATCCAGGTTACACCCTCGGATCAGGAAAAATTTCTATTTTATATTATGAGACTTCCAGCCCTGATCTACGTGCGGTGACCGCTGAACTGAAACTGGTCCGCCACGTGCGATCTGCGAACCCTGCCGGACTGAAAACTTAATGTGCACTAGATCTGGTACGCATGAGCTTAAGTCCGATCGCATTCGACCAGGGGACCACCAGAAAGCATCTTTTGGACCGAAACAGCCCCGATTTGGTTACCCCTCAAGTGAAACTTGTTCCCGAGTCTATTTCGGGCAAGTTTAGGCTTATAAAAGGGCTTAAAACCCTCACTCCTCTCTCCCATCCGAATTTGTAAAAATCCTAGATTGGGAGAGAGAAAAGGTGAGAGTTTGTGAGAGAAGGTGGGAGAGCTTTTCCTGCTGCTGCTGCACGTGCTTAAACGGCGTATTCCAATCACTTTGCCGGTGATTTCTCCGCATTTTCAGGTACGAAAAACCCTAGAAAGTTGCTGATTTGCTGATTCCTTGGTTCCATAGAGAAATAGCTAATAGATCTTGTGTATTAGGTTGCCTAGTCGCCGTAGACGAAGCGTATACGCTCCGTTTGAATTCTCACCCCTAAAAGGAAAAAGGTGCGGATATTAGACGCTTTGATTGACTGTTTCCAAAGCTTTCAATGTCGTTTAATAGTAGATTCTTGACGGCAACGCCGTTTGACATGTACAACATGCTCTCCGTTTCCTGTTTCGTAAATTAACGAAGAATATGAGATTTAGGGCATTTTAGTCATTTGTAGGAAGTACAGTTTACATTCATATTTTGCTGATGTGATTGACATGGTTTGTTGTCGCATTAGGAAGTTAGGAATGCGTGCATAATTATTTTGGCGAAGAGATTCGCCTAAATGCGCACGTCGGATCGACATACTATATGTAGACTTAAGTGTGTAGTGTAAGTGTTTGTATAAATGCTTGTATTAGTATGTATTGGCTTAAATGGTGTTATGGATTAGTTTGAGATTGATTTCTCAATGAATATGTTGATGTGAATAATTTCCTACATGTTAGCCATATGTACGATTTCATTATATGTATGAAATGCATGTGCTTAATGATTCATTTAAGTGGTATGTTATAACATGTGCTTGATGATTTTCTTATGACTTAGTTGGAGATTGAATTCTCAATTAATACGCTGATGGTGATGATTTCCTATATGTTGGCGATATGTATAATTTCATTATATGTATGAAAGGCATGTGTTTGAAGACTTGCTTAAGTTGTATGTAATGACATGTGTTAACATGCTCACATGGTTCCATTTCATTTCCATTACCCTTACACAACTACTGATGTGATTCTATGATTGTTTGGGACTATACTTAGTCCAGGCAGTCGGTAACCGAGCGAATTCGTGGCTGACTGGTCATAGCCACGAACGACGCGTCGATGAACGTGATTCGTGTTTAGAGTTGGCGGCAGCGGTTAGGCCACGCGAAGTGTTTTACGCACTTCATGTCGTTCGACTTGAGATGCGATCGCGCTAGTCGAGCCCGTCAAGTAACCCGACTGGCCGATGTATGTTCACCTTGTATGTGTCATAACTGCTTGAACCTAGGGTACTGAACTTACCATTGTAAACCCTGTTAACCATGGTATCTTGATCCACGAAGACTCATGAGCCGGGCATGGTGGTATGGGACACCGTGGTCGAGCTGTCGGCCTACGCTGGGGCCACAAACCTCCCCGTAGTGACCAGTGAGCACCTAGACTCGTGAGCAGATTATGGTGGTATGGGACACTATATTCTAGCTGTCGGCCTACACTGATCAGGCGACGAGCCCTTTGTAGTGACCGCGAGCGTATTCTGAGTCTACGGGAGGCGACGACCCTTCAGTAGCAGTAGAGTACAGTAGGCCTGTATTGATAAGGTGATGGGGGAGCGGAGCAACGAGTGCGTGCAACAGCCCTGGCAGCCCTTACAGTGACCTACGAAATATACATCGTATGAGATTACTAGGAGTGACGACCCTAGACAGGATCTGTGTTGGGATTGATATAAGGGAAGTACCTTAGTTTCCCAATCCTGCTGTTTGAATGGACTAATAACAACTCGAAAATCATATCACCATAGCATTGCATGTGCCTGGAAGATGTGGAGCACTCTAGGGAGTGTGGCATGCCGCGGTCGTAAGATGTTGCCGCATGAGGGTGATCGTCGGTGAGGGCATACATCACGTCATGTCATAATTGCATTAACAACAGTATTAGGATTGTTTGATTTATTGCTTTACTATTATCGCGTGATTGATTTGAGAACATGTTAATCCTTGCTCTATTATTCCACTGAGTTAGCTACTCACTCTCACGTTACGGGACGGTGTTCCTGGACACCCACCAGACCTTTTTGTGATTACAGATGATGGCGCGGCCTGTGAGGCCGAGCCGGACTTGATGATGATGAGGAGGATCCCTCCGTTATGCGTGTTCTGATCGACGGGATTACAGAGAGGTTGATTAGATACTTTGACACTTGTCATTTTATATTTTTAGCGCACTCATGTATATTCATTTTGTCTACTTTTGGAGTATACATGTATGTATATAACCTGGTAACATGTTCACACTCTGGAGACATACAACAGTTTATATATGTTATACATACTATTACAGACTTCCGCTGGTTAATTTAACTGTCTCTGGAGTATGATATGCGGATCTAGCTTAATCTCACTCATGTTTAATACGTTATCACAGACAACATTCAATCATACATATCTATGTTGCACAAATAACATTTTGGAACTCGGGAGTTAAGTTTTTGCTCGACTCCCCGATTTTCGGGATGTTACAGATGGTATCAAAGAATGATTTGGATTAAACCGGGCCTGGGTTATGGTCACGCGACGTACGCTGTCTCTTCCTTTGACTTAGGTGGGTGCGAGAAGGGTCTAGAAACATTTTCAGGACCGCAGATTCGTCATTAGGCGAAGTCTATTCGGATCGATCGCACGATCGAGTCTGTAACGCATCTCGGGTCGCGTAAAGCAACCCGAATAGCTTCTAAGCCGTAGGAAGTCAGGTTGAGACGTCCTAAGAACGATTTTAAACTCACAAAGGTAAATTCTTGGGCCGTGGGATGACCACGACTCCTGTATTCAATCGCCAGGGCTTAAAAATCCCATTTCACCAAAAATCTTCAAAATTTCTCCTCTAAACACTCCAATCTTCATTTATTTCTTATCCATTTTATATTAGGCATCAAACCTAATGTGAAAATAACACAAATTAGTACTTTCACAAAATTTTACAGTGAATAGTAAAATTTCATGAAAAATGGCCATAAGGCCATTCTAACTTCACTTTCTTTAGCAACTAAGGATCTAGATAGATGTACTGGCTCCTTCTACCCCAAATTCATATGCTGCATCATATGGTTTGGTATTCGAAATTGCGATGTAGACCCAGAAAGCTCCGAACATACATTTGGGCTCATACAGATCAAAGTACAATGAACCAGGGGGTGGGCCATATATTTTTGGACCCCTGGGATCATGGGGGACCGGACCCATGTGGTCTCACCGACCGGTGGGGCCCACTTGGTCTGATTTTCGGGCGTATGCCCTCATATGGCTTGTACACCCCCCCCCCCCCCCCCCCCCCATGGGTGGTTCGTCCATAGAAAACCTCAAATAGGGGTACTTCCTTCACAAAAGTCCCCTTCCCTAGCCCCATTTTCATTTTCCAGCAAATATCTCCAAAAATCTGTGATTCCAAACCACCCTAAATCCATCCTTGGCCAAAAACGACCACCCTCCATCAATCTATTTCAGTTGGCAGCCCTCCCTCTTGAAGATTTCGTCTCTTGGAGCTCTAAAAACCCCCAAATCGAGCTGAAATCGTGAGCTGCTCCATTCCCCTTTTTCATTTTCATTTCTCCTTGAAAATACATCCTAGGGGAGCTTGAAGCATCCCTCTACAATGCCTAGATTTCGTTCTGTCCATTTGGACAACGATTTCTTTGCATTTCCTCCTCCATCGCCCGACTCGGACTAGTAATCTAGATCCAGGTATCGCGGGTTGTAGTTAGTCATTTCCTGTTTTAAGTTGTGTTTTGTAAGCCTGATAAGGCTAGTAGTTTACCTATGTTGCTGTAGTAGCTGACTGACATAGCTCCCATGTATTTCTTGTCATGATACTTGTAGGGAGATATCCCTTGTATTATGACAATTTTAGTTTAATGAAATGCATGATGCTTTTCGATTTGTTATGTGAATGTTTGTGTTGTGGTTTGGGCTTAATGTAGCCGAAATTTGTTGAATGGAATGCATGCCGTTTCATTTCGCTGTAAGGTATTGTCCCTAGGTTGGGAGTATGGTAACTCCCGGGATTCAGCCTGCAAATTAATTTTTATCCCAACCCACCCTCCTACCAAGCATGCCTCTTCCGATCCCGCTATGGGACTAGGAATGCGGTTCCATTTAATACAACTTAATGCTACTGGCCATATAGGCCTTTGGGCATTTTGGATCTAGTGTTAGAACTCCTAGATTTGAAGGGTCTAACGACATAAGAAATCCAATTCCATTTAGACAATCTTGACTCTAAGCGATAGAACAACTCCCTGTAGTAGAAGTGGTATGAAACCATTTAATGTATAAACTTAGGCTTTGGATTATAACTACTGAGTTACAGACTAGGCTACTAGTTGTCTTAGGCAGTGTAAGGCCTAAATATGCTAAGGGATAATAGGTTAGATTTGGTTGGAATGGGACTCCCTTCCTTCGATAGATCCCCTTATGACTTATAGACTTCTGTTGTTACCCATAGGAAGGAACCATACGCTCTCAGGGAACATTTATAACTCCCTCAGATTGGACTTAGAATGTACTAGCACACCCCTTAGAATTACCTTCCCCAAGGACTTATTGCATTCGGGAATGCGGAATAAAGGAACTATATGTAAGCGATGTATTCGCGGTTTGAATCGACTTCTTAATCCTAGTAGTTACCAATAAATCCAATGCTCTGATCAAGCAGAAGATCGGCATCGACTCGGATTAAGAATTGATACAATAAATCTTCTGTTCTAGCTAGACAAAAAGTCTATGTATCCGGCTCAGACCTACTACGCAACCTTTCTTCTGAGATGACCCAACCACCTATAACCAAACAGGATCACATTGTCTTTGGGAAATGGCGAGGACTTAAAGCTAGTAGAGAATTAGACATCTTGCCACCAATTCATATCTACCCCTGAACTCAACCACTATAGAGCTTAGGCTCGTCTCTATTACCATAGATACCAATGCCATAGAACGCATCATTAGCAAGGAAAACTATGTAGAGAAAGGTTGTTTCCATTTTAGGTCAAGGATAGCTCCTAAGTTGTGCCTCGTTCTGATATACGGATCGATGCTAAGATTCTTCAACCTTAAGTAAAACTAAGTTTTAAGGGGGGTAGAACGTATTGAGTCCAATCCAGTTAGGTTAGTGAACGCTACCGTTTGATCAGAGTGGCGCAGCGGAAGAGTGGTTGGCCTCTTTCCCACTGGCCCAAGATCGAAACCTTTGAGTTCGGATATACATACGATTAGGTTATTAAATAGGATTTGAACCTTCCTTAGAGAAAGTACTCCTTGCTCTTTGCCAATGTCGGGGACGACATTGTGTTTTAAGGGGGGTAGATTGTAACACCCCGGATTTTGGCCAATCTGGGATTTGACGTCCTTAAGCAATGGGTCAACTAAAACACCTGAAAAATCGCTCAGAACCCAATTTCATAGCCAAAGAAACCACTTAGGATTAATTCCTTTAGAAACTAAGCATAAGTTAGCTAGCGCAACGTTGGAGTAGCTGGGAAACAGTCCCTGATCACTTTAAATACGTTCTACAAGACCCAAATCGAGTAGAACCAATGACTCTATAATACTCTATAACCTTGGATTAAACTTTAAGCCGGTTTGTTCTCTGGACCACTTTGAAATTTTGTATTGGATCTAGACCACGCGTCGAAAGTCCGATACCTCCTATCTTAGACCATTAGAACCGCCTAGCTGGACTTGACAATCATTTCGAAAATCAAGTCAAACCGATAATCACAGACTATTTCATTGAGCCCGGACCGAAGAGAGTGCGAATAGGGACAGATTTGAAATTTCAAATTCAAATCTGGCATACGACTTGACGCGTCAGTATTAGGCGTTCTGACCGTCAGAATTCATCCAGGTTACACCCTCGGATCAGGAAAAATTTCTATTTTATATTATGAGACTTCCAGCCCTGATCTACGTGCGGTGACCGCTGAACTGAAACTGGTCCGCCACATGCGATCTGCGAACCCTGCCGGACTGAAAACTTAATGTGCACTAGATCTGGTACGCATGAGCTTAAGTCCGATCGCATTCGACCAGGGGACCACCAGAAAGCATCTTTTGGACCGAAACAGCCCCGATTTGGTTACCCCTCAAGTGAAACTTGTTCCCGAGTCTATTTCGGGCAAGTTTAGGCTTATAAAAGGGCTTAAAACCCTCACTCCTCTCTCCCATCCGAATTTGTAAAAATCCTAGATTGGGAGAGAGAAAAGGTGAGAGTTTGTGAGAGAAGGTGGGAGAGCTTTTCCTGCTGCTGCTGCACGTGCTTAAACGGCGTATTCCAATCACTTTGCCGGTGATTTCTCCGCATTTTCAGGTACGAAAAACCCTAGAAAGTTGCTGATTTGCTGATTCCTTGGTTCCATAGAGAAATAGCTAATAGATCTTGTGTATTAGGTTGCCTAGTCGCCGTAGACGAAGCGTATACGCTCCGTTTGAATTCTCACCCCTAAAAGGAAAAAGGTGCGGATATTAGACGCTTTGATTGACTGTTTCCAAAGCTTTCAATGTCGTTTAATAGTAGATTCTTGACGGCAACGCCGTTTGACATGTACAACATGCTCTCCGTTTCCTGTTTCGTAAATTAACGAAGAATATGAGATTTAGGGCATTTTAGTCATTTGTAGGAAGTACAGTTTACATTCATATTTTGCTGATGTGATTGACATGGTTTGTTGTCGCATTAGGAAGTTAGGAATGCGTGCATAATTATTTTGGCGAAGAGATTCGCCTAAATGCGCACGTCGGATCGACATACTATATGTAGACTTAAGTGTGTAGTGTAAGTGTTTGTATAAATGCTTGTATTAGTATGTATTGGCTTAAATGGTGTTATGGATTAGTTTGAGATTGATTTCTCAATGAATATGTTGATGTGAATAATTTCCTACATGTTAGCCATATGTACGATTTCATTATATGTATGAAATGCATGTGCTTAATGATTCATTTAAGTGGTATGTTATAACATGTGCTTGATGATTTTCTTATGACTTAGTTGGAGATTGAATTCTCAATTAATACGCTGATGGTGATGATTTCCTATATGTTGGCGATATGTATAATTTCATTATATGTATGAAAGGCATGTGTTTGAAGACTTGCTTAAGTTGTATGTAATGACATGTGTTAACATGCTCACATGGTTCCATTTCATTTCCATTACCCTTACACAACTACTGATGTGATTCTATGATTGTTTGGGACTATACTTAGTCCAGGCAGTCGGTAACCGAGCGAATTCGTGGCTGACTGGTCATAGCCACGAACGACGCGTCGATGAACGTGATTCGTGTTTAGAGTTGGCGGCAGCGGTTAGGCCACGCGAAGTGTTTTACGCACTTCATGTCGTTCGACTTGAGATGCGATCGCGCTAGTCGAGCCCGTCAAGTAACCCGACTGGCCGATGTATGTTCACCTTGTATGTGTCATAACTGCTTGAACCTAGGGTACTGAACTTACCATTGTAAACCCTGTTAACCATGGTACCTTGATCCACGAAGACTCATGAGCCGGGCATGGTGGTATGGGACACCGTGGTCGAGCTGTCGGCCTACGCTGGGGCCACAAACCTCCCCGTAGTGACCAGTGAGCACCTAGACTCGTGAGCAGATTATGGTGGTATGGGACACTATATTCTAGCTGTCGGCCTACACTGATCAGGCGACGAGCCCTTTGTAGTGACCGCGAGCGTATTCTGAGTCTACGGGAGGCGACGACCCTTCAGTAGCAGTAGAGTACAGTAGGCCTGTATTGATAAGGTGATGGGGGAGCGGAGCAACGAGTGCGTGCAACAGCCCTGGCAGCCCTTACAGTGACCTACGAAATATACATCGTATGAGATTACTAGGAGTGACGACCCTAGACAGGATCTGTGTTGGGATTGATATAAGGGAAGTACCTTAGTTTCCCAATCCTGCTGTTTGAATGGACTAATAACAACTCGAAAATCATATCACCATAGCATTGCATGTGCCTGAAAGATGTGGAGCACTCTAGGGAGTGTGGCATACCGCGGTCGTAAGATGTTGCCGCATGAGGGTGATCGTCGGTGAGGACATACATCACGTCATGTCATAATTGCATTAACAACAGTATTAGGATTGTTTGATTTATTGCTTTACTATTATCGCGTGATTGATTTGAGAACATGTTAATCCTTGCTCTATTATTCTACTGAGTTAGCTACTCACGCCCACGTTACGGGACGGTGTTCCTGGACACCCACCAGACCTTTTTGTGATTACAGATGATGGCGCGGCCTGTGAGGCCGAGCCGGACTTGATGATGATGAGGAGGATCCCTCCGTTATGCGTGTTCTGATCGACGGGATTACAGGGAGGTTGATTAGATACTTTGATACTTGTCATTTTATATTTTTAGCGCACTCATGTATATTCATTTTGCCTACTTTTGGAGTATACATGTATGTATATAACCTGGTAACATGTTCACACTCTGGAGACATACAACAGTTTATATATGTTATACATACTATTACAGACTTCCGCTGGTTAATTTAACTGTCTCTGGAGTATGATATGCGGATCTAGCTTAATCTCACTCATGTTTAATACGTTATCACAGACAACATTCAATCATACATATCTATGTTGCACAAATAATATTTTGGAACTCGGGAGTTAAGTTTTTGCTTGACCCCCCGATTTTCGGGATGTTACAGAAACCTTCCTAGAATCTCCTTGATGTTTATTTACCATCCAAGCCGTTTATAAAGTCATTCCCACCGGATGAAGTGAAAACACCGAAAACTCGGCGTTGCAAGAAATATTTCAAACGGTGGCAACTAAATCTTCATTGTTTCCTCTATTCGGCCCACTTGACTTTTGGATCTGATTTTTGGTGACGTCCTGAAATGAGTTTCAAAATAGCTGGACTGTGTGGATTTCTCCCAGATATCACAGTGGCCCCACTTAGCATCCCATGAACGGAAACGATTGGCTGGTGTGGGTACGTGTTGTGCCATGACGAGGTAGTGACAGGCTAGGGTTATGAGAGCCACTGTGATGTATTAATTTTATCCAATGGTCCATGTGATGCAAAATTGCATGAAACCTTAGGATACAAATTTTCACCCTAATTATTCTAACAAGCTGGTAGGCTATATAAAAGAGAAATGCAAATCAAGGGAGGAAATTGTTTTCATTTTCATGGCCCACCAAAGTTTTTTATCAAAGTAATATCTATAAATAAGAATGGTTAGACTATGATCAAACATATAAGAGGCTTGGATTCCTGAAAAATTGGCCGGATTCGTTGTAACCTTCGTTAGCACAAAGTATAATCCTTAAGTTGTTAGATAGGTCGGATTAAGGCTATCTTGGGTACAAAAGCTATAACCTACATATGATTTTTATATCCTAAAGACATGTCATTCCATCACACACATGTAAAATTCAAGAAATCTATAGTGTCTACCTCTTGAATAATGTTAGGCCCTGTTCACTTATAAGAAAGCCTGTATTTAGTAGATTTTCTCAAAATCATGATATGACATTAAGGAGCATTTCTTTTTAGATCTCAAAATTTACAATTTATTTTCTCATACCTTGAGCCAACGTAACCTTCACATGAAAATAAATCAAACTGTTGAACCATACTGAGTAGGATATAAACTAATCTCAACATCCATGTACAATAAAGATCAACCCAAAATGCATTTCAAAATGAGATTTTGTATTGAGATTCCCATCATATTAGGAATTATTCTTTGTAGACCACCATATATGGTTAAAAAAGAAAACTTTGGAAAGAAAAAAGTGAAATAAATTTAAAAATGCAATCTTCCAAAGTATCTTCTAAAATGGACCTAATAGGTCAATGGCGTGGTCAGTATCTCATAAGTCTGCTAGTTGCTCACATGCGGATGGGTAATATTATTCATTGTACAGTTAACTGGTTAATGGATCTAAATCCATCATGTACATGCCAGAAATAGAATTCTTGATATTGAAAAATGTAGTTGTTAATTATGTGTCTTCCTATCATTTTCAAGTTGGTGCAACCCTTAAGAAGGGTTCTAACAAGGAGCATCTGGTGGTTATAATAAGTATATATGAACTTGACATGTTGCATGAGAGAAAACGACATTTCGATGACTCTTAATCTAGTCCACTAATCTGATGAACCTCACATGGGAACAAAATCGCCAAATATGGAAAGACTTGAATGTCCCAATAATGAGATTTCTTGGACAATATAAATAAATAAATAAATAAATAGGTGGAAATAGCTCAAATCTAAATGGGTGTAAATAAAATAATAATAATAATAATGAACTGATACTTTAATCACTTTTTCAATAGAAATGAAGTGAACGGTTAGAATCATATATCATAATTGCTCATGGGTTTATTCTCTTGTGAGTTTCCTCTCTTAGGGAACCTTTTAATACTTTAACAAATCACTGTGGTTTATACACATGCAATTTATAATTTTATATGCTATATGTCTTTGGATAATCTAATTTAGGCCCAATTTTGATGATCAGTATTCAGTTAGTGTGCCGGACCATGTATAATATGTCACCAAAATATTCTTCCATTAGAAAATCTTACATGTACAACTTATGGACTACAAGTGGATGGTTTACTGTCTACTTGATGATAAGAGATTTTGAGAAGATATTTGATGGTGACTGATGGTGGGTGACACAAGAGTGCATGTTTGAATCGTGAAAAAATGGGGCCTACTAAATTGTTAGTGCTAGAACAAATATAACATGTTATTTTGATCAAGTGCATATTAAGGAGTCCATTTTCGTGTGATTGATGCGCATAGAATGAATATTTATATTGATGTTGATCTTTAAAAATGTAGTAGAATTTACGGTTTCACACTAAGGCATCACTACACACATATTTGTAACATGAATAGTTCATTAATGGGTTATTCTTTGTATTTATAGTGATGTAAAAATTAAGTTATAACGTGGACCAACCAATATGAATAACATTTATGATAATGAGTGCACATAAGGAATAAATGAGTATGCTATATTGAACTTAATCAGATTAATGGCCAAGTCTATCAAACTATGGGCTCACTTATCACCGTGTATCTATAGACAACGCACATTATTCTTTTTGTATCATTGCATGTATCTTGTGGCCTTTGATCCATCATATGTAGATTTATGATTAATATGTTTGATTCTTGTATCCATGTGTCACATGTACAAAATATAGTCTTCCTATTATAATATGAAATATTAGACAATGTATGACACTTAATATGTAGACACTAAGAAATTGTACATATGTGGAAAAGATTCTATTTTTAAATATTTTAAATTGTGGAGTTATGTACTTAGATGCACTACAATGTTTCAAAGTTATAAATCCATACAAATATTATATTGGCCCATGTGGAATGATTGGACTGGTGTATTTTTAAAATATTACCTTTTACAGGCCCAATAGAAAAAAAGATCTAAATCTTATATGTGTGTTACTTTTATGAATGTTAAGTACTTAATAACTCACATTATATAAATGTTCGTATCTCTGGAGTTTTACTTACCATGAAGCAATGGGTGGCTTGAGTTTATCAAATGGACTAGTAGTAAATGTGTCTTAATTCAATGATAATTTTGACTTACATTTTATTATATATGTAGAAAGTAATATTATATAATACTGGGTCCAATAACAGATGGACCATCGGCACATACCACTTAACTGTTTAACACATGTATCATTGCTTTTTTTATAAATAGTTCATATTATTGCTCTTATACATAAAGTTGTTGATAGGGTGATGAATGTACAAGCCTAATTTATGAGACAAGTTATATTCACTTTTGGCATCTTTCACTATGCTTTTTAGACAATATTACTTACTTAGAAAGCTAGAGAAAATGTTAATTTCATCCTATCATGTGCCAACCTAAGACGCGTATTAGTCAATTCTTATAATAGTTCATACGAAAGATTTTTCTAAATAAATTTATCAGGTGGGTCATAGATATATCCATCAAGACTAAATCTGAAATTGTGGGGGTGCGGTCGGATGCATAAACCACTTAATGTATGGAATCCAAGTTTAGTCAATATGTATTTGATAAATAGGTTGATATGAAATTGAAGATTTGCACTAAAAAAATTATATATTAAATGTTATAGATCAATATGCACATGTTTTACGTTGATGTGTAGGTCTTTGAGACAAGGTGTCTTTAATTAAATATACTGCATGTTTTAATAATCAAATTGGTAACCATCAAATGAATGGTAGAAAAAATATTGGTAGCGATCTGAATTCATAAGATGATTGTTGGAACAATGATATTTTTAGACTATATTCTATTCTCATCGGAGGCTAGATTTGGACACTTGAGATTGATATTCATATGAGACTATAAGTTTATGTAATGAACTGCATTATTTTACCATCAATAAATATATCTAATGGCCAAACTTATGTACATATATATAAAGCTCATTGTTCAATCCATCGATTAAAATACTTGATAATGAACTTGAATATTTTTCCTCCATATTCAGTTGTCAAATATTTATTGATTGTATTGAATTCTAATCACAAATTGATAAATTGACCAACTTTTCATATGTTAGGAAACATGATAACATGATAATGTTGCAATATGATTACATGAAAGTTATACTCTATTTTAGTTGTCATATGTCTATGCATGACAATTACTCAAGCCTCTTTATATTACAGATACAATAAGGTCGATTGACTTTACTATCAGTTAGTTGAATGGTGGGCTAGTGAAGTTGCTTGAATTGTAAGAGTACATTTAAGGCTAAGAAAGTTGGTTGTATTTATAGCCAGTGATACAACAACTATCATAATAAAAGTGATGCTCAGTATCTTTTACTTGATGGAGTCATAATTGTTGAATCTGTGAGGTTAGAAATGAGTTCAGTATCCTTTGGCTTGAGATATGAATAATTAAAGAGGCTGCAATTGACTATCAAAGATTTGATTGAGGAGCAAAAGGAGGAATCGGCCTAGGCAGAGGCTCATTTATGAGTAGCTATTTGGTGAGGCAATAGCTTGCCAATACGATGATCCCTAGCTGATCTGAAAGGATGATTAGCTACAATGAGACTAAGACATGGTCAAACTCGTATGAGAAAAAAGCCTGACAGAGCAAAGACGGGTGGAGGTAAAAGGCCTACGAGTCATAAATCCTCTAACCAAGTGACTATATAAAAGATTAGTCAATGATACATCGAAAGGAATGAGGCTGAACCTAATATATGAGCTACCAGTGTTGGCAACCCAACCTATACAAGTAGAAACCCTATTAGATAGGTTCAATGGGTAAACAACAAAACACGAGGTAGACAATTGCACTGATATAAATGAGCCCCTTCTATGGTATATAGTGCGAGCAACAATGAAGAAGGATGAGTTTTTAAACTCTTAATGAATCCATAACCATATATTTGATGGTATACCTAATTGATTGAATTCACCTATATGGGTGTGGAGGTGGAGTCCGCTTCTTATGAAAATCTAGACAAATTTTCTAGAGCACTTATGAAATCCAGGTTATGGTGTATGACCAAAACGCACCGAACCACAGAATCACTTGTAGCGAAAAAGTTGTGTGAGTGACATGTGTTTGCGATCTACATCAAAAGGAAACAGGTTTAAGACTATGATGTCACCTAATTCTTGTAAACCTGTCATGTTTACTCTAATGTCAGTTCAAGTCTATATTGACACCGACACCATTGTACAACTCTTTCATCTTAACCCGAAACGTCAAAAATTTTTAAACATGTGGGGGATTGTTGTATTTTAAATTATTTTAAAATAATTTAGTATTTTAAAATATCCGTTGGGACGGACCATGATTGTGGCCATAAGTGCGCATGTGCCCTACCGATGAGTCTTTTCACAGAAAGGTTATATCCTTTCAATTTTTGTTTTGAAAAGTTGTGTCTTTTGAAGCCTAAGGGTCGCACCACTTGGGTTTAAACCCAATAGTCACAACCTTTTGTAAAAGGGTGTCTTCACAAAGTCTATAAATAGACTCTCTCATCTGTTTTAAAAAAATTAAGAAAAAGTTTGTTTTATATTAAAAATATGGTTTAAGTGTTTTCTAGTTCGGATTAAGACTACAAAGTGGTTCAAGCCCGTGTACAGTGAGTGCACTGCTGAGACTGAGTCATAGTCATTGTATCATAGAGGTCAATTGCTCTGGAAACCTGTTGCGCTTGAGACGCTGTGCAAGGGGAGCAAATTTAATTTCAAGCCGAGTGACTCATGTCACGCCTCGACTTCTATAAACCGATAAGTTTTCTCTTCTTCTCAATTTAAACTTATTTTATTTAAATAGTTTTTCAAACTCCACCATCTCCCAACATTGGATACATGCGAGTGACTGTTTGAAAATAATTTAGTTAATAAAATGAAGAATCGATCAGGTGAGACACATGGAAAGTAATAGATGGCCAATGGTTTTAACAATGCATCTGTATGGCTTATCTGATCTATTATCTTCCCTGATTTTTTTATGCTAATATTTTTCAATCTGAGCCCTATCTTATCAGTGGTTAGGAAGTTGAATTACGATAGGCATTTTTGGCTATCATATGCATTTGGAAATTATTTTTTTAATGATTGTCCATTGTTTAATATGGTGAAGCGCACTATGCTAAATGTGTATCCATACCATTTATTATGTGAGCCCCAACATTATGATGAGATGCCCGAAAAATAAGACCTTGTTCTCTTTGATGTGGCCCACCCGACTAATGCATTGGGTTATTTTTTTCCTTGATGGACGTGTTGAAGAAAATTTTGTGAAAAAATTGGACAACCGTTCATCAGGTGGGACGCACCCCAAGCCAGTAGATGGCTAATGGTTTTACTGAATACCATGTACGTCTCATCTGATCTATCATCTGCCCTGATTTTTGCGCCTAATATTGTTGAAGCTGGGGCCTAACTTGTCAGTGGCTAGGATCGATGTTGAATTACACTTGACATTGGCTACATGCCCCCAATTGCATAAACTTATTAAGTTGTCCATCAGATAGATGTAAACATTCCTGACTAGTAGAGTCCAGTTGCTCTTCAAGGCCTGATAGAACAAGTGCATGGATTGTACAAGTGCTGCACATGGGGCCCACTGGGAAGTGTATGGCATACGCCTATGCATCAGGGTCCGAAATATCAGGCTGATCATCCAACCATGTCAATTTGGATTATTATTATTATTATTATTATTAATGATTGTCCATTGTTTTCTATGGTGGACCGGAGTCCACTGTGTTCTGTATGTGTATCCACAATACTGTTTATTATGTGAGCCCCAACATGATGATGAGATGTCCCAAAAATAAGCCATATACAAACATTAAATGGCCCACACTATATAAAACAGTGGACAACCATCCAAATTCATGCATGGGATACATGATGGTTTGATGGGCCCGATTTTTGCTGATCCAACTTTTATGGTGTGGCGACTTTGGTGGGCCTCTAATTCTAAGGTAGGGCTTTACATGAGCCAAGCTAGATCGAAAAGCTGGCTCAGCTTGGCTCGATCTAGTTAGGCTAGACGTAGCTTGAACAATGAGTAGAGGCGAGCCAAGTTTTATATGACATAGCTTGTTTTGAAAACAAGCCGAGTTAGATCATAGTGGATCTTAACTTGACTCGAACTCAATTCAGCTCAAAACTCAAGTTCAACTTGACTCGAATATATATATATATATATATATATATATATATATATATATAAGTTAAAACTTAAACTCTATCATACCTGTTTGTCCATTTCTTACAATTTCCCTTCCTTACCCAACTCGCCGCGCCCGTGCCTCTCTCTCTCTCTCCACTTGGCCAAGCTCGACTCAGCATTTGCCGGACTTGTCTCAGCCGTACGGCCTACACTCAGCCTCTCACCTAAACTCTTTATCTCTCTCAACACCAACAACAAGGTATCTCTATGGTTCTATCTAATATTATATATATATATATATATATATATATATATAATTGAATATTTGATTTGAAAATTAGGTCGGGTGCGAGTTGGGTCAGTTGGGTTGAGTGGTTGGGTTGAGTTGGGTGTAGGTTAGGTGTTGGGTAAAGGTGTACACGAGTTGAACTGAGTCGAGCTTGGCACAACTTGACTCGACTCAGCCACTAGTTGACCTCAGCTCAAACTTGGATTGGCTTGGCTCAACTCGGTTCTCAAGCCTGACTGGCCAGCTCGACTCAGTTCGATCAGCAGCTTTGGCCAGTTTGAGCTAAGATTAAGCTAAGTTCGCTTGTGCAGCATTTTCACAAACACAGACTGCACCTTCAAATTCTCACTATATGTAAAACACTAGCAATGGATTTACAGGTATTTCATCAAACACCTTGTAGGCAACATCAAAATCAAGAAAAAAGAATATTTGTTTGATGAAACATATCTTCTTTACCACTAGTTGACACTTCGTTAAGTCATTTCATCAAACACTTGGTGAGCAACATCAATATCAAAGTAACCTAGTCACTGAACTGGTTCGATCCGAGTTCAATTTAAGTTGGGTTCAATTTGAGTTGAGTCAAGCTTGGGCAAGCTCAAACTAGGTTCAAAAATTTTTCTAGCTTAAAAAAATCAGCTCAAACTCAGTTTCAAATCGAGTCGAATCGAGCTTTTATTGTTGAGAATGTGGAGCCACATCTAGGCCGCCTTCAACCGGTCGTAGGACGTCTTCGACCGGTCGTAGGAGCCTGCTCAGCAGGTCGTGGACCGGCTCGACTCAAAGTCCAGCGATGCTGTTTTGGGCCCTAGGACTGGTCGTAAGGACTGTAAGACCGGTCGTAGGGATCCTACGACCGGTCGTAGCTCTCCTAGGATCAGTCGTAGGTTACGCAGATTGTTTTCGAAACTGATACGGATTGTGGATTTTGGTGTCGCCTTTCGCAAGGGTGGGGAAGGGAAGTTACCTAAACTATAAATAGGGGTTCCTAGGGCTTTTTTAGGTAGATGAGAAAGAAGGGAAAATAATTCTAAGGTGTGGGCTAAGGGATTTCTCTGTTCTTCCAAGGGAGAGGTTAGTATATTGCCTTGTAATCTTTGTTCTTCTTCATAGTGGAAGTTTGCATCCATGGTTTTTTACTTTAGTTTGGGATTTTTCCACGTATATCTTGTCTTGTGATTTGTTTGGATTGCTTTGATCTGTTTGTAGTTTATATTCCTTTCTGTTTATCGTTTGTGGGTGAGGCCTAAGATTGGATCTCGGCCCACTGCGTTGTTGGCGTGCTGCGCAACAACTGATATCAGAGCTATTGGTTTAGTTCTATTGGGAGCGATGGCGGAAGATGGAAAAACTAGAATTGAGAAGTTTGATGGTTCAAACTTTACCTTCTGGAAGATGCAGATGGAGGATTATCTATATCAGAAGGACCTCTACATTCCTCTAGAAGGAAAAGAGAAGAAACCAGAAAAAATGACAGATGATGAATGGTTTTTACTGGATAGGAAGGCTTTAGACACGATCCGAGTCTCTTTGTCTAAGAGCGTCGCCTTCAACATATCCAAGGTGAAAACGACAAAAGAATTGATGGAAGCCCTAGCCACCATGTATGAAAAACCCTCGGCATCCAACAAGGTTCATCTTATGAAACAACTATTCAACATGAAGATGTCAGATGGTGGGAGCGTGGCTGAACATTTAAACGAGTTCAATACAGTCACGAGCCAGTTGGAATCTGTTGGCATCGCTTTTGACGATGAGGTCAGGGCGCTATTGATCTTATCTAGTCTGCCAGACAGTTGGGATGGTTTGGTGATTGCTGTGAGCAATTCTTCAGGGTCGACAAAGTTGAAATTTGATGATGTGGCCGATCTAATTCTCAGCAAAGAATCTAGAAGGAAGGCATCGGGAGTTTCAGGGGATTTAGGGAATGCTCTAAACGTTGAAGGAAGAGGAAGATCGCAGAACAGAGGAGGCAATAACACGGGCGTTCTAAGTCAAGGAAGAAATTCAAGGGATCGAAAGACAAAGACGGGTGTTGGCATTGCGACAAGAAGGGGCACATGAAACGTGATTGCAGGGCGCTCAAGAAACAAGAAGGAAGCTCTCAGGGCGGGAAGGATTAGTGAATCTGTCTGAGGAGAGCAAAACAGAGGCGTTGATCTTGTCTCTTGATGCAAGGAATGAGTCATGGGTTATAGACTCAGGTGCTTCGTTTCATGCCACTTCATGTAAGGAAGTTCTGCGTGATAATGTGTCAGGTAACTTTGGGAGAGTCTACCTGGGTGATGTGAGTCGTGCAGTATTATTGGAAAGGGTGAAGCTCGGGTTAATCAGAAAGACGAAACGGTTTTGAAACTGAAGGATGTCAGACATGTACCGAGTTTGAGAAGGAATCTGATCTCAATGGGGCAGTTAGCCGACACCGGTTATGTGACGACATTCACCAGTGATTCCTGAAAGATCACAAAAGGTGCCTTGGTGATATCTCGAGGCAAAAAGGAAGGTACTTTGTACATGACTTTAGGATCGTATAGTTCACTCGCAGTCGCATCAACTGGAGTGAATGGGCAGTTATGACATCAGAGGTTGGAACATAAGAGTGAGAAAGGGATGAAAGTGTTGTTGTCAAAAGGGAAGCTACCAGGGCTGAAGTCTCTTGACTTGGAATTCTGCGAGGACTGCGTATATGGCAAGCAGAAGAGGGTAAGATTCAAGAAGACAGGACGCGCTCCAAAGACGCATCTATTGGAGCTTGTACACACTGACGTGTGTGGACCGGCACAGGTATCATCTCTTGGTGGCTCACGTTATTTTGTTTCATTTATTAATGATGCTAGTAGAAAACCGTGGGTTTATTTCTTAAAGCATAAATCTGATGTATTTGATACGTTTAAGAAGTGAAAAGTTATGGTAGAAACGAGACAGGTAAAACAGTAAAGTGTCTCAGATATGATAATGGGGGAGAGTATTGTGACAAGAGATTTGAGGAGTATTGTGCAGCAAGTAGAATCAAACATCAGAAAATGATTCCAGGGACACTGCAGCAGAATGGTGTGGCTGAGCGCATTAAAAGGACCATCCTTGAGCACGCCAGGAGCATGAGGTTACATGCAGGGTTGTCCAAGACCTTTTGGGCAGATGCTGTAAATACTGCGTATATCTTATCAATAGAAGTCCCTCAGCACCATTGGATGGTGGGCTACCAGAAGAAACGTGGACTGGGAAAGAAGTAAACCTTACACATCTCAGAGTGTTCGGTTGCACTTCATATGTTCACATTGATGTAGAGCACAGAAAAAAGTTGGATGTGAAGTCCAGGAGGTGCACGTTTATAAGCTACGGGCAGGATGATTTTGGCTACAGGTTTTAGGATGCAGAAAATAGAAAAATCATCAGAAGCAAGGACGTAGTCTTCAATGAAAAAGTTATGCATAAGGACAGTGTGTAGGAAAATAAGGCAGAGAAAAAGGAATTCGTAGAGTTGGAAGAGTTACCGGACATGGGTGTTACAGTGCCACAGGATGATCATATATAGGAGCATTATGAGGTAGAGCCACAGACACCGGTTGTGAGGAGGTTTACTCGGGAGAGGAGACCCACGGTCCGATACTCACCCTCCTTACATTATCTACTGCTGACAGATAATGGTGAGCCAAAGTGTTTTGAAGAGGCATTACAGTCAGATACACGGGTTAAGTGGGAGCAGGCCATGGATGATGAGATGGACTCTCTTGAGTCTAATCGTACATGGGAGCTAGTCACTCTACCCAAAGGTAAGAAAGCTCTTCATAACAAGTGGGTTTACAGACTGAAGGAGGAGTATGATGGTTCGAAACAGTACAATGTGTAAGACCCGTATCTTGGTCCGTACCTTTCCATAGACTTTCGCGGTCTTACCGGTCGAATTTCGGCAACCTTCGACCCTTAACCGATATCGACGCGCGACCCTGATTCATGTACCGACAACCCGAGTCGACTCAACCCAAGACCAATACCATAGCGATCGCGCCGTCGTTGCGGTTCCGATGTCGCGCCGAGGCGATACCCTGGTCAAGAGATGTAGGCCAACGTTCGGTGCGAGAAAACGCCGCGGGTTGCGAAACCTAAGAAAATCTCTATGATGTGTCACATCAATCACATCAATCCCATTAATCAATCAATCCATCAAGCCATCACATGTCAAGTACACATCACTTTATTCCCTTTTCCCAAGCAACCACAAAAGTCTCCCAAAATCATACCTCTCTTACACAAAAAGCCACAAAAGTCTTCATCACCCATACCTCTCTTACACAAAAACCTCAAAAGTCAATACTTTTTTACACAACCATCATTCATCCATCCATCCATCTCTCTCTACATCACTCTCTCTCTTTCTCTCTTTCTCATTTCAAAAATCTCCAAGCAAAAGAGTCCATACGTATGAAAATTTTCAAGTATCCCTAAACTCCAAGTGGCCCACTTTCCTACCCCATCATCTCCCATCTCAACCCTCCATTCTTCATCTCATCCATTGAAGTTGAAGCTAAGGTGCCAAGGAGCCCCTGGAGCGAGAAGATCAGACGGTGGGTGCTAGATCATACTTATTTTCTTGTTTTTATGATGGGCCAAGTGAGGCCCACCGATCCATGGTGTGGATCTCACTTGGGACCCTAATATGTGGCCAATGGACCACTTGGATTATCATGATCATTCCATGATGGGGCCATTCTCCATGGACCCTATCATGATGTTTATTTCATTTAGAAAGGTCATCTAGACCGTTCATATCGGTGGGGAATGGATCTCCACCGTTGATTTACATTTTTGATGATCCCATGTTTAAAGGGATCCGATTATTGTATGATTTCATTCAAGAGAGGGCTCATAGTGGCGGAGTCCTCCATCACAAGGTGTGTCCCACTCTCCATGTCTCTCTCTCTCTTTTATTTCTTTTATTTTATTTTATTTTATTTTATTTTATTTTTATGCAATAGAGTTGTGTGGCCCACTTGAATGGACCTCACCTTGAGGTATTTATTTTTGTCCAAGAGTCCTTCAAGTGGGGCCCACCTTGCATGTGGTACCCCCATCATCCATTAGTGGTGGCCCACTTCAAAAAGGCCCACCACCATGTATATTTAAAAAAAAAAAAAAAAAGCTCACCGTCCGGCGTTTGGGACGCTGGACGTCCCTGTACCAAAAATTAAAAAAAAAAAAAAAAAAGAAAAGGAAAGAAAAGGAGAAGCTTTTGGGGTGGTCCTTAGTGTAGGCCCCACCTTGATGTATATGTTCAATCCAAGCCGTCCATCCTCTTACCTACGGTATTTTAGCCGTTGGGTAGGAGTTTGGGGCTGATTGGAAGACCTGGTGGGCCATAGCGTAAAAAAAATTACATCCTCACCATTCAAATGTCATTTTCCTATTTTATTTCATTTCCTTAGCATTTTAAAATTTGAACACTGGACTCATTTGGACGGCCTCGAGCCGCTGATCGCAATGGCTGGGACGGATTTTGGCGCAGCGGGCCCTACGTGCAAAAAACCCCAAAATAAGGGTTTTAATGAATTTTTTTTAAAAAACATTGAAAGAGGCAGAGCCTCTGACGTGCAGGCAACAACACGCTGCCTTGTGGAGTGTCCGGGCGTGGGCGAGCGACCGACCCACGGCCTCCAGCCGTGGGCCCCACCTGATGATTTTATGCGATTCAATCCGTCCATGAGGTGGGTCCCCTCCTCAGGTGGGCCCCCTCCAAGTTTCAACCATTTTTAAAGCTTAGGTGGCCCACAACGCAGGAAACAGTGGAGATCTAGTGGCTGCCCTCGAAATACTTTTTGGGCCCACAAAAGTTTCGGATCAAAGTGAAATTTATTTTTCCTATTTATCAGGGTCCGTGTGACCCTATGAACCGCTTGGATGCCAAATAAACATTATGGTAGGCCCCACATGGGACCCACAATGATGTATGTGTTAAATCCACCGTCCAGTGGACGGTGGCACCCACCGTAATGTATTTTCTCTCCCACCGTTCGCTGGACGGTGGGGCCCTTGGAATGTATGTGTGATACACACTGTCCACTGGACAGTGGGACCCGCCATGATGCATTCAAACCGTCCATCCACTTGGTGAGATCATTTTAAAGCATGAGTTATTAGTTGGGTGGACCACTCACATATGGGTTAAGCCCATTTGATTTGTAACAGGCCTATGGGCTAGGCCCATTTGAATTATAAAAGGCCTATGGACTAGGCCCATTTGATTTATGAAATGCTTATAGGCTAGACCCATTTGATTCATTTAAGGCCTAAGAACTTGGGCCCACTTGATATGTAAAGCTTATGGGCTTAGGCTCACTTGATATTTAAGGTCTATGGGCTAGGCCCATTTGAATTTCAAAAGGCCATGGGCTAGGCCCATTTGATTCATTTAAGGCCTAAGAACTTAGGCCCACTTGATATGTTGCAAGTCCATGGGACTAGGCCCATTTGATGTACTTCAAGGCCCATGAAATTGGACCCTTTTGTTGAAATTTTAAAGCCCATGGAAGTAGGCCATTTGATATATGTAAGACCTAGGGGTTTAGGCCTACTTTGATATGCATGCAAGGCCTAAGAGGTTAGGGCCCATTTGGCATACATGTAGGGTTCAATTGGTGTGACCCATTCGTTACCTTTAAGACCCATGAGTTAAGCTCATTTGATGCAGTCCAAGGCCCACAGATTTTGACCCATTGCAATGCACATAAGACCCATTGGTATGACCCATTTATGTGACCCATCTGATGAATAGAAGGCCCATAAGATATGACCCATTTGATATATATGTAAGGTCCAATGGGAATAACCTACGGTCCATTGCAATGTGTAAATCCATTACGGACTAAGTACCGATGTTTACAAAGATCGTGCCTTGGGAGCAATGTTGGTTTGACGTCCACATTGTGAGTGTAATGTTGGTTGGATGTCCACATTACGACTCTCCTTAGGGCCCATTAATGGGCCGTACTTGCTGTGTTTCGGCCGTCTAGGTCCATCTGCATTGTAAGATAGTTCATTTTATTATGACATGTTTAGTACAGTTCCATGACTCATGATCATACGCATCATATGTATGCTTGACGTGACAATTGTCTGATCATAGCATTTGCCTTCAGGCAGGTTGTTTATAAGCTCCCAGTTAGGCGGTGTTGCACTACATGAGCGCACGGTATGCACAGGATTTGATGCATGACTGGATAGCGTGAATCATGCATATCGCATTTGTATGACATGGATATTGTATGCCCTAGCGACATCGGGGTCGTAACTTCCACAGATGTATCGTGGTTGGTAGGATTGGATACCGAAAATCTTGTTCTACATGGGGTACTATAGATATCCCTGGGTGAAAGTCCTTAAACCCTTATGGTACCAAGAGGTTGCTCCAATGTCTAGAACGAGTGGGTAGATGAGCGTTGAGTGCCGATTACCAGACGGTTACGCTCTCCACTGTGTCGTGGTCGGTTGGAAGGGGGTGCGGCCTTACCCGCCCGAGAGTAGGGGGCAATGCTAGGCTGAGTTTGACCAGCTCGAGGAATGGGTCCGGTATCGACGAGTCACGCCCGATATTAGCAGACGGATAGTGAGGTCTCTTTCACTTACCTTATTGCGCGCGATGTGGCGACAATCTGGTTTAGAGTGTACTAGACCCCGGTGATATTCCATATTTTGAGCTATATTGATGTGTGGACATAGATGAGGATCTGTATGCTTGGGTTGCATTACACATCGCATGGCCTTGGGATGGCCGATACCATTCATGTCTTGCATCGCATAAGCCTTGGTACGGCTCATGATATTATAGATCCATCTGCATATTCCGCTTTACTCCGACATTGCATGTTTATATTACTACCTTGCGCACACACTTTCACTACCCTCTAAGCTTTCTGTAAGCTTATGCACGACCGTTGCGTGTAGGTGACGTTGGTTCGCAGCAGCGCTGAGGCAGGAGCACGTTGCAGAGCGTTTTGGAGTTTTTGTCCTTTACTATTGTATTTCCCTTTATGCTCATTGTACTTGTAAAGTTTTTGATCATAGTGGAAATGTAATGGAGTTCTTGGTTGTTGTTTGTGGGTTATGCCTTTGGTTATGCTTCTTACGAATCAAACTGACATTGAAAATCCTCCTCGTAGCATCTCAGGATCGGAACCTGGCGAATGGGAGCTAGGAGCTGAGAATGGGGTTCTACGGAGGCTGTCGGCGCCGGATTCGGCGATCGGAAATTTTGTGAGCCCAGTTTCCGAGTTTGGTGCGTGACACAAGGCGAGACTTGTTGTAAAAGGGTTTCAACAGAAGGCAGGTATCGATTTCACTGAAATATTTTCACCAGTAGTGAAAATTTCTACGATTCGCATGGTCTTGAGTATAGTGGCTACAGAGAACTTACATCTAGATCAGCTAGATATTAAGACAGCCTTTCTTCATGGGGACCTTGAAGAAGAAATATATATGCATCAGCCGACAGGATACGTGGCACCAGGTAATGAGAACAAGGTGTGCAGACTGAAGAAAAGTCTATATGGCCTGAAGCAGGCCCCGAGGCAGTGGTACAAGAAGTTCGATAGTTTCATGTTGGGAAACGGTTTTAGAAGATGTCATGCAGACCACTGTTGTTACTTGAAGAAGTTTGATACATCATACATCATCCTCCTTCTATACGAGGACATCTCAGATCTCAAAAGACAACTGTCTAGAGAATTTTTCATGAAGAATTTAGGAGCTGCAAAACAAATCCTAGGCATGAGGATAAAGTGTGACAGGGAAAACAAGAAATTAGTTTTGTCACAGGTATAGTACATAGCCAAGGTACTTGATCGATTCAATATGGGAGGAGCTAAGCCGGTTAGCACTCCATTAGCCAACCACTTTAAGCTATCTGAGGAGCAAGGTGCAAAAACGCAGGAGGAACGAGACTACATGACCAAAGTCCCATATGCGTCAGCAATTGGAAGTCTCATGTATGCTATGGTAAGCACGAGGCCAGACATTGCTCAAGTAGTGAGAGTTGTTAGCAGGTTCATGAACATACCCGGGAAGGAACATTGGGAAGCTGTGAAGTGAATCTTCAGATACCTGGTGGGTACTAAGGATGTAGGGTTGTGTTATGGTGGATTGAAAATCAAGCTACAAGGCTATGTGATTTCAGATTTGGCAGGAGATATCGATAGCAGAAGAAGCACTACAGGTTATGTGTTTACTCTGGGTAGTGCTGCAGTCAGTTGGGTATCTCAGTTACAGAAGATAGTATCTATCAGTACGACAGAAGCAGAATATGTTGTGGCTACAGAAGCATGCAAGGAGATGGTGTGGATGCAAAGTTTTATGGAAAAGTTGGGTAAGAAGCAAGTAGATTGAAAGTTGTACAGTGACAGTCAGAGTGCAATACACTTGGCTAAGAATTCAACCTTTCATTCAAGGACCAAGCATATTGCCATCAGATATCACTTCATACGTTCGTTATTGGAAGATGGATCGATTGTTCTGGAGAAGATTCATACAAGTGAGAATCCTGCAGATATGTTCACCAAGACGGTCACAAGGGAGAAGCTGAAGCTCTGTTCAGCTTTGATTGGTCTTTAGGCTTGAAGACGGGGAGGTGTTGCACTCCGGATGAAGAAGACGAAGGTTTTGGCGATGTGTCTCCAATTGAGAGATTGTTGAGAATGTGGAGCCACATCTAGGCCGCCTTCGACCGGTCGTAGGGGCCTGCTCGACCGGTCGTGGACCAGCTCGACTCAAAGTCTAGCGATACTGTTTTTACTGTTTTGGGCCCTAGGACTGGTCGTAGGGACTGTAAGACTGGTCGTAGGGATCCTACGACCGGTCGTAGCTCTCCTAGGACTAGTCGTAGGTTACGCAGATTGTTTCCGAAACTGATACGGATTGCGGATTTTGGTGTCGCCTTTCGCAAGGGTGCGGAAAGAAAGTTACCTAAACTATAAATAGAGGTTCCTAGGGCTTTTCTAGGTAGATGAGAAAGAGGAAAAAATAATTCTAAGGTGTGGGCTAAGGGATTTCTCTATTCTTCCAAAAGAGAGGTTAGTATATTGCCTTGTAATCTTTGTTCTTCTTCATAGTGGAAGTTTGCATCCGTGATTTTTTACCCTAGTTTGGAGTTTTCCACGTATATCTTGTCTTATGGTTTGTTTGGATTACTTTGATCTGTTTCTAGTTTATATTCCTTTCTGTTTATCGTTTGTGGGTAAGGCCTGAGATTGGATCTCGGCCTACTGCGTTGTTGGCGTGCTGCGCAACATTTTTGAGTCGAGACAAGTGAGCTAACTGAGTTAACTTGGTTCATGTACAGCCTTAGTGCTGGATTGGGTTAGGTTGGGAGCAGGCTCAACTCGACTCGAGGTAAGCTCGCCTCAACTCGATCCACTAGGTTGCCTCAAGCTCGACTCGAAAGGTTTTGGCAAACAAGCCAAGCTCCAATGGTAAGCTTGAGGCTGAGCTCGAGCTCGAGCTCGAGGAGAGCACGAACGAGCCAAGTAAAGCTTGGCCCACATCGGCTAAACTCGGCTCCATGTATAGCCCTGTTCTTAGGTCTTGTATTATAGAAGAACTAACCTTATCTCCAACATAGAAAGTTGTAGTTAGAGCTCCAAACTCCCTCAACCAAATAAAATACCTAAAAGTACAAAAAGTGGGCCCATGTCAACCCAAGTGGGCCCAAAATGAATAACCACAGGAAAAGCTCGTTCCAAAAGCAATTGATGTTAGAGTGGGCCCATCAAGAATACTCACACGAAAAGCTCTCTTCAAAAGCGACCGATGAAAAGGTGGGCCACAAAGAACACTTATGTCCCCAGGGTGAAAACCAAGACTCAAAATCAATTTCTCCTAAAAGGAGCGGCACTTGCTTAGCCGCCTGTTTGAATCAGTGGCCCATACATGATGTGTGAGTGGTTGCAGGTCTTATTTCTAATTAATGCTAGTGGGCCATGCAATTTAAAATAGACAGTACACCATGTGAGGCCTCCTTTTATGTAGACGTCCACCACGTGAGCCCCACCTCTAATGTAAACATTGCACCATGTGAGGCTTCTTTTATATGAACCATGAGAGAGCCTTTTTAAACATGGACTGTGATAGAGAAAAGTAGAAAAATCACAAGTTTAAAAGCTAAAAAAAAAAAGATTATTAAGACAGCTAGCTTTTAGCTAATAAGTTACTTTTACCATGATGTTTAAGAGGTGTTTAGATCTTAAATTGATTAAGATAAGCTACTTATTTCACGAGTAGTTTATTGTAGTTTTTACTTATTAAAAAGATAAATATGTTTGTCTGTTTGGCAAAAAGCATACTTATCAGCTTCTCCTTGTCTTTCCATGCTTCTCTTCTCTTCGGCAACTTATGAAAAGAAAAAAAAACAGAAAAAAGGCTTTGAAAAATTTAACATAAATGATTAAGTAATTTTAAATAAATTATTTACTTACAACTAATAATAAACTAAAGTTACTTATCTTAAATAAATCACTTAGCAATAACTTATCAATTATTGCAAGTAGAAAAAGTAACTTATTTGATGGCATCCGAACATACGCTTACCGAACTAACTTGAGTGAAAAGAAATAACTTAATTACTTATTATAAGTTAAAAATAACTTATTTGGTAGTATCCAAGCAGGCCATTAACCACCGATCCAATTGGAACTGAGTTTTTATTTTTTTTTCTTCTTGGTTAGGTAGTCCTTCTTAAGGGATTTGATGAAAGAACATCGGGTGATGGTACCTACACCAACGTATGGTTGGCATCTCATTATCGTTATTGCATATATTGTGGCCCACAAGAGTTAGAGATCTAGGTGATTTCTTGCCACATGACCTGCAATCATGTCTAGAACACGATAGATAGAGCTGATTTGACAAACAAAAGATGGTCCCACAGACTACATAAAACAAGCGTTGCATACTGTTCTTCTGTCCAAAATTTCATCTCATAAATGACGTGGCCCAAGAGGCTGGCAAGTGCATGAATACAAAATAAGCCACATGATAAAGCCAAGGTCTAAAGTATCATCCCATAAATGATATATGTGGCCCAAGAGACCCCCTTGGATCCATTCCAACGTACCCATATGGTTCATGACCCACCATCATCCATTGGATCCTCGCGCGGCTCGGTTGCTAAATGAAAGCACTACAAACATTGGCAGGTCTGTGGGATGTGTATAATGTGGGTCCCACTCCTCCAGGGGGATGGCCAGGTGCCTCAAATGACGCATCATCATCAAGTGTGGGAACCCGGATTCTCTGCTTGCTACAAATGAGAAGTTCTTTCTAATTTATGATTGGTCCATGTTATCATTGACATCATCAGTACTGCTCCATTAAGAAGTTCTAGTTTTTTTAATTCATGATTGGTCCATATCACCATCGGCATTGTCAGTACTACTCCATTAAAAGTTGTGTAAGGGTAGGGCCAATCAAACTGTAACAAATATGAATTTTCTGTTTGGCAGAGGATCTAAATTCAAGTATAGATGTTGGCAAGCTCTTTTCATCCTCCATTGTTCTTGTCTACTGTTCACCTGCATGATTAGTGGACCACCTAGCTCTAGATTCTGGTAGAATCCTGATCCGCTTGCCACTACAAACGATATCGTGCTTGTTGCAATCTGATCGCAGCGGTGCTGACAACCTTAGCAATGATGACAAGCAAAGGATTTGGATTCTGTCATATAAGTTGTGATTACCCAACCTCATTCAAAAATATGACGGTGATTAAAGGAATATTCCAAGCTTTCTCTGTCACCTATTTATGTAAGAATTTATGAAGGAGAATATGGCCACAGATTACTCGTCTTGTCCCAGTCCTCTCTCTCCGCATAGGGCATGTCCTACTTTTGGCCAGTCAGGTTGGTGTCAGGTGGAGGGTCACCCGAGCCAACCCAAGTGGGCCACAGGGAACAAGTTGAGAGAGTGGATGCTAATGCTTTGATTTGAATAGGGTATGTACTGTGTAGTGTATCTACAATCCAGGCCATTCAGAACCCTCATTTGGCGTGGATGAAGGGTTAGGCCAAAAGCAGACCGTATTGCAACCAGGTGAGTTTCAGTCCAAATCATGGGTAGGAGTTGCTTCACATCTTCATTGGGTGGTGTTCCTTTTTTTTTGTTTTTTTTAAACGGCCGGGGTAAAATGATCTCATGTATTGGATACATGAGATTGAGATAGACTGGTTGAAGATACTTTGGTTAATAAAATTGAAGAGTCGATCAGGTGAGACACACGGAAAGCAGTATATGGCCAATGATTTTACCGAATGCATATGTATGGCTTATCTGATCTATTATCTGCTCTGATTTTTTATGCTAATGTTTTTCAATCTGAGGCCTATCTTATCAGTGGCTATGAGGTAGAATTACAATTGATATAGTTAGGTATCATATGAATTTGGAAATTATTTTTTTAATGATTGTCCATTGTTTAATATGGTGAAGCGCACTAGGCTAAATGTGTATCCATACCGTTTATTATGTGATCCCCAACATTATGATGAGATGCCCTAAAAATAAGACCTTGTTCTCTTTGATGTGGCCCACCCGAATAATGCATTGGGTTTTTTATTTTTTCTTGATGGACGTGTTGAAGAAAATTTTGTGAAAAAATTGGACAACCGTTCATCAGGTGGGTCGCACCCCAAACCAGTAGATGGCTAATGGTTTTCCTGAATGCTATGTACGGCTCATCTGATCAATGATCTGCCCTGATTTTTGCGGCTAATATTGTTGAAGCTGGGGCCTAACTTGTCAATGGCTAGGATCAATGTTGAATTACACTTGACATCATAGGCTACATGCGCCCAATTGCATAAACTTATTAAATTGTCCATTAGATGGATGTAAACATTCCTCACTAGTAGAGGCCAGTTCCTCTTCAAGGCCTGATAGAACAAGTGCATGGATTGTACAAGTGCTGCACGTGGGGCCCACTGGGATGTGTATGGCATACGGCCTATGCATCAGGGTCTCAAATATTAGGCTGATCATCCAACCATGTGAATTTGGATTTATTTTATTTTATTTTTTATTTTAATGATCTTCCATTGTTTTCGACGGTGGAACCCGCTGTGTTGTGTATGTGTATCCACTGTTTATCATGTGAGCCCCAACATGATGATGGGATGTCCAAAAATTAAGACCTATACAAACATTAAATGGCCCACTATATAAAACAATGGACAACCATCCAAACACCTCCAAATTCATGCAGTGGATACATGATGGCTTGATGGGGCCAATTTTTGCTGGTCCAACTTTTATGGTGTGGCGACCTTGATAGATATGTTTGATGCCATAAGCACATCTTGGTTGGCCTCTAATTTTAAGGTAGGACTGTACACGAGCCAATCTAGTTCGAAAGCTCACTCAGCCCAGATAGGCTCGGTCTGGTTAGGCTTGACTCAGCTTGAACTATGATTCGATGCGATGCAAGCTTGGTCTGGTTAGGCTTGACTCAGCTTGAACTATGATTCGATGCGATGCAAGCTTCCTATGACTCAGCTTATTTTGAAAATAAGCCGAGTTAGATCATAGTGAAGCTTAACTCGACTCGGCTCAAACTTGGTTCAACTCAAAGTCTAAGCTTGACTTGGCTTGATATATATATATATATATATGTATAACTTTAACTCTATCATAACCTTCCATCCCTCTCTTACCATTTTCCTTCTTTACCTAACTCGTTGTGCTCATGCTCCTCTCTCTCTCTCTCTCTCTTTCACAACACCAATAACAGGGGACCTCTATGGCTATATATATATAATTGAATATTTGATTTAAAAATTAGGCCAGGTGCGAGTTGGGTCAATTGGGTTGGGTGGTTGGGTTGAGTCGGGTGTGAGTTGGGTTGGGTTGTTGGGTTGAGTTGGGTGTAGGTTAGGTGCAAACTCAACTCGACTTGAGGTAAGCTCGCCTCGCCTCGTTCTATTAGGTCGACTCGTAAGGTTTGGCAAACAAGCTAAACTCCAATGGTAAACTCGAGTTTGAAAAGAGCACATACGAGTTAGGCAAAGTTTGACCCACCTCAACTTGACTCGGGTCGATGTATGGGTTGATGTATAGCCCTATTCTAAGGTCTTGTATGGTAGAGGAACAAACCTTATCTCCAAAATAGAAAGTTGCAGTTACAGCTCCAAAATACCTCAGCCAAATAAAATACCTGAAAGCACAAAAAGTGCGCCCATGTGAACCCAAGTGGGCCCAAAATGAATAACCACGGGAGAAGCTCTTTACAAAAGCGAGTGATGTTAAAGTGGGCCAACAAGAATACTCACACGAAAAGCTCTCTTCAAAAGCGACCGATGAAAAAGGTGGACGACAAAGAACTCTTATGGCCCAAGGTGATAACCCAGACTCAAAAACAATTTCTCCTAAAGGAGCAGCGCTTGCTTAGCCACCTGGCTGCATCAGTGGCCAGACAAGATGCGTGCGTCGTTGCAGGTCTTATTTCTAATTAATGCTAGTGGACCATGCAATTTAAAATATATCTTTGGAAATTCCCGCGTGTGAAATAAAGCTAATGTGCAATCCACACATGTGCCATCATAGTATGATAGGTCCTAGATCCAATCCATCCGTTAGTATGTACGGCACCATCATATTGTTGCCCCATATGAATAATCAAGTTGATCTACTTGTCATGTGAGCCACAATTTTCCAAACAAGTACACGGTTTGGATGAAGTTCTAACCCATCCACCTGTTTCCAATATTGAGATCCACATGCCTAGTGAGCTAGATTTAATTTTGGGAAAAATGTCAAAGATCAGACCAACGTGATGGATGGATTGGATCTCATACATATTTGCCACATGTGTGGCGTGTACATGAGCTTTATTGCACTCGCATGTGCACTTAGTAAAGCGCTGATGGCCGGGAGATAATGTGGGACGCGGATTAGTTAATGTCAGATTGAGTGGCAAGACTCGCCATTGAAGTGACTTCAGCAAGTTCTGTGAGCTCCAACATGATGTATGTTTTCTATCCAAACCGTCCCTCCATTTGGAGACATCATTTTAGGGCATGAACCAAAGTATAAGGCGATCCAAAGTTTGAGTGAACCTTACCATATAAAACAGTGGAGATTGAACGCCGGCCATTAAAAATTCTTGAGGCCATGGAAGTTTTTGATGAAGCTGATAGAAGTTTTTTGATGAAGCTGATATTTGTGTTTTTCCTTCATTAATGTCTTATCATGACCTAGGAAGGTTTCAACTCAATTATTTTACCAAATTAGGTGGAGCTCATCAGGTTGGCAGATGATTAAGCCAAGTGGAACTCGAGTCAGACCCTTGGCTGAACAAGCCAAGTCGAGCTGGGGTAGAGTTTGCCCAATTGATCTTTTGTATAATTCTATTTGTAGGCCGAACTCCATACCATGCTTGTTGTAGGATACAGGAGGCAGCTCTCCTCTTTTACTCCTACTCAAAAGGATAATTTCACATGGAGTTTTATGTAAATCTTAATTTTTTAAAGATAATATATATTTAGCCACGAGAAATAAAGTCACCATACTGCTGCTACATTTTTGCTTTTGAGCATAGAAAATTGATGTAAATCCATAAATGTACTGAAAAAGAATCATGTAAATATTTGTGTTATATATATATATATATATATCCTTTTAATTGATATTATTCTGTTAATTGTAAAAAAAAAAGAAGTGATCTCTTCTCCCAACAAAATCTACTCAATTCATTGGGTGAGAACCATTATTTTAAATCTAATAAAAGATACACTTAAGTGGTGTTTGGATCACAAAATACTTAAGATAAGCTACTTATGACATAAGTAACTTATCTTGATTTCTACTTATTAAGTATATAAGTGTATTAAGCAAACAACATGCTTATGAGCTAAAAATTTGAAAAACATGTTTTGCTTTCAACATCATAAGTAATTATTCCTCAAGTCTGTTTAGTCCCCCTCACATCTACCATCCATCATTTAGGGCCAACCTTTGAAGGATACCATTTATCATGTGGCCCCACATTTGACGTGGGTTGTTCGTCATGCGGGGCCCATCTTAGATGTGGGTCATTCTTCATTAGAGACTAACCTTTTACGTGCATTGTTCATTATATAGGGCCTATCACATCTAACAATTAGAAGCTATAAGATTATTTTAGACTTTTTCTTTTTTTTTTTTACATGCACATACACACCCTACACACTCACGTTAGTGGAATTTCACCACCTATGGATACTTGAACCCTTGACCAGGAGTTGAAGGACCTTTTTTTTTTTTTTTTTTGGTTTTGTTTTTACACACTCACACACACCCCCACACATTCACCACCTATAGATACTCCAACCCTTGACCGGGTGTTGAAGCTATAAGATTGTTTTAGTCAATCTGGCTTTTCATATGATTGCGTATTTGTAGTGGATCCCACAAAATGAATGATCTAATTTGAGTTAATGGAGGACACATGAATCGCTCTTGTGTAAGTATCAACTTGCAAGAGTAAGCAGCGGTGCGAGCAAACATGGCCCCGCAAGTGTAGGCATGAGTGGTTACATGTAAATGGTTGGCCCATAATTGGGTGGTTGTCTAGGCCCTGAGTCCAACATGCAGCTCCTCTTTTACCGACACGCCTCCTCTTTTACATATGTCCGAGGCCTCACTGACTAATAAACATTCCTGTTTTGGGGCTAGTTCATCACATGGGGCCCATCTAACACATGGTCAAATGTGACACAGGTGGAGACATAAACCTTGTCTTCGCCAAACATCTAATTTTAATAGCAATGGTTAGTGTGGAGGGACCTACATGATGAATGATCACACAAGTAGCATGTTGGTCCATGTGCTCTCAACCTTATAAGATCTCCTATCTGTAGCATTGCACAACTATCCATCACGCATGGCCCATGTAAACCTTATTACCGTGTGAGCTCCGCCTCTAATGCAGACCGTCCACCATGTGAGGCCTCCTTTTATATAGACTAGGAGAGAGAGCTTCTCTAAACAGATTGTAAGAGATTAAAAGGTAAAGTAAAAGAGTCATAAGTTTAAAAGCTTTATAAAAATAAATAATAATAATAAATACTTATTAAGATAGCTAGCTTTTAGCTAATAAGTTACTTTTATAATAATGTTTAAGGGGATGTTTAGATCTTAAATTGCATAAGATAAGCTACTTATTCTACAAGTAACTTATTATAGTTTCTACTTATTATGAAGACAATTATATTCTGCAAACAACATACTAATCAGCTTCTCCTCTCTTTCGTCTCCCCGGTGCTTCTCTTCAACGACTTATGAAAAGAAAAGCTAAAAAAAAAATAACCTAAGTGATTAAGTATAAATTTTTTTATTTTTTTATTTTAAATTTTTACTTTTACTTATAACTAATAATAAACTAAACTTATCTTAAATAACTCACTTAGCAATAACTTATCTATTATTGTAAGTAGAAAAAGTAACTCGATGGTATCCGAACATATCCTTACCAAATTAACTTAAGTGAAAAAATAACTGAATTAATATAACTAAAAAAATAACTTCTTTGGTAGTATCCAAGCAGGCCATTAACGGCCAATCCAATTGGAGCTAAGTTTTTATTTTTTTTCCTTCGTGGTGAAGTAGTCCTTCCTAATGGATTTGATGAAAGAACACCACGCAAGGTATGGTTGGCATCTCATTATCGTTATTGCATATATTGTGGCCCACAAGAGTTAGAGATCTAGGTGACTTTTTGCCATACGACCTGCAATCAAGTTTAGAATATGATAGATAGCGTTGATTTGACAAACAAAATATGGTCCCACAGACTCCATATAAAACGAGTGTTGTAGACCGTTCGTCTGCCTGTCTCCTTTTCTCTATCCTCCCCTCTCCCGATCACTCTTTTCTCTGTTAAAGTGATTTTACATGGTATAACTTGAAGGGTGTGTTGGACCTAACCCGTCTCGACTGATGAATTAACAGTCCACGTGTCTCAATTGAGTGGTGGTATCACCAATATACACGATGTGATCAATGCATGAAATTCGACCGTCCATTAAATACTACCCCTGTTCTTTAGTTGGCGTTGGATAATTATGCAATTCAAAACTTTAGTGGGTCACATCAGCAGCAACAATTGAGAGGGGACACCCACCGTTGATTTGGCTGAGCCCACAACATGGGGGCTCAGCAGGAAAATCAACGATGAGTATCCTCCTTAATTATTCAGAGTTGTGTGGCCCACTTAAATTTTTTATCTGACTAAGTTTTTAGTTCACGGCCAAACGAAGGGGGATACATATGATGGACGGGTTGGATATCATTCATACTTCACGTGTGGTCCTTTTTACCACTGAATCGTTCACACAAACGCACGCATATGTGGGGATTGATCTCATGCAGTGGACAACATGGGAGTTTACCGTGGGCCTCACCCTCATTTCTTGCAACAAATTAAGGGCCCCAACCATCATATTAGGTCGGTCTAGTGCAATCAAGGATAGGTGTCCAATGTCACTACACCAAAATCGTCATTTACAACAAATCAATGCATGTTAACTTTTTCCTATAATGTGGTCCACGGAAGTAATGGGTTGGTCAGATTTTTGAACTTTCTAATCGAGTTGTACGCGAGCCGAACTGACTTGAGCTTGGCCCAGCTCGTCTCAGCCTGACCAACAGGCTACCCAGCTCCACCTCAGCTTAGCTCGGCCCTCAAGCTCGACTGTATCAGTCTACTTGGCTCAATTAACAACCTGGGCCAGCTCAAGGTAAGTTCAAGCAGAGCTTGAAGTCGATCTTTCTAGCCCAGTTCAAGTTCGAGCCTAGAGTTGAGTTCAAATTTAGGTTTTATAATTTTTAATATATATTATATATTATAATATAAATAATATATAATTTATTTAAATATATACAAAATTAATATACTAAGTGAACCCAATTGCTGAGTTAAGTTCCGGGTCCAGTCAAGTCCAGCTTGGTCTAACTTGGACTCGGCACGAAATTTCTTCGAACTCAAAAAATAAGTTCAGCTCGGTCAATCTCAATTTTGAGCAGAGTCGAGCTGAGTAAAGCTTACCCGACTTGATATAAGCGAATTAACCAAGCTCCGTGTACAGCTCTACTCCATAGTAAAAAAAACGATTAAACCGGTCTTTGGATATACCGAGCCCCTGACAGCTGACCGACCAAATCCATGATGGGGAGCAGATTAGGTGTTGCCTGACTGTGGGGCCACCTTGATGTACTTGTTGTATATCCACGCCATCCATCAGTTTTTTCCATCTAATTTGATGGCATGGTCCCAAAAATGAAGTGGATCCATATCTCAAGTGGACCACACAATAGGATCGAATTCCTACCATTAAAAACTTCTTGGGAACCACAAAAATTTTGGATCAAGCTGATATTTGTGTTTTCCCTTCATCCATATCCGTGTGACCTTATCAACAGCTTAGATGCCAAATAAACATTACAATAGGCCTAAGAAAATTTTAATGGTGGGCTTTCAATTACCAACCTGGTATGCTGGCTGGTTTGGTTTGACTCAACATTGGCTTGATTCAGTTCAGCCGAGTATGTATGTAGTATTTTTTATTTTTTTTTTCTTTTTAAAAAAACACTAACTTCTAAATTTGCAACCCTACCTATGTCACGACGGAACAGCAAGCGCACTCCTCTCCTCCTCTCCATCTCATTTACCCTATAACCCTCTTCTTTTCTTCTTCTATTCTTTGAATTTCATCTTCTTCTCTTTGCCTATACAAGTCGAACTAGCCCGGCTCCCATTTCCCTTCTTTCTCTCTCTCTCTCTCTCTCTCTCTTGCACAACAACTCGACCTGGACAAAAAATTAAAATTACCTAAAACTCAAACGTAACTCAAGTTCAACTTGATTCAATTACCAAACTAGGCCAAGCTAACCAGGTTGACTCGATGATTAAGTTGAGCCGAACTTGAGCCATACCCCTTGGCTGAATGAGTTAAGTTGAGCTGGGGTAGAGTTCAGCCTGGTTTAGCTCGTGTACAGTTCTACATGCAGGTTGAACCCTCACTAAGCTCGTAGTGGGTCACAGGAGGTAGCTCAATTATCTTCATAATTTCATATAGAGTTTTTATATAAACCGTAGTTCATTTTAGGTATTATATAGCTACTCACAAGAAAGAGAGTCGTGATTGTATTTAGACATGTTATTTCATTTTTACCTTTGAGAATAGTGAATTAGTATGAATCCATGTACGTACGAAATGGAACCACATAAATTTCTATGTTATGAATTTATTATTATTATTTTTTTCCTTTTAATTGATATTGCTCTAGATATGGTAAAAAAAGGATCTCTTCTCCCAACAAAATCTACTCAGTTCATTGGACGAGAACCATTATGTTAGATAATATAAAAGATACACGTTTTGATTATAAGCTACTATGCCATAAGTAACTTATCTTGGTTTCTACTTATTAATTAGATGAGTGTGTTTGGTAAATAACATGGTTATGAGCCAAAAATTAGAAAAGCATGTTTTGCTTCCAAAATTACAAGTAATCATCCCTTAAGCTTGTTTGTTCCCCCTCACATACACCATTCATCATTTGGGACCAACCTTTGATGGAGACTATTTATTATGTGGGCCCCGCATTTTATGTGAATTGTCCAACAGGTGGGGCCCACCTTGAATGTGGGTCATTCATCATTATGTGCATTGTTCACTATGTAGGCCCATCTTTGATGTTGGTCATCCATCATGTGAGGCTTGCATTCAATATCCACCGACCATTATATGGAGCCCACCTTTGATGTGTACCATCCATCATGTAAGCCCCACCTTTGATGTAGGCCATCCATCATGCATAGTTGACTTTGGATATTGACCACTCATCATTAGTACTAACCTTTATGTGGAACGTCCATCATATGGGGCCCACGTTGATGTGGATCATCCATCATGTGAGGCTAACCATTATTATTTGCCCATTAAGTGGAGCCCCAACTTTAATATGGACTATCATCATGCGTGTGTTAAAAAAATAAGATTTTTTTAGTCAATCTGACTTTATGATAGCCTATTTGTAGTGGGTCCCACAAAATGAATGGTCTTGTAATGCTCGTATCCTATTCCGTACCATTCTGTAGATCCCCGCAGTCCTCCCCATCAAATTCCAGTGACCCACGACCTATAATCGGTGTTTGCGCGTGACCCTAAGTCGCATCCCATATATCTAAGTCAGCTCGACCTGAGACTTATACCTAAGCGACTGCGCCGTCGCGGCTATTCCAACGCCGCATTTTGTACACCTATGCGATACACAGGCTAAGAGTTGTGGGCCCGTGTTTATTTCGAGAAAACACTGCGCATTGTAAATCCCGAGAAGAGAATCTCTACAATCTATCAAATCAATCAATCAAGTACAACACCCATACCTCTCTTACCAATAAGGTATGACAACTCATACCTCTCCCATCCAAAGTCAACTCTCTCTCTCTCTCTCTCTCTCTCTCCCTCTCTCCACCCATCTCTTCCTTACACCCATCACCATCCCTCTCCCATCCATCACTCTCTTTCTCATTTCTCTCTTCACTCCTAAGCTACCAAGAGAGCAACCGTCCAAGCTCTAAGGAGAGCAAGGAGAGGTTTGTATGTGGCCCACCTCCTACTCCCAAATCTTTCATCTCAACCCTCCAACCTTCATCATCTTCCATCAAAGGGAAAATCAAAGAGTTTAGTAATCCAATGAGCCAAGAAGGAATAAAATCGGTGGGTGTTCATTGCATTAGATCTTGATTTTTGATATAAGGCCCACTTGTGATGAGACCCGTTTTGATGTATGTGTTGTAGATCAAAGAGGGGCCCATAGTGGCGAGGTCCCTCCACTATAGCGTCTCTCTCTCTCTATCTCTCTTTCCATATTTTGCGGCCCACCATGATGAATGTATTTTATCCATGTCTTCCAGCGAGTGGGCCCACCTGGCAATCCATTTGGACGAGCTTAATTGGAGGAAAACACCAATATCAGCTTCATCCAATACTAGTGGGTCCCACACGTGTGGACCCACTTAAAAGTGGATTGGCCGGAGCACCACACCCAGCTATATAGTAGCTGCAGAGACGTCAGCAAGCTTTGTGGGCACCATGATGTATGTGCATCTCTAAGCCGTCCGGGGCTGGGATTTTTGGGGACGTGGGGCCCATATGTTGTGTATCCACACCGTCCATTCATTGGGCATAGACCCCACCATGGCGGCGTGTGGAGCCCACCATGACTTGATGTGTTACATCCACATCGTCCAATCCATGGACGGTGGATGTGGATTGGCTAGAGTACCCTCCACGCAGCAGTCACTGCTGCCTGCTAACGCCATGTGAGACCTGACCCGAGTTCGCATGTGTGCATGTATAAGTATGCATTTCGTTCATTTTGGTCTCGCGGTCCTCTCGGTCAAATTTCGGTGACCTGCGACCTTCGAATAATGTTTGCGGTTACCCTTGAGTTCGGTCATGTAAACCCGACTCGGATTGACCCGAGACTTACGCTTTTACGACCGTATCGTCGTCGCGGTTCCAACGACGTGTCTCGTGTGAAAATTTGACGTGTGAATCATAAGTTATGGGCCGCACATCATTTGGAACATTAATCGCATTTTTTGATTGGACCCACATGATTTGCACATTTTCCCATGTGTACACTTACCAATGGTGATGACATCACCATTTCTATGATGTCATAATGGCCTAGTCTAGCAATGATGGATTCCCTTCTCCAAACTTATCATGGCTCTTTCTTTTTCTCTTTTTTAGAAGTCATCATGGGATTTTTTTTTCTTTCCCATGCAATTTCTCTTCCCCAATCTGAAATTTTTGAAATTTCTCTTCTCTAGGGAGAGAGAGAGACCACCATACCCTCTTTTCTAGCAAATGCAATAATTACTTTGAATAAAAATCCCCTTCTCTCTTTTTCCCTCTCATTTCTCTCTACTCTCTTCTCTCCTTCTTTCTTTCTTGCAAAAAAATTCAGCCCATTTTCTCCCTTTTTCCAGCCCCCTTCTCCTCCATTTTCCCTCAATCCATCCATCTCAATCTCATCTCAACCATCAATCTTGCTTATTTAGAGCCTTAGAAGCCTAGAGTTGGAGTTTTGGTGGAGATTGTTCACTCCCCAAGTGCACCAAGTGCAGGGTTGTGATGTAGTAATAACTTGGTAATATCGAGGTCGAATCCCAAGGGACTGAATCTTGTACGTTATCTAAAACTAACCAGAACTAGAACTAGAATGAGATGAAATCTAAATCAACTAGAATTTCAAGGAATAATTATGAAATTATTATCTAAAACTTAGGAGAAATTCAGAGAGAAGAGCACTAGGGATTCAGAGGATCCACTTGTAGAGATTAGGGAGACCTTATGCATGTTCTATGGACATTAACTGAACTGACATTGATCTAGTTTTCAAGAGATGAAAGGTATATGAATTAGAATGGATTCCATCACTAAACCATGCCCAAAAGACTATGGCAAACAACAGAATTAAACTAATTACCAACCCATCACATGTATGAAGGTTAGTAAGGGTACCGACATCCAACCATGCCCAGGAGACTATGGTGAACAACAGGGCTTCCTGACATCATAAACATAAAGGAGAACGGAAATATTCAAAGCCATTGCAGACCCATTGTAATTTCAGTCACAACAGACCATTAAAGACCAAAAATATTTCTATTAAAATCAGACTAAAACCAACATCAATTCATGAATTAAAATTAAATTGAAAATATGAAATAATATCTCCCATCTTACTACAAGCTTCACCTCCTAGCCCTAGCTAAGAGGTTTAGCTCGACATAGGCATGATGAAGCTAAAATCCCTTAGAAAAAAAAACATAAAAGAAGGAATTAAGAAAAGAAGTTGAAGCCGTCTCTCTCCCTCTCTTCCACTTCACGTCCAAGCTTCCACCGTCCTCGTGTGTATCTCCCTCTCTCTCTCTCCCTTCCTTCTCCTTTTATAGCCAGCAAGGAAGCCGGTGCTGGAGTCGGCAGAAGGGCACTACGTATAGCAGATTGTCGGTGGAGTTTCACAACTCCCACTTACACAGCCAACGCATCTTACGCATCTGTCCTTGTTGGTGGGCCCTTGATTGAGGTCAGGCAGGAAATTCATTCCATTCATCTTGTTCAGCTTGAAATTTTGGCCGGATATGGATAGTTTTGGATGTCTTTTGACGCGGCCACTTAATCTTCCATTCCGCCGTCAATCCTGCGTTTGACGGAATGGATTTAGATCCTCGCGATATTCTGAAATAATGCCACCTAGGCAGTGGTAACATGGACCATTTTGGTTTAATGGACGGTCCGGATTATCCATATGTACAAAGTATGGGGCCCACAACATGAATCAGCGTCCTCTGTTGCGAAACAGAGCTCGCACGTACGCTAGCTGTGATGGTCGGTGGACCCCAGGACGACATTGCATGGAAAATCCATGTCGTCTATTGAAATCACGTCGCAAAACCAGTAAGAAATGACAGGTTTCAGATTGATTTTGGCTTGGCCCACGGAATATTTTACTTCGCCATCCATCTGACGTTTAACGATGGAAATCAAGTGATCGTACGCATGGGACCAAAAGGAAAACTTGGCGAGGGTTGTGGCCGTGCCCCTGAGTGAATGGACGGTCCTGATCTTTTAAAATGATGATGGGTGGGCCCCACTGTATGAAACCGGCGTCGTGCGAAGGGACGCTGTTGAGTTTTTTTTAAAATTTTGGAAGAAGGAGTCGGTCAGCGTATGCTGACCGACTATTGCTGTAATGGTGCACGGCGTGTGCCGTCGTTCCCCATGTACATGCAACGTACATGTGAGGTTCATAATGATGTTCTTGAGAAATTCGCTCCGCCCATTCATTTTGTCACCACATTTTATAAGTTGAAACCAAAATTGGAGTAGATCCAGATATCAGGCAGGCCCCACTTAATGAATTAAGGGGCTGATCTAGCCGTTGGCCCACTTCTAGAGATCTTCAATAGCTGAAATTTGACGTGTACGGTTCATTTATGGTCCTCAGGCCATGTATGAAGTTTCAAGCTGATCGGATGGTGAGAACCTTATGATCTTGCATTCTAAGCCAATTTTGGGCCACTTGAGCCTCAGTTTCTCAATTTTCTAGAATCTCTGGTGTGTAATTCCGTCGATCTTGGTTCCCTGAAGTCCGTCCCTTGCTCTAGTGAATTCTAAGCGTTAAATCCATACTTTAAACACCTATTTTCAGTTCAAGATCATAAAGACACCCTGCTTCACAAACACGATTAAATCGAGTTATTAGACAGTACAAAGTTCGTAAATTCAGGCAATAACTGGGGTCTAATATGCAATATTTGACCCCAACAGAGATCTTTGAGGTGGGTGCTCCTCTAGATGTAAAAATCTGATTTCTATAGCCTAGATGTTTTCTTTCTTTCATGAGGGAAGTGTAGGACCCACCAATCAATGGTGGAGATCCCACACAATCCCATGGTTGTGTTCTAATGGTCTATCTTATGCATGCATGATTCATGCATGGGGCCTTTCTCTATGGGCCTCATCATGACAGTTTTCTTTCATATCATATTATGTTTGGGTCATCTAAACCTTATAACCATGGTGGGGATGACATCCTCACCATACATTTTAATTATAGGCCATGCATGCGCAAGATTCATATTGTAAATGTAAATCTATGTATGATGTGCGGGTGTGATTAATCTTGAGAGGGCTCAATAGTGGCGGAGCCCTTTCCCTATGGCCGGATTGTCCTTCTATCTCCCTTTTTCCTCATTTTATTTCCTGATGTGTGTGGCTCATTTGGTGGGCCTAAGGCATCAAGAAATTTCAGAAAGGTGGGATGTCCAAACTGCCCATTGTTTGATTTTGAGTTTCCTACTTACTGCCTTAATGATGCATGCAAGGTGTGTCGGCTTTATATTATGACATGGACATTTTTAGGGCCCACTAAGGAAGGCCACACCATCTTCCATTAATGTATTTCCCTTTTTTATTTAACTTATATAATAAATTTTATCTAAGTACATGTTGCTATCCAGAATTTTCTGGACAGTTTCTGGTTATTTTTGGACCAGATTTTGGGACTGTTTAGGGGACTATTCATACCCATTAAATATATTTTTCTAAAAGGTAGGGATCTCATCTTGATGTCCCTCAAATTTTAGCCCCATATGACCTTTATTGATGTCCCAAAGGTGTGGTCCAAGTGAGGTAGACAGTCTGGATTTTCTGCACTGTTCCAGCAACATTCCACCATGGACAGTTGGATTTCTGGAATTTATTAAAATATATGTTAGTGTTTAAAAATTATAAAAATTTATAAGGGAGTGTCCCACTCATGGTAGGACTCACCTACAAAATTTTGGGGCCAATGGACGCCTGTACACACCATGGTGGTGGCTGGACCGGCCCATTATAATATGGTGTCCAGATCAGTCCGATTTTTAGGACAGATTGGTTTCTTTAAATGAATTAAAATATTTATAGATGTTCAAAAATTATGAAATTTTGTAGATGTATGGTCCACTCATGTTAGGACCCACCTACCAAATTTCAGGGCCAATGGACCCCTATACACACCGTGGCGAGGGCCGGACTGGCCAACCATGTTGGGACGTCCAGGTCTGTCCGATTTTCTGGACAATCTGTATTGTTTAAATTAATTAAAATATTTAGAAATATATAAAAATTTTAAAATTTTGTGGAGGTGTGGCCCACCTATGGAAGTATTACTCTATAAAATTTCAGCCTCAAATGACCTCGTTTGGGCATCCAAAAGAATGGGCAAAGATGGTTGGACTGTCAGATGTTTCTACTGTGCAGTCCAGCAATATGCCTTGATAAAAACCATAGTTCAAAAATATTTTCTCTTATGGTGGGCCACATTTTTGGGTTTTCTCTCATTGTATGCATGATGAGGGACCTTGGTCATCAATTTTCAGAGTTTTAGAAGCCCTGGACCCACTCCAATGGAGTGCCCAAATTTAGGACAGCAACATGTTATAATTATGCTTGGCCTTGGGCTGAAATTTTGAGTGGGGCCCACCACATTATAAAAATCTTAGAGAAAATGATTTATACCTTTAGTTCCTTAAATGTTGGGCTTAATAAATTCACTTTTGAGGCCCACCCAGTTAAATTTAATTGAGTCCATGAATGTAGCTAGTTGTTGAACTCTTTAGGTCCAATTGGGCTGGAACTTTCCAGATAGGCTCATTGAACTCTTTGACCATTTTTACCATATTATTGCATTGGGTTAGTGGAGCGGATTATACATGTAGATGGGCCCTTGGCTTTCCACCAAATCAACTTTATACTTGGGCCAAGTTGTAGGCCCAACTTACTTGACTAAGAGTATGACATTTACCCATACGGTTTGAGCAATGGGCTGCCCACTAGGCCACCATAATATATGGGATTAGTGGCCTTTATGTTGGGCCCTAACCTTTCCCTTATGAGCCCATAGTAGTATATATGGGTTGGGTTATGTGTGTTCCCCTTGGACCCATATTTTGGGTAGGCCTTAGGCCGCCCTTTCTGAAGCCCAACATGAGTGTTTGCGATATAATTATGACTGCTCATTTCTTATTTCAGATGTTGCATGAGCCTTGGGCCTTGATCCATGATCAATTAGAGATGGGCTACCTCTTGGGGACCAATTGTGGTTGGATGTCCACATTAGTGGCCTTAAGGTAGGCCTTGGGCTTCTATGGGTAGTTAAAGGCCCACCATAAACCCTTTCTAAGCCATTTCACTATTTAGGCCGATAACATTGTTCTTCTTAGTCTCGTGGGCTACCCCAAGTATATGGGCCCCCACTAGAGGTTGTATTCCTCATGAGGATTGGTTAAGTACCTAGACCCTTCATGGTTAGGTAGAGAGTTCATCTTCACCTTATTGGCACCCCTATTCATCTTCATGGCCCGCTCCCATAACATCATATGCACGCTTGGTTGAGGTATGATTGACCATGGTTACGCCATTGCGTAGGACATGTTGGTATCTCTCTAAGAGATGGACGTTTAGGATTGATGCATGGGTGATTGTGTGATTCATGCATCTGGCATTGCATAGCTTGTGGATATTCGCCCTTACTTCATCAGGGCCTTGCCTCCACAGGGATATTCGTGGATGGCCGTATGTGTGGACACCGAAAATATCAGTTGAGCATACCTGGTGCATAGGATGCCCATGGGTGAAATTTCTAAAACTTCCATGGTACCAAGGATCTACTCCAACGCCGTGACCGGGTGGAATACATGAGCGCACGAGGGCCTTATACCGTTAGGCTGTGGCTCCCACTGTCGTGTAGTCAGTTGGATAGGAGTGTGGCCTTACCTGCTTGGTGTGTAGGGGGCATTGCTAGGCTAAGTTTGACCAGCTCGTAAATGGGTCCCCTACTGTCAGGCCTTACTGGTGATTGACTGTCCACAGGCGGATAGTGAGGTCTCTTACGCTCGTTTGACTATGCGGGGTCTGTAGAGAGACAGTGATTCAGCAGTGTAATGGACCTTGGTGATTTCCTTATGATTGAAAATGTACTTGACTTATGGTTTGGATATGAGCACTGGCATTACTTGCATCGCATTAGCATTGGCTGTACAAGCCTCCTTCATACATTGCCTTGGTATGACATCCAGTACTCATCGCATCATATTCATGATAAGCCTTGGTAAGGTTAGTGATTGTCCCATTGAGCATATTTCTCTTCTTGCATCTCCTACTATTCTTCTGTGTACCATTGTTACACACTTTCACCACCCTTTAAGCTTCTATAAGCTTATGCACGATTGATGCAGGCATCGTAGCAGCAGTGTGCGGAGTAGATCTGAGCATTTGAGGACTCCGGTGTTGCCGACCTTTTTCTCTTTTCCTTTTGTCTCATGTATGTCCTTTTGGACCTTATGGATGATTATAAAAGTTCAAATTTATAGTGGATTTTGTGATGTGTGCCTTTGTTATTCTCAGATGTACTTGTTGTGATCTAAGGTATGCTCATATTGGTAATGATTATACCGTTATCAAAATCCTCCTTGTAGGATCCCAGGATCTGAACCTGCCTCACGAGCCGAGAATGGGGTACTATGGAGGCTGTTACGGCCAAAACCGGCCATCGGGTCCCTTGTGATTCCGGTTAGGCAGTGTTATATCCAACCGTCCGTCCAGAACATGGGACCCACTCCACACGTGTTGCGCGTGTGGAGGTGAGACCCACCTTAATGTATGTATTCGGTCCCCACACTGTCCGTCTGGACGGTGCAAGTGTGGGGTGCATTGTGATGTATAGATTTAATTCCCAGCCATCCGTCCAGATGTGCTGGATGTGGGATCCACTGAAGCAAGTGTTCCATCTCCACCATCCAGCACATGGACGGCGGGACCCATCGGTGATGTGTGTATTATATCTACACCGTTCACTTTGAGAGATCATTTCAGGGCATGATCCAAGATGGGCCAGCGGGCAGGGGTCTGCCTAGATGCTGCTGGCCATCTTGATGTATTCAGGTGGACGTATTGGGCTGGCCCACCTCCTGGGTGGCCCACGCCCAAGGGGGGCCCACCATGATGTATGTTTTGTAGTCCATGGGACTGGCCCAGAATCAGTTAGACCTAGCAGCTGAACGATGCGTCCAACAGATTTGCAGGGCTTGCCGTGATGTTACGTTTAAACCCACTTCATCCATCCATTTTGAGGCCCTCCTGGACGGGGCCTACCACCTAGTCAACTATCTACAGGTGGGGCCCACCTTAGATATGTATTTTTATCCTAATCGTCCATCCAATTTTTCATATCATTTTAGACCATGGGCTTGGAAATGAGATAGATCCAAATCTCAAGTGATCCACACTACAGGAAGCAGTGGGCTGACGTCCATCATTGAACCCCTCTTAAGTCCACTGTGATGTTTGTGAGAAAGCCTAGCTAGGGGCTATGAGGCCACCATGTAAGAGTTTCATCCAGACTGTCCCTTGCTAGACGTCTAGCAGACCTAGCACGCTAGCGGGCTTGTAACACCCCGGATTTTGGCCAACCTAGGATTAGACGTCCTTAGGCAATGGGTTAATTAAAATACTTAGAAAATCGCTTAGAACCCAATTCCATAGCCAAAGAAATCACTTAGGGTTAATTCCTTTAGAAACTAAGCATAAGTTAGCTAGCGCGACGCTAGAGTAGCTGGGAAATAGTCCCTGATCACTTTAAATACGTTCTACAAGACCCAAATCGAGTAGAACCAATGACTCTAGAATACTCTATAACCTTGGATCAAACACTCACCTGGTTTGTTCTCTGGACCTCTTTGAAACTTTGTATTGGATCTAGACCGTGCGTCGAAAGTCCGATACCTACTATCTTAGACCGTTAGGACCGCCTAGCTGGACTTGACAATAATTTCGAAAATCAAGTCCAACCGATAATCACAGGCTATTTCATTGAGCCCGGACTGAAGAGAGTGCGAATAGGGACAGATTTGGAATTTGAAATTCAAATCTGGCACACGACTTGACGCGTCAGTATTAAGCGTTCTGACCGTCAGAATTCAGCCAGATTACACCCTCGGATCAGGAAAATTTTTTATTTCATATCATGAGACTTGTAGGCCTGATTTACGTGCGGTGACCGCTGAACTGAAACTGGACCGCTACTTGCGATCTGCGAACCCTGCCGGACTGAAAACTTGATGCGTGCTAGATCCTTTAAGCATGAACTTAAGTCCGATCGCGTTCGGCCAGGGGACCACCAGAAATGCTCTTTTGGACCGAAACAGTCCCGATTTGGATAAACCTCAAGTGAACTTTGTTCCGGAGCTTATTTCGGGCATTTTTGTGCTTATAAAAGGGGTTGAAACCCTCACTCGTCTCTCCCATCCGAATTTGAGAAAAGTCCTAGATTGAGAGAGAGAAAAGGTGAGAGTTTGTGAGAGAGATTGGAGGAGAATTCCTTGCCGCTTGTGCTACCCGTTGCAAGTGCCTAAGCAACACACTCCGATCAGCTGGCCAGTGATTTCTCTGCATTTTCAGGTAAAAAAATACCCTAGAAGTTGCTGATTTGAGGTTTACTAGGATTCATAGCATGTTAGCTGATAGAACTTGTGTATTAGGTTCCCTATTCGCCGTAGACAAAGCGTATACGCTCCGTTCGAATTCACACATCTATAAGGGAAAAGGTGCGGATATTAGACGCTTTGATTGACTGATTTCAAAGTTTTCAATGTCGTTTAATAGTAGATTATCGACGGCAACGCCATTTGACATGTACAACATGCTGTCCGTTTCCTGTTTCGTAAACCAACGAAGAATATGAGATTTAGGGCATTTTAGTCATTTGTAGGAAGTACTGTTTTCATTCATATTTTGCTGATGTGATTGATATGGTTTATTGTCGCATTAGAATGTTAGGAATACGTGCATAATTAGTTTGGCGAAGAGATTCGCCTAAATGCGCACTTCGGATCGACATACTATATGTAGACTTAAGTGTGTAGTGTAAGTGTTTGTATAAATGCTTGTATTAGTATGTATTGAATTAAATGGTGTTATGAATTAATTTGAGAGTGATTTCTCAATTAACATGCTGGTGTAAATGGTTTCCTACATGTTAGCCATATGTACGATTTCATTATATGTATGAAATGCATGTGCTTGATGATTCACTTAAGTTGTATGTTATAACATGTGCTTGATGATTTCATTATGATTTAGTTTGAGATTGAATTCTCAATTAATATGCTGATGGAAATGATTTCCTAAATGTTGGTGATATGCATAATTTCATTATATGTATGAAAGGCTTGTGTTGGATGATTTACTTAAGTTGTACGTTATAACATGTGTTAACATGCTCACATGGTTGTATTTCATTTCCATTACTCTTACATGACTGCTGATGTGGATTCATGATTGTTTGGGACTATACCTAATCCAGGCAGTCGGTAACCGAGTAACTTCGTGGTTGGCTTATCTTTTCCACGAACGACGCGTCGATGAACGCGAGTCGTGTTTGGAGTTAGCGGCAGTGGTTAGGCCACGCGAGTTGTTTTACGCACTTCATGTCGTTCAACTTGAGATGCGATCGTGCTAGTCGAGCCCGTCAAGTAACCCGACTGGCCATTGTATGTTCACCCTACATGAGTCATAACTGCTTGAACCTAGGGTACTGAACTTACCATTGTAAACCCTGTTAACCATGGTACCTTGATCCACGAAGACTCATGAGCCGGGCATGGTGGTATGGGATACCGTGGTCGAGCTGTCGGCCTATGCTGGGGCCACAAACCTCCCCGTAGTGACCAGTGAGCACCTAGTCTCGTGAGCAGATTATGGTGGTATGGGATACTATATTCTTGCTGTTGGCCTACACTGATCAGGAGACGAGTCCTTTGTAGTGACCGCGAGCGTATTCTGAGTCTACGGAGGCGACGACCCTTTAGTAGCAGTAGAGTACAGTAGGCCTGTATTGATAAGGTGATGGAGGAGCGGTGCAACAAGTGCGAGCAACAGCCCTGGCAGCCCTTGCAGCGACCTACAAAATATACATCGTATGAGATTACTAGGAGTGACGACCCTAGACAGGATCTGTGTTGGGATTGATATAAGGGAAGTACCTTAGTTTCCCAATCCTGCTGTTTGAATGGACTAATAACAACTCAAAAATCATATCACCATACCATTGCATGTGCCTGAAAGATGTGGAGCACTTGAGGATCGGTTGCATGCCGCGGTCGTAAGATGGTGCCGTATGAGGGAGATCGTCGGTGAGGGCATACATCACGCCATGTCATATTGCATTAATAACAGTATTAGGATTGTTTGATTTACTGCTTTACTATTATCGCATGATTGATTTGATAACATGCTAATCTCTGCTCTCTTATCCCACTGAGTTGATCACTCACTCCCACGTTACGGGATGATGTTTTCGGACACCCACCAGTCCCTTTTTGTGATTGCAGATGATGGCGCTGCTTGAGAAGCGGAGCTGGACTTGATGATGATGAGGAGGATTCCTCCTTTATGCGTGTTCTGATTGACGGGATTACAGGGAGGTTGATTAGATACCTTGACACTTGTCATTTTATATTTTTAGAACACTCATGTATATCCTTTTGGTTTACTTTTGGAGTATACATGTATGTATATAACCTGGTAACATATTCACACTCTGGAGACATACAACAGTTTATATATGTTATACATACTATCACAGTCTTCCGCTTGTAAATTTAACCGTCTCTGGAGCATGATATGCTGTTTGAACTAATTCTCACTCATGTTTAATACATTATCACAGACAACATTCAATCATACATATCTATGTTGCATAAATAACATTTTGGAACTTGGGAGTTGGGTTTTTGCTCGACCCCCCGATTTTCGGGATGTTACAGATGGTATCAGAGCATGATTTGGATTAAACCGGGCCTGGGTTATGGTCACGCGACATACGCTGTCGCTTCCTTTGACTTAGGTGGGTGTGAGAAGGGTCTAGAAACTCTTATAGGATCGCAGATTCGCCAATAGGCGAAGTCTATTGGTATTGATCGCGCGATCGAGTTCGTAACGCATCTAAGGTCGCGCAAAGTGACCTGAGTAGCTCCTAAGTTGTAGGTAAGTGGGTTGAGATGTTCTTTGAACGGTTCTAAACCCGTAAATGTAAATCCTTGGGCCGTGGGACAACCACAACCCCGTTTTACCTAAAATCTTCAAAAATTCTTCCTCTCACCACTCCAATCTTCAATTATTTCTTATTTTTTTCATGTTAGGTATTGATCCTAATGTGAAAATGACATAAAATCATACTTCGATAAAATTTTACAGTGAATAGTAAAATTTCATGAAAACTGGCCATTAGGCCATTCTAAGTTTGTGTTCTTTAGCAACTAATGGGCTAGATGAATGTATTAGCTCCTTCTACCCCAAAATCATATGCTGCATAATAGGGGATTATATTCGGGTTTTCAGACTGCCCCCGGAAAGCCCCGAACGCATGTTTAGGCCTCTATAGGGCAATCTATAATGAACCAAGGTGGGGACCATACATTTTTGGGGTCTCTGGACCATGGGGGACTAGACCTATGTGGTCCCACTGACTAACTAGGGAGTTGGTCGGCGATGCATCGCCGTCCGGTGGGGCCCACTTGATGCGAAAACTGGGCACACACTCTATTTTGGGTAGTGTACACCCCCCATGTAGGGTTCGTCCATAGAAAACCCCAAAAAGGGGCACTTCCTTCACAAACAGCCCCATCCCTAGTCCCATTTCATGTTTTTCTGCTGCCCTCCTCCAAACCGTGGCTTCAAATCGTTCCTAAACCCATTCCTTACTGAAAACGACCACACTCCATCACTCCATAGTGATTCGCAATCCTCCCTTTTGCAGATCTTGTCATTTGGAGCTCTTAAAACCCCCTAAACGAGCTGAAATCGTGAGGTGCTCCATTCCCCCTTTTCATTCTCTTTTCTTTCTGAAAATTCATCCTAGGGGAGCTTGAAGCATCCCTCTACAACGCCTAGATTTCGTTCTGTCCATTTGGACAACCATTTCTCCGCATTTCCTCCTCTTTCCATGGCTATTATTAAGGCTGTTTCAGCCTTTTCCTCCCTTTCCATCGTCCTCTCTCTCATGTCCCTTTTATTTGATCCTCAGACTCACGGAAACCTGCTTACCCATTCCATTCCTCTACGTTCTTCGCTTGTTTGATTGCCCTTTGAAATTTCTGTGTTTTGTTGTGTTAGGTAGAAAATGTGTTTGTGTTAGTGGTTTGGGCTTAATATTGCCGAATTTTGTTGAATGGAGTGCATGCCGTTCGTTTGTTGTAAGGTATTGTCCCTAGATTGGGAGTATTGTAACTCCCGGGATTCAGCTTACAAATTAATTTTTATCCCACCCCACCCTCCTACCAAGCATGCCACTTCCAATCCCGCCATGGGACTAGGAATGCGGTTCCATTTAATACAACTTAACGCTACCGGCCACATAGGCCCTTGGCGTTTTGGATCTAGTGTTAGCACTCCTCGATTTGAAGGATCCGACTATATAGGAAAGCCTTCTACCGTATAATCTTAGGCTTTGGATTATAGCTACTGAGTTATAGACTAGCCTATTAGTTACCTTAAGTAGTGTAAAGCCTGTATATGCTAAGGAATTGTAGGTTAGATTTAGTTGAAGTAGAACTTTATTCCTTCGATAGATCCCCTTATGACTTATAGACTTCTGTTGTTGCCCATAGGAAGGAATCATTCACTCTCAGGGAACATTTATAACTCCCTCAGATTGAACTTAGAATGTACTAGCACGCCCCTTAGAATTGTCTTCCCCAAGGGCTTATTGCATTCGGGAACGCGGAATAAAGGAAATGAAATTATCAGCGAAGTATTCGCGGTTTGAATCGACTTCTTAATCCTAGTAGTTACCAATGAATCTAATGCTCTGATCAAGAAGAAGATCGGCATCGACTAGGATTGAGGACTAATACAACAACTTTTCTGTCATCGCAGGGCAGAAGGTTTGTGTATCCGGCTCAGACCCATTACATCACTATTCTTCCGTGTTGGCCCGACCATCTACAACCACAAGTTATTGCTTTGCCCTTGATAAATGTTGAGGACTTAAAGCCAGTAGAGGATTCGACATCTTGCCACCAATTCATACCTGCCCCTAAACTCAACCACAATAGAGATTAGGCTCATCTTTATCGTCATCGATGCCAATGCCATAGAATGCATCATTAGCAAAGAAAAACCACTGTAATGAGAGGTTGTTTCCCAATTCATGTCAAGGATAGCCCCTAAGTTGCATCTTGTTCCGATATACGGAGCGATACAAAGATTCTCGAACTTTAAGTAGAACTAAGTTTTAAGGGGGGTAGAACGTATTGAGTCCAATCCAGTTAGGTCAGTCAACGCTACCGTTCGATCAGAGTGGCGCAGCGGAAGTGTGGTTGGCCTCTTCCCCACTGGCCCAAGATCGAAACCTTTGAGTTAGGATATACGTACAATTATGTTATTAAATAGGATTTGAACCTTCCTTAGAAAAAGTACTCCTTACCCTTTGCCAATTTCGGAGATGAAATTATGTTTTAAGGGGGTAGATTGTAACACCCCGGATTTTGGCCAACCTGGGATTAGACGTCCTTAGGCAATGGGTTAATTAAAATACCTGGAAAATCGCTTAGAACCCAATTCCATAGCCAAAGAAATCACTTAGGGTTAATTCCTTTAGAAACTAAGCATAAGTTAGCTAGCGCGACGCTAGAGTAGCTGGGAAATAGTCCCTGATCACTTTAAATACGTTCTACAAGACCCAAATCGAGTAGAACTAATGACTCTATAATACTCTATAACCTTGGATCAAACTCTAAGCCGGTTTGTTCTCTGGACCTCTTTGAAACTTTGTATTGGATCTAGACCGCGCGTTGAAAGTCCGATACCTACTATCTTAGACCGTTAGGACCGCCTAGCTGGACTTGACAATCATTTCGAAAATCAAGTCCAACCGATAATCACAGGCTATTTCATTGAGCCCGGACTGAAGAGAGTACGAATAGGGACAGATTTGGAATTTAAAATTCAAATCTGGCACACGACTTGACGTGTCAGTATTAAGCGTTCTAACCGTCAGAATTCAGACAGATTACACCCTCGGAACAGGAAAAATTTTTACTTCATATTGAGCCCATTATGATGTATTGAGGCCCATGTGATGTGGCCCAATTGTGATGTGATGAGGCCCGATGTGATGTAATCGTGGCTCATGAGTGAGGTCCATTGTGATGTATCTGAGGCCCATGTGATGCATCCCATTGTGATGTATGATTCTACCAGCATGTATGTAATGATGTTTATGATGTCCATCCATGTTCCTGGTTGATATTAAATAGGTCATGCTTTGGGAGCAATGATGATTTAATGTTCACGTTGTATGAGCAATGATGGTTAGATGTTCATATTGTAACTCTCCCTAGGGCCCGTTATTAGGCCCATTCTCATCTCCCCTTAATGGGCTAACCCAAACCGTTGGGCCCCCATTGATGATTATATTACTCATTTTTTCTTGATTAGGCTATCTCAATCCGTTGGGCCCCCATTTAATAATGATGCTTTCCACCATACCCTATAAGACCACCCAAGCCTTGGAGCCCATCTTGTGTTTGTACTGATCCTTCCATAGGGAATGTGGCCCACCTTGTCAGTGGTTGTCAATACCCTGAGTCCAACATGCCTCCTCTTTTACATAAGCCTAGCTGACCAATAAACATTCCTATTTTAAGGGCTCATCTAACACATGGTCAAATGTGACACCGGTGGAGACATTAACCTTAACTTGGCCAAACTTCTAATTTTAATAGCAACGGTTTGTTGTTGATAGATGTCTTAAATCTGTCAAACACGCTCGATGACATCAAGCAGGTTTTCGATGAAAATTTGCGGGAAATTTAGCCAGCTTGAGAAAGTTTGAGTGAAAATCCAACAAAATTTTCTTTTGAAAATTACGGAAAATTTGGCCAACCTAAGGATAAGTTCGACTAACCGAAGTGTCAGTCGGCTAGCCCGAGCTCTGGTTCGACTAGCCTAAGGTAACGCAAATTATGCACGGACTGCGTAAATTTGAGGCGGTTTATGGATTATTCCAACTCAATGCGAAAGTTACAGTTCCTAATTTATAAATAGGAGTTCGTAGGATGCTCCAAAGGGAATTATAAGAGATTCTAAAGCTTCCTAAATTATTCCAAAGGGTTTCTAAATAGTTCTAGGGTTTCAAAAGGTGTAACAAGAGTGAGATTTGAGGATTGTTCAAATCGGGTACGTCTTTTCTCTTTGTAATTTCTTCTGTCATAGTGGATTTTCGTTGCTTTGTGTCGTGATTTTTTTCGGAAAGGGTTTTCCACGTTAAATTGTTGTGTTCTCTTTGTGTTTGCTTGGTGCTTTTGGATTGCAATAATAGATTCATCTATGTGATTCCACCATTTATCCTAACACGGTTAGTGTGGAGGGTCCTACATGATGAATGATCACATGGGTAGCATGCTGGCCCATGTGATCTCAACCTTAAAAGATCTTCCCTTGTCCTTAGCATGGCACAACTATCCATCATGCGGGGCTCACCTTTTATGTAGACTATCCACTGTGTGAGCCCTACCTCTAATGTAGACGGTCTACCATGTGAGGTCTCCTTTTATATGGATCATGAGAGAGACCCTCAGACATTTACTCTTAGAGAGAAAAAAGTAGAAAAGTCATAAGTTAAAAAGTTAAAAAAGAAAAGTTATTAAAATAAGTAACTTTTAGCTAATAATCTACTTTTACAATAATGTTTAAGGAGTGTTTAGATCTTAAATTGCTTAAATATAAGCTACTTTAAAATTTTTTTAAAAAAATTATACTTTTAACATATGCACACACACACACCCCCACACCCTCACACGTAGTGGGATTTCACCACCTATGGATTCTCGAACCCTCGGCTGGGTGTTGAAACTCCTAAGAATCTACTACTAGAGTAAGGGTAAAGATCCCAAAGTTAAGCTACTTATTCCACAAGTAGTTCATCGGAGTTTTATACTTATTAAAAAGATGAATATGTTTGGCAAACAACATACCTATTAGTTTCCGTTTGATGCTTCTTTTCAGCAACTAATGAAACGAAGAATTTTTTTTTAAAAAAATAACTTCAGTGATTAAGTGCTTTTAAATAAAACTAATAATAAACTAAAGTTACTTATCTTAAATAACTCACTTAGCAATAACTTATCTACTGTTGTTATTAGAAAAATAACTTATTTGATGGTATCCGAACATACCCTTACCAAATTAACTTAAATGAAAAAAAAAAAAAAACTTAATTACTTATTATAAGTAAAAAAATAACTTATTTAGTAATATCCAAGCAGGTCATTAATGACCAATCCAATTGGAACCAAGTTTTTTTTTCCTCTTCTTCTTCTTGGTGAGGTAGTCCTTGAGGGATTTGATGAAGAACGTCACGTGACGTTCCATACACCAACTGTAACACCCCGGATTTTTTCCCACCTGGAGTTAGACGTCCTTAGGCAATGTGTCAACCATAACACTTTGGTAACCTCTTAGAACTCAATTCCAAAGCTAAAGGAATCATTTAGAACCTAATTCTTTAGAAATTTAACGTGAATTAGTCAACGCTACACTAGATTTCCTGCAAAATTAGCACTAACCACTTTAAATACGATCTGTAAGATCCAAAACCTCTAGAATTGTTACCGCTACGTTACCCTAAAATCTAGGGTCCAACTCTAAGCCCAGTTGCCCTCGAGATCATTTGGAAACTCCGTATCGGACCTAGACCGCACGTTGAAAGTCTGATAGTGACAAACTTAGACGAATATGACCGCCTAGTTGGACTTGACAATCACTTCAAAAATCAAGCCTAAACGATGATCTGGGACGATTTCCATGAGTCCGGAGTGAAGAGAGTGAGAAATAATAGATTTTTAGAAAATTAAATATCTTTTTAAGAAATCTGGCACGTTTCGCTTGCGCGTTATTTTTAAGTGTTCAGACCGTCAGAATCTGACCCAAATACACCCTCGTATCAGGGAACATTTTTCACTTAGGTCAGTATACTTGGAATCCCTAATCGAGTCTCAGTGACCGCTGAACTGAAACTAGTCCGCCACGTGCGATCTGGAAACCCGATCGAACTGAAAACTTAACTTGATCAGGATCCAGCATCCATGAGCTTAAGTCCGACTGCATTTAGTAACAGGACCTCCAGAAGTGCTCCGTTGAGACGGAATAGACCCGATTTAGTTATAACTTAAGTATACCTTGGCCCCAAGCCTATTTCCGTCATTTTTGGGCTTATAAAAAGGCCTTAAGCCCTCACTCTCTCCTCCCATACGAATTTGGGGAAAACCTTAGGAGAGAGAAGAGAGAAAAGAAAGAGAAAGTGAGAGAGAGTTAGAGTTTCTCCCAGAGATTCTACCCTGTCACTCCACGTACTTCAACACCTCTACCGTATCGCTATTCCGGTGTTTTCAACTTCGTTCCTAGGTAAGAAATCTCAACCTTAACCTGTTTTGAAGTCTAGGATAGTTCCAATGTTGTTCTACCTAACTTGTTTCATGCCATAGGTAGCGTATCTGCCATTGATGACGACTTATCGTCTAAATCATATCCATTTCGCATTTTCTGGTTTAAGGTGCGGACTATATACGTTTAGGTTATGGTTTTCAAGACTTTCAATGTTAAGTAATAATTTATTCTTGTCTAGGATACTATTTCATATGTATAAAGTGTTGTCCGTTTCGTTTTTCAGTTATATGTTACCTATGTTGATTATACTATATTCCTCGTATTTGTAAAAAATACCGTATACGTATAAAATTTGAATTTGTGTTCAACATGATTATTTACCGTGTATATATGCTTATTGCATGTGTGACAACTCCTTAGCGAAAGGACTTTCCCTAAATCACGCCACAGCCAATATACGCTGTATATGTTAAAGTGTGTAGCCCACGTGTTTGTGAAAATGTCTAAATGAATACGGAACCCGGATTCATGCATGTCATGATTATCCGTCGTGGGTATATGAAAGTGGTATATGGGGCAACTCCCTAGTGAAAGGATTTGGCCTAATACATTTATAACCAACATACACATGTATGATAATGTATGTATTCTAAGTGTTTGTAAGAATGACTGAATGAGTATGGAATTTGCTTTCGTGCTCGCCATGACTAACTGTCATGGATATATGGTTGTTGTATAGGTGATAACCCTTTGACGAAAGGATTCGCCCTAATACGTATGTTAACTAATACATACCATGTATGATATAAGGTGTATGCTAAGTGTTTGTAAATATGTCTATATGAATAAATACTTGTAAACTGTTCTTTAAATGGATGTTGAGATAGGATTCTCAGCCACTCTAATGATGTGTATGATTTCCTTCATGAATCATGTAACGCATATTATCCATGTTAATTGTGTGTATGGTTTCCTCCATGGATTGATTAACCTAGATGAATCATATTACATGTGCGTATGATTTCCTCCATGTACTGTATTTACATTTAAGTTATATTTCATGAATATTCGTATGAAAGTAGGATATGAATCATATGCCTGTATTTGAGCTTGTTCGTGATTGGGGCTGTACTACAGTCCAGGTAATCGGTAACCGTACTCCAAATGGTGGTTGAGGTTGTTCGTCACGTAGGATGAGTTTAATGAATCTGAGTCGTGCTTGGGATGTTCGGCAGTGGTTAGGCCACACGGAGTGCTTATGTATTCCATGTCGTTCAACTCAACGTGCGCTTGGCCTAGTTGAGCTTATTAATTAACCCGATTGACCGATGCTTGTTCACCATGTTTGGTCGCCATTGTTTGAATCTAAGGCACTGAGTTTACCAGTGAAACTCCCGTTAACCATGGTACCAAGATCCCCTAAGACTCATGAGCCGGGCATGGTGGTATGAGACACCGTGGTCGTGCTATCGGCCTACGTTGGGGCCACAAACCTCCCCGTAGTGACCAGTGAGCACCCTACTCTAAGCAGATTATGGTGGCATGGGACACTATATTTTTGTTGTAGGCCTACACTGATTGGTGGCAGCCCTCTGTAGTGACCTTGAGTTTATCCTGACACTACATTGGAGCGACGAGTCCTGACGCTGTCTTAAGGATATAAATAGGCCTGTATTGATAAGGTGATGGGGGAGTGGAGCAACGATTGCTCACAATAGCCCTGACAGCCCTTGTAGCGACCTAAAACCATAACATCGTATGAGATATCCTAGGATTGATGACTCTATAAAGGATCAATGTTGGGAAATGATACAAGAGAGGTGTCTTAGCTTCTCAATCCTGTTGTATGAAAAGGACTAATAAGAACTTGATAATCATACTCATGACATCGCACTGCATGTGCCATTGGCGTTGGTGTTAGAGCACAGTGGTAGTGATTCATGCCGCAATCGTTAGATGATGTCGCATGAGGGAGTTTGTGGTGAGGGCATGCATCATACTTCATATCATCCTTGCATTAACAAGAGTACCTAGGACCTATGTGATTGTACTGCTTTATCATTACTGTTTGATTGATAACATGTTAACCTTTGTTGTATAGATTCCACTGAGTTAATTACTCACTCCCATGTTACGGGACGGTGTTGGCCACACCAACCAGTCCCTATTTTAGTTTCAGATGATGGCGATGCTTGCGAAGTAGAGCCGGACTTGACGATGATGAGGAGGATTTCTCCTATATGTAGGTTCTGATCGACGGGGTTACAGGGTTACTGATTAGATGTCAATACACTTGGTATTTTACCCTTTTATTTAAACACCCATATATATTATTTTTGCTCATTTTTGGAGTATACATGTATATAGTTAACCTGGTAACATGTTCACACTCTGGAGACTTACAATCAATTATACATTTTATATATTTATCACAGTCTTCTGCTTGAGAAACTTAACTGTCTCTGAAGTATGATATGTTGTTTTGGTCTAATCCCACTCATGTTTTCTGCACTAATATGAATAACATTCATCCATCATTAAAAATATTGCATAAGTGATGTTCTGGAACTCGGGAGTGGAGTTTATGCTCGACCCCCAATTTTCAGGATGTTACACCAACGTATGGTTGGCATCTCATTATCGTTATTGCATATATCGTAGCTCACAAGAGTTACAGATCTTAGTGAGTTTTTGCAACATGACCTGCAATCAAGTTTAGAACATGATAGATAAAGTTGATTTGACAAACAAAACATGGTCCCACAGACTACATAAAATAGGTGTTACAGACCATTCATCTGTCTCTCTCCTTTTCCCTGTCCTCCCCTCTCCCCATCACTTTTTTCTCTATTAAAGTGATTTTACATGGTATATGTTAGAATATTGTGTGATCTTATTACCATACTTTGTGTGATCTTGTTATATTAGATTGTAAATCTCCAGCTATGTAATATTCTCTCTAGTTATGTAATATCCTATATTTAGCACTTAGGATCTTTCTTACAACAATGCATATTTACTATCAATAGGTTGTAATCATACTATAAAGAGGGTATTCTTCCTTCAATACAATATATATTGAAATACAGAATTTCTACAACAATCTCTTTCTTTCTCTTTATTTTTTCATGGTATCAGAGCCACACTCTTGTGGCCTATAAATTATTTTTTTTTATATAGCAGTTATTTGGAGTTCTTTTTCGTCATCTTCAATATGTCTCTATCTGCCTTGAGTCTTGATTCAATTGTCCGTCCTATTGATCTTATATTAGATGGATCCAAGTATAGTCTGTGGGCTCAGAATATGGAAGTCTTTTTAAAAGGAAGTCGACTATGGCGTTATGTGACTGGAGCAGTCCCTCAACCTACATCAGGGGACGGTGAGAAAGATGATGCCTATGATGCTTCATTAGAGTTTCAACTGGAAGCTAAACTCTATCAGATGCGTCAAGACCGAGGTCAATCTATTGCTGATTTTTATTTTCAAACTAATCATCTTTGGGAACAATTATCTGCACAGACCCTTAGTTAGAATGTTCTAAAGACATTCAAATGTTTGCCACTTGGCTTGATCGACGGAAGTTTATGCACTTTATGATGGCTCTTCAAGATGATTTTGAATCTACTCGAGCATCTCTTCTTCACCGTTAGCCACTTCTAACATTGGATGCTACAGTTGTTGAACTCATCTCTGAAGAAACTCGACGTTCCACTATGCAGATGCAATCTTCTTACATGGTTATGGCCACCGCTTCTCATAGTGCTTCTCAGTCTTCTGCTGGACGTTCTTCCTCTTAATCTACCTCCAAGCCTGATTTTTACAAGTGGTGTAAATGAATGCCGCAAGTTCCAGTATTCTAAGAAGAAAAGAGCTTCCCAACAGACAGTTGCGGCTGCTTCATCTGATCCTCCTGTACTTGAGACTCCACCTCAGTCCACTTCTCTTACTGCAACTGTCGTGAAGGACTTAATTCACCAGGTTTTGTCCCAATCCTCCACTACCATGTCCGTCACCCCAGGTACATCCTAGTGGTTTATAGACTCTGCCTGTTGTAATACATGACATCTGATTCCAGCATCTTTTTCCAAAAACAACTATCTCTCCCAATCCTGTCATATATACTGCCGATGGTTCTCATATGTCTGTTAGTCATATAGGGTCTATTTCTACCTCTAATTTATCTGTTGGTGATACTTACCTTGTTCCTAAGTTATCTTTAAACCTTCTTTTCGTTGGGCAACTATGTGAGTTAGGTCTTGAACTGAAATTCTCTAACAAAGGTGTTGATGTACAGGATTCACAGACGGGTCAACTACTTGGGACAGGCCATAAAGTTGGATGTCTTTTTGAGCTCTCATATCTACAGCTTCCTTCTTCAACAATCACTTTCATGGCTGTTGTCACCGTCACTTCCAATTTATGGCATGCTCGATTGGGTCATGCCTCGCTTCCCTGTGTCCAGTTTTTGGCCTCTCAGGGTCATTTAGGATCAGTTAATTTTCAGTCATTTGATTGTGTTTCATGTCATATTGGAAAACAGACATATTTGTCCTTTAATAAAAGTGAATCTTTTTCTTCCGCACCTTTTGACTTAGTCCATTCTGATATTTGGGATCCCGCTCCGATTCCGACTGAGGGGGGATCTCGGTATTTTGTTATCTTTGTAGATGATTACAGTCGTTATACTTGGATTTATCTTTTACGACATCGGTCTGAACTCACAAATATTTACCATAATTTTCACAAAATGGTACATACTCAATTTTCTTGTACCATTAAAACTTTTCGTTCAGATAATGCTATGGAATACAAAGACAAATCTTTTCTTACCCTTTTATAACAAAATGGAACAGTCTCTCATCATTCTTGTCCATACGCTTCTCAACAGAATGGTTGAGCAGAACATAAACATCATCATATTCTAGATATGGTAAGAGCACTTCTCATCTCTGCTTCTCTTCCAGAACGCTTTGGGGGTGAAGCTGCTCTCACTGCTGTCTATACTATCAATCGTTTTCCCTCACCTATCATCCACAATAAAACTCCTTTTGAGCTTCTTCATGGTACAGTCCCGAACTATTCCTTACTTCGATTTTTTAGTTGTGTCTGTTTTGTCACTCTTCCTACACATAAACGCACTAAACTAGAACCGCGATCCAGACTTTGTTGCTTTCTTAGTTATGGTCTCACTCAGAAAGGTTATCGTTGCTATGATCCCATAGCCAAACGTCTTCGTATTTCTCGTCATGTGGAGTTTTGGGAGCATAAGATGTTTACGAGTCTTTCTCCTTTTCCACAGTCCTCTTCCAGTTATGCTCCTATTTTTACTGATCCATCTATTACTTTAGTACCTCACCCCTCTGCAGAGATACTAAGCTCCTCAGACGTTCATTCTATGGCTGCTCCTGATCCAACTGAAATGTCTGTTGATCCTCCTGCTACATCAACTGCCTCTAAGTCTATCCAGGAACCTGCACTTCGTCACTCCACTAGAGTAAGAGCCCCTCCTTCTCATCTTCAAGACTATCATTGTTTTTATACCCTTACCACTCTTCACGAACCACATACTTATCGTGAGGCTAGTACTGATCCTCTTTGAAAAAAAGCTATGTCCGATGAACTAGATGCTCTTACCAAAACTCATACTTGGGACCTGGTGGATTTGCCTTCCGAAAAGTCTGTAGTTGGTTGTAAGTAGGTTTACAAAATCAAGACTCCGACAAATAGATCAGTGGAACGATACAAAGCTCACCTTGTTGCGAAGGGTTTCTCTCAAGAGTATGGTATTGACTATGAGGAGACTTTTGCTTCTGTTGCTCGACTTACCTCTGTTAGATCTTTGCTTGTAGTAGCTATTGTGCGTCATTGGTAACTTTTTCAGATGGATGTCAAAAATGCCTTCTTGAATGGCGATCTTATTGAGGAACTCTATATGCATCCTCTACTTGGCTATGATCATCCTTCTCACAAAGTCTGTCGTCTTCGTCGTGCTTTTTATGGTCTCAAACAGGCCCCTCGAGCCTGATTTGCCAAATTTAGCTTTGTTGTTGCTCAACAGGGCTTTGTCCCTAGTGTATATGACTCTGCACTGTTTCTATGGACTACTGGTGCTGGTACTATTCTTATCCTTCTTTATGTTGATGACATGATCATTATAGGGAATGATCTCTCTGGTATTCGAGATTTTCAACACTTTCTGAGTCAGAATTTTGAGATGAAGGACTTAAGGCAGCTTAACTACTTCCTTGGTCTTGAGGTGACTTCCGGTTCAGATGGTTATTATCTATCTCAGGCTAAGTATGCTTCTGACTTGCTTTCCAAAGCAGGCTTGACTGACAGTAAAACGTGCACTTCTCCTCTTGAATATAATGTTAAACTTCTCGCTACTGACTGTGAATCTCTTCCAGATGTTACTCTGTATAGGCAATTAGTCGGTAGTCTCATCTACCTCACAGTTACTCGCCCAGACATTTCCTACGTTGTTCACTTGGTTAGCCAGTTTATGAGTGCACCACGCTCTACTCATTATGTTGTTGTTCTTCGTATCTTGCGCTATGTCAAGGGGACTTTGCTTCATTGTCTTTACTTTTCATCGCACTCATCTCTGGAGCTCCGCTCTTATTCTGATGCTGACTGGGCTGGTGATCCTACCAATCGTCGCTCCATTACGGGTTATTATTTCTTACTTGATACTTCTCTCATTTCTTGGCACAGCAAGAAATAGACTGTTGTTGCCCGATCCAGTACTGAGGCTGAGTACCGTGCACTTGCTGATACTACAACTGAACTTTTATGGCTACGATGGTTTTTGACAGACATGGGTGTTTCTCAGTCAACTAGTTCTCCTCTTTATTGTGATAATCGAAGTTCCATTCAGATTGCTCACAATGATGTTTTTCATGAGCGGACTAAGCATATCGAGATTGACTGTCACTTCATTCGGCACCACCTTCAGCAAGGTACACTACATCTTCGATCCATCTCCTCTGAGGATCAACTTGCCGATATTTTCATGAAGTTTCATCCTCCTGGTCGACTTCGTGATCTTGTTTCCAAACTCAAGTTGACTTCATCATCTCGAGTTTGAGGGGGGATGTTAGAATATTGTGTAATCTTGTTACCATACTTTGTGTGATCTTGTTATATTAGATTGTAAATCTCCAGCTATGTAATATTCTCTCTAGCTATGTAATATCCTATATTTAGCACTTAGAATCTTTCTTACAACTATGCATATTTACTATCAATAGGTTGTAATCATACTATAAAGAGGGTGTTCTTCCTTCAATACAATATATATTGAAATACAGCCGGTGATCCTACCAATCGTCGCTCCACTACGGGTTATTGTTTCTTACTTGATACTTCTCTCATTTCTTGGCACAGCAAGAAACAGACTGTTGTTGCCCGATCCAGTACTGAGGCTGAGTACCGTGCACTTGCTGATACTACAACTGAACTTTTATGGCTAGGATGGCTTTTGACAGACATGGGTGTTTCTCAGTCGACTGGTTCTCCTCTTTATTGTGATAATCGAAGTTCCATTCAGATTGCTCACAATGATGTTTTTCATGAGCGGAATAAGCATATCGAGATTGACTGTCACTTCATTCGGCACCACCTTCAGCAAGGTACACTATATCTTCGATCCATCTCCTCCGAGGATCAACTTGCCGATATTTTCATGAAGTTTCATCCTCTTGGTCGACTTCGTGATCTTGTTTCCAAACTCAAGTTGACTTCATCATCTCGAGTTTGAGGGGAGATGTTAGAATATTGTGTAATCTTATTACCATACTTTGTGTGACCTTGTTATATTAGATTGTAAATCTCCAGCTATGTAATATTCTCTCTAGTTATGTAATATCCTATATTTAGCACTTAGAATCTTTCTTACAACTATGCATATTTACTATCAATAGGTTGTAATCATACTATAAAAAGGGTGTTCTTCCTTCAATACAATATATATTGAAATACAGCCGGTGATCCTACCAATCGTCGCTCCACTACGGGTTATTGTTTCTTACTTGATACTTCTCTCATTTCTTGGCACAGAAAGAAACAGACTGTTGTTGCCCGATCCAATACTGAGGCTGAGTACCGTGCACTTGCTGATACTACAACTGAACTTTTATGGCTACGATGGCTTTTGACAGACATGGGTGTTTCTCAGTCGACTAGTTCTCCTCTTTATTGTGATAATCGAAGTTCCATTCAGATTGCTCACAATGATGGTTTTCATGAGCGGACTAAGCATATCGATATTGATTGTCACTTCATTTGGCACCACCTTTAGCAAGGTACACTACATCTTCGATCCATCTCCTCCGAGGATCAACTTGCTGATATTTTCACGAAGTTTCATCCTCCTGGTCGACTTCGTGATCTTATTTCCAAACTCAAGTTGACTTCATCATCTCGAGTTTGCGGGGGGATGTTAGAATATTATGTAATCTTGTTACCATACTTTGTGTGATCTTGTTATATTAGATTGTAAATCTCTAGCTATGTAATATTCTCTCTAGCTATGTAATATCCTATATTTAGCACTTAGGATCTTTCTTACAACTATGCATATTTACTATCAATAGGTTGTAATCATACTATAAAGAGGGTGTTCTTCCTTCAATACAATATATATTGAAATACAGCCGGTGATCCTACCAATCGTCGCTCCACTACGGGTTATTGTTTCTTACTTGATACTTCTCTCATTTCTTGGCACAGCAAGAAACAGACTGTTGTTGCCCGATCCAGTACTGAGGCTGAGTACCGTACACTTGCTGATACTACAACTGAACTTTTATAGCTACGATGGCTTTTGACAGACATGGGTGTTTCTCAGTCGACTGGTTCTCCTCTTTATTGTGATAATCGAAGTTCCATTCAGATTGCTCACAATGATGTTTTTCATGAGCGGACTAAGCATATCGATATTGACTGTCACTTCATTCGGCACCACCTTTAGCAAGGTACACTACATCTTTGATCCATCTCCTCCGAGGATCAACTTGCCGATATTTTCACGAAGTTTCATCCTCCTGGTCGATTTCGTGATCTTGTTTCTAAACTCAAGTTGACTTCATCATCTCGAGTTTGTGGGGGGATGTTAGAATATTGTGTAATCTTGTTACCATACTTTATGTGATCTTGTTATATTAGATTGTAAATCTCCAGCTATGTAATATTCTCTCTAACTATGTAATATCCTATATTTAGCACTTAGGATCTTTCTTACAACTATGCATATTTACTATCAATAGGTTGTAATCATACTATAAAGAGGGTGTTCCTCCTTCAATACAATATATATTGAAATACAGAATTTCTACAACAATCTCTCTCTTTCTCTTTATTTCTTCAGTATAATTACTTGAAAGGTGTGTTGGACCTAACCCGTCCCGACCGATGAATTAACAGTCCACGTATCTCAATTGAGTGGTGGTATCACCACCATACGATGTGATCTATGGATGAAATACGACCGTCCATTAAATACTTCCCCTGTTGTTTAGCCGGGGTCGGATAATTATGCAATTCAAAACTTAAGTGGGTCACACCAGCAACAACAATTGAGAGGGGACACCCACCATTGATTTTGGCTGAGCCCACAACATGGGGCTCAACAGGAAAATCAACGATAAGTGCCCCCCTTTACTATTCAGAGTTGTGTAGCCTGCTTAAAATTTTTATCTGACTAATTTTTTAGTTCACGGCCAAACAAAGGGCGACACATATGATGGACGGGTTGGATATTATTCACACTTCACGTGCGGTCATTTTTTCCATTGAATCAGTTCACACAAATGCACGCACAAGGGAGAAATGATCATATGCAATGCACAACATGGGAGTTTACCGTTATATGTTGCATCGAATCAAGGGCCCCAACCATTATATGTTACACCGAATCAAGGGCCCCAACCATTATATGTTGCACCGAATTAAGGGCCCCAACCATCAAATTAGGTGTGGGCCTAGTGCAATCAAGGGTAAGTGTCCTTGTTAACTGTTTTTGATGTGGCCCACCCAAGTAATGGATCGGCCTGATTTTTGAGCTCTCTGGTAGAGTTGTACACTAGCTTAACTGAGTTGAGCTTGGCCCAGCTCGACCTCAGCTTGGTTCCGTCCTCCAGCTTAACTGTATAAGTCCGATTGGCTCAATTAACAACTTGGGCAGCTCAAGGTAAGTGCGAGCAGAGATTAAACTTGATCTTTCAAGCCGAGTTCAAGTTCAGGCTATAAGTTGAGTTTAAAATTAGGTTTTTTAGTTTTTAATATATATAATATATAATGTTGGGGAAAAAATATGCCAAGTTCGAAGACTCAGATATGAAGTGAACCAACTCTACCCCTACTTTTCAGGTCTTCGGAGAGAGCAGCTAGATCCGAGATACTGGTATACGAAGCCAGGATGCAGAGGCGACCTAAGTTGACTCGGTTGACGAGTTAGCAACACCAGTGTAAGCCGACTAAGGCCAAATAAGTTATAAGCCACCCGACCGATAATGAGAAACTGACTTGATAATTTGGCTGCGTTGGCCACGGAGTAAGGAAGGATGACGGATAAATACGAGACTATTTCGCCCGTTAAAAGGCAAAAAACTTATTCTCTTAAGCCAGCCGAGACTCTTCCAGAGTCGGTAACGGCTGAGCCGAGCCAAGGAAAGACGATGTGAATACAAATACCATCCCGAAAATTCAGAAGTACAGGTGTCCAATCCCGAGGATCTCAAGATCGGGTGAAATCTGTCAAGAGGATCAAATCTCTGAAGATAAGGGGAAAGAATCCTCATACGATAGGATTCTTTCAAACTTATAAATGATCATCTCCTTTACGGTAAAAGGTACGCAAAAAAAAAGCCCTAAATCCTTTGTCATTGTTCTCGAGACTGACTTAAGCATCGGAGATTCTCCAACTCTAGCCAGGGTCCCCTTTGTATTTGTTATTATGCAGCCAAGGGACGGGCCAAGCAAAAGATCCACTCATAAAAATATACCAACAGTTTGGTGCCGTCTATGGGAAACGTGCAAAAAGTCATTTCTCACGCTCTATCTGAAAAGCTAAAAAATAAATTCTAATGGTGACAACGAGAAAGGTGGAATGGAATGAAGCAAACGAAGCCGCTGCCAGCGGCACCGACAGCAGCTCCGCCCAATGCATCTGCCGCGACCAACAGTCGGCAGGGTCGAGGGAATGCACGACTAGATCAAGAGGTTCAAGAGATGCGATCCGATATGAATGTCATGAAATAAATGTTGGAGCAGCTGTATAACCAATAGATGCAGCAGCATCACGAGACAGCACAAGTTCCCCCGCCAGCGTCTGGTGCTTAGCATACTGCCCCACGATCGCTCCATCAGCCGAGCCAACACCAAGATCTGACTGAACCAGCGCTAGCTCGCTCAGCAACAGCCGCCTTGCCCCCCTCAGACCTACGTCATAGAATAGATCAGAGGAGGCGCAGTTGGCTTCCTGTGGAGGAAACGACAAAAAGTGCTGAACCTTGGAGAGCTGATATCCAAGACTTCAAAAAAGAAGTACTGGAAGAAATGCCGAGAGAGATGGCGGACATGAATCATGGTCGGAATACACATCCGACCAATTCTGAGGCAAAAGCTCCCCCTTTTATGGACGAAGTAATGCAGGCTCAGTTACCGAAAAGGTTCCGTTTACCTCAGATTGCTCTTTTTACCGAACAAACTGATCCAACTAAGCATATCGAATGCTTCAAAACTTATATGGAGTTACATGATGCCTTGGATGTTGTTATGTGCCGAGCCTTCTCCCTCACCTTGACCGACGTGGCTTGACTTTGGTTCAAACAATTGAAACCAAGGTTCATTAGTTCATTTGCAGAACTCAGCGATGCCTTCCTTACTAACTTCATCAGCGGAAAGAAGAAACTAAAGTCGCCCGTACATCTGAACAACATAATCCAAAAAGAAGGAGAACTGTTGAAGGATTACATCAAGCGTTTCAACTTTGAATCTCTTCAGTTTCGAAAACACTCGGAAGAGACGGCACTTAACGCGCTCATGCAAGGAGTCAAAGATAAGCCCTTTCTAGCATCCCTAGATAAAAATCCGCCGGAGACTCTGGGCAAGTTTATGGCTCGCTCAGATAAATATGCGGATGCAGAAGAAATGCGACTCCTGCGCGAGACGGTCAAGAACGCAAAACCCTCGGCTAAAGAGTCGGCCAAGAAAAAAGTTGACTTAACTGGAGGGAAGAAGTGAAAAGACGATCGGGTGTGAGATGACGATAAGTCGGGCAGACGACCCGACAGAAGATTTTCTACATACACCCCTTTGATTAAATCTCAAGAGCAGGTGTTGATGGAAATCAAGAATAAAGGCTTCATCAACTAGCCCGAGAAACTCTAAGGGAATCCAAATCGACGGAGTAAAAATAAGTACTGTCACTATCATCGTGACCATGGTCACAACACAAGTGATTGTTATCACTTAAAAGATGAAATCGAGCGGCTCATCAAAGAGGGCTGACTCAGAGAACATGTGGAAGGATCTGACACTACAGAAGAACGCCCGAGCAAAAACTGACCCACAGAGGAGATTCGAACTATTATTGGTAGGCATCAAGGTGGTGAAGACTCCAATAACGCTCGGAAGAATCATGTCAGGTGCATTAATCGTCCTAAGTCTGAGATTCTCTTGTTATCTCGGCCCTCAAAAGAAAAGAGGAGAGAGAAGTATTGTATCTCATTCACTAATGACGATGCCCGAGGCATTCATCATCCTCATGATGATGCGTTGATTATTGCCCTCACTATTGTTAACAAGAAAGTGTTCCGTGTACTGGTAGATACTGGGTCGTCTGTGGACGTATTGTTCATTCAGGCGTTTGACAAGATGAGCATTGGACGATCGGCTTTACGCCCAGTCCGAACCTCACTCATAGGATTCTCTGGTGGACAGGTACTTCCTGAAGGAATCACTTCATTACCACTCACCGTCGGGAGTCCTCCGCACTAGACGACTATAATGGTTGACTTCTTGATCGTCGACCAATCATCCGTTTATAATGCCATACTCGGTCGACCCTCTCTAAGCCTCCTACAGGCCGTGATATCCATGTACCACCTTTCCATGAAATTTTCGACCGAGTTGGGAGTGAAAATCATAAAAGGAGATCAACAAGATGCTCGACGATGCTATGCAACAGCAGTAAAAGTCTCGAAAGAGATATCGATGATCGAGTCGCTGGACCCTCAAGTTGGATCTCACGAACGGGGGCAACCGATGGAAGAGCTTATCTCGGAACCATTAATCGAGACAGACGAATCGAAAGTAGTATAAATTAGTTCATCCTTGAAGTCGCCTCTCAAAGACAATTTGATCGTTTTTCTTCGACGATATGTCGAGGTATTCGCATAGAGTCATGAAGATATGCCTGGAATTGATCCCTCAGTAATGACTCACCGACTTAACATCAATCCGACCTACCGGTCAATCCGACAGAAAAGACGTCCTCTCGGCCCCAAAAGGTATGCTATCATCGAAGAGAAAGTCAACAAACTCTTCAAGGTTAAATTCATAGAAGAGATATACTATCCGGAGTGGATAGCTAATGTCGTGCTCATGAAAAAAGCCAACAGGAAGTGGCATCTCTGTATTGATTATACAGATCTGAACAAAGCCTGCCCCAAGGACAGCTTCCCTCTTCCCCGGATTGATCAGTTGGTAGATAGCACCGCAGGACATGAATTACTTAGTTTTACGGATGCCTACTCTGGGTATAATCGAATTGTAATGCATCAATCCAATAAATCTAAGACTACCTTTATCACTGATAAAGGTCTTTATTATTACTGAGTGATGCCATTTGGTTTGAAAAATACTGGAGCGACGTATCAAAGGTTGGTGAACAAAATGTTCGCTCGACAGATCGGTCGAACCATGAAAGTGTATATAGATGATATGCTTGTCAAAAGTATACACGTGGCTGACTATATAGCGGACTTAGAAGAGATGTTTTTGACCTTACACAAATACAAAATGAAGTTAAATCCGAGCAAGTGTGCTTTCGGTTTAAGCTTGGAGAAGTTTTTCAGGTTCCTTGTCAGTCTGCGAGGAATCGAAGAGAATCCTAAGAAAATCAAGGTTCTACTCGACATGAAGTCTCCCAAGATGATTAAAGACATACAAAGGCTGACCAAGCGAGTAGCCGTGCTCAACCGTTTTCTATCCCGAGCCACCGATATATGTCTCCCGTTCTTCAAGCAATTGAAAGGGCGACAGTCGATGGAATGGATGGAAGAGTGTGAAGCAGCGTTCCAGCAATTGAAGTCTTATCTCGAGTCTCCACCCCTGTTATCCAAACCCGAGTCGGGAGAAGCTTTGTTATTATATCTGGCTGTATCCGGCACAACAATTAGCTCGGCCCTCATACGAGAATGTGACAAAAAGTAATTACCAGTGTATTATGTCAGCAAAGCATTACTACCGGCAGAGACGAGGTATCCTCCCCTAAAAAAGATAACCTTGGTCCTGGTAGTATCTTTGCGACGACTCTGGCCATACTTTCAAGCTCACATCATCGTCGTCATGACCGACCCACCATTGCGTCAGATCCTTCAGAAATCGGAAGCTTCTGGTTGACTTACGAAGTGGGCTATCGAATTGAGCGAGTGTTGAGGGTCAAATATTACATATCAGACCCCATTTATTGCCTGAATTTAAGAACATGATACCGTTTAATAACCGATTTAATCGTGTTTGTGATGCAGGGTGTCTTTATGAGCTTGAACTGAAAATGGGTGTTAAAAATATGGTTTTAGTGCTCAAGATGCACCAAGGCAAGTTACGGGACTCCAGGGGACCAAGATCGACGAATTTACACGCCAGAGATCCATGAAAATCAAGAAGCCAAAGCTCAAATGGCCTGGAAGACATCCAGAATGCAAGATCACAGGGTTCCCACCATCCGTTCGACTCAAGACTTCATGCAGGATCTAAGGACCATAAAATAACCGTACACGTCGAATTTCAGCCCTTAGATCACTCCGGAAGTGGCCCAATGAACAGATCAGCCCCTTAAATCCTTAAGTGGGGCCCGCTTGACATCCGGATATACTTCGATTTTGGACTCAACGTCTTAAATTAGAAGGGAAACATTTTAGATGGTGTGGATTTCTCACTAGCATCACGAATGGGCTCCGCTTTCAGGAGCGTGTGCACATGTATCGTGCACTAGCGAAACACCGAACGAGCAGAGTCGGTCAGTGTGCGCTGACTCGACTCATGCTCGAATTCCATTCTTTGTTTCAAACAGAGACTCATGGTCGGGTGCAGGTGGGCCACCATCATCATTCAGGTGGATGATCCAAACCATTCATTGCCTTCAAAGGATCAAACCGACCGTACCCTGGCTTGCTTCCTGATTTTTGTGGATGCTGCATCTACATGAAGTTTCGATGCAGGTTGGATGGCGCCAAGCAAACCTCCATGAATCACTATGAGCCCGACCCAAAATTGATCACGAACGACCGATTTTTCATGGGAAATTCGAGGGACGGAGTGGATTTCCTGTCCAACTTCGATCATGGGCCCCGTCAGCCTCACAGCGGAAGAAAGTCACTTCTCTCTCTCTCTGTTTATGCAAACAGAGGCTGAAGTGATGAGCTTTGGTCCACCATGGCCAATTAAAATGTTGATCTAAACCGTCTGACACATCCGGGAGAGATTTTCTACGAAGACCTTAATGTCTTTATCTCTCCATGCATGCATCCTAGCTTACACTTACACAGAATACACTGCTACGTCCAATGATGGTGTGGCCCATATGAATCACAGATTCACGCCAAAATTGGGTTCGTGACCCTAGTTGATGCAGAAGTTCGTAGGATGGATTTGATTCACCAAAATATCAAACGTAGTGGGCCACGCCACGCATCAGCGTAACTATCGTGCATAAGGTTACGCACGACCGAAAAAATTTAGAATTTTCGGATGATGATTGGCCCTCCATCTTTGATCAGTCGGTCAATCTGAACCATTCATACGGTGCCCAGGCCAAAAAACGACCGTGTCTACGAAAGGAAGCCGGAACTGAGATGTTCTTCCATTCCGAAAATCAATCCAAAACGCGGCCGATTTCGCAGTTTTGCTACGACAGAAGTTTCCTAAACTCTTTAACTGTGAATTCTCCCCCGCCTCTTGTCAACGTGAACCGACCTTCCGGTGCTATAAAAAGGAGGAAGACAAGAGGGGAAAAAGATCATCTACGGCTGGAATCTTGGGCTCGACTTCAACGTGGGTAAAGAGAGAGAGGAAGGGAGTATAGTTTGTATTTTTTTCTTTTTTTTTTTCTGCTTTATTTTTCTAAGAGATTTGAGTCCACCATGTTTATGAGTGGCTAAACCTCTTAGCTAGGGCTAAGAGGTGAAGCTTGTAGCTTGATTGGAACGATTTGTTTGTGCCTTTTGTATAGATTGAACTGATGTTGAATTTGGTTAATTATGAGAATATTTTAAGTTTTTAATGGTCTGTTGTGAGTGAAATTACAATGGGTCTGTGATAGCTTTGAGTATTTTCTTTTTCTTTTTATGTTTATGACGTCAGGAAGCTCTATTGTTCACCATCGTCTCCTGGGTATGGTCGGATGACGGTACCCTTTCTAACCTTTATGCATTATTGATTGGTTGGTAATTAGTTTAATTCTGTTGTTTGCCATAGTCTCTTGGACATGGTTTGGTGATGGAATCCATTCTAATTCATATACCTTTCATCTCTTGAAAACTAGATCAACGACAGTTCAGTTAATTTTCATAATTCTTGAAGCAGGCGTAAGATCTCCCTAATCTATACAAGTGGATCCTCTAAATCCCTAGTTTCCTATCTCTGATTTCTCCTAAGTTTTTAATAATTATTCTATCATTATTTCCTTAATTTCTATTTGATTTAGATTACATCCCATACTAGTTCTAGTTCTAGTTAGTTTTAGAGAATGTACAAGTATCAGTCCCTTGGGATTCGACCTCGGTCTTACCGAGTTATTACTACATCACAACCCTGCACTTGGGGAGTGAACAAGTTCGATATACAGTACAGGTCGAGAACAACCATTAAAGGACAAGCCGTGACCGACTTCAGTGTCGAAGTAACTCCACAGATCAACACAATGTCTGAGTCTGACAAAATTATCGGAGCATCGGCGTCCCCTTCCCTCGACCCATCACTCGGCCCTGCTCCCTAGAAATTATTCATCGACGGCTCCTCCAACTCTAAGGCAAGCGGGGCTGGGGTAGTATTAGAGACTCCCGATCAAACCTGTATGCAATATGCCTTATGACTTGGATTCCAAGCGTCGAATAACACAGCAGAATATGAGGCCTTGCTACTTGGCCTTCGACTCGATGCGAGTTTAGGTGTAACTCATCTCAATGTCTTCAGTGATTCACAGTTAGTCGTCAACCAAGTCACTGGTATTTACCAGACACAGCAAGAACAACTGAAGGCATACATGGAGAAGGTCAAAGAATTAATTGACAGATTTCGACAATGCAAAGTAATTTGGATCCCCATGACAGAGAATGTTAAAGCTGACTTGTTAGCAAAGCTTACCTCAGCTGACGAAGATGAAATACCCAGATCGATTCCGATTGAATGTGTGGCTAAGTCGAGTATCAATGAACCGATCGACTCGACTATGCATGCCATTGAGTCGGAACCTACCTGGTTTGACCCAATCGTCCATTATCTCAATGAGGGGAAGCTACCTAAAGATCGCACCGAGGCTCGGCGGTTAAAGATCCGAGCGCCGCGCTACACTATCTTGAACGCGGTACTGTACAAGAAAGGATTCTACGCTCCCTTACTACAATGTTTGAATTCCCATGAAGTCGACTACGTATTACGGGAGGTACATGAAGGAATATACGGAAACCACTCAGGAGGGCGTTCACTCGCCCACAAAGTCTTGCGGCAGGGATATTATAGGCCAACCATACAACATGATGCTAAGAAGTTCGTCCAAAGGTGCGACAATGTCAGCAATTCGTAGCTGTCCCGAGGCAGCCCCCCGAGGAGTTGATGTAAGCCCCGTATCCTAAACTGTACCGTTTCATAGAATTTCGCGGTCTTACCGGTTAAATTCTGACAACCTTCGACCCTTAACCAATATTTGCGTGTGACCCTAATTCGTATGCCGTCAACCCGTATCGACTCAATCCAAGACCTTTACCATAGCGACCGCGCCGTCGCTGCAGTTCCGATGCCGCGACTTGCGCGCCAAGGCGATACCCTGGTCAAGAGATGTGGGCCAACGTTCGGTGTGAAAAAAATGCCACGCGTTGCGAAACCCAAGAGAATCTCTACGAGGTGTCACATAAATCCCATCAATCCATCAATCCATCACATGTCAAGTACATGTCAAGTACACATCACCTTTCACCCATTCCCAAGCAACTACAAAAGTCAAGAATCTCTTACAAGCCCATACCTCTCTTACACTAAAAGTCCTCAAAGTTAAAAAGTTCTTACATCACCCATGCTTTTCTTACACAAATGGCTACAAAAGTTAAGATTTTCTTACACCCATCTCTCACCACATCCATCACCCATCTCTCTCTCCCTTTACAACTCTCTCTCTCTCTTTCTCATTTTCAAAATAAAAAAAAAAATCTAAGGAGAGGAATCTCATCCGTATGAGAATTCTCCAAGCCTCTCCCTCTCTTTCCAAACTTCAAGTGTGACCCACTTTCCTACCCCATGATCTCCCATCCTAACCATCCATTCCCCATCTCCTCCATTGGAATCAAAGCTAAGGTGCTAAGGAACTCATAGGAGCAAGAAGATCGAACGGTGGGTGCTCCTCTAGATGTAAAAAAAATTTGATTTCTATAGCCTAGATGTTTTCTTTCTTTCATGAGGGAAGTGTAGGACCCACCAATCAATGGTGGAGATCCCACACAATCCCATGGTTGTGGCCTAATGGCTTACCTTATGCATGCATGATCCATACATGGGGCCTTTCTCTATGGGCCCCATCATGGTAGTTTTATTTCATATCATATTATGTTTGGGTCATCTAGACCTTATAACCATGGTGGGGATGACATCCTCACCATGCATTTTAATTATAGGCCATGCATGTGCAAGATCCATGTTGTAAATATAAATCTAGCTATGATGTGCGGGTGGGATTGATCTTGGGAGGGCTCAATAGTGGCGGAGCCCCTTTCCCTATAGCTGGATTGTCCTTCTATCTCTCTTTTTCCTCATTTTATTTTCTGATGTGTGTAGCCCATTAATGTATTTTCCTTTTTATTTAACTTATATAATAAATTTTATCTAAGTACATGTTGCTGTCCAGAATTTTTTAGACAGTTTCTGGTTATTTTTGGACCAGATTTTGGGACTGTTTAGGGGACTATTCATACCTATTAAATATACTTTTCTGAAAGGTGGGGATCTCATCTTCATGTCCTCTAAATTTCAGCCCCAACTGACCTTCATTGGGGTTCCAAAGGTGTGGTCCAAGTGAGGTGGACAATCTGGATTTTCTACACTGTTCCAGTAACATTCCACCATGGACAGTTGGATTTTTAAAATTTATTAAAATACCTATGGGTGTTTAAAAATTATAAAAACTTTCAGGGGGGTAGCCTACTTATGGTAGGACCCACCTACAAAATTTTGGGGCCAATGGACGCCTGTACACGCCATGGTGATGGCGGGACTGGCCCATTATAATATGGTGTCCAGATCAGTCTGATTTTCAGGACAGATTGATTTATGTAAATGAATTAAAATATTTACAGATGTTCAAAAATTCTAAACATTTTTAGGAGTGTGGTTCACTTATGTTAGAACTCACCTACCAAATTTCAGGGCCAATGGACCCCTGTACACACCGTGGTGAGGGTCGGACTGGCCCACCACGTTGGGACGTCCAGGTCTGTCCGATTTTTCTAGATAGTTTATTTTGTTTAAATTAATTAAAATACCTAGAGATATCTAAAAATTATAAAATTTTGTGGGAGTGTGGCCCACCTATGGAAGTATCACTCTGTGAAATTTCAGCCTCAAGTGACCCCATTTGGGTATCCAAAAGAATGGGCCAAGATGGTTGGACTCCCAGATTTTTTCTGATGTGCAATCCAGCAATATGCCTTGATAAAAAACCATAATTCAAAAATATTTCTTCTGATGGTGGGCCACCTTTTTGGATTTCCTCTCATTGTATGCATGATGAGGGACCTTGGCCCTCAATTTTTAGAGTTTTAGAGGCCTTGGACCCACTCCAATGGAATGCCCAAATTTAGGACAGCAACATGTTATAATTCTGTTGGCCTTGGGTTGAAATTTTGAGGAGTGGGGCCCACTATATTATAAAGATCTTAGAAGAAATGATTTATACCTTTAGTTCCTTAAATGTTGGGCTTAATGAATGTACTTTTGAGGCCCACCACAGTTGAATTTAATTGGGTCCATGAATGTAGCTAGTTGTTGAACTATTTAAGGCCCATAGAGTGGACCCATTTGATGTGTTCCAAGGCCCATGGGATTAGGCCCATTTGATGTAATTTAAGACCCATAGAGTGGACCCATTTGATGTGTTCCAAGGCCTATGGGATTAGGCCCATTTGATGTAATTTAAGGCCCATAGAGTGGACCCATTTGATGTGTTCCAAGGTCCATGGGATTGGACCCATTTGATGTATTTTAAAGCCCATGGGATTAAGCCCATTTGATATGTATAAGGCCGATGGGTCGAGAACCATTTGATGCAATCTAAGGCCCACGGGTTATGACCCATTGCAATGCACATATGGCACATTGGTGCGGCCCATTGATGTGGCCCATTTAATGAGTAAAATGCCCATATGACATGGCCCATTTGATATATTTAAGGCCCAATGGGGTGTACTTAAGGTCCATTGCAATGTGTGATCCCAACCTGATTTACGTAATGTTATTCACTACGGGCTACACCTTGGGAGCAATGTTGGTTTGACGTCCACATTGCGAGTATAATGTTGGTTAAATGTCCGCATTGCGACTCTCCCTAGGGCCCATTGGTAGGCCTGTACTTGTTGTATGCAAGCCGTCTAGGCCAGCTGCGTTGTAAGGATAGGGCATTACTTTATAACATGCTTAGTATAACTCCATGACACATAACCCTTTTGTATCGGTCCATTTGATCGGCCTGCTCATATCGGTCATTTGATTGATTTAGCGCATATGATTGATTAGACCCATCTTGATATATTTGTGGCCTGTTGCTAAGGCCATATATGAGGCCCGTTATTGAGGCCCACCTTGATGTATATGAGGCCCGTTGTTGAGGCTCACCTTGATGTGTATGAGGCCCGTTGTTGAGGCTCACCTTGATGTGTATGAGGCCCGTTGTTGAGGCCCACCTTGATGTGCATGAGGTCCGTTGTTGAGGCCCACCTTGATGTGTATGAGGCCCGTTGTTGAGGCTCACCTTGATGTGTATGAGGCCCATTGTTGAGGCCCACCTTGATGTGTATGAGGCCTGTTATTGAGGCTCACCTTAATGTGTATGAGGCCCGTTGTTGAGGCCCACCTTGATGTGTATGAGGCCCGTTATTGAGGTCCACCTTGATGTGTATGAGGCCCGTTGTTGAGGCTCACCTTAAATATATATGAGGCCCATGTTGTAAGGCCTATTGTGATGTATGCAAGGCCCATGGGTCATGGCCCATTGCAATGTATGTAAGGCCCAATTGGTGCGGCCTATTCGATATATTTATGGGGTCCATGTCATTAGGCCCATCCTGTTGTATTGCTGACCCGTCCATTGAGGCTCACCCGTGATATATATTTGAGGCCCATGTGTAGGGCCCACCTATTGTGTATTTAAAGCCCATGGGTTGTGGCCATAGTGATGTATATTAGGCCTATGTGATGTAGCCCATACTGATGTGTATTAAACCCAGGTATGTGACTCACCTACGAAGTATATTTGAGGCCCATTGTGATATATCTGAGGCCCATGGGTGCGACCCATCCAGATATATTTGAGGCATATGGGCAAGGCCCATTGTGATATGTGTTAGGCCCATGACCAGGGCCCACCTGTTTCGTATATTTGGCCCTTGTATGAGGTTATGTGCCCATTATATATTTGATTCTATGTGGGCCATTCCTTGGGGGCAATGTTGGTTAAAAGTCCACATTGTTGACGCCGGTTATTGATACCGTTTATGAGTATGTGACATCATAACATCATGATACATGCCCATTCGCATCATCTGCATGTTTGTTATGAGAAGTGATTGACCATTGCATATGTCATTGGGCAAGATGATGTGAGACTCCCTAATAGGTGGAGATTATCTCACATGTCAGGATTGATGGATGATTGGATTGTATGACTCATGCATCTTGCATTGTGTTGTGATTACTGTATGCCCTAGTGACATCAGGGCCGTAGCCTCCACAGGCATATCGTGGATGGCCAGATGGGACACCAGAAATCTGTTCGAGCATCGGGCCGCCATAGATGGCCCTGGGTGAAAATTTCTAAACACCCTCTTGGTTCCAGAGGATGCTCCAACGTCTACACCGAGTGGGTAGATGAGCGTTGAGTGCCGATTACCAGATGGCTGTGTTCTTCACTGTGTCGTGGTCGATTGGAAAGGGGTGCGGCCTTACCCGCCCGAGGGAGTAGGCATGGCTAGGCTGAGTCTGACCAGCTCGAGGAATGGGTCAGCTATCTGAGAGCCGGGTAAGTATTGACAGACTACTGACAGGCGAATAGTGAGGTCTTTTCCACTTACCTAGTTGTGCGCTTGATCGGGGCGGCAGGTGGTGTGAAGTGTAATAGACCCCGGTGATTTTTCTTGAGAAGAACCGTATTGATATGAGGACTAACATGATATTATGACACCCCGTCACTGTTGTGCATGTGGGCGGGCGCACGTGGGTGGACGCTGATGTGGGCGGGTGTGATGTGGGCGGGGATGAGGCCTGGGCGAGCTACCAGTGGTTGGCAGGCTACTGTGCTGACAGGCTACTGAGTAGGAGTTGCATACTCATTCATTCATCCATTCACTATCCACTCGGGCTGGTGGTGCGCAACTAATTGTTGTGTATCTTCGTTATGGCAAGGATTTCGGTTGGGCGCGCGACTAACCTGAGATCAAGAGTTTACCACGTTGAGTCAGACTATCCAAATTTAGGTATGGGACTGGTTTGGATAGAGGTTCCTTGTGGTGGACCCCGTAGCCTGTGATACTACGTACTATCATCCCGACATCACACTCCAGCATGGTCATTCCATTAGCACCATATACTGCATATTCCATTACATCTTCGGCGTGTGACATTGTGGGTTGTTATGTTTCTGTATTCCTGTGACTTAGATGAGAGTGATGATATTTGTTAGCTCTTTCGAATTGTGTATTACATTATATCCTTGTCATTTGACATTTGATTATCTATGACTCATCATTTGCATAGTTGTCCTATATTGCGTATTCTGATATTGATTAACTTATGGACTTGTTCATACTTCCGCTTATTCTGTTATTGCATGATTATAATCTTGTCAGTATTTCTGTTTACGCTGATAATTCCTGCTCTTATCAGTGTTTCTGCTTATACGGTCATTGTATGGCTTATGGATTAATAGTTTTCCAGTATTGTATGATTATGATATTGTATTGAATACTTGGCACTTATCTCGTGCACACACTTACACCACCCTCTAAGCTTTCTATAAGCTTATGCACGATAGATGCGTGCAGGTGATGTTAGGTTGCAGCAGCATTGAGCTTAGAGCGTGCAGCTGTTTTCTGAAGCTTTGATTTTGACATATATATTTCCCTTTCAGCATTGTATTCAAATGATTATATTAGTGGATATGTGATGATGATGTTGCCTTTATAATTTGGGTAAACTTGTGGTTATGCTTATTACTAGTTAAATGTATAAAAAAAATCCTCCTTGTAGGATCCCAGGATCGAAAATCTGGCATATGAATGCTAGGAGCCGAAAATGAGGTACTACGAAGGCTATCGGCACCGGATTCGGCGATTGGGATTCCTGTGAATTCGATTTTCAGGTTTGGGGCGTGACAGTTGACCCCGATGACTGGTCCTTAGCCCTTTGCACAGTGGAGGATTGACATCATCAGACCATTCCCTTTGGGAAAGGGTCAGGCCAAGTTTGTCGTCGTTGCGGTGGACTATTTCACGAAATGGACCGAAGCTGAGCCATTAGCAAAGATAACTGAACAGAAGGTTATAAGCTTTGTTTGGAAGAACATTGTATATCGGTTCAGGATACCGCGGACTATTATCACTGATAACGGAAGGCAGTTCGACAATAGACAGTTTCACGAGATGTGCAGTAATCTCGGGATCCGAAACGTGTATGCTTCGCCTCATCATCCTCGTACAAATGGTCAGGTCGAGGCCATTAATAAGATTATCAAACAACATCTCCGAACGAGGCTCGATGGAGCCAAAGGATTATGGGCTGAAGAACTCCCGAATATATTGTGGGCCTACCAAACCACAGCTCGGACTGCCACGGGAGAAACTTCCTTCTCCCTCCATTATGGCTCGGAGGCAGTTGCCCTGGTCGAGATTGGTATACATTCGTCCCGAGTTAATTCATTCAACGAATAAGAAAATGAAGAACTCCTATCGCTCGGGCTTGACTTAATGGAAGAGAAAAGAGAAGAAGCTCGGCTACAAGTGATAGCTCGGTAGAGAGGAGTTGTTCAATTCTACAACACCCGAGTTAAAGTCAGACGATTCCGTGCCGGGTATATGGTCCTCTGAAAAATGTTCCCAAATACAAAAGTTGGTGCAGGCACATTGGGACCCAATTGGAAGGGACCCTATGTCGTCTTGAGTACCATCCGACCTAAAGCGTATCGGTTGGAAAACGTAAATGGGCAACTATTGCCTCACCCTTAGAACGCCGAGCATCTCAAAATCTATTACCCTTAAAACGACCATATAAAAAAAGGAGAGAGAAATGTAAATGGAGTCGATTCAATAAAACTGAAAATTTTCATTCATCAATTCCAAATGTTTTATATCGGGTTACATCAGACTCTACTTCGATTACATTGAAGAAGCACATACTTAGTTCCGACAAAGGGAGTGGTCTCTCTCGATTATATATACTCTTGAGTCGGCCCTCGTTAAAAGCCAGCTTAAGGAGCTGATGATGGTACCAAAAGAAGCTCAGACTCGGCCGACACTACGCTGGTGTGAGTGCCAAAAATGAGGTACGACCACTATCCCTCGGACGGGGGTACTCCCCAAGCAGTCCCAGATTGGACTACTCACCAAGCAGTCCCAGAGGGATCGGCCTCGTGGCCAGCAGTAGTAGCAGTGGGAGCTTCTTCGTCGGCAGTGGCTTCGGCACGACCATCCCCAGTAGCCTCGTCCTCCAGACTATCAGCCTCAAATGCAGAGAGGTCAAGGTCGGGGAAGGCAGCCCTCATTACCAGAACGTAAGCCGTGTAACCACCTTGACAAAGGCGATCTCTCTCTTCTTCGAAATTCGAAGACTCGAGAAAGGCATCTATGGCCCGGTCCTGAGCTTCTTTAGCTCGTCTGGACTCCTCTTGAGCCTGTTGGATGAGTTTCGCGACGTCGGCTTTGGCTCGAACTAGGTTGCTCTCGCAAGCACCATGGACATGACGAAATTGTCGATTCTCTTCCTTGGCCTTTGCCAGAAGCAACGCCAAATGAGCACTCTAAGCCTTAACGCCTTCAAGAGCGGTCTTCGCATCTTCGGCAGCCTTCCTGGCAAGTGACAAGTCGCTAGTCATAATGACGATCTGACCTTCAGTGATCTCTCGGCGTCTCTCTGCCTCGGCCGCAAGTTTCTTAGTCGTCTCTGCCTCAGGCACAAGCTTCTGAGCCGCAGACAACTCCAAGCAAGCTTTGACCATGCAGGGGGCCAAGTGCAAATGGAAAACGATGAGTTGTAACAAGAGCCCGAAATCAGCAGTTACAGAGAAATAAAAAGAAAGGCTATTACCTCGAAGAGTAACCTCGTCACATGACCAAGGGTCTGCAGTGTGGGGGCATTGTAGAAGCTGGCGAAGTCTTTCTCGCTCTCGTGAGCGATGGCCCAAAGAATTATCCTTGATATAATCTTCTGAAAGGGCGATAGCTCCTGTTGAGTCACTCGGCCCCTCTCTCTGCCTCAGAACCTCCTCTACAACGAGTCTCGGCTCAGAAGCCGACTGGGACACAGGAAGCGCTGCATCCACCTCTTCCGCCCTCTCATCAGGGTCGGAGAGCACAACCACGGACGGAGCGGCTGAAACAGCGGCAGACGAGACAGCTGGCTCCTTTGCCTTTGGAGCTGTCTTCGGTTGTTTCGAAGGCCGAGTCCCCGATAAAAGGGCTGACCTTGGAGGAGTCTTCACCTTAGAGATCGATTTAAGGAAAGGTCGAGACTCAGTCGTGTCTACGGAGGCCGACTTAAGAAAGGGTCGAGCCTCGGGTAGATCTAAAAAGAAGAACAAAGGCGAGTCAGATAAAGTGTCGAGAGAACATGGCAACGCAGTAGGAGTTACCTGATATAAACGAGTTTAAACCTATAAGGCGAAGACGCTCTGGTTACAGCAGCAACTTCCAAGACCGATCCTCTGTACTTAGTTTTTTCATATCCCTAATCTGAGCTAGGTCATTGGATCCGAGCTTCCCTCTTTTCTTCGAGATATCTACAAGGCACCATAAGGTCAGATTTGAAGCGTTACAACGTGGAGAAACAAAAGGTATTAAGCCGAGTCACCTGCTTTGCGAAACGATCAGGAGACTCGAGGCTCGAAGAGCCAAGGATCAGTCGTCTCCCAATGTCTTCACGCCCAGAACCATCTCTCCTTCCAGTGTTTGTTGGAAGTTGGTGGGTTGGTTATAAAAGAGCCACCTTTACCTCGCCATGTGCTCAGAAAGTAAAAGCCAGAAAAATTTGAATTCAGTTTTACTTGGTAAAAGTAGAGGAATTCATCGACTGTCAGTGGGGGCTGCTTAAGTTCAGCCCATAGCACTGTGCACCTGAACAAATTCCTCCACCCGTTCGGAACTATCTGATCGGGAGCAAGCTTGACACGAGACAGAAAATCCCGGGCAATGGGCTGGAGAGGCAGACGTAAGCCATATTGCATCGAGACCTAAAAAATTGTAACCATCCCAGTAGGGGGATGATCAGGCAAGTCATCCGGACGAGGAAGCCGAAGTATAACCGAGTCCGGGACATGGTGTCACGCCCCAAACTCAAAAACTGGGCTCACAAAATTTCCAATCGTCGAATCTGGCACCGATAGCCTTCGTAGAACCCCATTCTCGGCTCCAGCCCCCATTCGACAGGTTCCGATCCTAGGATGCTACGAGGAGGATTTTCAAGATCAGTTTGAATCGTGATAAGCATAACCAAAGGCATAACCCACAAACAACAACAAAAAACTCCATTACATTTTCACTATGATCAAAAACTTTACAAGTACAATGAGCATAAAGGGAAAATACAATGATGATGAACAAAAATCTCCAAAGTGATCTGCAAAGTGCTCCTGCCTCAGCGCTGTCGTGCCTCAACGTCACATGCACGCAACGGTCGTGCATAAGCTTATAGAAAGCTTATAGGGTGGTGAAAGTGTGTGCACAAGGTAGTAATATGATCATGTAATATTAGAGTAATGCGGAATGTGCAGATGGATCCCTGAATACCGTTAGTCGTACCAAGGCTATACGATGCAAAGCATGAATGATGTCGGCCATACCAGGACTATGCGATGCAAGATGCAAGTCAAGCATACAATCCTCATCTAAGTCCACATATCAATACAGCTCAACTCTGGGATATCACCGGGGTCTAGTACACTCTAAACCAGATCGCTGCCCCATCGCGCGCAATAAGATAAGTGGAAGAGACCTCACTATTCATCTGTCAATATCGGGCTCAACTCGTCGATAGCGGACCCATTCCTCGAGCTGGTCAAACTAGGCCTAGCTTTGTCCCCTACTCTCATGCGAGTAAGGCCGCACCCCCTTCCAACCGAGCACGACACAGTGAAAAGCGCGACCGTCTGGTAATCAGCACTCGACGCTCCTGTACCCACTCGGTCTAAACGTTGGAGTAACCTCTTAGTACTATAAGGGTTTAGGGACTTTCACCCAGGGATATCTATAGCACCCCATGTAGAACAAAAATTTTACTATCTAATCCTACCAACCACGATGTGTCTGTGGAGGCTACGACCCCGATGTCGCTAGGGCGTACAGTAACCATATCACACAATGCGAAATACATGAATCACACTATCCCATCATACAGCAAATCTTGCGCGTATCGTGCACTCATGTAGGGCAACACCGCCTAATCAGGGTCCCATAAACAATCTGTCCGAAGGTATATGCTATGATCAGTCACTTCTCATATCAAGCATACATATGATGCGTATGATCATGAGTCATGAAATTATAGTAAACATGTTATAAAGTAATGCACTATCCTTACAAAGCAGATGGGCCTAGATGGCCTATACACAATAAGTATGACCTATCAATTGGCCCTAAGGAGAGTCGTAGTGTGGAAATCCAACCAACATTACATTCGCAATGTGGACGTCAAACCAACATTGCTCTCAAGGCACGATTATCGTAAACATCGTTTCATAATCCGTGTTGGGATCATACATTGCAATGGACCTTAGGTATATCCCATTGGGCCTTAAATACATCAAATGGGCCATATCATATGGGCCTTTTATTCATCAAATGGGCCACATAAATGGGCCGCACCAATGGGCCTTATGTGCATGACAATGGGTCATAACCCGTGGGCCTTAGATTGCATCAAATGGGCCTAATCTCATGGGTCTTATATATAACAAATGGGCCACACCAATTGGGCCTTATATGTACATCAAATGGGCCTCAACCCATAGGCCCTAGTACATCTCAATGGGCCTTAACCCATGGGCCCCTAATACATCTAATGGGCCTCGACCCATGGGCCCTACATATATATCAAAGTGGGCCTCAACTAAGGGCCACAAATACATTGAATGGCCCCATGACATGGGCCTTACATCCACATCAAAGTGGGCCCTAATGAACTACCACAAATACATTAAGACGGGCCTCAAAACATGCCAAGATGGGGTCCACTTGGACTATGGATCTAGCTCGTTCTTTATGCCCATGCCATAAAATGGGCTTTCCAAATGGATGGATGGATTGGATGCAACCCATACATCATGATGGGGGCCCACATGAAGGCCCACTATCATGTATATTATATGCAATATAATATATAAACTATATATAGTATATATATATACAATATTATACAATATTATACACACACACACACACACACAAACACACATACACCATCTCACACGTGGGGGTAGGTCCCACGATTAGATCACACGTGGGACCCACAACTCTTCTCTAGATGTATAAGAGATAGAGAGAGAGTGAGAGAGAGAGAGTGAGAGATATAGAGAGAGAGAGAGTGAGGGCACGTGGACTATTTTCAACTTTTTCTTTCTTTTTCTTTTTTCTTTTTTTTTGGCACAACATAGGTGGTCCCACGTAGGGCCCACCCTTACATGTATATATAAGATATTATATTATATTATATTATATTATATATAATACAATATAATATATATTAATATAACATGTATAATATGTACAACGTCCAGGCCCTGGACGGCCTGAACGGACGCACGCACGTAGGTGGCCCCACACATGGGGTGGGTCCCACCGTCCAAGGATGGTGGACACCACACGTGTCACCATGTGGCCCCTTAGATGGGTGGACGGAGTGAATAGGCTGGGTCCCATGGACCCCACACCAACTGACACTTCACCATTAGTCACTCCCTACCAGGGAATCCAGGACCTCAGCGTTGCAACGAGGTACCTCTATTCAGTCTGCCAGTTGAGCTATGGGTCTGGTGTGCACACGTACCAAGGAGGGCCCTCACATGGACGTGAGTCCCACCGTCAGATGGACGGTTCGAATAGGACACCTACAGTGGTGTGGCCCATCAAAATGGATGGGCAGCATGGGTGGGTCCCATGGACCCCACCGTCACTCACACCCCATGTCAATACACATTCCATGTTAACCACCGCCACAAGGGATTGGTACCATGACCTCAGTGTTTGAAACGAGGTATCTTTCACCCGATCTACCAGTGAGCTATGGATCAGGGCGGGTGATCACATTAAGGTGGGCCCCACACGTGGGGTGGAGGGCATAGATGGGTCCAATGGGCCCCACGTCCGTCCACACCGCCACTGTTAGTACACCCACGTCAGTGCACACTTCAATGTTAGCACCCCACATCAGTGCAGACTTCAATGTTAGCTCACCCATGTCAGTCCACCCTTCACTGTTGGCCCCATGTCTAGCGTCCCTAGACGCTGGACAGTGTAAATAGAACAGAGGCATCATGGTGGTTCCCACATGTACGTGGTCCACTTGATTGGATCATTTTAGTATTTGTAATTTTTTCTTTCCATCCAAGCCCGGTAATGGCTAGACGGTGTAGATCCAACTCAGCCATCGGGTGGATCGCATGAAGGTAGGTGGCATGGATTCAATACACACTCTATGGTGGGCCATAATCATAGGAAAGGAGAGAGAAAAAGAGAGAAAGAGAGATCGGAGACAACGGAGGTGATGGAGGGGCCCCACCACTATGGGCCCCTCTTTGATACAAAATGTACATAAAGGTGGGTCCCACTACATGTGGCCCTTAAATCAAACAAATGAATAAAAATAAAATTTTAAAAATCACTCACCGCTTGATCTTCTTGCTCCTATAGGTTCCTTTACTCTTTAGCTTCGATTCCAACGGAGGAGATGAGAAATGGATGGCTAGGATGGGAGATCTTGGGATGGAAATGTGGGCCACACTTGGAGTTTTAGAAGAGAGGGAGAGGCTCATACGTTTGAAGTTTTGGTTGCTTGGAATGAGTTTGGAAATGAGAGAGAGAGAGACTTGTAAAGGGGGAGAGAGAGTATGATGGGTGATGGAGTGATGGATGTGGTGGTGATGGGTGTGTAAGAACTTTTTGACTTTTGTGGCTTTTTGTGTAAGAAAGGCATGGGCTTTGTAAGAAACTTTTGACTTTTGAGGCTTGCTTGAGAATGGGTGAAAGTTGATGTGTACTTGACATGTACTTGACATATTGATGGATTGATGGATTGATGTGACAAGCCGTAGAGATTTCCTTAAGTTTCGAAACGCGCGGCGTTTTTCTCGCACCGAACGTTGGCCCACATTTCTTGGTCAGGGTATCGCCTCGGCGCACGAGTCATGGCATCGGAACCGCGGCGACGACGTGGTCGCTATGGTAAAGGTCTTGGGTTGAGTCCATACGGGTTGACGACATACGAATCAGGGTCGCGTGTAAATATCGCTTAAGGGTCGAAGGTTGTCGAAATTCGACTAGTAAGATCGCAGAAGTCTACAAAACGGTATGGACTAAGATACGGGTCTTACACATGGTACCCGGCTTGAATTCGGTTAAGATCAGACTCAGTTAAAATTGATGTAATGGGACCACTCAGATCATCCTCGGCCCCCTCTCCCTCGGAAGATGACTCAGAAGCCTGCGCTGACCGAGTCACGTGGACCGACCCAGCGGCTCCCTCAGCGATCTTTGTTTCCTCTTCTTTCTCTTCCTCTTCCAGCGAATCCAACGCAGGATTGGGTCTCCCTGGGCGGGTTACCAGAGATGATCCACTACTAGAAGGACCGGCTAGAGCAGGACACTCTACCGGTGATTCAGCAGCCCCCCTGACAAGTCGGAAAGCGACGTCCGCATCAACGACGATCTCCGCCAGCAAAGAGGGTGGCTCCGTAACATTCTAAAAACGTTGCGACTCACCCTCATCACCGGAAGTTCCCTCCCGAGGGCTCTGAGAGCCATGCATAGTCATCAGTGTCGATAGAAAGGGAGGAAAAAAACTCACCGGAGAAGGCAGCAATGGACGTAAAAGAAATATGACGGAGAAGAAAATGGCACGAGTGAAGGCCTAACGATAGAACGCGGAGGAAGAAAAGAAGAAGAAAAGGGAAAAATAGGAAGAGAGCAGAGGAGCAGGAGAGCGAATGGCGAAAATAAAATTCGCACGCTTCTCCCACCCTCTTTTATATCCTTGCCACGTGGCAAGAGCATTTAAAGGGCAGAGGAAACGGCACCTGCCTCGACTTCTCCACTCGACATCTTTTCGCACGCCGTCTGACGACACTAATGTCTTCACCACGCGTCCGACGTTCATTCGCGGGAATAACGACTTGGCGGTTGACCGCTCGTACGACCTTGGGAAACGATCTGTCACAAGCTAAGGATGATCCAAAGAGCATTAATTGTCTCATCATAACCTCAGCTTCGGTCCCAAACCGACCTAAAAACTCGTTACTCCTTAGTGCTGCAAGAGACACAAGGAGTAAGGGGGCTTACTATTGGGGAAAAAATTTGCCTAGTCCGAAGACTCGAATATGGAGTGAACTGACTCTACCCCTACTTTCTCGGTCTTCGGAGAAAGCAGCTAGGTTCGAGATACTGGTATACGAAGCCAGGAGGCAGAGGCGACCTAAGTTGACTCGATTGACAAGTTAGCAACGCCAATGTAAGCCGACTAAGGCCAAATAAGTTATAAGCCACCCGACCGACAATGAGAAACCAACTTAATAAGTTGGCTACGTCGACCACGGAGTAAGGAAGGATGACAAATAAATACCGAGACTATTCCGTCCATTAGAAGGCAAAAAACATATTCTCTTAAGCCAGCTGAGACTCTTCCGGAGTCGGTAACGACCGAGCTGAGCCAAGGAAAGACGGTGTGAATACCAATACCGTCCCAAAAATCCAGAAGTACAGGTGTCCGATCCCGAGGATCTCGGGATCGGGTGAAATCTGTCAAGAGGATAAAATCTCCGAAGATAAGGAGAAAGAATCCTCATACAATAGGATTCTCCCAAACTTATAAATGATCATCTCCTTTACGGTAGAAGGTACGTAACAGAAAATCCCTAAATCCTTTGCCATTGTTCCCAAGACTGACTTAAGCATCGGAGATTCCCCGACTCTAGCCAAGATCCCCTTTGTATTTGTTATTATGCAGGCGAGGGACGGGCCGAGTAAAAGATACACTCATAAAAATACACCAATGTATAATATATATATTATAATATAAATAAAAACTAATTTATTTAAATATATAAATATATACAAAATAATTATACTAAGTTAAACCCAATTGGTTAGTGAAATTTTGAGCCCAGCCGAGTCCAGTTTAGCCGAGCGTGGACTCGGCTTGAAATTTACCAAATTAAAAAATAAGCTCGACTCCGCTCCATCATAGTTTTGAGCTTAGTCAAACTAAGTCAAGCTTTTCAGGATTGATATATATAAACTAGATAACTGAAGGTCCTTACTTTTGCAGGGGTGGTAGGCTCTAAGGAGTTCGTCTCCCGGCCAAGAGTTCGAGTACCCATGGGTGGTGAAACTCTACCAGAGTGAGTGTGTGTGCGTGTGTAAAATATATATATTTTTTTTTTATTTAAAAAAGCTAGATTACCGAGCTAACCCAGTCTCGTGTATAGCTCTACTTCCTAGCATAAATAAATAAATAAATAAACTAACTGGTCTTTCTTTACACCAAGTCCTTGACAGCTGACCGACCTAATCCCATGATAGGAAGCATGGGAGGTGTTTAACTCAGTCTCATGTACAGCTCTACTTCCTAGCATGAATAAATAAATAAATAAATTAACTGGTCTTTGTATGCACCAAGTCCTTGACAGCTGACCGACCTAATCCCATGATAGGGAGCATAGGAGGTGTTTAACTCAGTCCCGTGTACAGCTCTACTTCCTAACCTAAATAAATAAATAAATAAACTAACTGGTCTTTGTATACACCAAGTCCTTGACAGCTGACCGACCTAATCCATGATAGGTAGCATAGGAGGTGTTGCCGGACTGTGGGGCCACCTTGATGTACTTGTTGTATATCCACACCGTCCATTAGTTTAATAAAGTAGATTCATATCTCAAGTGGACCATACAATAGAATTAAATTTCCACCATTGAAAACTTACTGAGGACCACAAAAGTATTGGATCAAACTGATATTTGTATTTTCCCTTCATATATGTCCGTGTGACCTTATCAACAACTTGGATAGCAAATAAACATTAAAGTAGACCTAAGAAAATTTTAACGGTGGGCTTTCAATTTTCAATGTTGTTTCTTGTGGTGTGGTCCACTTAAGATTTATATCTGCTTTGTTTTTTTTGTAACATCTTCTAAATGAGTTGGGAAAACTAATGGATGGCATGGTTATATACAGCACATAAATCAAGGTGGGCCCCACTCACGTGTTAGTTAGAATCCGCACTCTGCAGGTGTAGTCTCTCATCTACTCGAATCTTCATGGCTACTAGCTACGTGCAAGATCGTGGCCCACCTAGCCAAAACGTGGGGCCTGTCTTCAGAGTCTTTTGGCTATACAAGTAGGATCGATGTGGACCATCGTCTATTTTCTTCAACCATCCATTAGTTTTTTTAAAAAAAACAAAATAAATAAATAAAAATTTCACACAGTCCACTAGTCAAGCGTACCAGTCTGACTTTCGCTCCGTGAATACACATGGGGGGCCCACGCGATGAGCGGCTTGGATCTTGCTCTAGGCACGATAGTGAGTCTAGTGTAACAAAAGCACTTCAAGTAATGACATGGATTAGTGAAATTAACCTTTATTTGTCCCCATACAAAGCACCTTCTTGCAAATTCCAATTGCCAACGAGGAATTACTTGATACACGTGACCCTCATCTTTAAACACGGCCGTCCCAAATGGGGCCATAGTCGGGTAATCAAGACCTTTGGTCTATTGTGTCCCACCTTGGATAGACTACACACCAAAAATCTCTCCACTTGTCCTACATATGGGCGGTTAATAAGAGAAATTCACCCGTCCACATTCAACAGGTAAATGTGCTAATATTTACAGTTGGGTCATTCAACTTGAGATATTTTCATAAGGCTCCCCATCAATGATCGGACAAAACAGCCTAATGATATGGATTTTAGTCAACAGTGGCCCACGTGTTAGAATCAAAAAGTTAGGTTTAGACTGTTTAAATACAATTAAATACAGTTGGGTGATTCGGCTTGAGATATTTTTATGAGGCTCCCATCAATGATCAGACAAAACAGGCCAATGGTCTGGATTTTAGTAAACAGTGGCCCATGTGTTAGAATTGAAAAGCTAGGTTTAGACTATTTAAATACAATTAAATATAATTGGGTGATTCGACTTGAGATATTTTCATGTGGCTCCCCCATCAATGATAGGTCAAAATAGGCCAATGGTCTGGATTTTAGTGAACAGTGGCCCACGTGTCAAAATCGAAAAGCTAGGTTTTGACTGTTTAAATACAATTAAATATAGTTGGGTGATTCAACTTGAGATATTTTCATGTGGCTCCCCCATCAATGATCAGACAAAACAGGCCAATGGTCTGGATTTTAGTGAACAGTGGCCCACGTGTCAGAATCAAAAAGTTAGGTTTAGACTGTTTAAATACAATTAAATACAGTTGGGTGATTCGACTTGAGATATTTTCATGTGGCTCCCCCATCAATGATCGGACAAAACAGGCCAATGGTCTGGATTTTAGTGAGCAGTGGCCCACGTGTCAGAATCGAAAAGCTAGGTTTAGACTGTTTAAATACAGCTAAATACAATTACGTGATTCGACTTGAGATATTTTCATGTGGCTCCCCCATCAATGATCGGACAAAACAGGCCAATGGTCTGGATTTTAGTGAACAGTGGCCCACGTGTCAGAATCGAAAAGCTAGGTTTAGACTGTTTAAATACAACTAAATACAGGTGGGTGATTCAACTTGAGATATTTTCATGTGGCTCACCCACCTTGAGATATTTTCATGTGGTTCGCCCATCAATGATCGGACAAAACAGGCCAATGGTCTGGATTTTAGTGAACAGTGGCCCATGTGTCAGAATTGAAAAGCTAAGTTTTGACTGTTTAAATACAACTAAATACAATTAGGTGATTCGACTTGAGATATTTTCATGTTGCTTCCCATCAATGATTGGACAAAACAGGCCAATGGTCTGGATTTTAGTGAATAGTGGCCTACGTGTCAGAATCGAAAAGCTAGGTTTAGACTGTTTAAATACAACTAAATACAGTTGAGAGATTCGACTTGAGATATTTTCATGTAGCTCCCCCATCAATGATCGGACAAAACAGGCCAATGGTCTGGATTTTAGTGAACAGTGGCCGACGTGTCAGAATTGAAAAGTTAGGTTTAGACTGTTTAAATACAATTAAAAGGGTGGTTAGTGGTTACAAATCCATTTAGACTTTAGGACGTGTGGGGGACCACAGACTGCAATGTAGGCCACGGAAAATTTCAAGCCACCCGGTGCAACACGAGCCATACATTTCATGGACATGGACATCCTGTAAAATGTTAACCACTGGCCCGCGAATATTCCAAACAGCATAGGGAGCACCCTTCTTGCATGATTAGGGAAGAGTTCCAGGAAGTGGGGCCCATGGTTTGTTGATCCAAGCCGTTGATCCGATGGATCCCCAAGAGAATGGGCCATGGTCCAAAATTTTCCTCGATGAGAAAAAAAATATCTTATCTCCTTGATCAAAGACCAAAGGAATGCCAAATCTGGATAGCAGGATCTTTGAATGTAGGGATTTTCGGGGAGTGGTCCACCCGTGTTGGGGACCATCCAATCAACGGTCCACTTGTATGAACCAAACACCCATAAAGTTGAAGGGTGGTTGGTAAACAAACCTCAATCAATCTTCAGCACGTGTGCGGTCCACAGACCATGATAGAGACCGCAAGAAATTCTGGCCGTTTCGATCGTGTCACGAGCGTTACATTTCAAGGACATGGACATCTTTAAAAAACAGGATCCATCAAAATCATAATAAAGAATAACCCCATCACTAAATTAGAATTACAAACTAACAGATAGTGGGTTGGGCTTAGGTTAGAAAATGTGGCCCATTTAAATAAATGGGTCAAGCTTGTGTTGAACTCTACCAGACCCACCTGGGTTCAACCCGGGTGCGTTGGCACATGTTCAGGGTCAACTTGAGCTTGCCCCGTCCTCAGTAGGACCCAACCGTACCAAGTCAGCATGCCTGACTGGATCCAAGTCTGGGTCTGGCGTAGACTGATCTAAACCGAGTCCGACTTAATCAGAAGTACCGAGTCGGGTCGGGTTGGCACCGAGCTGAAGAGAGAGAGAGAGACAGAGAGAGAGAGAGAGAGAGAAGGGGGTGGTGGAGGTGGTGGTGGTGGTGGTGGTGGTGGTGGTGGTGGTGGCGGGTGGTTTTTGGGATTGGGTCGAAGTCGGGTGTGTTGGGTAAAGTTAGAGATAGTGAGAAATTAGGTTTATACACACACACACACACATTCAAACCCGAGTCAAGTTGAGTTTTGGATCGAGTCGAGTCTAACTGGATTGAGTTTCGGGTCGAGTTACTGGATAACTCGGACTTGATTTGACTTCAGATTGGGAAAGATTGGGGAAGCCTACTCAGTTCAGACTGACTCACTCATTCGGTTCGATTCAAGTTACGTCTAAACAATTCAAACAAGTCAAGTCAGCCAAGTCGAGTCATCCTGCGCCCAACTCTACTTGCATATTTGGGTCAGTTGGGTTCGGGTCTGGACTCGATCCAGTTCGATACCAGAGCTGTGTACACCTTAGCCCCATAATCCATTCTTAAACCCCGAGTGTGGCCGTGGCCATGTACGGTCGAGTCTGACCCAATTACAATTAAATGTGTCAGTTCGGCTCAACTCGGTCCACGGTATCACGTCTGACCTGACCCAAACCGACCCATTTCCAACCCCTATGCGTAATGAACTGACTTGCCTGATTAACCATGCCATCTCCATTGTTGGGCCCACCTGATCAATGTAGATCGATCATAGCCTGAAAAAATTTTGGGTGTGATCTGATTTTCTTTCGAGACTGATTGAATGAGACCGATTCCCATCCAAATCATAAGCAGCCCATTTTGTGCGACTCTATCGTGTGGCCCCATCAAACAATGGCTGATAAGATGGTTGGACCGGATTAATCCATTTGATTACATCTAGAAAAAATGGTGCCACTGCATCTAGCCCAACCTCTCTTTCTAGAACGCAAGGACGTCTGTGAGTTTCTAGTCATGCATTATGTGAGGCCAGTCAAATCATATGGTTGGCCCTACAGATAGAGACAACCAATGGACGATACCAGTCTGCTTCTGGCAAATCATTCTATAAACACTGCGGGGCCCACTTTATTCACGTCTTGGATGACAAGATAATGCTAGGTCGCCACGTGTCAGCTTCATGAGACTTGGCAAGGTGGTCGTTTTCATGACTGTTGCTGGTTTCGTTCACAAAGTCACCAAAGAAGAAATCAAAGCGAGAAGCTTCTATTTCTATCACAAGGTGGGTGGCAATTCCATTCACAGTTGCCGACGACAATCAAAATTAATTCAGATTCTGAATTATGTGGGTCCCACTTTTGATTTCCCATTTTGAAAATTGAATGATCCTACCTTTTCAATCAATGCCTAGAAAAAGGCTTGAGAGAATAAAATGAATGGTTAGTATTAATCATATTAAAAATGGTCCATTCATTGATCTACTCATCCATTATGTGGATCCCACCCTTACTTTCCCGTTCCTCTAAAAATTATCCATTTGGATGAATGATCCTACTTATCCAATCAATAGCTAGAGAATGTCAGGTCCATGTTTACCATACTACCAAGGGTGCTAGCATTTAGATCTGTACACAAATCAAGTTAATTCTTAGAGCTCGCTCGGCTTGCCTCAAAAAAGCTCGTTTTGACTTGGTTCGAAAATGAGTTTGAGCCAAGCTGAGCTGATTTTTTAAGCTCGAAATTTTGCCCGGACTTAACACGGATTGAACCCCAACTCAATTTGAACTTCGATTGAACCAGTTCGGTAGCTCGGTTATTTTGATATGTGTTTGCTGAAATGAATCAACAAAGTATTAGCTAGTGGCAAGGAAGGTATGTATACATAACAAATGCCCTCGTATCTTGATTGTGATGTTACCTGATGAGTGTTTGATGAAATATATGTAAACCGCTGCTGCTATTTTATATACCATGAGAAATAGAAGGTGCACACTATGTGTTTGAGAAAATAACAAGCCCGATCTTATCTTAAACTTGGCTGAGTGGCTGACTAAATTGAACCAAGCTGAGCTGAGCTGGCTAGTCACGTTTAACGACCAGACCGAGCCAAGCTTATTTCAAGTGGGGTCAGCTAGTGGCGGAACGAAGTTGAGTTCGAGTTGTATCAAGCTCAACTCGGTTCGACTCGCGTACAGTTCTACTAGCATGGATTTAAACCATCCATTATGTCAGTCCCAGTCATGAAATTGCCCGTATCAGACCCATCTTTGAGCATTGATCTGGACCATTGATTGAGTGGGCCCATCATGGATGACCACTCCACAAAAATTGCACCCATCAGGCAATCCCATCCATCCAAATCTTCAGACCCTTGTCCAGTGGAGATACACCATTGCCTAATTTTGTTTTCGACTGCCCATCTGAAGGCCAACCAGCATGTTACAGCTGTCCAATTAGGTCAATTTCGAGGTAACTCCCATTAATGGTGGGCGGCCCACAGCACACGGTGCATCTAATAGAAGAGAAAAGCCCTTCCATTGTCTTCAAGTCTTTGTAGTTAAAGCCACACGTGATGATTTCGAACCCCATATAAGCCTCTCTTTCACTTTTAATAACATATCAACCATTGAATCTACACGCCATTGACAAACAACGGCTGAAATGAAGAAAATTACGTACTGCCAAATGTTCTAATTGCTTATCAAATACCTAACCATTGTTTAGAATTCCTACGTAGACCACAAAAGTGGGCCCACCTTTGATCAAAAGAGACCGTTGGATAGGACAAATCCAATGAAGATTGTACATGGACAAAAAATAACTATCATTAGATGATCATGGCCATAGGATTAATGGCATAAAAAAATGGACAGTAAGAGTGAAAAGGTCCCACCATTAGTTCTCCACACCCATATTTGAATGGTTGTGATCATCTGATCAGGGTGAAATTGGACATGTATGTAATCCATGGTGGAAGCCTCCTATCTAATGGTACGTTACGATCGTAGATGGGCCCATTTGGCACCCCACGTATAAATTGGAACTATGATAGAGTAGGATGAATTTGTACTGGATGATTAGCCGTTTACCACCGTCGAAAATTAAGAAAGCCACGTGGAAATTGCAGTTACGAGGTAGTTTCACTTTTGACTGGCAGCTGAAGTTGTAGACCTTCTAGAGTTGGAAACCATGAGCACCTGTACACGTGGGCTATACGTGTGAACCATGTGTCCTGCGTGACATCAGAACCGTTCATCAGATGGGACCACCATGTTGGACATGGGCCAAAAAGAGTCAAATCCAAAACTAAAGCAGTCCGCACGACAGGAAAACAGTACGGAGTGAACGTCCGCAGTTGAAGCCTCACTGAGGTCCACCGTGATGTTTATATACCATCCATACCGTTCATAAGGTCATTCCTACTGTGATGAACTGAAAACAATAAAATATTAGTGTGATTCGAAACTTCAATGACCCTACGAATGTTTCAACGATGGACGTTTACTCTGCACTTTTTTCTGTCGTGCGGTCCATTTGAATTTAGACCTGTCTCCTTTTTGGGCCCATGTCTCAACATGATCTGATATTACAGATGGACGGATGGATTTCTCACAATCAAAGTGGCACTAGCTTCCTTAAAAGTTCCCACGAAAAGGCTTTAGCAGGAAATCCGTTTCCGATCTAAAAACCAGGTTACAAACCAGATGCACAAGGTGACGCTCATCCACATGAAGTCATCCATCCAAGACGGTGGAATAGTCACACGATCAGACATGATTATGCCTGGTTAGACGTGTTTTACATCCATGAGTTATGCCAAGACTGTAACAGTTGGATCCGGTCATTTTCAACGAAATGGACCGGTAGATTTCTCACAAACATACCTAGGTTTCCAGCCCCGTAACTTCCTACGAAAGGCTTTAACAGGAAATCCACGTCCATAGCCAATTTGTTTCCATTTACAGCGGGTTTCCCGCAGAAGCCTGTTGCAAGAAGTAGGTGTACTGTGATATTGCTATCTAGGGCTCACCATGATGTTTGTGAAAAATCTGCTCCATTCATCTTTTTTGCGAGATCATCTTAAGACATATGACCAAAAATGAGACAGATTCAAAACTCGAATGGGCCATACAAAATGGAAAACAAAGAAATAATTTCATACTATTGATACCTTCCTAAGCTTGTAAGCCATCCAAACCGTTTATAAGGTTATTACTAATGGGATAAGTAAAATTACAAAAACCTTAGCCTAATAAATAGCTTTTGCGGCCAAATGAATATTTCAACGATAGTCACTGTATTCCCATTGTTTTCACTCGTGCAGCACACTAGAGTTTTGGATCAACTCCAATATTCTCGGACATGCCACAATTTCAACACTTCAAATTGCCTTTGGATTTAAACCTTGATTGTGAAGATACACTGTCCCGCTCAAAATTTCTCCCCCTCGTAACAATACATCTGTAAAAGCACTCAAGTCATTGTATTTTTCTCTCATCGCCTTCAACTGAAGAGCTGAGATAACTGTCTCAATGCTAATAGTCGTTCTACTGGTACATAACGAGGCCTTAAATGACTCATACGAAATTGAGAGAGAATTCAGTAGAATGCATGCCTAATTCTCATCTTTCATTGTTTCTTCCACATTCAACAATTTGCAGATCAACATGTTAAAATTACTAATGTGGGCTTCAACGTCAGCCCCCTCCGCCATCTTCATATTGAACAACTGTATTTTCAAGTGTAAACAATTCCTAAGAGATTTCTTTGCATAGATGTTCTCTAATTTCACCCATGTACTTATTGTATTTTTCTCTCTCATGACATTGTATAGAACATCATCCGTTAAGCATAATTGGATAAAAGTTCTAGCTTTCTTATCCATCTTATTTCATTTATCTTCAGTCAAATTTCGATCACTTTTAAAGAATAACATCATTCAATCCTTGCCAAATTAGAATATTATTTATCTTAACTTTTCATAGTTCAAAATTATTTTTACCAAAATATTTTTTTACATCGAACTTCGATTTAGATACCATTGATACATTCCTTTCAGATTTGATATACTTCCCAACATTTTCTCTGATACCACTTGTTGGGAAACTGCATAAGCACACAAACGAATCAAGCAAAAGTCCGAACAAGATTAATATAAATTTTACATGAAAAAACTCTATCGAAAAAAAACTACTGCACAAAGCAACGAGTAATACACTATGAATATAAGAAATAGAGTGTTACCAATTCAAACAAGCCTCAAATCCATTTCACAAGCCCTAGCTATACCCTTGAAACTCTTATAAATGAATTAGAAAATCCTAAAACCTCTTATATTCCTAAATCCTGATTACGCCTGATATATAAAGTATTATAATCGGAATAGGAAACAAATCCCACACTTACGTAATTCTGCGCATGCGCTTGATGGGACCTTCGATGGTATTGATAACCCCTCGAGGACCTTGATGGCATTGAACACCTTTTGATGACATCGAATAACAACACCAAAACGTTCCAGTAATTAACATGGATTTTCTGATGGCATTAACCACCTATTGATGGCATTGTCCTCTACTCGATGGTATCAAGTGGTCTTTGGATGATATCGATAGACCTTGTTATTACCAGATTTAAGACATCAACAATAATTCATACTTTGTCAATTGTAATGGTCCATATATTCAATTAATAAAATTGACATTATTCAACATTTCTTTTGTTTATGTGTTTATCTTCATTCTTTGATAAATTTATTATTTTTACTAGCGAAAGTTCAAGTCCTTATACATAAGGCAAAAAGAATCTATTAGGAATGGTTAACTCCTACTCTTTTAATTGTTGATCACAATTGGTGGTTGAGAGGATAGATAGATCCTGCATCCAGTCCCTGATCAATCTTACTCAACATGGGGGGCACTAGTGTTCAATCAAATATTGAGTCGAGTACGACTCTAGCATGCTCGTGTATCATAATCATACAAGAAATCTAAAAATATGTCATCATCACATGTATAGCCTCGTGCTTTATTGAATTCAACCAACAGATTAAATATTTAAATTCATTTATTATACTATGGTTATGGTAACCGTTCATGTTTAAAGCAAAAGAAGCATATTATCAAAGGGATGAGATATTTAACTCAGAGCTTTAATTTTATCTTTCCATCATACAAAGTGTGACATATCATATAAATGGTTTGGATCATTGGAAGATGACTCAAGGTCATCGTATTAAATATGCTCAATATATTCTAATAAATCATCTTTTAATAAGTCTTGAATGTATTTATTACCTAAAAACTCTCTAATTGTATTACAAGTTATAATACAACTACCGTTTTCCTTCCATGTCACTTATATAAAGTGTGCGCCACGACATGATAATCACATATGAAAATCAAGTTGATCCACTTACTGAATATGCTACTACTATAAACTATATCGTAATATTAGTTGTCCACTAATATTTGCTCTGTGTCCCTATATATGTATCGATGGAGCTCATTTTTATATCAGGCAATCATTAAACACTAACTACTTTTGTACTAATTGAATATTTTAAATGCAGTGTTATGGTGACCATTCATGTTCAAAGGAAAAGAAGTATACTATCATAGAGATGCATGCGATATTTTAATTCAAGACTTTTATTTATTATCTTTCCATCATGCAAAGTGAGACATATCATATAAATGGTTTGGATCATTGGAAGACGATCCATATTCAATTTATTCAATACACAAAATATATTCTAACAAATCTCCTTTTAATAAAGTCTTAAAGGTATTTATTACTAAAAAATTATCTAGCGAATCATAAGTTATTATACAACCAGCTTTCATTGCCAAATGTATCACTTATATAAAATATCATATTTGTGAAAATGTGCACCACAACATGATAATCACCTCTTAATATAAAAAACAGGTCGATTCACTTATTGGATATGCTACTAGTATAAAATATGTCATACTGTTGGGTGTCCACTAATATTGACTCTATGTCCCTCTGTATGTATCGATGGAGCTGATTTTTATATCAGATGGTTATACATTGGCTACTTTTGTACATTATAGATATTTTAAATACGAAATTACGGTGGTCGTTCATATTCAAAGTAAAAGAAATATATTATCAAAAGAATACAATATTTTAATTTAAAGTTTTTATTTACTGTATTTCCACCATACAAAGTGAGACATATCATATAAATGGTTTGGATCATTGGAAGACAACCCAAATTCAATGTATTCAATATGCGAAATGTATTCTAACAAATTTTCTTTTAATAAATCTTAAAAGTATTTATTATTGACAAATTATATAGTTAAATCCTAAGCTATTATACAACCACATTTTCCTACAAACGTGTCACTTATATAAAATATCATGTTCGTGAAAACGTGCACCACAACATGATAATCACTTGATATGAAAGTCAGGTACATCCACTTGCTTGATATGCTACTATTATAAACTATGTTGTACTATCAGTTGTCTATTATATGCTTTTATACTGATTGTATATTTTAAATACAAAGTTACGGTGGTTGTTCGTATTCAAAACACAAGAAGAATATTTTCAATGGATACAATATTTTATTTTGGAGCTTTTATTTATTGTCTTTCGACCATACAAAGTGAAACATGTCATATAAATGTTTTGGATTATTGGAATATGTCACATATTTACACAATGTACTTTAATAAACCTCATTTTTATAAATATTAAAGGTATTTATTGCCAACAAATTACCTAGTTGTATCATAAATTATCATACAACTACCTTTTATTGCCAACTTGTCACTTATATAAATTTTTATATTTGTGATAATGTGCATCACAACATGATAATCACCTGGTATGAAAATCAGATGGATATCCACTTGATATTCTACTATTGTAAACTATGTCGTGTTATCAAACTTCTACTAATATTCACTCAGTGTCCATTTCCATTTGTATGTATTGATAGAGTTGATTTTATATATTAGGTGATTATCATAGATTGGTCACTTTTGTATGGATTAAAAATCATACAAACTTACAAAAAAAAAATAATTGTTAATGATCGAAGTAGTAAAATAAATAAATAAATAAAAAAAGAGCATATTATTGAAGAGATGAATTATCTTAATTCAAAACTTTTATTTATTGTCTTTCTACCTTATAAAAAATGTATTCTAGAGAACATTTTTTAATAAGTATCGAAAATATTTATTATCAGAAATTATCTAATTATACCATAAATTATCATACAACTCCCTTTATCAGCCAACATGCCACTTATATAAAAGATCGCATTTGTGAAAATGTATGCCACAACATGATAATCACCTGATATGAAAATTAAGTGGATATTCCACTTAATATGCTAGTATAAATTAAGTCATACTATTGGTTGTCCATTGATTGTTCGATATGGCTGATTTTTTTATTACATGATCATCATACAGCGGTTACCTTTGCACTAATTGAATATTTTAAATACATGTTAGTGAAAAATAGATATTTTCTGATTTATGATGCAACTAAATATATTTTAAATTATCTCTATTTTATTATTTAATGCTTGGCTCTAGTGTATCTGGAATTTACTTGCATTTTAAATTTTCATGGGAAAATGAATTTGCACCGGATGTAATTATGTGAGGGTGTGACTATTTGCTGAGGCATGCAGAGGATTTCATGTGAATGTGCAGCGGCTGTAATTATGTGAGGGTGTGACTATTTGCTGAGGCATGCAGAGGATTTCATGTGAATGAGATCCAACACATTTTCATGAAAAACAGGACATTTCAAGACTCGTGTGGGCCACAACACATGAATTTATAGTTTTTAGGCATGATTTTACATTTTTACATGTGATTTGGCCCACCTACACTTTGGATTGAACTAATATTTAGGGACAATGGGGAAAATGTGTCATCTCAGCCGATGGACGGGGTGGATCTAATGAAGATATTCCCCACATGTTGCTCAGTTAGTTGTGTGCGCAGTTAGTAGTCAGATTAAGGCAGTCCTCTACGGAATTGGATTAGGTAGTTCACCCCACGGGTAGGGTTGGAAGTTGGGTGGGTTCGTCCGACCTATAATGGACTCGATATTGGGTTGGGCTCGGGCAGGATATTTCGGGTCCAATTTTAAGCTTGGGCTATACAAACATTAACCCAATAAAACTTGGGTTGGGCTCAAGTTGAGGTCTTGGGTTGCCCGATCCAACCCGAACCCGAGCAATATATAAGTTACTTATAAATTATAATTGAGTGTGGATCGTTTTTGTCTAAGGCATACTAGTAATGTCGAGTCTCATTTGTCCACATCATTTCCAAGGACTCAAGCTAACAAAATATGTCAGATTTCTTTCTCCCAAATAGATTTCGTGCTATGCTACATGACTTTTAAAGGAGTTGTTGTCTTATATCTTAGCTTGTTTTTTTAAACAAAAAAATGAAATCCTTTATAATGAATAATCACATATATAATTAATAAAATTATAGATATAAAAAATAATTCTTATATTAAAATATAATAAACTAATGTAATAATAAAAATATTAGCACGTATATACCTAACCAACTCAATCAACCCAACCAAGCTTGCTTGGGATGGGCTTGAGTTGAGAATTCTCAACTTGAGATTGGGTTAGGTTAGGTTAGGATTGAGGTATAGGAGCCTTGGGTTGGGTTAGGGTTGAGCACCAACCCAACCCAACCTGTTCGACTTTCAGCCCTATCCACGGGAAGCGAGATCTAAGGCACTGTTGGTCCCACATGAGGTATATGTTTAATACACGCCATTCATCCATTTTCCAGCTCATTTTATGGCTTGAGACGAAAAATAGGCATAAAAATCTTAGGTTGACGACACCACTAGAAAACAGTGGTGATTGAATGCTCACCGTTAAAAGCTTACTAGGTCTTCGCAATCCAACCCGTTGAATATGTCATATAGACTTATATAGGTGAAGGGAAAACAAAAATATCATCTTGATCCAATACGTTTATGGCCCTCAGGAAGTTTTTAATGGTGGGTGTTCAATCCTTGCTGTTTCCTTATGTTGTGGTCCAACGAAGACTTACATCTATATTTTTATTTTTTATTTTTATTATTATTTTTATTTTTTTACACACGCACACACACCCCCACACACTCACGCTAGTGGAATTTCACCACTTATGGGTACTCGAACCCTTGACCGGGACTTACATCTATCTCATGTTTGTCATAATTCTCTAATATAAGCTCACAAAATGGACGGACGGAATGCATAAAACACAAAAATCATGGTGGGGCTCACAAAGCTTTTCCAGCAGTACCGACCAGTACTGCGGGCACTGCCGTATCACTAGCGAATCCGTCCGTCCTTTGCACACACGTGAGCCATTCGTCCATCGATCTTGACTCTTGGTATAATAGGCCAACATTGGATTCCCATGAATCAAAATATCATTGACCAGAAGATCCTAGCCATCCAAGTACTGGCCTATTTTCAGTTCAATGTGAACATCGGCTGGGTTTCTATCTTGACCGTCCATTTGTAGGCCAGAAATTGAAAGAAGGTTCTACTTCCATCAGATAATTTTTTATACATGGGCCAAAGTGGCCCACTTGTACGGACTACACACTGAAGGATGTTGATATTCACCGGTGTAGCACTGTGGAATATCTATGGTAGAGCCATCTCTATGTACCACACATGGCTTGGTGACTCACCAATCCAGACTGTCCATCTAGTGGGCTCTATGATGGATGGCATAAAACTAAGAAACCACACCTATCAGGGAAACCTGAACACCAGTTTCTTCACTTCTCCAAAATGAAGTCCTTTAACCACTTCTGTTTTGCTGTTGCTTTAAAAACCGTTGGTTAGATGACCATCTGATTAACGTGTATTTTGAACCATTTAACAACCACAGATGGGAAACAAGATGGAAAGTCAGGATTGATAGTTCACCATGCTTCATGTACCATAAAGAGATGTCCATACCTTTATATCAGTAGAACTCCGATTAGCTACTGAACCAGCAGGGAGACTTTGCTACTCAAGCGACGTCAGGTTATGTGAACTCCACGATGACGTATGTGTTGTATCTATACCATCCATTTTTATAGAGAATTTTAGGGCATGATTCAAAGAATGAGTCAGATCCAAGCTCAAGTGGACCCCGCCGTAGAAAATAGTGGGGACAGTGATGCCCACCATTGAAACCTTCCCAGGGCTCACCATGATCTTTATTTGAGATCCAACCTACTTATAAGTAAAATTAATAAAGAAATTAATACAAACCATGGAACAAGGGAAGACACAAATGTCATCTTGATAAAAGAATTCCATGGGCACTAAGAAGTTTTTAATAGTAAGCTTTCAATCCCCACTATATTAGGTGGGATTAAGGTGGATGGAATTGCAAAAGTTGTAACATGTGTAAGGAATCGTCCTTGGAGTGAGTTTATTTGTGTCTTCTAATATTATGTTTGGAATGTATGCGATAAAAAATAATTTATAGATTTTACTTTCAAATTGCATTTGGATTAAACGTGGATGCAACGGAAATCCATCATCAATGTTGTTGGGGAAAAATAAGACAAGTCCGGAGACCTAGTTATGGAATGGACCAACTCTACTGACACTGCCCGGGATTCCGAGGCATTAAGCCTGACCGAGGCAGATAAGCAAAAAGTCTAAAAGAGAAATTTAACTCGAATCGTAAGGAATAAACCCTAACCGAGACTTATAAAGTCATGAGCCACAAGGCTAAGTATATAAGATATATAAAGTTGACTCGTAAAATGAGGAAGCAATATCTAAAGAGGTCGATCAAGGCCCAAAGTGTAGAAGCCACTCGAAGCCACTCGACCGACCTTAAACCAACCCAAATTAGGTCAGTTACATAGTCGGCTATCAGATTAGAAAGGATATCGATTATGTATCAGTTCCATTTTATCCGACAGATGGCAAGAAACTTAATCCTTAAAGCTGGCCGAGACCAACTCTTCATCAAAGTCGGTCAGTACTGTGGCGAGCAAGGAAAAGATGACGTAAACGCTATCCCGAGAACCTCATAAAAGAATCCCTGATCCCAAAGATCTCGGGATCGGATGGAGTCTAAAAATGGATCAAATTAGCCCTCTAAGATGCCAGGAAGAGAATCCCTACATGACGGGACCCTCCCATTCCTATAAAAATAAGAATCTCCAAGCTCAAAGGTACGCAGAAAACTCTTCTCAAAACCCTCTTATATGTCCCTATTACTAACTTTGGCATCGGAGGGTCCCCGGCTCTAGCCAGGGTGTCCTTTGTTTCATTCTTATGCAGCTGGCAGGATGAAGGAAGACTCACCAGTTTTTTGCATCAACAGATTAGCGCCGTCTATGGGAAATGATACGAAAAGTCATTTTCCAAGCTCTATCCAATAGCTTCAAACAAGCTCCAATGGCAAGAACTTGAAGAACTGCCTAAAACGAGCTGCTGAGGTCGTTATTGGACCACCGACACTTGAAGGTCCGTCGGGTGTGAACGGAGCCCAAGTGACTCAAAACCAACCCAATAATCGACAAGGTTCTACCCTCATCCAGCAACCTCCGTTTCGACAAGATGTAACCAACGGAACTAAAGAAATGGTCGGTTAGATAAGGAAGTCCACGAGCTCAGGACCGATCTGAACTATATGAAGTAGATGCTGGAGCAGATGCATCGCTAACAAGTTCCGCCTCAATATGATAGTGGTCAGGCAAATGCTCCGCAACAATTCACCAACACTTAGCATGCCGCTCCGCGATCTGTCCCTCAACCAAGTCAGCACCAAGGTCCGGCCAAGCCTACGCCTTCTCATTCCGTGACCACCACGCTGTCAGCCTCCAATCTGCAACACGAGATAGATCAGAGGAGGCGCAGCAGGCCTCTAGTTGAAGGCACGATCGATAGTGATGAACCTTGGAAAGCTGACCTCCAGGACTTCAGGAGAGAAGTACGGGAAGAGATCGCTGACATAAAGCAAGGCCATGATGCACATTCAACCAGTCCCGAGGTAAAAGCATCTCCGTTCATAAAAGAGATAATGCAAGCTCGTCTACCGAAACGATTCCATCTTCCGTAAATTACACCCTTCATCAGTACGACAGATCTAACTGAGCACATCAAATCCTTCCGAACATATATGGAACTTCATGATGCCTCGAACACTATGATGTGCCGAGCCTTCTCCCCCACTGTAACGACCCAGAAAATTCTGTACCAAAACTTGAGTACCACCTCGATCAGAAATCACTTAGGATTAATTCTCTTAGAAAATGAACCTAAGTTACCTAGCGCTACGTTAGACTGGCTGTGAAATTAGTACTGTTCACTTTAAATACATTCTGCAAGACCTAAAACTTGTAGAATCAATGACGCTATAATACCCTGAAATCTAGGATCCAACTCTAAACCCAGTTGTTCTACGGAATGTTAGGTAACTTTGTATTGGATCTAGACCGCGCGTTGAAAGTCCAATATCTACAATCTTAAAGCATTATGACCGCTTACTTGGACTTGACAATCTTTTCGAAAATCAAGCCCAACTGATGTCCTGACACCATTTTATTGAGTTCGGAGTGAAAAGAGTGAGAAAAGGAAAAGATTTAAAAAATTAATTCCATTTTTATGAAATCTGGCACGTGTCATTTGCGCATTATTTTTAAGCGTTCTGACCGTCAGAATTCAACCAAATTTCACCCTCGGATCAGGAAAATTGGCCCTTTCATGTCATGGAACTTGTAGCCCTGATTTAGGTTCGGTAACCGTTGAATTGAAACTAGTCCGCCACGGACGATCTGAAAATTCGATCGGACTGAAAACTTAACTGATTAAATATCCGATGTTAGTGAGCTTAAGTCCGACTGCGATTGGTGACAGGACCTCCAGAAATGCTCCGTTGGATCAGAAAGATCCCGATTTGGGTATAACCTAAGTATACCTTGACTTAAGGTCCATTTTCGTTATGTTTAGGCTTATAAAAGGGCCTTAAATCCTTAGCTTTCTAACCCATACGAATTTTTAAAACCCTAGAGATTCAAAAGAAAGAAAAGAGTGAGAAAGTGTGGGAGAATCTGGTGAAACTCTGTAGGATCCTTCCTAGTGCATCTATACTCTAAACCGGCGTATCTGAATCGTTCTTCCAGCGATTCTGATTCCGTTCTTAGGTAAGTTAAGTTAACCCTAACCTGTTTTGAAGCCTAGACTAGCTGTAGTAGAGTTATAGCAAACCTGTTTCATGCCATAGGTAGCGTATCCGCCGTTAACGAAGACACATCGTCCGAATCATTGTAAATACGACTTTTCTAGTTTAAGGTGCGGACTATATGCGCTTAGGTTATAGTTTTCACCCCTTTCAATGATAGAAAATGATTTATTCATGTTGTGAATGAAATTACACATGTCAAATGTGCTATCCGTTTTGCTTTCCGTATACGTATGCTGTATATTGTAAATATCATATTTCATGTATATGTTAGAATACACGTATGCGTACGGAATCTGTTGATATGCTTGCCATGATAAATGATCGTTGTTATATGCTTAATATGTATACAACAACTCCTTGGCGAAAGGACTTGCCCTAATTTGCAACGGTATCGACATATGTGATGTATGTTAAATAGTGTAATCTAAGTATTTGAATAAATGCCTAAGTGAGTTGGTAGTTAGTAGAATGTGCTTGCTAAAATGTTGAGATATGGATTTCAACCGTAAGGTTTATGTGTATGATTTCCTCCATGAATCATGTAATTTAGGTTATTCACGCTAACTGAGTGTATGATTTTCTCCATGGATTATGTACTTAGTTGAATCATGTTATATGAGTGTATGAATTCCTACATGTACTGTGTTTACATTCAAGTTGTATTCCATGATTGTTTATATAACTGCAGGATATGAATCATATGCTAGTTATTAGCTTTGTTTGTGAATGGGGATGTATTACAGTCCAGGCAATCGGAAACCATTCTGGAAGTAGTGGCTGAGGTTGCTTTCGCCACACAAGATGAGTTTAGCGAATCTAAGTCGTGCTTGGAGAGTTCGGCAGTGGTTAGGCCACACGGAGTGCTTATGCATTCCATGTCGTTCAACTCAACGTGCGCTTAGCCTAGTTGAGCTTATCAACCAACCCGATTGACCAATGCTTGTCCACCTTATTTAGTCGCTACTGTTTGAATCTAGGACACTGAGCTTACCAATGATATTCCAGTTAACCATGGTACCAAGATCCCCTAAGACTCATGAGCCGGGCATAGTGGTATGGGACACCGTGGTCGTGCTGTCGGCCTACGCTGGGGCCACAAACCTCCACGTAGTGACCAGTGAGCACCCTACTCTGAGCAGATTATGGTGTTATGGGACACTATATTCTTGCTGTCCGCCTACACTGATTGGTGACGAGCCCTCTGTAGTGACCTTGAGTTTATCCTGACACCGCATGAGGGCGACGAGTCCTGATGCAGTCTTAAGGATATAAATAGGCCTGTATTGATAAGGTGATGAGGGAGTGGAGCAACGATTGCGCGCAATAGCCTTGACAGCCCTTGTAGCGACCTAGAACCATACTATCGTATGAGATATCCTAGGACTGACGACCCTAGAATGGATCATTGTTGAGAAATGAAACAAGGGAGGTGTCTTAGCTTCCCAATACTGCTGTATGAAAAGGACTAATAAGAACTTGATAATCATATTCATAACACCGCATTACATGTGCTAACGGCGTTGGTGATAGAGCACTGAGGAAGTGAGTCATGCCTTGATCGTTAGATGATGTCGCAAAGGGTATCGTGGTGAGGGCATACATCATTCTTCATATCATCCTTGCATTAACAAGAGATATAGGACTTGTGTGATTGTACTGCCTTATCATTACTGCTTGATTGGATTGATGACATGTAAACTTTTGTTGTATAGTACCATTGAGTTTATCACTCACTCCCACATTCTGGGACGGTGTTTAAACACCAACCAGACTCTACTTTAGATGCAGGTGATGGCGATACTGGCGAGGCAGAGCCAGACTTTGATGAGGACGAGGAGGCATTCTCCTACATGTAGTTCTCAAGCGGGTTCATGTGAGCCTTGTCCTAACCAGCGGGGATTTTTTGGGATATGTATTGTATTATTTTGAACAGTTCATGTATGTATTTTGAGACACAGATATATGTATATTACCCTGGGCAGAGCACACATCATTTGGAGATTTATTTTGAATTATTTATGTATTTAAGTCTTTCGCTTGCATTTTCTCAATATCCCTGAATTATGTCTGTTAATCTAGCTTGATCTATATCATGTTTTATGCATTAATACAGACAACATACAATCATCATCGAATATGTTGCATAAGTGATGTTTTGGAACTCGGGAGCTGAGTTATACTCGACCCCCGAATTTCAGGGCGTTACACCCACTTTAGCCGATGTAGCTCGACTTTGGTTCAAGCAGTTAAAACCGAAGTCCATTAGCTCGTTCACGGAGCTCAGTAATGCCTTCCTCACCAATTTTATTGGTGGAAAGAAAAAGCCGAAATCACTCACGCACCTAAAAAATATAGTACAAAAAGAGCGAGAGTTGTTGAAAGATTATATCAAACGCTTCAACTTCGAATCGCTCCAAGTCTAAAAACATTCGAACGAAACAACACTCAACTCGATCATGCAAGGCGTCAAAGACAAACCGTTTCTGGCATCTTTGGACAAGAACCCGCCTACTACCCTTGCCGACTTCGTGGCTAGGTCAGATAAGTATGCAAATGCCGAGAAAACTCGGATCATGCACAAAGCCGTCCAAAATGCAAAAGTCCTGGCCAAAGAGTCAGCAAAGAAAGAAGTTGACTCGGCCAGTGGAAAGAAGTATAAATATGATCGAACACGTGATGAGGGTAAGTCAGGTAAACGACCAAACTACAAGTTTTCAACGTATACCTCGCTCAACAAGCCGCAGGAACATGTTTTAATGGAAATTAAGAGCGAAAGGTTCATCAACTAGCCAGATAGGCTCCGAAGTAACCCAAACCAATGGAGCAAAAATAAGTACTTCCATTACCATCGCGATCATGGGCATAATACAAGTGACTGCTACCTCTTGAAGGAAGAGATTGAGCGACTCATCCGAGAAGGCCGTCTAAGAGAGCATGTCGAGAGAACCGGTTCAACAGAAGAATGTTCGGGCGACAATCAACCCATGGAGGAAATCTGAACCATTTTCGGTGGTCCCTAAGGCAGAGGCGACTCAAATAATGCTTGAAAAAATCATGCCAGGAGCATCAGTCAGCCCGAGTCCGAAATCCTGATATTAGCTCGGCCTTCGAAAGAAAAAAAAAAGGGAGAAATATTGCATATCGTTCACTGATGAAGACGCTCAGGGTATCCATCATCTCCACGACGATGCATTAGTCGTCACCCTCACTATAGCAAACCGTAAAGTATTTTGCCTTCTCGTTGATACAAGCTCATCTATAGACGTATTGTTTGTTCAAGCGTTCAACAAAATGGGCGTCGAATGATTGGCTTTACGGCCAGTTCACACCCCATTAATCGGATTCTCTGACAGGCAAACACTCCCCGAAGGAGTCATCTCATTGCCACTCGCTGCTGGTAACCCTCCACACCAAGTGACAGTAATGGTTAACTTTCTGATAGTCGACTAACAATCGGCCTACAATGCTATACTCGGATGACTCTCTCTTAGTCTTCTCCAAGCTATGGTATTAATGTACCATCTCTCCATAAAATTCTCGATCGAGTAGGGAGTAAGAGTCGTAAAAGGCGATCAACAGGACTCACGGCGTTGTCACGCAACGGCCGTAAAGGCTCCAGCCGAGGTAATCACAATTGAATCATTGGACCCTCAGTCTGAGACATAAGAGCGAGGACAACTAGTAGAGGACCTCATCTCAGTACGCTTGGTCGAGACAGACGAGTCCAAAACGTTGTAGATTGGCCCATCTCTGCAATCGCCTCTAAAAGACAAGTTGATATCACTAATCCGACGATACATTGATGTATTTGTATGGAGTCACGAAGATATGCCCGGGATCGATCCCTCGGTAATGACTCACCGACTCAACATCGATCCGACAGAAGCGACGACCGTTCGGCCCCAAAAGGTACGCTATTATTGAAGAAGAGGTTAACAAGCTCCTCAAGGCTAAATTCATTGAGGAGATATACTATTTAGATTGAGTAACTAATGTCGTACTCATTAAGAAAGCCAATGAAAAGTGACGAGTCTGTATTAACTATACCGACTTAAACAAAGCCTGACCAAAGGACAGTTTCCCTCTTCCAAGGATCGATCAACTGGTGGATAGCATGACAGGGCACGAGCTTCTTAGTTTTATGGATGCTTATTCTGGATATAATCAAATTGGAATGCATCAATCAGATAAATCTAAGGCTATCTTTGTCACCGATAAAGAACTTTATTGTTTTCGTGTGATGCCATTTGCTTTAAAGAATACAGGAGCAATGTACCAACAATTGGTAAATAAAATATTCGTTCGGCAAATCAGCCGAACCATGTAAGTATACATTAATGATATGCTCGTCAAAAGTATACATGCGGCCGATCATATTGCCGACCTAAAGGAGATGTTTCTCATCATTCACAAATACCAGATGAAGTTAAATCCAAGCAAGTGTGCCTTTGGGGTCGGCTCGGGAAAATTTTTTGAATTTCTGGTCAGCGAGCGAGGAATCAAGAAAAATTCAGAAAAAATCAAAGCATTACTTGTAACATCTCAAAAATCGGGGGTCGAGCGTAAACTCCACTCCCGAGTTCCAGAACATCACTTATGCAACATTTTCAAGGATGGATGAATGTCGGCGGTAATAGTGCATAAAACATGAAGTGGATTAAGCCAAAACAGCATATCATACTCCAGAGACAATTAAATTAGCAAGCGGAAGAATGTGATAGATATATAAATATATAAGTGATTGTAAGTATCTAGAGTGTGAACATGTTACCAGGTTAAACATATACATGTATACTCCAAAAATGATCAAAAAGAATATACACGAGTGCGAAAATAAAAGGTAAAATACCAAGTGTATTGGCATCTAATCAGTAACCCTGTAATCCCGTCAATCAGAATCTGTATATAGGAGGGATCCTCCTCATCATCATCAAGTCCGGCTCTGCTTCGCAAGCATCTCCATCATCTGAAACTAAAATATGGACTAGTGGGTGTCCTGAACACCGTCCCATAACGTGGGATTGAGTGATCAACTCAGTAGAATCATAGAGTAAAGGTTAACATGTTATCAAATCCATCACACGATAATGGTAAAGCAAGCAATCAAATATTCCTAAACACTGTGATTAATACAAGCATGAAATGACATGATGGATGCCCTCACCGACATAAACCCTTATGCGACACCATCTTACGTCCGCGGCATGCTTTCTCCTCAGTGCTCCACATCTTCCAGGCACATGCAGTGCAATATGAATATGATTACCGAGTTGTTATTAGTCCTTTTCATACAGCAGGATTGGAAAACTAGGGTACCTCCCTTATATCAATACCCAAACAATGATCCATTCTAGGGTCGTCAGTCCTAGCATATCTCATACGAAGTACGGATCTAGGTCGCTGCAAGGGCTATCAGGGCTGTTGCATGCACTTGTTGCACCGCTCCCCCATCACCTTATCAATACAGGCCTAGTTTATATCCTTAAGACTACATTAGGACTCGTCACCCCCATGCGGTTTCAGGATAAACTCAAGGTCACTACAAAGGGCTGTCAGGGCTGTTGCTCGCACTCGTTGCTCCACTCCCCCATCACCTTATCAATGTATGCCGACAGCAAGAATATAGTGTCCCACACCACCATAATCTACTCAGAGTAGGGTGCTCACTGGTCACTACGGGGAGGTTTATGGCTCCAGCGTAGGCCGACAACTGGACCATGGTGTCCCATACCACCATGCCCGGCTCATAAGTCTTAGGGGATCGAGGTACCAAGGTTAGAGGGGCTTTCCAATGGTAAGTTCAGTATCCTAGGTTTAAGCAGTTATGACGAATACAAGGTGAACATACAATGGTCAGTCGGGTTACTTGATGAGTCCGACTAGCACGAGCGCACGTTGAATCGACCGACATGAAGCGCACAAGTACTTCGTGTGGCCTAACCACTGCCGACGACTCTAGTACGACTCGTGTCATGCCTCAAACCCAAAAATCAGATTCACATGAATCTCGATTACCGAATCTGGTATCGATAGCCTCCGTAGTGCCCCATTCTCGGCTCCTAACAATCAAATGTCAGATTTTTGATCTTGAGATCCTACAAGGAGAATTTTCAGAATGAATTTTTTTTTAATAGAGCATAACTACGAGCATAACTAAGTCACAAAATAACATCACCACATATCCACTATATCAAGAACTTTAAGTATAATGCGAAAAGGGAAATATAAGGTGATCAAAAAGCTCCAAAAGGTCCTGATACGCACTCCTGCCTCAGCGCTGCTGCTGTCCAATGCTTCCTGCTCGCAACTGTCGTGCATAAGCTTACAAAAGCTTAGAGGGTTGTGTAAGTGTGTGTGTGTAAGGCAAACACCAAGTGTGCAGTATCAGAGCAATGCGGAAGTATGTGGTAAGTCCATAAAATTAACCATGCCAAGGCTATGTAATGCAAGACGTGAATGCTATCGGCCATACCAAGGCCATGCGATGCGAGATATGAATGTCATCGGCCACACTGATGCAATGCAAGGCCTACATAGCCGAATGTCATATGCAAAATGCAATCCAAGCAAGTCGGTACTCCTCAAGTACACATATCAGTACAGTTTATCTCTGGATATCACCGGGGTCTAATACACTCCGTAGAGACTGCCACCTTTCTAGTTGCACAGTCAAGCAAGTGGAATAGACCTCACTATTCGCCTGACCAGTAGTCTGCCAATACATACCCGGCTCGTCAATAGCGGACTCATTTACGAGCTGGTCAAACTCAGCCTAGCTTATAACCCCCTCACTCAGGCGGATAAGGCCACATCCCCTTCTAACCGACCACGACACAGTGGGAGATGCGGCCTACTGGTATTCGGCACTCGGGCGCTCGTGTATCCACTCAGTCTAGACGTTGGAGCATCTCCTGGTACCAAAAAGATTCTGGAACTTTCACCCAAGGACATCCTAAGTGCCCACAGTGCTAGAATAAGTATTTTCGGTATCCAATACGGTCATCCATGATGTACCTGTGGAGCCACGGCCCTGATGTCGCTAGGGCGTGCAGTGATCAAATCACACATCTGTGAGATGCATGAATCACATCGTCAAATCATGCAGAAATCTAGCGCGTACTGTACGATCATGTGGGGCACTCCGTCTCATAACGGGTCCCATAAGTGGTCTGCCAAATGGTATATGCCATGATCGGTCACTACTCAATTCAAGCATACATATGATGCGTATGGGCATGAGTCATGGGATTATACTAAGCATGTTATAAAGCGATGAATAGTAACGAGTATGGGCCTGTCAATGGGCCCTAAAGAGAGTTACAATGCGAACGTTTAACAACATTGTACTTATAATGTCGACGTCAAACCAACATTGTTCCTTAGGCACGACCCGCCATAAGTATCATTACATGAACCATGCAAAGTCACACATTACAATGGACCCTAAGGTCATCCCGTTGGGCCTCAACCCATGAGCCTTAGATACATCAAATGGGCTGCGTTAATCGGCCTCACCAATGAGCCTTATGTTCACTGCAATGGTCCATGATCCATGAGCCTTGAAATACATCAAAGTGGGCCTCACAACTTGGGCCTTAAATATATCATATGGGCCTACATACATGAGCTTTAAATATATCAAATGGGCCACTCCATTTGCGCCCCATGCACATCAAATGGGCTTGATCCCATGGGCTTTAATATATATCAAATGGGCTTGAATCCCGTGGGCCTTATATAGAATAAATGGGCTGGATCCCATGGGCATTGCATATGTCAAATGGGCCCAAACCCATGGGCCTTATATATGCCAAATGGGCTTAATCCCATAGGCCTTATGCATGCCAAATGGGCTTAATACCATAGGCCTTATGTGTGCCAAATGAGCTTAATCCCATAGGCCTTATGTGTGCACCAAGGTGGGCCCCAATGAATAGCCATAAATGGATCAACATGGGCCCTATACACATACCAAAGTGGGCCCATTTGAACCATAGATCTGGCTCATTTTGAGCTCAACCATAAAATGAATTTAAAAAAAATAAATGGACAGTTTAGATGCAACACATGCATCATGGTGGGGCCAGTCACTAAATGAATGAACAGGAGGGATGCAGCACGTGCATCATGGTGGGGTCGGTCATCAAATGGATGGACAGAAGGGATGCAGTACACGCATCACAGCGGGTCCCACTGTCTTTAGACAGTGAGAATTAAACACATGCATTACCGGGAGCTCCACCGTCCACGGCTGTAAGCCCCATATCCTAGACCGTACCGTTTCATAGACTTCCGTAGTCTTACCGGTCGAATTCGGGCAACTTTCAACCCTTAACCAATATTTGCGTGCGACCCTGATTCATATGCCGTCAACCCGTATCGACTCAACCCAAGACATTTACCATAGCGACCGCGCCGTCGCTGCGGTTCCGATGCCGTGACTTGCGTGTCGAGGTGATATCCTGGTCAAGAGATGTGGGCCAACGTTCGGTGCGAAGAAAACGCCGCGCGTTACGAAACTCAAGAGAATCTCTACGAGGTATCACATCAATCCCATCAATCCATCAATCCATCACATGTCAAGTACATGTCAAGTACATGTCAAGTACACATCACCTTTCACCCATTCCCAAGCAAATATAAAAGTCAAGAATCTCTTACAAGCCCATACCTCTCTTACACCAAAAGCCCTCAAAGTCAAAAATTTCTTACACTACCATCTAAGCATTCTATAAGCTTATGTACGTTAGATGCATGCAGGTGATGTTAGGTTGCAGCAGCATTGAGCTTGGAGCATGCAGTTGTTTTCTGGAGCTTTGATTTTGACATATATATTTCCCTTTCAGCATTGTATTCAAATGATTATATTAATGGATATGTGATGATGATGTTGCCTTTATGATTTGTATAAACTTGTGGTTCTGCTTATTACTAGTTAAATGTATAAAAAAAAAATCCTCCTTGTATGATCCCAGGATCGAAAATCTGGCATATGAATGCTAAGAGCCGAGAATGGAATACTACGGAGGCTGTCGGCACCGGATTCGGTGATCGGGATTCCTGTGAATCCGATTTTCAGGTTTGGAGCGTGACAGAAGTTAGTATCAGAGCATAACTTGAGAATACCTGGAGATGACATCACATTTATGCTAATAGCTATCCTTCACTCTATGATTGTTAAGAACTTAGAATGATTAGATCCTCGAGTTCGAATAACTTAGAGATTTTCTGATATAGTTCCCTACCGTTGAGATTGAGGCTGTAGAGTGTTCCAGTTCGATCATTTCTAATCCAGGATTTGAATTTCTATTGGATCATTGTAGTGTTGGTGAGGCATTTTGGGAGCAGGGGATTGGGATTCAGAGGCATTGTTCCCATCTCTTAGGTATTTGATTATGTTGGCATGTTGTGTTCGGATAGGATTTTCCTCCCTTGGTAAGCTCTGTATTAGTTATGTTGTGGTTTAAATTTTGAGGATGAAATTTTTATTAGGAGGAGAGAGCTGTAAGCCCCGTATCCTAGACCGTACCATTCCATAGACTTCCGTGGTCTTACCAGTCAAATTCTGACAACCTTCAACCCTTAACCAATATTTGCGTGCGACCCTGATTCGTATGCCGTCAACCCGTATCGACTCAACCCAAGACTTTTACCATAGCGACTGCGCCGTCGCTGCGGTTCCGATGCTGTGACTTACGAGCCGAGGCGATATCCTGGTCAAGAGATGTGGGCCAACATTCGGTGCGAAGAAAACGCCGCGCGTTGCGAAACTCAAGAGAATCTCTACGAGGTGTCACATCAATCCCATCAATCCATCAATCCATCACATGTCAAGTACATGTCAAGTACACATCATCTTTCACCCATTCCCAAGCAACTACAAAAGTCAAGAATCTCTTACAAGCCCATACCTCTCTTACACCAAAAGCCCTTAAAGTCAAAAAGTTCTTACACCACCCTCTAAGCTTTCTATAAGCTTATGCACGATAGATGTGTGCAAGTGATGTTAGGTTGCAGCAGCATTGAGCTTGGAGCATGCAACTATTTTCTGGAGCTTTGATTTTGACATATATATTTCCCTTTCAGCATTGTATTCAAATGATTATATTAGTGGATATGTGATGATGATGTTGCCTGTATGATTTGGATAAACTTGTGGTTATGCTTATTACTAGTTAAATGTACAAAAAAATCCTCCTTGTAGGATCACAGGATTAAAAATCTGGCATATGAATGCTAGGAGCCGAGAATGGGGTACTACGGAGGCTGTCGGCACCGGATTCGGCGATCGGAATTCCTGTGAATCCGATTTTCGGGTTTGGGGCGTGACAGAAGTTGGTATCAGAGCATAACTTAGGAATACCTGGCGATAACATCACATATCTGCTAATAGGTATCCTTCACTCTATGATTATTAAGAACTTAGAATGATTAGATCCCCGAGTTCGAATAACTTAGAGATTTTCTGATATAGTTCCCTACCGTTGAGATTAAGGCTGCACAGTGTTCCAGTTCGATCGTTTCTAATCCAGGATTTGAATTTCTATTGGATCATCTTAGTGTTGGTGAGGCGTTTTGGGAGCAGGGGATTGGGATTCAGAGGCATTGTTCCCATCTCTTAGGTGTTTAATTATGTTGGCATGTTGTGTTCGGATAGGATTTTCCTTCCTTGGTAAGCTCTGTTTGATTATGTGAGGCGTTCTAAATGATTTATTTGGCTTTGGAATTGGGTTCTAAGAGATTACCAAAGTGTTATGGTTGACCCATTGCCTAAGGACGTCTAACCCCAGGTTGGTAAAAAATTCGGGGTGTTACAATCTACCCCCCTTAAAACATAATTTCATCCCCAAAATTGGCTAAGGGTAATGAGTCCCTAAAGAGACTTTAGTATTGACATCCTAAGAAAAATTCAAATCCTACTTAATGACCTAACCTTACGTATAACCTAAACCAACTTCTTCGATCCTGGGCCAGTGGAGAAGAGGTCTAACCACGCTTCCGCTGCGCTACTCTGATCCAACAGTTGTATTAGCTAATCCTAAATAAATTGGGCTCAATACGTTCTACCCCCCTTAAAACTTAGTTCTACTTAAGGTTCAAGAATCTATTTCTCGATCCGTATATCGGAACGAGGTGTAACTTGGGGCCTATCCTTGACATGAAATGGAAAATAACTTCTCACTACCTTGGTCTTGTTTTACTAATGATGCGTTCTATGGCATTGGTACCTATGGTTGTAGAAAGAAACCTAATCTCTATTGTGATTGAGTTCAGGGGAAGGTGTGAGCTTGCGGCAAGATGTCTAATCTCTATTGGCTATATGTCCTCAACATTTTCCAAAGGTAAAGCAATAACTTTTGGTTATAAATGATCTGGCCAACACGAAAGAAAAGTCGTGTAGTGGGTCTGAGCCGGATACATAGACTTTCTTCTTAGAGTCTGACAGAAAATTCGTCGCATCAGTTCTTAATCATAGTCGATCCCGATCTTCTGCTTGATCAGAGCATTGGATTTATTAGTAACTACCAGGATTGAGAAGTCAATTCAAACCGTGAATACTTCGCTTATATATACAGTTCTTTTACTCCGCGTTCCCGAATGCAATAAGCCCTTGGGGAAGGCAATTCTAAGAGGCGTCCTGGTTTATTCTAAGTTCAATCTTAAGGATGTATAAGTTTTCCCTGAGAGTGAATGGTTCTAAGTTAAAACAACTTTCCTAAGGATTATAACAGAAGTCTATAACTATTAAGGGGATCTATCGAAGGAATGAGGTTCTACTCCAGCCAAATCTAACCTACTATTCCTTAGCATATACAGGCTTTACACTACTTAATTCAACTAGTAGCCTAGTCTGTAACACTAGATATAATCCAAAGTCTAGGCTCATACGCTAAATGGTTTCATACCATTTCTACTACAGGGAATTGTTCTATCACTTAGGGTCAAAATTGTCTAAATAGAATTGGATTCCCTACATCGTCAGATCTTTCAAATCTAGGAGTACTAACTCTAAGTCCAAAACTCCAAGGGCATGGGTGGCCAGTGGTCTCAAGTTGTGTTAACTGGGACCGCATTATTAATCCCATGTAGGGATTAGGAGTGGCATGCTTGGTAGGAGGGTGGGGTGGGATAAAAATTAATTTTGTAAGCTTAATCTAGGGATTTATTTTTAATAGTATACATTCCAAACATGGTAGTGGAAACCATAGGATACACCCAATCTAGGGACAATACCTTACAGCGAACGAAATTGCATGCACTTTATTTAATAAAATTTGTCACAATACATGGAATAAAGTTCCACATGCATTATGACAGGAACGCCTGCGGCTATGCTAAACCCAAACCACTAAACACAAACACATTTTCTACCTATGACATCACTAGACCCAATAGCAACAAAACATAGAAATCCTTAAAACGGTAATCAAACAATCTACAGGACAATGGCATAGATGCCTAATTCTACCAAAGGACTTCTACCACGGTCCCGACTTACCTTCTTTAACACTGTCTAGTTTAATACTGTCCATTGCCCATTAGAGCTCTATCGGCCATGTATTCTCAATACTCCTCAAGCGAAGAAAGTGGAGAAAAGGGCTAAATTAGCCTCTATAAAGGCCATGGAAAATAGAGGAAAAGGGGAGAAATGGCTGACCTAGTGGGCTGCCACAAATCTAGGTCCTATAGAGGAGTGAAACAGGCCCCAAAAGGCAGGGATTGTAAAGGAAAAAGGGTGAGATGGGTTGGGTTTGAAGCTCACACAATTTCTAGCCTCAATTAGAGGATGGGAGAGCTCCAACGGACGAGAATGGAGAGAGGGGGGAGAGTGTATGGCTGTGAATGATGGATTGGCGTCGGTTGTAGCAGAAAATGGGAATGAGAGTGATTTGAAACGGGATTTGAGAGGGAAGGGAGCAAAAACGTGAGAAAGGAAGAGCTTGGAAGGGATTTTTGTGAAGGAGGTAGGGGATTAGAGGTGTTTTAAGGTGTGGCCCACCTACCAGGGGGTTACCCTAACCCCCAAACCTCGTCGGCCCATTATACGGCGAGGCCTCGCCAACCATCTTCACTTTCGGTGATGCCCCGCCATTTGGGCGGGGTCACCCTACCCTAGGGGTCCCAAATGTATGTGGGTTTCACCCTGGATCATTATATATTAGCGTGGGTAGGCCCATGACTCCATTTCAACCTATTTCGAGTCATTTCGGGTGTCAACAGCTGCATATTCGCATTTAGCGACTTCTAACAGCTGGGATTGGATCCAGAGAGGTCTAGACCCGTCCACACATGAACTAGAAGTGGTCCGGGGTCGTTTCATGCGACCACGGATGCACACGGACTCGATCAAAACGATCGATTTGAGTGAACTTCGCCAATTGGCAAGACTGGGACCCTATGAGTGTTTCTATATTTTTCTCGCACCCACCTAAGTCAAAGGGCGACAGCGTACGTCACGTGTCCATAACCCAGGTCCTATTTAATCCAAATCATACTCTGATACCATCTGTAACATCCTGAAAATCAGGGGTCGAGCGTAAACTCCATTCCCGAGTCCCAAAACATCACTTATGCAACATTTTCAATGATGGATGAATGCCGGTGGTAATAATGCATAAAACATGAAGTGGATTAAGCCAAAACAGCATATCATACTCCAGAGATAGTTAAATTAGCAAGCGAAAGAATATGATAGATATATAAAATATATAAGTGATTGTAAGTCTCTAGAGTGTGAACATGTTAACAGGTTAAACATATACATGTATACTTCAAAAATGATCAAAAAGAATATACATGAGTGCGAAAATAAAAGACAAAATACCAAGTGTATTGGCATCTAATCAGTAACCCTGTAATCCCGTCAATTAGAACCTGCATATAGGAGGGATCCTCCTCATCATCATCAAGTTCGGCTCTACTTCGCAAGTATCACCATTATCTAAAACTAAAATAGGGACTGCTAGGTGTCCGGAACACCGTCCCGTAACATGGGAGTGAGTGATCAACTCAGTGAAATCATAGAGCAAAGGTTAACATGTTATCAAATCCATCACGCGATAATGGTAAAGCAAGCAATCAAACATTCCTAAACACTGTGATTAATGCAAGCATGAAATGACATGATGGATGCCCTCACCGACATACTCCCTCATGTGACACCATCTTACGTCCACGGCATGCTTTCTTCCCTCAGTACTCCACATCTTCCAGGCACATGCAGTGCGATATGAATATGATTACCGAGTTGTTATTAGACATTTTCATATAGCAGGATTGAGAAACTAGGGTACCTCCCTTATATCAATACCCAAAAAATGATCCATTCTAGGGTCGTCAGTCCTAGCATATCTCATACAAAGTACGGATCTAGGTCGCTGCAAGGGCTGTCAGGGCTGTTGCACGCACTCGTTGCACCGCTCCCCCATCACCTTATCAATACAGGCCTAGTTTATATCCTTAAGACTGCATCAGGACTCGTCGCCCTCATGCGGTGTCAGGATAAACTCAAGGTCACTACAAAGGGCTGTCAGGGCTGTTGCTCGCACTCGTTGCTCCACTCCCCCATCACCTTATTAATGTAAGCCGACAGCAAGAATATAGTGTCTCATACCACCATAAACTGCTCAGAGTAGGGTGCTCACTGGTCACTACGGAAAGGTTTGTAGCCCCAGCGTAGGCCGACAGCTCGACCACGGTGTCCCATACCACTATGCCCGGCTCATGAGTCTTAGGAGATCGAGGTACCAAGGTTAGAAGGACTTTCCAATGGTAAGTTCAGTACCCTAGGTTCAGGCAGTTATGAAAAATACAAGGTAAACATACAATGGTCAGTCGGATTACTTGATGAGTCCGACTAGCACTAGCGCACGTTGAATCGACCGACATGAAGCGCACAAGCACTTCGTGTAGCCTAACCACTACCGACGACTCTAGTACGACTCGGGTTCGTCATACACATCCTTCGTGGTAAATAGAATCCAACCACGAATTCTAAACTGTTACCGACTGCCTGGACTAAAGTATAGCCCCAAGCACATGTAATCTAAATCAATAATCATATGAGGGAGACAATTGAAATATAAAAAATTTCAGCATGTTATCAGCATATTATAACATACATCATAAGCAGTTAACCATACACGAGTACTTCATACATAAGGTAATCAATTGAAATACAACAAGCATGGAGGAATCATGTATATCATCAAATTAGTTGAGAATCCAGTCTCAACGCTAATGTACAGCACCATTTACTCAATACTTACTAATACATACATTTATACAAACACCTAGACTACTCAACTCCAATGCACTTGACGTATATTGATTTCGACATATGATATGACAGATCCTTATATCAAGGAGTTTTCTAATACACAACAATCATGTTCTTACATTCAAAACATATAGCAGGCATAAATCATCTTGATTTAGGCCTTTCAACAAACACTTAGTCTACACACATTAGTCTACATAGTATATGTCGGCCAAGACGTGCATTAGGGCGGATCTCTTCGCCAAACAGATTATACATGCATAACCAACATAGGTACACGACAAATACTCATGGCAATCATATCGGCAAAATATGTACGTATACAGTATTTCTTACAAATACCTAAAATACCCTAAATCTCATATTCTTCGTACGTATTCGAAATAAAAAATGGACAGCATGTTCTACATGTCAAACAGCATCCTTATCAGCAATCTACCATTAAACGGCATTGAAAGCTTTGAAAAATGATAACCAAAGCGTCTAAAATCAGCACCTTACGCCGTAGGAGCGTAATGAATTGAATAGGAACTCTTCGTCGTCGTCAACGACTGATTGGCAACCTACAACACAAGGTAAGTCAGCTGCTTCGCTACTTGGATAGATAGAATCCCTAAAACAGGTTAGGGTTAGGGTTTTCTTACCTAGAACGGAGTTGGAATGGCCAGAATAGCGATGCGAGTGGATGGAGTTGGCACGTGGAGCAGCAGGGAAGGATCCCAGGAGGAATCCCCAACTTCTCCCTCACTTTCTCTTTCTTTTCTCTCCTCTCTCCTAGGATTTTCTCCAAATTCGTATGGGTTAGAAGGCTAAGGGCTCAAGGCCCTTTTATAAGCCCAAATATAACCAAAATAGACTCCAAGTCAAGGTATACTTGGGTTATAGCCAAATCGGGTCTTTCCCGGTTCAAAAGAGTATTTCTGGAGGTCCCCTGACCAAATGCGGTCGGCCTTAAGCTCATGGATATTGGATCTTGATCACATTAAGTTTTCAGTCCCGTAGTGTTCCCAGATAGCACGTGGTGGACCAGTTTCAGTTCAGCGGTCACGGAGACTCGATCAGGAATTCCAAGTACACTGACCTGAGTAGGAAATGTTTCCTAATCCGAGGGTGTATTTGGGTTAGATTTCGATGGTCAGAATGATTAAAAAATGTCGCGCAAGCGACATGTGCCAGATTTATTTAAATTGAATTAATTTTCTAAATATTTTTCTTTTCTCACTCTCTTCACTCTGAACTCAGTAAAATGGTCTCAGCATATCGGTTGGGCTTGATTTTTAAAACGATTGTCAAGTCCAACCAAGCGGTCATAATAGTCTGAGATTGTAGATATCGGACCTTCGACGTGCGGTCTAGATCCAATACAAAGTTTCAAAGGGTTCCTGAGAGCAACTGGGTTTAGAGTTGGATCCTAGGTTTTAGGGTAACGTAGCGTCAATGATTCTATAGGTTTTGGGTCTTACAGATCGTATTTAAAGTGGTTGGTGCTAATTTTGTAGGAAATCCAGTGTAGCGCTAGCTAATTCACGTTAAATTTCTAAAGAATTAGGTTCTAAATGATTTATTTGGCTTTGGAATTGGGTTCTGAGAGGTTACCAAAGTGTTATAGTTGACCCATTGCCTAAGGACATCTAACCCCAGGTTGACAAAAAATTCGGGGTGTTACATTACTTGACATGGAATCCCCAAAAACTATTAAGGATATACAAAGGTTGACTGGACGAGTAAGCTTGGCTCTGTTATTGTACCTAACGGTTTTCGACACAGCCGTAAGCTTGGCTCTGGTAGGCGAGCATGAAGGAAAACAATTGTTTGTGTATTACGTCAGCAAAACATTATTGCCGGCAGAAACAAGATATCCGCCTTTAGAGAAGGTGGTCATAGTCCTAATCGTCTCCTCTCGACGACTTCGGCCGTACTTTCAAGCTCACACTATCGTCATCATGACCAACCTCCCACTGCGTTAAATCCTTTAAAAACCAGAAGCTTTCGGCCGACTATCAGAATGAGTGATCGAGCTCAGTGAATTCGACATTCAATATAAGCCGAGAATAGTGATAAAAGGACAAGTTGTGACTGACTTCATAGATGAACTTACACCACAAGCCAATTCACTTATCGAGCTTGGAATCGAAAAATCGACCACTATTTCTCCCGAGTCATCGCCCGACTCAATCCCCTGTAAGCTTTATGTCGATGGCTTATCCAACTCTAAGGCAAGCGAGCCAGGAGTCATCTTGGAAACTCTCGATCAAACATACATGCAATATGCCTTAAGTCTTGGATTTCAAGCCTCGAACAATACAGAAGAATACGAAGCCCTACTGCTCAGCCTCCGACTAGCGGCCAGTCTGGGAGTTACTCATCTCAATGTATTCAGCGATTCGCAGTTGGTTGTCAATCAAGTCACTAGCGCGTATCAAACACACAAAGAGCAACTGAAAGCATATACGAAGAAAGCCAGAGAATTGATCGACGGTTTTAACTACGTATAGTGACTCGGATCCCCCGAACAAAAAATGATAAGGCTCATCTACTGGCGAGCTTTCCTCTGTCGACGAAGATGACATACACAGGTCCGTTCCAATCAAGTTCATTACTAAGCCAAGCATCGATGACTCAGGTAGCTCGATCATACATTCAATCGATTCAGAACCTACTTAGCTTGACCCAATCATCCAATATCTTAGCAGTGGAAAGTTTTCTGAAGATCGTGCCGAGGCCCTACGATTGAAATTACTCGGGAGGACGATCACTCGCGCATAAGGCATTGCTTTAAGGTTACTACTGGCTGATTAATCAGAACGACACTTGTAAGCTCATCCAAAGATGCGACAAATGCCAACGATTCGTAACCGTTCTGAGGTAACCTTCTGAAGAGCTAACCCTATGGTCGATCCTTAGCCCTTCGCGTAATGGGGAATCGACATCATCGGACCGCTCTCCTTGGAAAAAGGCCAGACTAAGTTTGTCGTCATTGCAGTGGACTATTTTACAAAATGGGCCGAAGCCGAGCCACTGTTCACTCCTCAAGTGCAGGGTTGTGATGTAGTAATAACTCAGTAAGACCGAGGTCGAATCCCAAGGGACTGAAACTCGTACGTTATCTAAAATTAAGTAGAATTAGAACCAGAATAAGGTGAAATCTAAACTAATTGTAATTTAAAGAATAATGATGGAATGATTATTATAAAACTTACGAAAATTCAGAGATAGGAAACTAGGGATTCAGAGGATCCACTTGTACGGATCAGGGAGATCTTATGCGTGCTTCAAGAATCATGGAATTTAAACTGAACTGTCATTGATCTAGTTTTCAAGAGATGAAAGGTATATGAATTAGAATGGATTCCATCACCAAACCATGCCCAAGAGACTATGGCAAACAACAGAATTAAACTAATTACCAACCAATCAGTATGCCATGAAGGTTAGGAGGGGTACCGTCATCTGACCATGTCCAGTATACTATGGTGAACAACAGGGCTTCCTGACATCATAAACATTAAAAGGAAAAGAACATGCTCAAAGCCATTGCAGACCCATTGTAATTTCAGTCACAACAGACCATTAAAGACTAAAAATATGCCATTAATTAAACTATAATTAAAATCAGATCAGTCTTAAACAAAAGGGCACAAGCAACAGGTCCTCCATCACAATACAAGCTTCACCTCTTAGCCCTAGCTAAGAGGTTCAGCCCCACATGAATGGGCTGGATCCCCTAAATGAAAAGAAAAGAAAGAAGGAAAAAAAATAAGAAACAAACAAACACTGCTCTCTCTCCCTGTCGCTTCCCTTCACATCTCAGCCGTAGATACCTTCTTCACTTTCCTCTTCTCTTTTTATAGGTAAAGGAAGTCGGTTGGATAGCCTTCGCATGCTGGAGTCGGTGCGGAACCTCTCTACGCAGCAAAACGTAGCTGGTCTACGTTAGGAATAGGTTTCCCAGCTATAGGGGCTGCTAGTGCAAAATTCGAGCCATTCAGCCTTTGTGGTTGTAGTCGGTTAGCCCAGGAGAAGCTTTTGAATGGCAAGGATCGTCGAACCGATCCTGGCCACGTCTGCAGAATGGCTTGTAGTGTCCGGGTTCCGGACGCACTACAACAGGATCCGAAAAATCAAGCGCTTGATGTGGTTGGTGGGACCCACGAACGTCAGTGTTTGAGAAATCCAAACCGTCCACTAGATTCCCCTCTTGATTTCGGTCTGAAATGGATGGTTATTTCTCAGATTTGGTGTGGCCCGCAGAACTTTCCTTGTCGTCGTCCGTCCCATGCTTGAATGGTTATGATCCCAACTTCTTTATTTCTTAAAATCTTGTCACCTAGGCCTTGGTAGAATGTGCCTTGGGAATGTAATGGACGGTACGGATCAATCATATGGACCATGATGGTGGCCCACAGTCAAAACCCAATGGCACGCAGCGTCCGTCACTGGACCTTTTTTTTTGCACTATCTGGATGATTTGTACAAAAAATAAGTGGGCCCACTATGGTGTTTTCTCAGAAAATCTGCTCCCTTCACCGTTTTCATCACATCATGATAGCCCATGGTCTCAAGTTTGAAGCAGATCTGACTTCAAGGTGGGCCACACGGCCAACTGCTATGCGGATGATATTCACCATTAAAAATATAATTTGCTTCCGTATGGTTAATGCCATGCATATACATCTATTTACAAATTTACCATTCTCGTTTGTTATAACTTCTGTCGTCCGTATCTCTTGATTGCACCATTCAAATGAGATAAAATTTCACCAGGAGTTGTTATTTTTTATGCTCTTTCTAACGCCTAATTTTGAGTCTTGATCGCTTATGGATTACCAAGATGTGCTTTAATGGCTAACACCTTCTGATCTCTCTGTTCGGCCACTTTTATATGGATCCAATGGCTGAAATTTGACGTGTACGGTTAATTTAAGGCCCCCATCACGTGTATGAAGTTTCAAGTCAATTAGAGAGAGGAAACACTGTGATCTTGCATTCTTGACCAATTTCAAGCCACTTGAGCTTCAGTTTTCCAATTTTCTCAGATCTTTGTCGTGTAAATTTATCGATCTTGGTCCCCTAGAGTCTCGTCCAATGTTTTGATAAATTCTGAATGTTAAATCCATGCTTTTAGCCTCTTATTTCAGTCCAAGCTCGTAATTACACCTTGCAGCACAAACACGATTAAACGAGCCATTAAACAGTATCTTGTTCGTAAATCTAGGCAATAAATGGGGTCTAATATGTAATATTTGACCCTCAACAGCCATTGACTAGAATTACCGATCAGAAGATCACGAATTTTATATGGAAAAACATCGTTTGCCGGTTCAGGATACCTTGAACCATTGTTACCAATAATGGGAAGCAGTTCGACAACAGACGATACTGAGAAATGTACGGTAATCTTGGAATCAGAAACGTTTATGCATCCCCCATCATCCTCAGATGAATGGACAGATTGAGGCAGTCAATAAGATCATTAAACAGCATCTTCAAACCAAACTCAACCAAGCTAAAGGCGCATAGACTGAAGAGCTTCCTAAAATAGTGGGCATACCGAACCACCTCCCAAACATCCAGGAGAGAAACTCCTTTTTCCCTTGCATACAAATCCGAAGTCATTACCCCAGTCGAGATCGGGTTACCTTCCGCCCGAGTCAACTCGTTTAATGAGGGAAACAACGAAGAATTGCTAGCCCTCGGACTCAATCTCGTGGAAGAACACAATGAAAAAGCTCGACTACGGATGATGGCTCGACAACACCAAGTAGCTTGGTTCTAAAATGTCCGAGTCAAGATTAGGCGCTTCTGAGTGGGAGATATGGTCCTCCGAAAAATGTTTCTAAACTCTAAGGAAGTTGGTGCGGGCACACTGGGATCCAATTGGAAAAGACCGTATGTCGTCTCAAGTACCATCTAACTCGGAACATATCGGTTGAAAGACCTAGCCGGGCAATTACTATCATATCCTTGGAATGCCGAGCATCTAAAGATCTATTATCCCTAAGTCGGCCGTTGAGCATTCATGAAAACTTGGTTAAGCAAAGAATGAAAAACATGTAAGCTGAGTCAAATAAATAAGAAAACCAAGTATATTCATTCACCAGTATGTGTTTTACATCGGATTACATTAGTTTTTACTTTGAAATTACTTTGATGGAACCACAAAGATAAAGGCAAAAAGACTCGGCCGTAATACATTATGTCTCCTCTTGGTTGCAGATGCTCTCTAGCCTGTCTGGTATGTTTGAAGTGCTTGAAGCTTGGTGTGCTTGAAGTTTGGCGTGCTTAAAGTGTTTGACATCTTTAAACCAGCTCCAAGGTTCATCAGGAGCTAACTCAGGAGATGACTCGGACTCAGCTGCTGCCACCACTCAGAGCGACCTCCGGAGCTGCCTTAGACTCGACCTCGATACCAGCCGTAGCGTCTGCAGACCTAGTTGCCTCGGCTTTCGGACCTTAAGATCCAGAGGTACCTTCGTCAAATCCCGAGAGATCAAGGTTGGGAAAAGCTTACTTCCTCAGTTGGACACATTTAGTGTATCCATCCTGATACAAGCGATCTCGCTCTTCCGAAAACTTTTGGGACTCGAGAAAGGCCTTTACGGCCTGAACCCTAGCCTCTTCCTTAGCTTACTCAATGGTAGCCCTGGTCTCACCCTTGAGCCGAGACAACTTGTCCTCGGAAGAGGCATAGGCCTGACGAATTCGCCGACTCTCCTCCTGGACCTCTTTCAATAGAGAAGCCACATGAGCACACTCGGCCTTGGCATCCTCGGTGACCTTTCAAGCAAGCCCTTAGTCACTGGACATTATGCCGATCCGAGTCACAGTAGCTTCAAGTTGTGCTTCCACCTCCGCTACCCGTTTTCGAGCTGCTTCAGCCTCCATTGCCCCAGAGCCTCGGCTAGATCCACACTAGCCATGAGCAAATAAGGGGTGAATTGCAAAAGAAAAAGGTAAAGTCAATTTAAAATCGAAGGGATCAGCAAGATGAGTGAGAAGTCTAAGTCTTACCTCGAGGAGAATCTTGGCAGCATGAGAGAGAGTCCGCCTCTGGGGAGCTTCGAAGAGGGCAACGAATTCTTTTCTCACTCCCATAGGAAATTGCCCAAGGGACCATGTCCGACACAGCCCGTTGGAAGAATGACTCCTCCTGTTGAGTTGTCTCCCCTCCTGAGGGCTCCCCCCTCTGCTCCTCCCTCTGCTCCTGAGCCTGCTCGACAATTGGTCCTGGTTCAGGGGCCGACTGAGACTTAAGAGCCACCGCGTCTGCCACTTCCGCTCCTTCCTCTAGGTCAGAGATTATTACGGTCGGAATCACAGTCAGGACAACCGATGTTGCTTGCCTCTTAGCCTTTGAGACCGTCTTCAGTCTCTTTGGGGGGTGAGTCTCGGACCGAGTCTCTAACCGTGGAGGAGCTTTCATCTTGGAAGGCAGACGAAGAATGGGTCTTACCTCAGCCATCTCTGCATTACGAAAAGCAAGACGAGTCAAATAACATATGAAGAAAATGCAACCAGACATCCAGAAGTTACTTGTTACGATCGAGTCTAAACTCGAGAGAAGAAGATGCTCCGGCTGGAGAAGTGTCTTCAAAGACCGCTCTTCCGAATGTAACACTTTCAGATCTTTAATACACGCTAAGGCGCCGGCTCCAAGTTTCGGCCTACGCATAGGGATATCTGTAGAACACAGTCAATCAGACTCAAAAGACACAACAGTGTAAGGAGATAAAGGAAAAACTGTATGCTGAGTTACCTGCATGGGAGAACACCTGAGGAACGCGAGGTTCAATAAGTCCTAGCTCAACAATCTCCCAGCCGCCACACGCCCAGATTCATCTATCTCTCCAGTGCTTGTTGGAGGTAAGAGGGTCGGTTATCAAAGGCTCGCCCTTGTTCCATCAAGCACACAAAAAGTACTAACCGGGCTGCTGTAGATTCGGCCATACATGATACAAATGAAGAAACTCGTCGATAGTCAGTAGGGGCTACTCTGTCTCAGCCCACAACACCAAACATCTAAATAAATTCTTTCACCCGTTCGAGACTATCTGCCTAGGCGATATCTAAAGTCGGGAGAGCAAATCCTGAGCAATCCTTGGAGGGGCAGACTTAAGCCGCATTGTAAAGCAACTTGAAAGATTGCGACCATCCCAGCAGGAGGATGGTTGGGTAACTCACTCGGCAGATGAAGGCGAAGGATGACTAAGTCCGGGACATGGTACCCGGCCCTGATCCTATCCAGATCCGCTTCAGTCAAAACTGAGGGAACTGAACCCTTTTGCTCATCTCCTACCTCCCCTCCCTCGGCTGCCGATTCTATAGCTCTTTCCGATCTCCGTGTGGGGACCGACACACTGACCCATTCGATCTCCTCATCCTCTTCCTCCATTTTCTCCCCAAGAGGATTAGGTTTTCCAGGGGCAGTCACCAATGACACCTCTCTATGAGAGGGACCCACAGAAGTAGGGCGCTCCGTTGAAGACCCAGTTGCCTGTATCCCAAAACCTGTAGCCAAAATCATGCTGCCTGTAGCCTATAAACGTACACCTCCTGGATTTCGCATCCATCTTGTTTCTATGCTCTGCATCAATGTGAACATATGAAGTGCAACCGAGATGTGCAAGGTTCACTTCTTTCCCAGTCCACGTTTCTTCTGTTAGCCCACCATCTAATGGTGCTGAGGGACTTTTATTGATGAGATATGCGGCAGTATTTACAACATTTGCCCAAAACGTCTTAGGCAACCCTACATGTAACTGCACGCTCCTGGCGCGCTCAAGGATGGTCCTGTTAATGCGCTCAACCACACTAGCTCATACGTGTGACCTCGGTAAACGAACAAGTGCATGCTCTGGATGACACACGACTCCTACGAACATTAAATGCTTTATCATAATATTGGTTTTCGGTCCAAGCCAACCCAAAATTCTTTACTCCTTAACATTAACACAGTTGACACAAGGAATAAGGGGGCTTACTGTTGGGAAAAAATATGACAAGTTCGGAGACCCAACTATGGAATGGACCAACTCTACTGACACTGCCCGAGATTCCGAGGCATTAAGCCTGACCGAGGCAGAGAAGCAAAAAAGCCTAAAGGAGAGACTTAACTCGGATCGCAAGGAATAAACCCTGACTGAGACTTATAAAGTCACGAGCCACAAGGCCAAGCATATAAGATATATAAAGTTAACTCGTAAAATGAGGAAGCAACATCTAAAGAGGTCAATCAATGCCCAAAGCGTAGACGTCACTCGAAACCACTCGACCGACCATAAAATCGACCCAAATTAGGTCAATTACATAATCGGCTATCGGATTAAGAAAGGATATCGATTATGGATCAGATCCATCTTATCCAACAGATGGCAAGCAACTTGATCCTTAAAGCTAGCCGAGACCGAATCTACGTCAGAGTTGGTCAAGATAATGCTAAGCAAGGAAAAGACGTCGTAAACACTATCCCGAGAATCTCATAAAAGGATCCCCGATCCCGAAGATCTCGGGATCGGATGGAGTCCAAAAACGGATCAAATTAGGCTTCCAAGATATTAGAAAGAGAATCCCTGCACGACGAGACCCTCTCATTCTTATAAAAACAGGAATCTCCAAGCTCAAAGGTACACAGAAAACTCTTCTCAAAACCCTCATATACGTCCTTATTACTGACTTTGGCATCGGAGGGTCCCTAGCGCTAGACAGGGTCTCCTTTGTTTTATTCTTGTACAGGTGGTAGGACAAAGGAAGGCTCATCAGGTTTTACATCAACAAATGTAATGAATAATCCCATCTCAGACTTTCCGATACAGGCTCGTTTTCCAAAGCTTACAAAGTTAATTTTAATTCCATCTCACACTCCTTCCAAACATGTCATCTGAAATTTCAAAGTGAGATTAATAATACAATCACATTTAGTACAACTTAATACCATCATCCATACCGGCCCTAAAATGATTTCTAATAATGAATGAGCAGTGTGGACACAACACATACATCATGATAAGGCCTAAAGAACTTAGTGACATCACTTCAGTAACAGTCTCGCTACTGTCCGTTTCAATAGCTAATCCACGCCAATACTGGTTCCATGATATCAGCTCGCAGTTCTATGTCAGAGAGAGAGAGAGAGAGAGAGAGAGAGAGAGAGAGAGAGAGAGAGAGAGAGAGAGAGAGAGAGAGAGAGAGAGAGAGAGAGAGAGAGAGAGAGAGAGAGAGAGAGAGAGAGAGAGAGAGAGAGAGAGGAACCAGATATCAGCTCGCAGTTCTATGTCAGAGAGAGAGAGAGAGAGAGAGAGAGGGTATCCTACGTTAATTTACGTTACATATCCACTCCTCTCAGATATCAGCTCGCAGTTCTATGTCAGAGAGAGAGAGAGAGAGAGAGAGAGAGGGTATCCTACGTTAATTTACGTTACATATCCAAAGTGGCAAGCATCAAATTATCAGCCGCTGTATCACAACATGCGGTACAGCCATTTTTCCTGGCAAAAGTGTCATATAAAAAATATATATCATATGCGTGTGAAAAGTGAGCCACGCCGTGATAATCAGCAAGTACGAAAAATCAGGCCGATCTACTTATTAGGTCGGCAACACTGGTACCAACGGTTATACATTGGCATTGACATTCTGTCGCACTTCATGAGCTGCACTGCCTGATTTTCAAATCAGGTAATCATCATGAAGTAGGCCCGTTTCGTACCGTAGGATATTCTGCATGTGTTGGGGAAAAATTGAAAGTGACATGACTTGTGATACAGCCACTGAATGCTCTTATCCGTATAAGATCATTTCTCATCCATGTAAGGACTGTCCACGAACTGAGTTAGCCCAGGTAGCTCACTTGGCTCTGCTCGAAACTAAGTTCAAGCTGAGTAGAGCTGATTTTTGAGCTTGAAAAACTTTTGAACTGAGTTCGAGCTTGCTCGAGCTCAACTCAACTTAGATTAAATTACCACTCGAATCAAACTCGGATTAAGCAGTTCAATGACTCAGTTATTTTGATATTGATGTTGTTCATTGAGTGTTTGATGAAATAATTCAATGGAGTATCGATTAGTGGCAAGGAATGTATGTATATGAAACAAATATCATTTTCTTTTTAATTTTAATGTTATCTACAAGGTGTTTGATGAAATACATGTAAATGATTGCTACTGTTTTACATACAGTGAGAAATTGAAAGTGCACTTCATATGTTTGTGAAAATGCTGCACAAGCTCAAACTCGACTCAAACTAATCCAAACTGCTGATTGAACCAAGCCAAGTTAGTCAGTGAAGCTCGAGGACCAGGCCGAGCCGAATCGAGCTGTGTAAAACTCAACTCGATTCAACTCGTGTACACCTCTGCATGTAAGTAGACACCTTGGGGAAAAGTTTAGATGGACTCTCAGGATCATTTGATTAAAGGCTCATTGGTAAAAATAAAAAACAAAACAAAAACAAAAGAAATGATAAGAATTTTTTTCTAAGTATTTGAAGGAATGGATTTTATTTAAATATTTAATTTATAAATAAAAATATTTCTTTCATCTAACAAATATTACTTTATATTTTGTACATAAAAATTTTAGAAATAGAAAAGTTTAATAATGATATTGAAAGTTTATGATTTTCTTTACCAATCAAACAAGAAAAAAAATATAAAATATAAAATAAAAATAAAAAATCAATGGTTATATTTTTCACAGTGTAATAATCCATATGTTGTTTTCTACGGCTTGGTCACTTAATGAATGGATCATCATAATTTTATGGCCAAGATTTTTTGTTGCTATCCAATGAGAAGAATTAAAACCTCATATACTCCTTTTAGACCTAACCACGAGTTTTCATCGGGAATAGTTTTTTCTATCTCCTCCCATCCAAATCGGTGTGCCCATCACATCAACGGTCTGGATCAGCGATCGGTGGGTTCCACTCAGAGAAAACTCAAGCCACGGGACGCGGATTACCTACTGATCAACCTGACAGCAGCGATCTGGCTACTGAAGTGACGTCACCACGTTCTGCAGGCCCACCATGATCTATGTATTTTATCCACACCGTCCATCCATTTGGAGAGATTATTTTAGGGCACTGGTCAAAGAATGATGCAGATCCAAATCTCAAGTGGACCCCACCATAGAAAACAGTGGGGATTGAACGCCTGCCATTAAAAACTTCTCAGACCCACGGAACTTATAAACAAGCTGGATCTCAAATAAACATCATGGTGGCCCCAGGAAGGTTTCAACGGGTGGCCGTCACTATCCCCACTGTTTTCTGTGGTGGGGTCCACTTGAGCTTTGGATCTGTCTCATTCTTTAGTTCATGTCTTAAAATAATCTCTCCCGATGGATGGACGGTATAGATATAAAATATACATCATGGTGGGGTCCACAGAAGATGTTGACGTCTCGAGTAAAGTTGCTTTGTATTACGAAAATTCGAAAGGAGAGGGCGTAGATGTATACTGCCGTGTTTGTTGTCTACCATCATCTCACGTGATTCAGAAAAGCATAACCGTGGGTTCTTTGTTTCAAAAGAATCGGATGGTTGGCCACATCTTTTTCTTTTTTTCATGCATGGATTCATATTACAAATCCCTTGTATAAGGGCATTTTGGTCACTAAAACTTGCCCAAATTCATGCACTTCCGACAGTTGACGCGGTTGATATTTCACCGACCACGTTTTCTGCTGTGGTGTCTCACACCTGGCATGCGTGCACATCACTCCAGACCATCCAAACCGTCTGTCCCATTGAGGATGGAGGATAGGCTGCGATTCGCACTGATCAGACAATCCTAGCCGTCTGTCCCACTGTGGTCTATGTGGGTGTGACTGTGCAAAAAAAAAAAAAAAAACCGTCTAGTTTCGATCATTGAATATGGACCGGCCGTGATTCATTTGATGGCTTTAAATTAGATTCTTAGTATGATTCGGTTATTATAATTATTTGGGCCACCTTCCATCCAAAGTGGGGCCGTGAATCGGACGGTTTGGATTGGATGTGCATACATGCAACGTTTGTACAGTCATTGAGACGATGGTGGTGGTGAACGTTAACGTCGTAGCCTTTTAACCTCTTTGATACTCGGGTAGAGTGCAATGATTGATACACGGGAACTTATAAATTACTTTGTTTTTTGCTTGCTTGGATTGTCAGTCATAAAAATTAAACTGCCAAAGTTATGTCCCAGTTTAGACGCATCACGACCCAAAATTTGGGCTTATTTGATAATCCAACAATTAGATCGGCGGATATTTATTGGACAGTTAAAATTGAAAAATATCCAATGGCCCTACTTTAGTAAACAAGTGCTTACAAATTAGAGGCTAGGATTGCTTGACCATTCTGATTTTGGGACTGCGACTTTTAGTGACAGTTGGTTCCACAATATAGTCGGCTTGATTTGAGTTAGTATATGCTACCTCTGCGCATAATTCCAAGCGCTTGTGTACCAAGTTGCCAGAGTATTAAATAACACCGGGTCAAGGGTTCGAGTACCCCTGGTGGTGAAATCCCACGGTGTGTGTGCGTGTGGCATGAGTGTGTGGGGGTGTGTGTGCGTGTGTAAAAATAATAATAAAAAAAAAAATAACGTCTTTTGCGAGATAGGTTTGTCATCTCATGTGCACGTGCCATTGCATACCGTGGCAACTGCCGATGTGGCACACATGTGTTGCAACGGAACTGGAAGGATGAGAGACGCAGGATACACCCCACTCAGAGGCCAAGCATAGGCAACTCATTCAACACAGTTAGCCTAGCCAACTTAACTCAGTCAACTCAATTCAGCCTAGTTAATTCAGTGAAACGCTGCCAATTCATTCCAACATTTAAATAAATAAATTTCAAAGACCAAAAACCATGGCACAAAGGAAAAATAATGACCATGAAAATATAAAGTACAAGAGATGTGCACACTTACAATTTAGAAAATTTTAATTTTCTCCTCTTTAAATTCTAGAAATATTTTATTTTCGATTAAAATCACCTAATATCATAATTACACCCATATATAGCATAACGTTCAAAATAGAAAATTAATCGTGCAATTATGCAAAATTGTACATGCCATTAATTTAAGCACCAATCGAGCAGTTCTTGATCAATCGAACTCCACATGTTCAATCGCTCAAATATGCTCAAAAATATCCAGAGATCTTACAAGTATTTTCCTAGTATTGTTGATTGCTCGAGCTTCTAAATTGATTGACCAAACTTATCAAAAACTCCTCAAAGACCAATTTGTATAATTTGAGACTCACTGGATCAATTGATGGTAAAGTAGATTGGTTGATCAAGACCCTATTTCATGTATGGAATGAAAACATTAGACAGCATCTATCTATGCTATTTTTTCATTAGTAGCAACCTTTCACTTTTTCTAATTCAAAATTCATAAAAAGGTTCACTAACATTCATTGAAAATTCCCAACAATAATAATAGGGAGACGTTAAAAATCACCAAAAGGCTTATTATTATTATTATTATGTGTTTTTTTCGAAAAGAAAACCCCAACAAAACCCTTCATCTTGTGACCACCCTTTGTACTCACCCTGGCCTAGACATCTGGTCAGCCAATTAATCCAACCTATGAAGTAAATGGGCAGTTGATAAACTTCGTTAAACTTTTTGTCAGCTGTTCATTTGTTCCCTGCATTGTCTCCGACTGACGACTAGAGGAGTCCGATTCGTGGCCCGCTCGGTGTATGGGTTGAACATCTCACACGTGCACTAGAACCTAGCCATTCATCAGGCACGAGTGCACTCACTAGGTAGGCCATAGTACGAGTACATTGGTCCTTTTCCAAGTCATCCATTTTCTCATTTTGAGTGTATATAGTCCATACCTGATTACCGGGCCAACTGATTTTTGGGCCAGAGAATGGTCACCGTGCACCCTACCTGACGAGCAGCCAAGATCTAATCCACGTGTGCCATGTTGGCACGTGAGAACGATACTCGTCGTGAATCTCGCAAACGCTTGAGTTGTTTGACACAAGCATAAAAGGAAGCGAAAGAGACGAGCACTGGAGGAGTGGAGAAATACTCAGCACAAATAGCCAAAGCGGCGGTCAGTCGTACCACTCAAAACTGCTTCTTGTGCCCTTTTGACCCAAGAAGTTCTACATTGGGACTCAGATTTTTCACTTCCACGTTCTGAATCTTCTGATCGGTAGCTAATACCGTTGATCAAGAGGACCCCACCATGGATGGCTATGCCTACCCTATGTAGGACAGTCTTAACATTTTAATCTGTGGCTTACAAATAGATGGTTGAAATGTCACATATCAAAATGGCCCATGATTGGTGGCTAAGATCTTCCAATATGGTATATATTTTTTGAGTTGTTGATCAACAGTCGGATACACCAGACCAACGGTCTAGATTACTGAGAAATGGACTCCTCATGTCATAACTGAAACCTGTGTGTACTGTGCGAGTCCTCGGTTTAGGATCCTAAATTACTTTCTTAGACGACTTGACCAGATATAAAAATCGTTATTTAGTTTCAGATGCACTCGCAACCAAAGAGAATCAGAGAATAAATAGATATAACAGATGGGACCAGTTCGTAAGATAAGCTTAACCTACAATATGATACATGGGTCCTACTGTGATCTAAGGACCATATCCAATCCGTCCATAAGGTGTAACTCTTAATTTTATTCCTATTTAAACCAGGCCAAGAGAAATCAAAGGAGATTCACACCATAGGTAAAACTTAGGATGGAAATATGCACCATCAAAAAGTTCTAGATTATGTGTGAAGTACAAATTGATTTTATACTCCATCCAAAACATTAATAACACTAAATCCATCATGATGAATGAAATTATTAAAATTAGGCCATTAAAAAAATTCAGATGGTACACATCAGGTTATTTTAGAGGCTTTAAGAATGATTTTAAATGTGGCAGTTCAACTGAGTTTCTGATAGGACAGATTTTTTGGATTTTAAAAACATGACTGGGCCCACATGGTGAACGGATTGGATTTTATGAGAACAATACGGTGGACCCACAAACTGCGTTGTAGATAAACTCATTCTACAAACGTTTTACAGGAACCATCCTCGTAAGTCAAAACAAAACGCGACGTAAGAAACAAGTTCTCGTGGAACGGCACCCTGAAGTCCATCAGACATGAAAGAATTACACCATATAATAATATGGCGAACCATATGCATGCATGCATGCATGCATTGACCATCCACGTTGCATATATTTCATTTGATCCATACTGTTCAAATTATTGGACGAGACTCAGATGGATCATGACGTAAATATTACACCCATCGGAAAATTCTGGCCATCTATCTCATCAGTGAGCAACCAACAGACTGTTGAAGAAAAGTTCGATTGTCCAATTTCATTGGACAAAATTAAAATGTTAGGATCATTGGATAAGTAGAATTCTTTTATTCCTAGACCAATATTCATGCATGCCACGTGTACGGTGGATGTACGTAGACATGTCACCCCTCATCATACACTGCGAGACTACTCCCTCTCTCTCTCTCTATATATAGATACATATTATTTTGAAGAACAAGTCCTTGTTTTATTTATTTATTTATTACTATTATTAAATATATTTTTTGGTCGCTCCTGATTTATTGAAATATTTTTATACTTTCTATATTTTTTTATTTAATTTCAGATACTGACCTGGATTCAAAGATGTTGAGAGGTAGATAAATCAATATAATGAGAATGACCACCTACAGCTGCTGCATGTGAACTTTCCAATACTACCTCTTCTTTCTTGCTAACCTATCACATGTATCGGGTATCAGATCCCTGGTGTGAAAATGAACCTGATCCACTCAGCTTGTGCAGTCAAAATCAATGGACAGATGATGGTAGAACTGTTGCGGTCCACCCAATTAGTGGATCTGCTTGATTTTCATACCAGGGGATCATTATGGTGCGGATATTCTAGATGCGTGACACGTTAGCAGGAAAAAAATGAATGGATGAGAAAGTTTAGATGAAGTCGTGGCACATTGATATGTGATCATTGCCCGTAATATACATATAATTAAATAAATCTTATATGGCACATGAAGAATGATTTAATTGGAAAATAAAAATGACTAGGTTCCTCAATTTTCCACCATTTAAAAAGAAAGATGGTGCGGCCATCACCTTCACATGTCGCACTGATGTAAACAATACAGACCATCCAAATTGTGTGTCTCATTCTGGATGGAGCCTGTCTCTAAAATCAACTGATCCAGAAATCATAACCGTCCAATTAGTAGCTATCAAAGGGAAAAATTAGATGGTTTATAATATCTTCTAGGTGTAATTTTTATTTTTATTTTTTTAATTTTGATCCATCCAAAGTTGAATCAGAGATTTGAACGGTCTGGATTTCCCGTGCAACAGTGCCACATGTATGTTTGAAGACCCACCATCCTTTTTAAATGGTGCGAAACTGACATAGGAACAGACGAGTCATAAGATGATCAGACTTTGTACGACCTTGATACGCAGGCACTCAGGCACTGTACACGTGGCATACATTAACTCAACTTAAACCGTCTAAACTGTGGACAGTTGTCTATGAAAGTTGTTTCAGTGTTTTTACGGGACGGTTTCTTTGAGACGGACCCTCCTTCACCTGCACAGAAAATAATGTCAAGGGAACCCTGGCTAGAGCCGGAGAACCTCTGATGCTTAAGTCAGTTATCGGGTCAATAGCCAAGAGCTTGTCTCGGTTAGTATTGCGTACCTTCTTCTGTTCTAAGCTTAGAGATTTATACAGTTTGTCAATCCTTATCTTCAGACGATTTTTCTCCTGGGATTGCTCAGGATCCCGAGAATCTCGGGATCCGCTACCCGTATCCCTGGATTTCCGTAGATCAGCATCTGTCCTCGTTCCGCCACTCTCCGTCTCGGCTAGATCTCGACCGACTCTGGGGGAGTCTCGGCCAGGTCGTGACTAACCTTGGGAGAGTCTCGGCCGACACAGGAGGACGGCTTCCCAGCCCTTCCACGGACGGAATAATCTCGATTTATATCGGTCATTCCTTGGTCCGTGACCGACAGAATCAACTCCCTGAGTGGATCTTATTCTATCGATTGAATGGCTTTAACACGCTCGGCCTTTAGTGGGTTTATGCAGGCGAGGTTATCACTCTAATAGAGCGACTTTAATCGTTCTTGCTTACGCCTCCCGCCCTATCCTCTGTTCTGTTGGTGTTGTCTAGGATTCTTCAGGCAGTGTCAGCGAAGCCGACCTACTCTCATCCGAGTCTCAGAACTTGACCCGAGCTTGACACATTTTTCCCCAACAGTGAGTCCCCCTTACTCCTTGTGTCGTCTATGGCAACAAGGAGTACGATTTTCTCGGTCGGTTCGCATTAGCATCTGAGAAAATGATGAGGCATTTAATGTTCTTTGAGTCGTCCCTAGCGTGCGACGTTGATCCTCCCAAGGTCGCACGTGCGGCCAGCCGTCAATTCGTTCCGTCCGCGTATAAAAGGCGGACGCGTGGCCACGATTTTACCGCAGTCAATCAGCGGTTGAACCGCGTTGAACGGGGGAGCCGAGGCGAACGTCGATTCGCTTTTGCCATAATAGCCCGGCCACGTGGCGCGGCTATAAAAGGCCCGGGCGGGAGGACGGTGCGAACTTTATTTTCGCTTGTTCTTCTCCTCCTCCTCCGCTGTCGCCTCTTTCTCCGTCAATCTTTCCTTGCAGTCGTCGTTGATTTCTTTGGTGAGTCTTTTCCTCCTTCTTTTATCACCTTTAATGGTCGCACACGGCTCTCAAAGCCCTCGGGAGGAAATGTCCGTAGATGAGGGTGTGTTTCAACACCTTTGGGACGTTACAGACCCACCTTCCCTGTTGACAGATGTCACGCCCCAAACCCAGAAATCAGATTCACAAGAATCTCGATCGCCGAATCCGGTGCCGACAGCCTCCGTAGTACCCCATTCTCGGCTCCCAGCGCAACATACGCCAGATTCCGATCCTAGGATCTTACAAGGAGGATTTTTTTTTTGTACATATAACTAGTAATAAGCATAACCACAAGTTTACCCAAATTATAAAGGAAACATCATCATCACATATCCACTAATATAATCATTTGAGTACAATGCTGAAAGGGAATACATAAATAAAGAAAAATCAAGCTCCAGAAGAACACTGCACGCTCCAAGCTCAATACTGCTGCAACCTAGCATCACCTGCACGCATCTATCGTGCATAAGCTTATAGAAAGCTTAGAGGGTGGTGTAAGTGTGTGCACAAGGTAAGTATCAAATGTTCAATACAATACCATCATCATACAATGACAGAGTAAGCGAAAGTATGGACAAGTTCATAAGTCAGTTAATTATCAGAAACGTAATATAAAACAGATATGCACTAAAGAGTCATAAAGAGTCAAATATCAGATGCCGAGGATGTAATGCAGTATACAAATCCTGCTAAGTCTTTCTAGGCCATATAAGTACAGAAATATAGCAACCCAAAATGCCATATGCCTGCGAATGTAATGCAATATGCGATGCGAATGAAATGACCATGCTGGAGTGTGAAGTCGGGATGATAGTACGTAGTATCGCAGGCTACGGGGCCCACCACAAGGGACTTCTATCTAAACCTGTCCCATACTTAAATTTGGATAGTCAGACTCATCGTGGTAAACTCCTGATCTCAGGTTAGTCGCGCGCCCAACCGAAATTCTTGCCATAACGAAGGTACACAACAATTAGTTGCGCACCACCAGCCCGAGTGTATAGTGAATGAATGAATGAATATGCAACTCCTACTCAATAAGTCCACATATCAGTACGGTTCCTCTCTGAAAAATCACCGGGATCTATTACACTCCAAACCAGATTGCCGCCCCATCGCGCGCAACAAGGCGAGTGGAAGAGACCTCACTATCCGCCTGTCAATATCGGGCCCGGCTCTTCGATAGCGGACCCATTCCTCGAGCTGGTCAAACTCAGCCTAGCTTTGCCCCCTCCTCTCGGGCAGGTAAGGCTGCACCCCCTTCCAACCGACCACGACACAGTGGAGAACGCAGCCATCTGGTAATCGGCACTCGACGCTCATCTACCCACTCGGTCTAGACGTTGGAGCAACCTCTGGAACCAAGAGGGTTTAGGGACTTTCACCCAGGGATATCTATAGCACCCCATGTAGAACAGATTTTTCGGTGTCCCATCTGGCCATCCACGAAATACCTGTGGAGGCTACGACCCTGATGTCGTTAGGGCGTATAGTAATCACAGCACACAATGCAAGATGCATGAGTCATACAATCCAGTCATGCATCAATCCTGCGCAAACCGCGCGCCCCTGTGGACAATTTTCGCCTACTAGGGAGTCTCATAACAACCCGTACTATGACATATGCAATGGTCAATCATATCTCATAACAAACATATAGATGATGCATATGGGCATGGATCATGATACTATGTAACCACATACTCATAATCGGTATCAATAATCGACCTCGACAATGTGGACATTTAACCAACATTGCCCCAAGGAACGACCCACATAGGTCTAAACATATAATGGGCCCTCGGCCTCACACAAGGGCCTAATACTCAACACAATGGGCCTTATTCAAGGGCCACATATACACAACACAACGGGTGTGCCCTGCTCATGGGCCTAATACATATCACAATGGGCCTTGCCCATAGGCCATGAATACATCATAATGGGTCTCGCCCACGATTGACAAGTAGAATCGACAATCGGCCACGATCGGTAATCAGTCTCGATAATCGGCCTCGATCGGTAATCGGTCAATCGGCCACGGCAATCGACAATCGGCCACGATCGGTAATCAGTCTCGATAATCGGCCTCGATCAGTAATCGATCAATCGGCCACGGCAATCGACAATCGGCCACGATCGGTAATCAGTCTCGATAATCGGCCTCGATCGGTAATCGGTCAATCGGCCACGGCAATCGACAATTGGCCACGACCGGTAATCAGTCTCGATAATCGGCCTCGATCGGTAATCGGTCAATCGGCCATGATAAGCAGAGTCGGCAACCGGCCACGTCAATCGACAATTGGCCACGATCGGTAATCGGTCACGGTAATCGGCCTTGATCGATAAACGGTCAATCGGTCACGATAAACAGAATTGACAATCGGCCATGTCAATCGATAATCGGCCACGATCGGTAATCGGTCACAATAATCGGCCTCGATTGGTAATCGGTCAATCAGCCACGATAAGCGGAGTCGGCAATCGGCCACGTCAATCAATAATCGGCCACGATCGGTAATCGACCTCGATTTATAATCGGTTAATCAGTCACGATAAACAGAATTGACAATCGACCATGTCAATCGACAATCGGCCATGCTCAGTAATCAGTCACGATAATCGGCCTCGATCGATAATCGGTAATCGGTCATGATAAACAGTCTCGATCGCTAATCGGTAATCGGTCATGATAATCAACCTCGGTAAGAATGAGCCTGACAAGGCCTAAGGGAAGGTCATAAGGAGGACATCTAACCATCATTGCCCGTCAACGTGGACATCTGACCAACATTGCTCCCATAGAGTGGCCCATATAGGGCTAAACATACAGTGGGCCCACGACCTCATAAAAGGGTCTAATATACATCACAAGGAGTCAAATACACGGGCCCAATATACATCACCACACTCATGGTCCTCAAATACATCAGAGTGGGCCTCTGGCACAGGCCAAAATACATCAAAATAGATTGCATCGATGGGCCGTATTTATATATCAAGTGGGCCGCATTAATAGGCCGCACCAACGGGCCAACATGCGTCAAATGGGGCCACATCAAATGGACCTCATACACACAACAAGTGGGCACTGTCATATGGGTCAAAATACAAACAAACGGACCTGCACATGGGCTATAAATATATCAAGATGGGCCTCATAGATAGGTCCCAAATATGTCAAGGTGGCCTCACGGATGGGAGTTTGGAATTACATCAAAAATCACCTCAATAGTTGCGAGTGCAACATGTGTATCGCTGCACACTATAATTCCATGGGGCAAAGGCCTACTAATGATGATCAGCACTGTCCAACCATTGTCCAGCACCGTCTAGACATGTCTGTACGGTGTGAATGAAATACATTCAACATGGTGGTGTTCACGTGGGTGTGGCCCATAGCAGATGGACGGCATGAATATCACACACACACATATATATACATATATCATGGTGGGTCCCACGTATTGATCAAACTGATATTTGTGTTTCCACAACGTCTAGGCCCACTGGACAGCCTGGATAAAAATAGATGGATGGCGTTGATACATACATCAAAGGTAGGCTCTACACGTGCAGCTACTGGACGTGTGGAATTTCAACACATACATCACTCGTGCAGCCGCTAGACGCGTGGAGTTACAATACATACATCATTGTAGGCTCTTGTCTAGCCAATGGACGGTGTAGGTGCAATGCACCAAGTCAAGGCAGCCCCACACGAACGGTTGGATGAAATACTTTCATCAGGGGTGGCCTACTGGTCCATCGTTTAGATGGACGGTTGGATGTCAGAGGTGGGTCCCACGCTGCATGGATGCAGCACACGTGCAGGGTGGGTGGCAGGAACACACACATTAGGGTGGACTCCCACCGTCCAGAAGACCTCCTGACGGTGAGGTAACACACATCAGTCACGGTGGACCCCACCGTCCCTAATGGATGGTGGATATACATACCTCATGGTGGGCCCCACACGCCCAACAGATGGACGATGTGAGTGAATCACAAACGTCAGGGTGAAGCCACGTCAACGGCCCACCCGTTTTGGGTTCAAGCTAGCATTTATGCTTTCTCTTCATACGGCCCAGCAGCAGAGGCTGCTGGACGTCCCATGGCTGGACGGCATGGATTATACTCTGAGCATGGGTCCCACAGGATCGTCCAGGCATGGACGACCCAGATATAAAATACATATATCATGGTGGTCCCCACCGTCCACGGTGTGGATGCACTGCATATGCATCACGTGTGGAATTTCCACACGGATGAACGGTTTGGACATAGAACACCCTCATGATAGGCCCCTCAGAGCTTGCTGACGTAATGCAGCAGCTTGGTACGGTGGTCTCCACCGCTGCTGGGCTCAGTCCAACACGTCCTCAGATGGACGGTGGACATACACACCTCAATGTGGACCCCACATGTCCAACAGATGGACGATGTGTACCAACACACGTGTACTGAGGTGGGGTCCACGCCAAGGTCGGCCACCAGTAAAAAAAAATGGATGGACAGTTTAGATATAATGCATACATCATGATCAGCCCACCGTCCAGGGGTCTGGACGGTGTAGGTTCAATGCACATACATCACATGGGAGCCCACTGTAAAATCCTGGACGGTGGGAATACATAACTCGTAACAAGGTGGGTCCCACCGTCAGGACAGATGGATTACTTAGATGAGGCACATACCTCATGTGAGATCCACAAGTGTGGACCCACGAGCTTGGAGAAAGCTGATCTTAATGTTTTACCAATGTCCAGCAGCAACAGCTACTGGACGTTGTGCATTCAACGCGTGCAAATGGAGGCGTCCGCATCAATGGACGGCTGGAATACTACACGCCGCACGATGAGGCCCACCACACTAATGACGTCACTACAACAGCCAGCACTGCCGGCTGTCCAGTAAATGGACGGCCCACAACCATTTAGATGCGACGCCGGTCCTGCATCAAGCTGATACTCATATTTCCCTTCATTCGGACCTGTCCAGACGGACGGCAACAACTCGTCTGTTGGACAGTCCATCAAGGTGGACCGATCCCGCAGGATGGACGATCATCACCAAGTGAGCCACCTGTCATAAAAGAAAGGGAAAGAGAGAGGGAGAGAAGCACCCACCTTTGATCTTCTTGAATTTCTTCTTCCATGAACGCCTTTTTAAGCTCCAATGGTTGAGATTTAACGGTCGAGATGGATCATGGATGGTGGAGATGAGAGTTAGGAAGTGGGCCATACATGGCCTCTTATGGAGGCTTGGACGATTCTTGCATGGAGAATGAGAGAAATGAGAGAGAGAGAGAGTGATGGGAGAGAAATAATGGTGAGTGATGTAAGTATGTACTTTGTTGTAAGAAATGTTGACTTTTGGGGAGGAGTGGTTGTACTTGGCATTAATTGGTGATGTATACTTTGATTGATAAGATTGATGGGATGTTTCGTAGAGATTCCCTTGATACTTGCAACGCGCGGTGTTTTCTCGAACTGAACGCGGGCCCATATCTCCTGGCCTGGGTATCGCCTCGGCGCGCGAGATGCGCCATCGAAACCGCGACGACGACGCGGTCGCTAGGGTACAAGTCTCGGGTTGAGTCGACTCGGGTTAACGGCGCGTGAATCAAGATCATGCACAAATGCCAGCTAAGGGTCGAGGTTACTGGAATTCGACCGGGAAGACCACGGAAGCCTACCGAACGATACGGTCAAGGTTACGGGTCTTACAACAGAGTTCGCTGTTGGAGCTGACGTCGCATTTCGGCTTGTCAGAGAATCCAGCAACCCATCGGCTGAGCGTCCTGCCCAGACCAGTCCATCCAGCGGTGGGACATCTCTGGTGACTCGTCCAAGGAAGCCTAACCCTTAGGTGGATCAGATGGAGGACGAGGATGGAGAGGATGACTTAATCACAGGCGAAGGAACGGTCGTTCCATACCCTGTGAACCGAACTGCGGAGGCTTTTGGGTCGTCTTCGAAAGGGGAAGGAGACGAGCCCAGCGGTCTCGTTGCCTCCATTCTTAATGAATCTGATTTAAACCGGATCAGGACTGGATACCATGTCCCTGACTCGGTCGTCCTTCATCTCCCTCGTCCGGGTGATTTGTCTGATCATCCCCCTGCAGGGATGGTCGCAATTTTTCAAGTCGCGATGCAGTGTGGCTTGCGCCTGCCACTCCAGCCCATTACCCGTGACTTTCTCTCTCGAGTCAAAATAGCCCCCGGCCAAATTATTCCAAATGCATGGAGGAACTTGTTTGGATGTGCCGTGCTTTGGTCCGAGTTAGAGCAACCTTCCCTCACGGTCGACGAGTTCCTCTATCCGTACCAAGTCCGACCAAACCCTAACTTCCCTGGCCTCTACTTTCTGAGCGCGTGGAGAGGCAAGGGGGGATCTCTAATAACCGACCCACCTACTTCGAACAAGTTCTGGAAGGAGAGGTGGTTTTGAGCGTGCGGTCGGTGGGAGTCGGCCGACACGTGGCCATACGAGCCTCGAGTATCCCGCACGTTCCGTAGAGCAGGTGACTCGGCGCCTCGGCCCACTGATCTTTCCTTTTCTTACTCTTCGTTTTTATGTCCTCTTCCGCTGATCTCGACCCTACAATGTCTTGCAGATATCTCGAAGAGGAGAGGGAATCTCGAGTCCGGGGCTTTGACTCGGATAAGAGAGCTGAGGAAACTAAGCGCGGCAGAGCGATCTTGGAAGTTGCTTCTGCAACCTGAGCGTCTTCACCTCGCAGGCTTAGACTCGTTCGTCTCAGGTATTTCGTCCTCCTTATTTGTCTTTTTGGTTTCCTGCTTGCTCTCTCATTCTTATTACTTGTCCTTGCAGACCTCCCCGAAGCTCGCCCTATTCTGAGACCTGCGCCCGAGAGCATAGCCGAGCCTCGCTCCGCCTTGAAGCCTCTTTCCAAAGTGAAGGCCCCCCCGAGATCGGCTCTGTTGTCCGGGTCTCGGCCCTCAAAGCAGTAGAAGACCACGGGCAAGGGGAAGGAAACGGTCACTCCACCTGCTGCTGCGCCCGCCGTTCCCCAGGTGGTCGTCCTTTCCGACCCTGATGAGAGGGCCGAGGAAGCGGAGCCGACCCATCCAGTGACTCAGGTGACACCTGAGTCGAGGCCTGTTGCTGAGGAGGTCTCAGGGCCGAGGGAGGCCCGCGCGAAGAATTCCCGAGAAGGGAGATGACTCAACAGGAGTCCCCCTTCACGAAGATCATTGCGGGGATGGTTCCTTGGGCGCTTGCCCAAGGGAGCGAGAGAGACTTCGCCAGCTATTACAACGCCCCGACGGCCCAGACCCTCGGGCATGCAGCGAGGCTGCTTTTTGAGGTAAACTTTTCTCCAATCTTGTGTCGCCCCTGGCTAAGTTTTTCAGCGCAGCTCACCGTCTCTGTATTGCAGCTAGCTCCTTGCCTCGTCAAAGCAAGCTCGGAGCTGACCGCCTCCCAGAAGCTCGCATCCGAGGCGGAGACTGCGAAGAAGGTCGCGGCCGAGGCTGAGGGCCGTAGAGAGATCGCTGAGAGCCGGATTGGCATCATGACCGGCGATCTTTCTATCGCTCGGAAGATGGCCGCGGACGCCCGTGCAGCTCTCGAAGGAGTCAAGGCCGACAATGCTCATCTGACTTCGCTCCTTCAAGAGGCCGAGGAGAGGGAGCGGCGCCTTCTCCAAGTTCACTGCGAGTGCGAGGGTGCTCTTGTTCGCGCGAAGGCCGAGGCTGCCAGCCTTGTTCAAGAAGCTCAGGAAGAAACGCGCCGAGCCAAAGAGGAGCGAGATCGAGCCGTGGACGCCTTCCTCGAATCTACCGAGTTTGAGGAGGAGAGGGACCATCTTTATTAAGGTGGTTACAAGGCCTGCGTCTTGGAGATGAGGGCGGCCTTCCCTGATCTCGATCTCTCCGCCTTCGAAGTCGACAGTCCGACCGCCGAGGCTGCCGAGGGCGAAGCCGCTGAAGGAGATGCCGCTGCTGACGAGGCCGGTCCTTCGGGCGTCGCATAGGATTCGAATTCCGACTGAATGAGACAGTCGAACAATGTACTTTTCTTTTTGTGATTTTTTTTTTGGTTACTGACCCGACATTGGGTACTTATATGAAATAGAACTTTTATTGAGTCGACTTCAATTACAGCGTTTTTAATTATATCTTATGGGTAATAAGTCTTGAGATGCTCGGCGTTTCAAGGGTGAGGCAACAGCTGCCCATTTAGGTCTTCCAGCCGTAAGTTCCAGGTCGGATGGTGCCTGAGACGACATAGGGGCCTTCCCAATTCGGCCCTAATGTACCCGACCCAATTTTCTTAGTATTTGGGAAGGTCTTTCAGAGGACCATGTCCCCGGTTCGGAATCGTCAGACTTTAACTCGGCGATTGTAAAATAGAGATACCTGTCTTTGTCGGGCCATCATCTTCAATCGAGCACTTTCTCTTCTTTCTTCCTACGAATCAAGTGCGAATGAGAGGAGTTCACCATTCTCTCGTCCATTATATAAGTTGACTCGGGCTGAACCAATACCGATCTCAACCGGTGCGACTGCTTCCGCACCGTAACATAGAGAAAAGGGAGTTTCTCCCGTCGCGGTCCGTGCTGTGGTCCGATAGGCCCACAGTATATTTAGAAGTTCTTCGGCCCACGCTCCCTTTGCTTCGTCGCCTCGACCTGTCCGTTCGTCTGAGGGTGATGAGGCGAGGCGTACACGTTACGAATCCCGAGGTTACTGCACATCTCCCGGAATTATTTGTTGTCGAACTGCCTTCCATTATCGGTCACTATCGTCCGAGGTATCCCGAACCGACATATGATATTCTTCCAAACGAAACTCGTGACCCTTTTCTCGGTAATTTTCGCTAATGGTTCTGCTTCAGCCCACTTCGTAAAGTAGTCCACCGCAACCACGGTAAATTTAGTCTGACCCTTCCCCAATGGAAAGGGCCCGATTATGTCTATCTCCCACTGCGCAAAGGACCATGGTCCCGACATCGGAGTCAGCTCCTCGGAGGGTTGTCTCGGGATCACTGCGAATCGCTGACACTTGTCGTATCTTTGGACGAATCGTTTGGAGTCATGCTGTATGGTCGGCCAGTAATATCCCTGCCGCAACACTTTGTTGGCGAGCGAGCGTCCTCCTGAATGGTTTTCATATATCCCTTCGTGTATCTCTCGTAAGATATAGTCGGCTTCTTGGGAGTCGATGCACCTTAGTAGAGGAGCATGAAAGTCTTTTTTATAAAGAATCTCATTCAAGATAGTGTAGCACGAGGCTCGAATTTTTAACCGCCGTGCCTCGGTGCGGTCTTCTGGCAGTTCACCATTGTTAAGGTAGCGGATGAGTGGGTCAAACCAAGCAGTCGCTGGATCGATGGAAAATAGGGCCGAGACTGTCGGCTCATTTACGCTTGGTTTAGGGACATGTTCAATCAGAACCGACCGAGGTATATCTTTCTCATCTGCTGAAGAAAGCTTTGCTAATAGGTCGGCTTTGGCGTTGTCGGTTCTGGGTATTCGAATTACTTCATATTTCTGGAATCCGCCGATCAATTCTTTAGCCTTTTCCATGTACGCCTTTAGCTGCTCTTTTCGAGTTTGATAAACACCGGAAACTTGGTTAACAACCAATTGTGAGTCGCTGAAAACGTTCAAATGGGTCACGCCCAGACTCGCGGTGAGTCTAAGGCCTAATAATAAGGCTTCGTATTCTGCTGTATTGTTGGACGCTTGAAAGTCGAGTCGCAAGGCATATTGCATATAGGTTTGGTTAGGAGTTTCTAACACTACCCCTGCCCCGCTTGCCTTCGAGTTGGATGATCCGTCGACAAATAGCTTCCAGGGTGTCGGCCCGAGAGAGGAGGAAGCCTCAGGTACATTAATTCCCTCTGGTTCGGGCATACTATCGGGATTAGGAACCACTTCGACAAGGAAGTCGGTGACGGCCTGTCCTTTTAAAGCCGCCCTGGGCCTGTAATGTATGTCAAATTCGCTTAATTCGACTGCCCACTTTGTAAGTCAGTCGGAGGCTCCCGGCTTTTGGAGAATCTGGCGGAGTGGTAAGTCGGTCACAACGACAATGGTGTGGGCCTGAAAGTATGGACGAAGGCGTCGTGATGAAACTACAAGAGTGAAGGCTACTTTCTCAAGCTGAAGATACCTTGTCTCTGCTGGTAGCAAGGCTTTGCTAACGTAGTAGACTGGCAGCTGTTTCCCTTGACTCTCTCGTATTAATGCTGAGCTTACTGCGGCTTCAGACACGGCCAAATATAACAACAACACTTCACCAGGCTCAGGCTTAGATAGCAGCGGTGGGGATCCGAGGTAATCCTTCAGATCTTGAAACGCTTTCTCACATTCATCCGTCCACTTCATCGTCTGTCGTCCCTTCAATTGCTTGAAGAACGGGAGACACTTGTCTGTGGCTCGGGAAAGGAAGCGATTGAGCGCGGCCACTCTTCCTGTTAACCTTTGAACATCTTTGATTATTTTAGGAGATTCCATTTCGAGTAAGGCTTTGATTTTCTCGGGATTCGCTTCGATTCCTCGCTGACTAATGAGGAAACTGAGAAATTTTTCCGAGCTCTCGCCAAACGCGCACTTGATGGGGTTCAGCTTCATTTTATATTTACGTAGAGTCAAAAACATTTCTTCCAAGTCCTTCTCGTGGTCGGACGCCCGTTTACTTTTGACAAGCATATCATCAATATAAACTTCCATCGTTCGGCCTATTTGCCGAGCGAACATTTTGTTCACTAACCGTTGATATGTTGCTCTGACATTCTTTAACCCAAACGGCATCACTCGGTAACAGTAAAGGCCTTTGTCGGTGACAAAGGCGATTTTTGATTTATCATTCTCGTGCATTACAATTTGATTATAGCCTGAATAGGCGTCCATAAAGTTTAGCAGTTCATGACCCGTGGTACTATCAACCAGCTGATCGATGCGAGGAAGAGGGAAGCTATCTTTGGGGCAGGCTTTGTTTAGATCCGTATAGTCTATACAGACTCCCCACTTCTCATTGGCTTTCTTTACGAGTACGACATTAGCTATCCATTTCGGATAGTATATCTCTTCGATGAATTTGGCTTTAAGAAGCTTGCCGACTTCCTCTTCAATGATAGCGTACCTTTTCGGGCCGTGAGGGCGACGCTTCTGTCGGATGGGCCTGTAGGTTAGGTCGATGTTGAGTCGGTGTGTTATGACCGAGGAATCGATCCCAGGCATGTCTTCATGACTCCAGGCGAAGATATCGGCGTACCGTCGAAGCAAGGTGATTATCCGTTCTCTAAGAGGCGGGCTCAAAGATGAGCCGATTCGGACTACTTTTGAAACGTTCGTCTCGGTTAATGGCATCGAGACGAGTTCTTCCATCGGTTCTCCCCGCTCGTGCGATCCGATACGGGGGTCCAGTGATTCAATCATCGAAACCGCAGTCGGGGCTTTCACCGCGATGGCGTAGCACTTTCGAGACTCTTGCTGATCTCCTTTCACTATTCCTACTCCCGACTCGGTCGAAAATTTCATGGAAAGGTGGTAGGTAGACACCACGGTTTGAAGGAGGCTGAGGGACGGTCGGCCGAGGATGGCGTTATACACTGATGGTTGGTCCACGACCAGAAAGTCGACCATCACGGTCCTTTGATGGGGCGCAGTTCCCGTGGTGAGCTGCAGCGAGACGATTCCCTCTGGAAGTACCTGTCCGCCCGAGAATCCGATGAGCAGGGTTCGGACAGGCCGTAGTACCGACCGACCTATGCCCATTTTATCGAATGCTTGGGCGAATAGGACGTCCGCTGATGACCCTGTATCCACCAGTATCCGGAACACTTTTCTATTCACGATGGTGAGGGTGACTACGAGCGCATCATCGTGAGGATGATGAATGCCTCGAGCATCTTCGTCAGTGAACGAGATACAATATTTCTCTCATTTTTTCTCCTAGGGAAGCCGAGATAGCAGGAGAACCTCGGACTCGGGGCGATCGAGGCTTCTGGCATGGTTTCTTCGGGCGTTATTTGAGTCCCCGCCGCCTTGATGACCCCCGACGATCGTTCGAATTTCTTCTTGGGGCCGCTCCTCACTCGGTCCTGCGGCGACGCCGGTCCCTACTGTATGTTCTCTTAGCCGGCCCTCTTTAATCAGCCGCTCAATCTCGTCCTTCAAGTGATAACAGTCACTCGTGTTGTGACCGTGGTCACGATGGTAGTAGCAGTATTTGTTCTTGTTTCGACGATCAGGATTCCCTCACATTTTTCGAGGCCAGTTGACGAAGCCCTCGGTCTTTATCTCCATGAGTACTTATTCAGGAGATTTGTTCAGGGGGGTATATGTAGAGAATTTTCTGTCTGATCGCTTTCCTAGCCTGCTGTCGTCACGCCCTCGGTCGTCTTTTCTCTTTTTCTCTCCGACCGAGTCGGCTTCTTTTTTGGCCGACTCTTTTGCCGATGGTTTCGTGTTCTGAATTTTTTCTCTTAGGAGTCGCGTCTCTTCCGCATCGGCATATTTGTCCGACCGAACCATAAACTCACCCAGAGTATCGGGCGGGTTTTTATCCAGTGACGCCAAAAAAGGCTTGTCTCTAACTCCCTGCATGAGAGCGTTGAGAACTATCTCCTCAGAATGCTTTCGAACTTGCAGGGACTCGAAATTGAAGCGTTTAATGTAGTCTTTTAGTAGTTCTCCTTCCCTCTGAACTATGTTGTTCAGATGCGCGGGAGGCTTCGGTTTCTTTTTTTCGCCAATGAAATTGCTGAGGAATGCGTCACTGAGTTCGGCGAACAACTTTATCGACCTGGGTTTCAATTGCTTAAACCAAAGTCGGGCTACGTCCGTTAAGGTCAGAGAAAACGCTCGGCACATAACCGCGTCCGAGGCGTCGTGCAATTCCATGTAAGTCCTGAAGCATTCAAGATACTCTGTCGGATCGGTCTTTCCGGAAAAAAGAGTTATCTGGGGTAAGCGGAACCTTTCCGGCAACCGGGCCCGCATTACCTCGTCCACGAACGGAGAAGCTTTTTTTTCATGTTTGGTCGGATCTGAGTTCCGACCGTGCTTTATATCCGCCATCTCCTTTGCCATCTTCTCTCAGACCTCGTTCTTGAAGTCTTGTATATCAGCCTTCCAGGGTTCGGCGCTCTCTGCCGTTTCTTCAGCGTCTGCAGGTAGCCGACTACGCCTCCTCTGATCTATTTTATGCCTCAGATCAGAGGGAGGCAAAATGGCTGCTGCTGAACGGGCAGGCGCCGGGTGACTTGGTTCTCGAGGCTGACTCGGTCGTCTAGGCGACTGTGGCGCGAGAGGCTGCGCTACAGACGCTGGTGGATGAGCTTGTGCAGACTCCTGGCGCTGCATCTGCTGGTTACACAGTTGTTCCAGCATGTGTTTCATGGCAGCCATCTCGGAACGCATTTCTTGAACCTCGCGATCCAGGTATACGTTCTCTTGATTGGACTGGTTTGCAGTCGCAGGCGATGCTGCCGGGGGAGCTCCCTGAGCTATGCTAGCAGCGGCCTCCCCAGCTTCATTTGGGTCCGTCCTTCTTGTTCTTGCCATTCGAATGGTTGGAGAAAACGGCTTTTTGTCCGTATCCCACAGACGGTGCCAAACTGCTGCAGTATTTTTATGGGACGGTTTCTTTGAGACGGACCCTCCTTCACCTGCACAGAAAATAATGTTAAGGGAACCCTGGCTAGAGCCGGGGAACCTCCGATGCTTAAGCCAGTTATCGGGTCAATAGCCAAGAGCTTGTCTCGGTTAGTATTGCGTACCTTCTTCTGTTCCAAGCTTAGAGATTTATACAGTTTGTCAATCCTTATCTTCAGAGGATTCTTCTCCTGGTATTGCTCAGGATCCCGAGAATCTCGGGATCCGCTACCCGTATCCCTGGATTTCCGTAGATCAGCATATGCCCTCGTTCCGCCACTCTCCGTCTCGGCTAGATCTCGACCGACTCTGGGGGAGTCTCGGCCAGGTCGTGACTGACCCTGGGGGAGTCTCGGCCGACACAGGAGGACGGGTTCTCAGCCCTTCCACGGACGGAATAATCTCGGTTTCTATCGGTCATTCCTTGGTCCGTGACCGACAGAATCAACTCCCTGAGTGGATCTTATTCTATCGGTTGAATGGCTTTAACACGCTCGGCCTTTAGTGGGTTTATGCAGGCGAGGTTATCACTCTGACAGAGCGACTTTAATCGTCCTAACTTACGCCTCCCGGCCTATCCTCTGTTCTGTCGGTGTTGTCTCGGATTCTTCAGGCAGTGTCAGCGAAGCCGACCTACTCTCATCCGAGTCTCAGAACTTGACCCGAGCTTGACACATTTTTTCCCAACAAAAGTAATAGTCGATTTTTTCATTTTAACCGTTTAAAAAATGTCCACCAATTAACCCAGTAATTTTTTATGCATGGTACATCTAACTGGCAAATATAATTTCTATAGTTCAACTTGACTTACATCAATAAGACGACGTATGCAATTGCTGATCAGTAACTTCAAAGTGCCTGTGTATCAACCATCCCACTCGGACAGAGTCTTAAAAGGTAAGAGAGAAGGATGAGGTGATAATTAAGATGATAATTGGTAGGGCTTGGTGCTCACGCACTCAGGACTCACGTTGGGAGGTCGCGACTTGGGTGCGCACGAACTGTTTCCCGCGTTTCAGTGCATTTATTTATAGTTTAAATAGCCAATGTCCCAAAAAAGGAGGACCCTCGTGTCACATGCCTCGATCCCATTCATAATTTCTCTCAACTTGACTTCATGAGGTGGACCCACCATATCAAAACTTTGTATTTTATTAGCCGTCGGCCCCACTTGTGGTTTTCCTTTATAGGTAAGATCTCAACGTTGAAGCGGAGACCAGGATTTCTCTTGCTAGAACCCTTGTTAAAGGGAAACAGATTGGCTGCTCCCTCTGCCACTAGCACGGTGGCTGATGGTCAGTGTGCTCTGTGGGCCCCACCATGATGTATGTGTTTCATCCATGCCGTTCATCCATATTTACAGATAATTTTATTGCCTGATTCCAAAAATGAGAGAGATATAAATCTCAGGTGGACCACACCACAGGAAAACAATATTGATTGGATATTCACCATTAAAATCCTCCTAATGCCCACTGTACTGTTTATTTGACATCCAATCTGTTGATTATGTCATACGGACCTAGACGAAGGGAAAAAAACAAAGATCAGCTTGATCCAAAACTTTTATGGCACCTAAATATCTTGTAGTGTGGTTGACTTGAGAATGGGATATACCTCATTTTTGGTCTCATACCCAAAACTGATCTATAAAAATAGATGGATGGCATGGATGAAACACATAAAACATGGTGGGGCCCACACAGCACCGACCATCAGCCATTGGCCGGTGGCAGGGGGAGTAGCCAATCCGTTTCCTTGTTAAAGGGAGAGCCGGGTGCAACCAAAAGCTCTGTGGACCCCACCTTTATGTTAGCACTAGCTCATGTTAGGAGGTGATCCATAAAATAAGGTAGATCTCAAACTCAAGTAGCCCACATCACAAGTAACAATAAGGATTGTACTCCCACCGTTGAAACCTTCATGGTTTGGATCAAACTAACATTTATATTTCCCATCATGCCAGTGAGAATCATGTAATGAACGGGTTAGATTAATATGAAAATGGGACACCCAAAAATTAAGCACATGGAACCATGAGGTGGGCCATACCACAGAAAGTAGTGGACAAGCACCCGAAACATATGAATAATTTCAGACGTGTTTATGTTTTACATGGATATTTCTGTAGGTTAAGCTTAATCTATTATAGTAATAAGCTATCCAGCCTCTACATTTTTATCAATCTCAGGTCTCTTCATTTCCATTTCTAGGAATTCTTTAAAGGTTTCTTTCTTTTAAAGAATCTGACTTTCTAGAGTTATGGTAAACTCACAGTCATCTTTAGATACCACCACTCAAGATGAACGGTCTGGATTATCACATAGTTGTGTAAAAGGAGTGAGCTGATTAATACAAGTACGCAAAAAATAATAATAATAATAAAATCAATCAAACAAACAAAGAAGAAGAAGAAGAATATGGGATCAGAGGTACGTGTTTAGTGCAGCTCAATCCAAAGAAAACAGTCAAAAAATTCGGTCAAAGTTGATCTCTGTGGGCCCCACCATAATATATGTCAGACATCCACCCTGTCCATCAAATGCGCCACTACCTATTAGACTTAAATTCCAAAATTGAGCCTGATCCATGATTTATATGGGCCACACAACATGAAAAGTTGAGAATCCACATCAACCCATTAAAGAAAAAGGCTAGACTAACGTAATACTTCATCATCATTCAAAAAATAAAAAATAAAAAATGTGGTATCTCCTCGACTTACACATGGTGTAAGTGCACAAAAAATTAGACAATCTTAAATGCGCCATTTGATGACCACTATTTGGACGGTTTAGAATTTATTATATGACTATGTTCCATCCACGGTAGGACCCGCAATCCAAATTCCCTGGATTGACGTGCATGTATGCCATTTCTACACCACGTAATAAATCGCATCGAGAGGGGAATTTTTTACCATACTCGAGCAGCTTCAATATGCATGCATGTCTATATATAGACTTATCGTGGGACCACGTCGTGATGTATATGTTCTTTACCTACGTTATCCATCAGTTTCGCCAGATTATTTAGAGCATGAGCCCAAAAATAAAGAAAATCCAATTCTCAGGTGGACCATATTATATAAGTATGATCTAAAAGAAAATGGATAGAGTGAAATGGTGGAATATGATTCGTCTACCATCAAAATTAATTAAAATAAGGCTTAAATGGCAATAATGATGATTTCGTCCATGTCCCCCACCTAGAAAACCACAAGACTACTGTCATGTTTCCCAAAGTTATAATTGCTTAAGACTCTTAGTTAATTGTGGCTGAGAAATTTTGAAAACCCTGGCTTACCCACTGATAAAAATTGACAAGATAAGTGGCATGTGGGCCACATCCATGGAGTTGGACTCTAGCTATTAAACCACTACTTAATTACCTATGTATATTATCACTAGCGTTAATGGAATTTTTAATCATTTTAATATTATTTATATACATTATATACATGTAATTTATTATTTTTGAATTTTTATTTATTTTTTTCATTCAAGGATCAAAATCATTTTTAACAGTAACATTTTCTCCCATCCGTTATTCACGTAGTCTCTGCGTTTGTCTCCTCCCTCTACAATCTCTAGGTATCTCTAAAATCATTTAGACTTCCCGAGACTCCCCTCAACTTCCTTCGCCTCTTTCAACGGAAAAAAAAAAAAAAAGAAAAAAGAAAAGAAAGAAGGGCATAAGCAACCTTAATAGTAATACTAGGCACTGGATCTCAACGCGTCTAGCTATTAAACCACTACTTAATTATCTATGTATATTATTACTAGTGTTAATGGAATTTTTAATCATTTTAATATTATTTATATACATTATATACATGTAATTTATTATTTTTAAATTTTTATTTATTTTTTTCATTCAAGGATCAAAATCATTTTTAACAGTAACATTTTCTCCCATCCGTTATTCAAGTAGTCTCTGCGTTTGTCTCCTCCCTCTACAATCTCTAGGTATCTCTAAAATCATTTAGAGTTCCCGAGACTCCCCTCAACTTCCTTCGCCTCTTTCAACGGAAAAAAAAAAAAAAAAAAAGAAAAGAAAGAAGGGCATAAGCAACCTTAATAGTAATACTAGGCACCGGATCTCAACGCTGGGTACTTAACCAATACTTCATACTAGGCTGAAGGCTTTTCAACCTGAAAGTTGCATTCTTACCAAAATGGCAATCGTAAGAGAGTTGAGTTTTTTTTACCATATTAGGGTTTTGTTATCTATCCCTTTAGATGGACATGGATTGCTCGTGCCTAGAGGTGTACACGAACCGAGCTAGCTTGGTTAGCTCGCTTAGTTAGCTCGCTTGACCCGACTCGAAAAAGCTGGATTCAACTCGGATCGAAGCTGAGTACAAACCGAGTCGAGCTGATTTTTTGAGCTCAAAAATGAGTTCGAACCGAGTTCGAGCTGGCCCTAGCTCAACCCAACTTGGATCGAATCCAGCTCGAATCGAACTCGGATCGAACCATTTTGGTGACTCGGTTACTTTGCAATTGATGTTGCTCACCAAGTGTTTGATGAAATGACTCAACGAAGTGTGGCTGGTGGCAAGGAAGGTATGTACATGAAACAAATACCCTTTTTTTTCTTGGTTTTTATGTTGCTTGGAAGGTGTTTGATAAAATATTTGTAAAACCATTGCTTCTATTTTACATATAGTGGGATTTTGAAGATGCAGTCCAGGTGTTTGTGAAAATGCTACATAGGGGAACTTGGCTCGAACTGGCCCGAGCTACTAACCGAATCGAGTTGAGCTGGCCAGTCAAGCTTGAGGACCGAGCCGAGCCAAGTTCGAGTTGAGGTTAGCTAGTAGCCAAGCCGAGTCAAGCTGAGGCAAGCTTGACTCAGTTCGACTCGATGTACACCCCTACTCCTGCCCTAGGGGGAAGTTCCTATAGTCAGAAGTTGTGTATAAATATGACCGTGACAAATCCACTCCATCATCAGTTTTGAAAGACCATAATATAGCATGAATAAAAAAAATCAAGAAAATTCAAATTTTATGCATGCCACACCAAACCAAACAATGAGAATGGAAATATCCATAGTTGAAACCTTTTTAGAGCGGACCATGATGTTTACATGCCAAACAGGAACATCCACCATTGAAACCTTCCCAAACCCAACCATGATGTTTATTTGTCATCCAAATCATTCCTAGGGTTATTACCACTCAAATAAACTATATGCACAAGTATCATCACGATACAAAACTCTCGTGGCCCCCACAAAGTTTTCAATGGGGGGCACTCAACCATGTTGTTTCATATGGTATGGTCCAAATGAGTGTTGTACCTTATTTTTTACCCGCATCATTGCATGAGTAATATACATCATGCATAAGATTTGTGAAGATATTTGAGGTGCTTTTTGCAAAAATAATAGTTGCAATTGGTCAGGTGATACATGTCATCTAAGGGCAGAACGTGACCAAGAAATCAAAAAAGTGGAATGTGGTCAAGTGAGAAGAGTGGTTACCAGGATAGATGTTAAGAAGAGAAGGAAGAATCTGGAAGGCCAGAGTAGTGCTGAAGCAGTTGGTGTAATCAATCGGACGTGGGAAGATGCATCAAGATAGTTGTTTCAAAGAAGTCTATAAATAGCAAAGGAGCCCAACAGAGCAGTGTCTCATACCAACCCAAGCAAACTAATCAAATCTACCAATTATCCTTTATGCTTCTTAGCATAATCTGCCTTTTATGTTCCTTAGTGTAACCAGCAATGTAATCCTCTATTAGGAGTAGCAGTAACCAGTGGTTGTAATACTTAGCGGTAATCCAAGTCTATGTTCATACATCAGATTATTTTCATTATAATACAAGTAGTTCTTCTATCAAAAAGGTTCTTTACCTACAGTCAACTAAAGGTGTTTCCTTTTTGTTTGCTTTTGTATTTGAAAGTCATTTCGTATGGAAGGTAATGTGTAACTATTTTCAGAGGATGAACCCTACCATGATAATCGCATGATCATCTTAAATAGCTTGTGAGTGGCTAAATAGGTGGTCAATCTCCTCAGATCTTGATCATATGTAGTCAGATATGACATATCTTTCTATTTGGCGCTTGGGGTCAAAGTTGTTCGTTTGGAATCGATTTATACAGTCAGTTTTGGCACGCCTGCACATATTACACATGACTAAGTTTGAAATTGAGAGGTAACAATTTTTTAGCACGCCCGATGGGACACCCGATTTGGTAAACATGTCGATGTGATCCAATTAAGTAATCCAACTTTGGAAATATGAGTCGAAAGGGTTATCTAAAACTCTTCTTGGGCTAATGAGCTCATAACACCTACATGCATTGCCTCCACTCAGGGAAATGCAGGTGCAACCAGCACATGAACTCCTGAGTTTGCCATCAAACCCAATGCCCAATCCTCTAAACCAAGAGGAGGCATCCTCATCTCAGAGATATTCTCTCAAGGTGATATAAATAAGTTGAGTTGCGTGATATGCAGATAAGAATCCAACATATTGCAAAATAAGGGAGGGCTCAACCAGAGCAAGTGCGACCTCAGGTAGATTAATCGCGAATTCAGACATACAACTTCAATAGGTGGATATCCAAACAGATCAAAAACTTGAATCGGATGGTGGTTATCCTTATCGAGAGGGCGCCTAATGCACCTCAGCAAAATGTTGATGTCAAATCTGTGGGAAACTTGATGCCAATACCACCCCCACAATAGAATACACATCCTACTTTGACATAGGGTATATGAAATGTGCCTCCTCTTGTCAAATCTAGGCAACCTAAGTAGGAAACCAAAAACTTCATTCCTAAAGTTAGAATCATAGTCGTTGAGTTCCACCATTTGATTTGCAAAACCTGTCTAGTAGTTGTGATAGAAGAAGGTTGCTTAATGGGACCCAACGATGGTATAGAAGGGTTGATCATGCAAGAGTGGGATGAAGAGATATAAATTGATGAATATTTTGTGGTGGCAATGCAATTGGCTCTTCTTAGTTGAGCATGGTTGATGGAACCCTAGAATGAGGGTGGTTCATCAATCTAGCATGGTCGCTAGCTCATCAGTATCACCCGGCGACTAGGTAGTTTTCGTGTCTTCAAGAATATCTTCATCATGCCGAGGCGCGTTGCTTGCAGTTGCTTTAAAATCAGAGCGGTTAAGTTCCACCATTTGATTTACAAAATCTTCCCTGTCAGTAGGGGTGATAGTTTCTATAATTTATTAAAGAGAAGGGGACTACTATAAGAACGACTTATTTTTCAACAAACGTAAGTTCTCTTGTTACTGCACAAATGAGAAATATTATAAAGATAAAGAATATAAAGTGAGATAAATAGAAAAATAAAATGAAAAATATCCACCTAAATCAGAGAAAACAACAAGGTAGAGTATTAGTGGATCACTGATTGAATTTTGGTTAGATCACTGATAGACACATTAAAAGGAGTAAACAGAGGAAAAGGTAGTGGATTGGGATAATACGATTTGAGGTAACGATCGAGAAGAAGGTTAGGATCATTCAATCTTTTCTTATCTTTTTTTTTTTCATTTATTCGAAACTCGATTGAATCTAGCTTCCACATGCCTATTATGAGCCTGATCCATTTCCCAAGAATATTTCGCATATATATGGTATTCCTAGACAGTACTTAGTTTTAAAATATTTTTCAATGGCAAGAACATTGGTTGCACGAGAAATACTTGGAGTTTTCCTCATGGTTCGGTCATCCTTAGCCATCATAGAGGAACTTATTGGCATTGTAGGAGTAGTAGAGGGGCAGGAATCGGACTTGGATGAGGTCCAAGGTCTAAAATCCTAACAACTTGAGGAGCTATAGAAGTTGGAGCTGGTCAAATTGGTTGTTCAATTTAGAAGGGCTAGTGATCGAGACTTTTTTACGCTTGCACAAAGGAGATACTGGTTCTATTCTCTTTTTTTTTTTTATGAAGGAGAGGTGATTAGTGTATCTGATATTCGTTGAGACTATGTCATTTTTTAGCCTAAAGATGCAGTTAGCTTTGATGTAACTTTCTTTGCATTCCTCTCAATCACCCGTCTCTTTTTCTCAACCATGAGTTCATCTGTCTTAGTTTCGGAAGAGAAAGGTCGAGTGATGATGAGATTAGTAGGTTCGGTGACCAATTTATTGTATTAATTCAGCCACTAATCATGAAAAGTGATCATTTCGTGGGGACGAATTTGAAAGACAAATAGTTCAAAAGTAGCGTTGATCATATGGAAGTTTTTGTGAAGAATCTAATAAATGCCGACCAATTCCACAAAAGAACACTAATGAGGAGGTTGGTTAGAAGTTCTATGAGTGAACGGGTAAGGAATGCATTGGGTTAAGAAAAATTGACGGGTGAGAATATTGAGATAGTTTTTCTCGATCCTTACCTTAGAATTGACACCAATTTTCACGGTGCCACAATAGGAGAGGTCTTTGCAAATGAGGTAACTTTTTCAGGCCTAATCTTTGTTCTCAGTCATGACAATGTCGGTCAATTAAAAGTTCTTTGCGGTGAACCAAGCTAGGACAATTTCTTTATTTTGGAATGGGTAAAAGGAATGATTGGGCATATCAATGTGAAGAGAGAAGAAATTATTCATACATTCTGCAAATGTATGAATGACCCTATGATAAAGAATATTGCGCTGACCGAATATAGATGAATAAAGATTGGGAGTAGAAGGGTTGCAAGTAAAAGAATAAAAATATTGACAGAGTCACATTTGGAGAAGCCATAAAGGTCCTCCATTGTGGTAAAAACATTTAGTTGTTTCTTCATAAATATCACGATACAAATGAAGTGAGAGTCAGTTGCCATCCTCGAACTAACGTCTCAACCAAATAAACATATTGTTTCATGATTTATACGACATTCACGCTGAGTAAATAATGACATATTGACATCAATAGAAACACTATGTTCCTAATCATTAACTGCAGCATTCTTTTTGTGCTAACTGAGCATGAAGTTAAAATACGTTCTTCCATTCTTGTGTAGAAAGATGAAATGGTGTTCATCATCCTGGGCAAAACTTGAGTAGACTATGTCACCAATAAGAAGAAGATGGGTGAAAGCACAAACATCTATGATTGTAGGGCTCATGGGACCACTTCCAAAATGGAAGGTGTTGGTCGATCATCTCCATAAATTCAAAACTGCAGAAATGAGAAAAGTATATGCTGGATATTCAAAAAGAGAGAACCTAATGCATTTGTAAATTCTAGCTTATTTCCATATTTTGTCATGTTGCTGAACTACATGATTGTACCATTCTATCCACCTTTCCATTAGTTTTAGCTAGGATCGTGAAGGCACCCATAAGATTTGGGAAATCAAATTAAAGTAATAATTTTTCATCTGGACAGCTTGGGAAGAACTAACAAACCGTTGAAATTTTCTAGTGAGAGCTGGTCCAAGTGAAAAAAAATATTATGTTCTAATTAACAGGGACGTTGAAAATAATATCGTTTATGATAGCAGGAGCGAGGGTGTCTAGATCTCGGATGAGATTTTCCTGATGGGAGGTTAGAGGAGCAAAAGATGAAGAAGCAGTCATGGTGGTGATATAGATTTTGGAAGGAGGAGAATATAGTATGAGAGTAAGATGCGTAAAAAAAAAACAAAATTGATTCGAAATTGCATATTTATCGGTGAGGAGCATGTGCATTAATGAAAGGATAATCATGACTCCTCATATGATTCAACCATTTAGAAGAAGTTCATGTCACAATAACAACCATGGAAAAAGCAAGACAATCATTCAGATTTTCATCTCAGTTGAGCAAGATCAACAAGGAGTTGACAGGTGTAATGAAAAACCGATCACATTTATTGCATTGAACAACGAACCACTATCGTTGTCACCTTTTTTTCCCAAAGCAATGTTGTACCCTATTTTTTAACATTCATGGAAGAACCAATTAGGAACGAGCACATGTCATTGGATGAGTAATATACAACACCCATACAATCTACGAAGATATTTAAAGCACTTTTTGTGGAAATAACTAGTGTTGTTAGGGTGATACATATCATCTAAGGGTAGAACATGGTCGAGAAATTAAAGAAGCGAAACATGGCTAAGAAATCAGAAAATCAAAACCTAATCAAGTGAGAAGAGTGGTTATTGGGACAGATGTTAAGAAGAGAATAAAGAATCTAGAAGGCCAGAGTACTACTGAAGTTGTTGTTGTAACCAATCGAACATGAGAAGAAGTATATAGATTATTGTTTCAGAGAAGTTTATAAATAGTAAAGGAGCATAAGGAAGTAATGTGTCTCATACCAACCCAATCAAATAAATCAAATCTATTAATTATCCTTTATTTTTCTTGGTATAATTCGTCTTTTACATTCCTTTGCTTAACCAGTAGCGTAATCCTATATTACTTGTTAGGAGTAGCAATAACAATAACTGTTAAGGTCAAAATTTGGACGGCTCTCCCCTCAATCTCTCAAACCTTGAATCACTTCAATGTCTTGATCCTGCATATTGACAACAATCAAAGGAAACCCTAGCTAAGCCGGGGGACCCTCTGATGCCTAAGTCAAGTCAAGGGAATCTATGTCTAAGTTGAAGAGTAGAGGGGAAGTGCAAAATGTTGCATACCTGTAGCAGTGGGGTCTTGCTATATTTATACCTGACTGTCGAATGGTCTGGGTCCATTAATCTCGGCACGATTCACTCAATCAATGAAGTTTCTGGATCATGGAGATATTGTACGCAATCCACGAATCGTGTAGCATATTACGCACATGATGTGTATCTACGAGCGAAGTAACCAGTCACGTCTGCTTATAGTAGCTTCCAAGTTTAGCACATAATGTACCCACGTCTTGCCCCGGCTTCGGCTCGGGAATCTCTTCCCTGAAGGAAGCTGAAGATGAGGATAAGGATGAGGATGACCCCTCAGCTCAGACGTCCCTCTTCGTATGAAGATGAGGATGACGATGAGAACAAGCCCTCGGCTTGGAGGTCCTTCACATGAAGTCAGGGACGAAGACGATGTCTCGACTCGGGCAGTCGTTCATCAGTGGAACCTTTTAGTACCCGGTCTAAGGTTTCGCTCGGACTTATGGAGAAGTTATTTTCCTTTTTCTTGGACGCATCTTATATCAGGAATGTGAATCCAAGTTCTAGGCCGAGCAGAGCGTGACTAAGCTATACTTATCTGTTATACATTCTAGAGTGGCGTTCACTGATTTTGATATTCTCATGGGTTTGACCACACTAAAATGATGTCGGTTCATCCGTCGGTTCTCAAGATTGCAAGGAGTTCAGATCCTCCCATAACAGAAGCCCCTTACTCTTTGAGGTCGGCCACAGACCTGAGGAGTAATCACAAGAAAGATCAACTGCCTCATCTGTCGAACCCTCCACATATGCTGATGTTATCATGATTCTAGTATTCGAAACGTTGCTTCCTCAGGATTTTGCGCCCATGGGCTATTCTTTAGCAAAAACGTGGTGGCGGTTACGATTTTGAATAATTGTTGAGCCTATGATAGGTTGTCACATGTGCCCGGAGAGGCATCTTGGTGACGCTTCCCCTGCTTGTGCTTCGTTTTTCATACCCGATCATGCTATTCGATGTCAAAAATGCATCATCTGGTAGGGGTCAGGCCAATAGTGGACGGCCACATGTGTGCTGGAGTCGGCTCGTAATGATTTGACTGCAGCCATCATTCTTGGTAATTAATGCAAAGATTCTCTGCAGCTTATATAAACTCCTTTCGGACTTTTGAGTTCGAGTGTGTGTCGGAAGAGGCAATTTCTAGTGAGGACGATTCCAGTCGATTTGAAGTTTCCAGCAAAGGCGATTCCGGCAGACTAGGCTTTTCCGGCAAAGGCAATTCCCGGTGATCGTCCGGTGAGTCTTTTCTTCTGTGCTTCTCTATACTCTTTTCAAGATGTCGTCAGACCTAGAGACGGTCGGGGATTATGATGATAACTCCGAGCCGTGGAGCTCTGATGATGGGATAGGGGCCTCTAAAGGCCCCTTTGAAGCTGTACCCCTCTTCCCCCCACTCAGGAGACAAAAGGAAGCGAGGGTTCGGACTCGAGCTAGCAAGAAGAAAACAGCTAGAGCCCCCCGAACTCTAGTCACAATGGCTGCTGAGATGCCCGTGAGTGGGCTTACCTCAGAGGTTATTCCGGGAGGCTCCGTGCTGACAGTCTCAGATGGAGTGGATCCACTCGGAGTTTCAGATCCCAACCTCTGTTCAGATAAGGGCCTCGGAGCCCCTTGACACCGCTAACGCACCTGCTGAAGGAGAAGTCGTTATCTTTCTCTGCATGCTGCAATATGGGCTCCGACTCCCTATACACCCTTTCGTTTGAGCCATCACAGCCTACCTCGGATTAGCTCCCGGACAATTCACCCCCAACACCTGAAGGGTATTAATTTCTTCTTACATCATTTGGCGTCAAGTCAGGAATCCAGAGCTAACACCAGAGGAGCTGATAAGCATGCACCTGGTCAAGCACGATAGTCAAGAACCATAGTATTACTTTGCGACCCGAGGTAGTAAAGAGTCGAGGTTGGTGATGAATCTTCCGTCTGCCAATAAAGACTGAAAGAATAAATGGTTCTGGGCTGTGGGTGAATGGGAGGCACCAACAATAAATCTTGGGACTCTGATGACTCGGGTCCCCACCATATTTTTAAAACCAGGTCGAACTTTGAGCGTCTTCTCTCCTTCTTTTTCATTTCTACTCTAGTCAGATTGAAGCTCTCTTTAACCTTGTAGATTTCCCAAGAGGCACGTCACTCCTTGACTCAGATCAAAAGAACTGCATTGCTAAAGCTATGGCACAATCGGAGGAGCTTCACTCCTGGTCGGACTTGATCACAACCACGAACCTTCATTGGTCCGAGCTTTGCAAGTCTCAACCCCTCCCTACGTCTTTTAGTAAGTTCCTCTTTTTTCTTTTTCCTTTTTGAGGAGGCCGTACTTATTCATTTGGTTGCTGATTTGCTACCCTTTACGCAGGCATGGCTGAGGCATCTGGTTCTCAGAGGAGGAAGGTCGCCCCGACGGCAGAAGAAATGTTGAGGGCCAAGTCCTGAACGAAGACCACCATTTGGAGGAAGCAGGCTACTCCTCGTGGGGAAGGCCCTTCTGGTCTGATTTCTATTACCGCAGCTCCGGCTGCAGCTCCAATTTCTGTTGGGATAACTTCGGCTACGGTGTCTGCTAAGGCTAGGGTCCCGGCAATCATTGTTCCGACTCCAGCAACCATAACTCCTTCCCCAGCAAACATAACTCCTTCCCTTCCGCCCTTGTCGTTCCCACCACCGCGGAGGCTCCTCCTACAGCCCCCAGGCCTTGTATTGTCATGCCCTATTCTTCCGAACGGGAGGAGGCGATTAAAATGGTTGATAATATACTTTCTCCTCTCGACACCGAGATTGATCTCGGGGCCGAGGCTCAAGTCTCGACAGGCAGCTGGACCGGGAATGGAGAAGCAGTGAGCTTGGCTTAGGTGGGGACGAGCGGTGGGAGGTTCGAGTCGATCTATCACCTGTCTTACCTGGCACCTTGGGCAGCCAAACATGCTCCTAAGGAGGAGATAGCTCACCTTCTCACCAAATCGGACAGCTCCTTCCTGAATGACATGGCTTCCATTTTTTATACGATATTTTTTGTTACCTTTTTGCTCCTTATTTTTCATTTCTTTCACATCTGTATGCTCATTCTTCTATTTTCATTCAGTCTGTCCCAAAGCTCCTTTCGACTCGGGAGAGAACACGAGAGCTTAAGAAGAGAGATGCCGAGGTAGAGGTTTTCCGGAACAAGGTGAGGATCCTTAAGGATGATGCCACTTTTCTCTGACTCGAGCAGAGCGAGCTGCGCCGGCAACTTAAAGCTAGGAAGGCTAGAGAGCTCCAACTGCAGAGGGTTACAAGTGATCTCGAGGTCCAATGTGGAGCAGCGGCGGTTGAACTGACACGGGCTCGGGCCCACGCGGACTCATTAGCCAAAGAGTTCGCCCGACTGGGCGAGGTTCTAGAGCGAACTAAATCTGAGGTGGTTGAAGAACGGAACCAGGCCATCTCACAAGCAGTGGAAGCTCAATAGGCCGAGGATGAGGCTTCCATGGTTGTGGCGATGGTTGCTACAATGGAAGCCTTCAAGACCTCAAAGGAGAGAGAGAGACCGAAGCCACCAAATTTTACAACTGTAGCTTCGATGCTTATATTAAAGCGGTCCAGGATTTGTACCCGGACCTCAACCTTGACCCTTTGCTGCTCGAAGAAGTGTCAAGCCACCCGTCGAAGACACCGGCCCGGACCATGCCCCAGCTTTCCAAGTGCCTCCACCCGTGTAGTTTTTAGTTTTTCTTTTTTTGTGCTGATAGAAACTATGGTCTCTTTTTATGGATGATTTGTGGATATTATTTCTTGGCTCTCCATATGGTGATTTTTGACCCTTTAGAAAGGGCACTCAGATGATGGCTGCTTTTATGCATGTTAGTCTGTAGTTAATTTTTTGACGTTGATTGTCGAACTGATTTATTCACATGTCAGTTTATTTCAGTGCATGGCCGAGCTAGCCCTTTGGCGGGTCAGCCCCTTGCAATGTCTTTCAGTAGAACTTTTAAGTCTTTATGGCCTAATCATTATTGAGTTCGAACCCTTAAGGGGTCGGCTCATCTCACGACTGGCGAGAATCATCTGCTTCATCCGTTAGTCGATCGATGAGTCGACTCATCTATTGAGGAGTCGGATCATCTTTTGGCTTTTCCCCTAACTTAAGAGGGGGTGCTTTGTCGAGTCGTCGTGGGATTACGTTCTAACCCCCTTTTTAAGGGATCAGCTCATTTAACCCACCCCTGCTTATGAGGGGCAACTTGGTACATAATCCGTTTGTGTAGAAAAGAAAAGATGAGTCCTGAACTTTATTAAAAGCCTTAAAGGCTGGTCGCTTTGAGGCATACACTTATTGGAGGCCTTAAAGGCCAGTACATCTAGGATAGTAGATCTTAGGTACTCGGCGTTCCAGGGTTGAGGAAGTTGCTGGCCTTCAAGGTCTTCAAAGTGGTAAGAACCCGGTTTAGTCGATCGGACCATGGGGTAAGGTCCTTCCCAGTTCGGCCCAAGTGTCCCAGCCCCCGGCTCAGCGGTGTTTTGGAAGACCCGACAGAGGACCAAGTCCCCTAGGTGAAACTGTCTAACCTTGACTTTAGAATTGTAGAATCATGCGACTTGTTGATGTCGAGCAGCGACTCGAAGCCTCGAAATATCTCTGATTTCTTCAAGTAAATCCAGGTTAATGGCAGTTGGGAGGCCAGTTGGGAGGCTAATTTCAACAGGCATCATTGTCTCCAAGCCATAAGAAAGCAAGAATGGAGTTTCTCCAGTTGAGGACTGAGCTGTAGTTTTGTAGGCCCAGAGGACGAATGGGAGCTCCTAGGCCCAACCGCCTTTCGCTTTGTCTAACTTTGTTTTAAGGTGATGTTTGATAACCTTATTAACCACCTCCATCTGTCCATTGGATTGGGGGTGTTGAGGAGAGGAATATGCATTTATGAAGCCGAGCCCTTGGCACATATTTTAAAATTTATCATTGTCGAACTGTCGGCCATTGTTTGACATTATGGCTCGCGGAATCCTGAACCGCCAGATAATGTTTTTTCAAATGAAATCAATCACCTTCTGCTCTGTGATTTTTACAACGGGCTCGGCCTCAGCCCATTTGGTGAAGTAATCAACCGCAACGATGGTGAATTTGACTTGCCCCTTTCCTGTGAGCAAAGGGCCAATGATGTCGATTCTCCACTGAGCGAACGGCCATGGACCGCTCATGGGGGTCTTCTCTTCTGTGGGCTGTCTCGGTACAGCCGCATAGCACTGACATTTGTCGCACTTCTAAACGTAGTTCTTGGAATCTTCCTTAATATTTGGCTAGAAATACCCTTGCCGGAATATCTTTAAGGCTAGGGCTCGGCTGCCTGAGTGATTTTCGTAGATTCCTTCGTAAATCTCCCGAATCACGTAGTCGGCTTCGTCAGGTCAGAGGCACCTGAGGTAGGGGTAGGAATGCCCTTTCTTGTATAGGATACCATCTAGGATGACATATCAAGTCGCTCGAACTCTCAGTCTCCTGGCTTCCAACCTATCAGTGGGAATCTCGCCAGATGCAAGGTAGTTAAAGATCAGGTTCATCCAGCTCGAAGTTGTATGCACTGGATTGACTTCCTTTTTTTTCGCCTGGTCGATGCTCGGATATTCTATAAATTCAACAGGGATGACTCGCGGGATCTTCCCTTCTACGGCCGAGGCAAGCTTTGCTAGGGCATCGGCCTATGAATTTTTCACTCTCGGGATCTAATGGATAGTGCAACTCCAAAATATCTCGATCAATTTCCTTGCCTTGTCAAGATAAGAAATCATTATTGTCTCATTGGCTTCGTACTCGGTGAAAATGTGGTTTACCACCAGCTAAGAGACTGAACATCGAGACTCCCAGCTAATCTGAGTCCAGCTAGTAAAGCCTCGTACTCTGCCTTATTGTTCAAGGCCTTGAATCTGAGTCGAATCGCGTATTGGATAGACGTGGAATTGGGTGCTATTAGGATGATTCCGGCTTCAACCCCTTTGGTATTGGACGACCCATCTACGTAGAGAACCCATCCCGGGTCTGACACCGCCCTTTGGTCACCTAGGGTGACAGGCGGAATTGTTTCGACTTCAGTACTGATCTCTTCTACACTCAGAGTGGTGAATTCAGTAATGAAGTCGGCCACAGCTTGGCCCTTGATTGTTGTCCTCGGATGAAACTGGATGTTGAACTCACCAAGTTCGATAGCCCACTTGGTCATCCAACCCGAAACTTCGGGCCTCTGAAGAACTTGTCTGAGAGAGGAGTCAGTCAACACAACGACAAAATGATATTGGAAGTATGAACGTAACCTCCGAGCTGAAATAACAAGGCTGAGCACCAGCTTCTCTAGGGAAAGGTATCTTGTTTCTGCAAGTATCATAGCCTTGCTCACGTAATATACGGGATTTTTCTTACCTCCGACCTCTCTGATCAAGGCCGAGCTGACAGCTGAAGCTAAGACCACGAGGTATAGGAACAGGGGCTCACCTTCTTCAGGCTTGGATAACAGGGGGTGAGCCCAGATACTGTTTCAATTGCTGGAAGGCTTGTTCGCAATCTAACGTCCACTCGACCTTCTTATGACATTTCAACTGTTGGAAGAAGGGGAGGCATTTATCTATTACTCTATATATAAAATGCCCGAGCGCCATGACTCGCCTTGTGAGGCACTGTATTTCCTTAACAGTCCGATGCGAACTCATGTCGAGGAGGGCTTTGATCTTGTTGGGATTCGCCTCGATGCCTCTCTGACTGACCTGAAACCCGAGGAATTTTTCTGAGCTAACTCCGAAAGCGCACTTTGCAGGATTTAGCTTCATCTGATATTTATGGAGGACAGTGAACGTTTCTTCGAGATCTGTCAGATGATCGGACGCCTTAATGCTTTTCACCAGCATGTCGTCAAGATACACTTTCATAGTGCGTCTGATTTGTTTAGCAAACATCTGATTTACCAACCTTTGATATGTCGCCCAGGCATTTTTCAGGCCAAATAGCATGACCCGGTAACAGTAGAGTCCCTTTTCTATGATGAAAGTAGTCTTCTACTTGTCTGGGGGATGCATTGTGATCTGATTGTATCCGAAATAGGCGTCTGAGAAGGAAAATAATTCATGTCCGGTCGTGCTGTCTACCAGCTGATCAATCTGAGGTAATGGGAAGCTATCTTTAGGACACACCTTATTCAGATCTGAGTAATCTACACAGACCCGCCACCTCCCGTTAGATTTTTTGACGAGTACCACGTTTGCAATCCAGTCAGGGTAATATACCTTCTCTATGAAACCAGCGTCAAGTAAGATGGAGACCTCGTCGGTAATGGCCTCGTACCACTTGGCATCAAATGGCCTTTTCTTTTGCTTTACCGCTTTGTGGTCTGGGTCCACGTTCAGCCTATGGACCAAGACGTCAGGTGAAATCCCTGGCATGTCCGCATGTGACCACATGAAGATGTCTCTATATTTTCGTAGGAAAGTTAGCATTTCAGACCGCTACTTGGAACTTAAGGATGTCCCGAGCTGGATGGTCTTGCTCGGGTCTGCTTCCTCAAGCGGTACTTTCTCCAGATCTTCTACTGACGAGTTCTCTACAAGTCCTTGGGGATTCAGGACATTGACGGTAAGTGCTTGCTTCACATATCCCTTTTTAACTGCTATTGCGTAACATCTCCGAACCTGTCGCTGATTACCCCAGAGGTAGCTTATCCCGCCTTCGGCAGAAAACTTCATCATTAGGTGATAGGTGGAGACGACTACCCTCATTACATTGAGGGAGGGTCTACCCAGAATGACGTTGTGTACGAACGGTACATTGACAACGAGGAAGTCTACCATAAGGGTGACTTGATGTTGCCTTTCTCCCGCAGTTATTGGGAGGAAAATGGCTCCCTCAGAGATTACTATTTCTCCAGTAAAGCCATGTAGAGGGGTCTTCACAGGTCGAGGCGTGATCGTGGGATCCCCATTCTTTCGAAAGCCTAGGAGTAGACCAAGTCAGCCGAGCTCCCGGTGTCAACCAGGATGCAGTATACCTTGTAGTTAGCTATGGTCATGGTGACCACAAGGGCATCGTCGTGCAGATGCTAAATTCGGCGTGCATCATCTTCTGTAGAAGTCAGACTGCATGGGCTGATTCAAAGTTCCTTGCTAAACCACTCAGTTAAATGGACATAATGTTCCTAATCGAGCTTTCCAGAGTAGGCTTTCCAAGCCCTGTTTGAATCTCCACCACCGGACGAGCCCCCAAAAATAGTGCGGATTTCAGCTGGCTCTTCCATGGGATTATTTGGTCGCTCTTACTCCTGCTCTTCCTTTCGTGCCGCTCTCTCTCTTTTTGTGTATCGACATAGATGTTCCTTTCGGATAAGGGACTCAATCTCATCCTTGAGATCCACACAATCATCTGTATTGTGGTTGTGGTCCCTGTGGAAGTGGTAGAACTTGCGTTTATCCCGATGTTCTAGGTCGATCTTCATGCAAACAGGCCAATTCAAAATTTTTCTCCTCAGATATCTTGCAGGATCTGCTCAGCAGACATATTGAGGGGGGTGTAGGAACGGAATTTTTCTTCTGGTCTCCGACTCGGGCGACGATCATGAGAGGGATGGTCATCAGGCTCCTTGTCGGTCAGCTGGGTCTCTTCATTCCTAGCCTCTTCCCTTTGTTGGTCGGGTCGGATACTTGGACACTCTTCCCGGCATTGGTGAACTCCTCAGCATTAGTATATTTTTATAATCTAGCGATGAGGTCAGCTAAAGTTTTGAGCGGATTCTTCCCAATAAAGAAGGTGAACCTTCCCTCTTTCAAGTCCCAAACACAGCAAATAATGCCATCTTGTCATCATAATCTTCTACCTGTAGCACTTCCTCATTGAAGCACGCGATGTAATCTTTCAGCGACTCCTTGGGTCCTTGCTTGATGGTGAACAAGTGAGTGTTTGACTTCCGACCTTTCTTACCGCTTATAAACTGAGTAAGGAATAATCGGCTGAGTTCCGCAAAGGTCTCAATGGAGTTAGGCTTGAGTTGTCAATACCAGTTCCGAGCGGACCCTGTGAGCGTAATTGAGAACCCCCTTCACATCATTGCGTCTGTTGTTATCTAGATTTGCATCCACGATCGGTAAGTTTCCACATGCTCGAATGGATCCCCAATCCCAGAATATTGAATGACGGGATGTATTCGGAACCTTTGTGGCATCACCTTGTTCATAATCACTAAGGTGAAAGGAGGTTTCGTCTCTTCCATCATGGCCTGAACGATCGTGAGGACTGTTAAACGCTACTGCTTCTTTTTCAGGGTCAGGAAATTGACGTTGAGTTCCGCAAACCGTGCTTCCCAGGGATCTTTGTTCTCAACGACTATCTCTGGGGTATTTTCTATTTCTGGAGTCTTTCTTTCCCTCATCCGTTCTAGCTGATGACGGAGATTCGTACGTACCAAGGCTAAGGTGACTGAGGCGTTGGTCGGAGCTCGAGTAGCAGTGTTCTGAGTAGAGACTCTGATTTGGGCTGGAGGAGGATTCTAACCCGAGGTCGGCGCCTGGGGGCGCTGGGGTACTTCGGGCCTCATACTCCTTGGCGCAGAGTGAGCCTCCACAACCAGACCGACCGGCTCTGGAACAAGATTTTCCTGAGTCAGGTGTGGTTGTGGCGCTTGTGGCTACTTCATCCTGATCACCTCATCGCGCAGGGCCTGTATTTCATTCTGCATGGCTCGATACTTACTTGCCCGATTATGAGAACGATGAGAAGGCCGTGGGGACGATTCGGCATGAAGCAATGAAGAGGAACGAGTCTGCTCATTCTAATCCGGTTCCGCTACCACTACCTTTTTCTTTCCTCTTGTCATTGTGTTTAAAAATAGGAGCCTAACCTTTCGTTTCAGATTTCCACAGACAGCGCCAAAAAATGTTGAGGTCAAAATCTGGACAGCTCTCCCCTCAATCTCCTAAACCTTGAATCACTTCAACGTCTTGATCCTGCACACTGAGAACAATCAAAGGAAACCCTGGCTAAGCCGAGGGACCCTCCGATGCCTAAGTCAGGTCCAAGGAATCTGGGTCTAAGTTGAAGAGTAGAGGAGAAGCGAATGATATTGCATACCTGTAGCAGTGGGGTCTTGCTGTATTTATACCTGACTGTCGGATGGTCTGGGTCCATTAATCTTGGCACGATTCACTCAATCAATGGAATTTTCGGATCATGGAGATATTGTACGCAATCCATGAATCATGTAGCATATTACGCACATGATGCGTATCTACAAGCGAAGTAACCGGTCACGTTTGCTTATAGTAGCTTCCAAGTTTAGCAGATAATGTACCCACATCTCGCCCTGACTTCAGCTCGGGAATCTCTTCCCTGAAGGAAGCTGAAGATGAGTATAAGGATGAGGATGAGCCCTCAGCTCGAACATCTAAGGATGAGCCTCGGCTCGGACGTCCCTCTTCATATGAAGATGAGGATGATGATGAGAGCAAGCCCTCGGCTTGGAGGTCCTTCACATGAAGCTAGAGACGAAGACGGTGCCTCGGCTCAGGCAGTCGTTCATCAGTGGAACCTTTTCGTACCTAGTCTGAGCTTCCACTCAGACTTGTAGCAAAGTTATTTTCCTTTTTCTTGGACGCATCTTATATCATGAACGTGAATCCAAGTTCTGGGCCGAGCGGAGCGTGACTAAGCTATACTTATCGATTAAACATTCTAGAGTGGCGTTCACTGATTTTGATATTCTCGTGAGTCTGACCAGACTGATGTCAGTTTATCTGTCAATTCTTGGGATTGCAAGGAGTTCAGATATTCCCATAACAATAACTATAATCCTCTAGGTTAATCCAATTCTACACTCATGCACAGGACAATTTCAATTATGATATAAACAATTCTTCCATCAGAAAGGTGCTTTATAAAAAGGTGCTTTATAGTTATTTCATGCACTTAACTATGAGTGTTTCTTTTTTATTTGTGTTCATCTCCGAAGGTTTTTTTGTACATACAGCAAGGTGTAACTCATTTTTGGAGGATGAAGCCTACCCTTCGATGATCCCCTTATCATGTTAAACAGCTTGTGAGTAGCTGAATAGGGGTAGTCTCCTCGTATTTAGTTGTATACCGTCAGGTATGACATGCCCGCCTATCCTGGAACTTGGGGTCAAAGTTGCTTGGTTGGACTCAATCTTATACACCCTTAAATACCACACATCTCAATTTGAAACTAAGAGGCAACATTGAGTTTCTCCCTTATCTTTAGACTCATGTCTACTGTTGTCTTCGAAAACTGATGGACGAGTGGATTTTCCATTGGCATATCTGTGGGCCCCACGAAGCCTCTAACTGCAGGAACTTTCTGTGCGCGGGACAAAAGGCGATCTGCGTTAGGTGGCTGGACTCTCACTACATTTCTGCACAATTTAAAAAATGGTGGTGACTCTTCAAATGTACATTTCATTATTATCTAGAAGTTCAGACCCAGTCCAGACCCACCATACCCGGGACCCAACAGTAGGTAGAGCGTGGACTAAAATTTTCTCTGAAGGGATGATATTGACCGCTTGACTTTCATATTTAGACCACTAGGTCTTTTTCAACATATATTTAATAGTCATTCATTGGATGATTAGGATTTCTTTAATCAGTGTAATTTTATAATGCATCTTCTACAATGGGACTAACAATTTGGATGGTCTGGATTGTTGTACATCATGACCACGTCACACATAAGGTGAATGGGCACCCACCATTTTTTTGAACTGTGCAGAACTAACACAGGAGACTAGATGTGGATTGCCTGCCAAAGGCTTATGCAGGAACTTACTTCCCTACATGGGTCCACCATGATGTTTTGGAGAAGCCTACCCTGTCCATCTGTTTTTCTGGACCATGCTGTGGCATGCACATAAAAATGAGGAAGACCCAAACTCAAGTGGACCTCACGACAAGAAGCGGGATTGAACCTCCTCCGTTGAAATATTTTTAGGGACACAAGTTTTGGATCAGGATAATACTTGTGTACTCAGCTCATGCTAACAAGAATGACCTCATGAATGGTATGGATGGGTATAAGCATCACAGGGACCCAGAGAGTGGATGCAGATTTCCTGCATAACCCTTTCACATGAAGTTAGTGCGCTGAAAACCTACATGGCACGACCGTAAGGTTTTTGAGAAATCCACCCCATCTGACCGTTTCATGAGCTCGGCGAAAAGTGAGCAGTATCCAAGACTCACGTGGATCGCACAAAGGAAAAGGTGGGTAGGAAAATTAATACCGTTGAAACCTTCTTGTGGCTGACAGTGATGTTTGCATGCCGTCATTCTCGTTGGGATGAACTGGAAACATAAATATTAGACTGATTCGAAAACTTTTGTAGCCTTATTTATATTTCAACTGTGTATGTTCAATATTCATGTCTTAAAATGAGCTCACAAAATGGATGAACGAGGTAATTTCCCATAAACATCAAGATAACTTGTT